>JAQMRL010000003.1:106272718-107006468 GCA_035578175.1 Catonia carolina
CGTCCAATAGCGCGGCCAAGGCGGTTCTTACCGGTTCGGCGAAGACTGATCGGTGCGGGAATGTATATCCGCCACCGGTTAACGTAGATCAGGGATGGTGCGTCCGGTCTCGGCTGGGCTGTTCTTGCTTGCTCTCTTCTTTCTTCTTGTTCTTTGTTTGGAAGCTGGATTGCGAGTGTCACTCGCGGTTTAGTGCGGTTGCTTAAATGCCCCTCCGGCGAGACCACTTTATGGTGGAGAGGAGATACTGCTGCTTCGTGTCGGTAGCGCTCCCCGCGGCAGGTTCTGGGACCGTTTGCAGGCGCTGATATTGGTGGGGCCGTCGGCGTCAATTCCCCCCGTCTAGGCGTCTGCATACGGCCGCAGGAAGTTTAGCAGGAGAAGCAGGCAGGCACGGGATCCCTTCGGCTGCCGGATAGGTGAAGGGTGACCGGTGCGGGAATGTACGTTCGCAACCGGTACCGTCGACCAGGGATGGCTGCGTACGGGGTCGGCTGACCAATCCAAGCCAGTCAAGTTGTACACCGTGTAGTAGGAGTAACAGGAGACACGCACAGTGTCCCTTCGGCTGCCGGGCAGGTGAAGGCTGACCAGTGCGGGAATGTGCGTCCGCGACCGGTACCGTCGACCTGGGATGTGACCAGGGACCGTGTGTGTTGGGTTGCTGACTGGCATGTAGCCTTTGATGGCATGGCTGGGTCCAGAAACTTCTGACGATCAGGGTTCCACGTTGGGCACCACTTGTCGCCGACTAGGGCCGACGATAATACTTATGGGTAGTCTAATGGTTTGAAGTGAATACCTGGAAAAAATATAGATTTTCCGGTAAAAATGTCATCTGTATAAGAAAACCTATTATAGCTGATAAATTTTTAAGGGAAGAAGCTCTTCAAATGTATTATATATTTATGTATTTATAAAAATTGTGGTTGTGCAAAATTCATCGTATATTATTACTCTATTAGTTTAAACAATATCGCAAACGGTATAAATGTTGACAGATGAAGCTTAATTATATCACAATTGAATTGCTAGTACACTCACATGGCTTCAGAATAGCATATCGTATAACACACTTAAGTGATTTCAGATATTATTGTTACAACAAATATTAAATTGAATAATATTTATAGAATTTTCCTTTATTATAGATTACTTTACAGGTGTGATGAATTTTGTATTTCGAATAGTTATTTGTTTTACTGGTGAAATACCGCATCTTTGGTAGTGAGCAATTCCTCAGAAAGTGAGAATATGTTAGCTGTGAGAATAAAAAAACTTGAGCTAAAAGCCAAAATGATTTTCAAACATTTTCTATCAATTTCGATCTAAATTATTACGGACATTACACAACATCAAAGGGTTCCTACCTGGTATAGTGGTTAGCGTGCTAGGCTACAAAGTGGAATATCCCGGGTTCGATTCTCGGCTATGATCTGGCAATTATAACAAATAAAAACCTACATTAGATATATGTATTGATATATATTGTCAACTGGTAAATTAAAAATTAAAATAGGCCTAAAAATAAAAAAAATAAAAAATGTTTAAATGACAAATATCCACGAATGTAATCTTAGGTTTTACAACAATGTTCGAACGATCGTATTGCAATTTTTGAGATTATTGATTAGTTGAAATGAAATTTAAATTCTGTACGTCAGTATCATTACCAAAATGACTTTTGTTCCTGATTTAGCAGTGGATAAACACTCCTCATAATCACAAAAAATAGTTTTTTTCCAATTATACACTTTGTAGAAATTCATGAAACATTACTGTTATCATAAAATTAAATAAAGTTATTTGTAAAGAATATGTACATATATTTTTAATATTAATACTTGTACCCTAATGTTTGTACGTTGCAATCTGTTCAATTTAGATCAAACAGCAACCCCTTTACCCAATGAGATGAGGATGATATGTGACGTGTAAATTAGGTGTAGTCTTGTACAGACTCTGCCTGACCATTCCTGAGAGAGTATGGTTATTGAACCCCAACCATCAATGTACACTGGTAACCACTGTCTAGTATTCAAATTAGTATAAAAGTAACTACCTTTACTAGAATTTTAGCTACGGAACGAACCTTCGTCTCCGAACATCAGTGTTAAACAACCTGATTCGTGGTGACGATTTTATCTCTTGATCATTCCGGTGCGTTATAAAATATATACACATAAGGTATTAATAATTATTAAAAATTAGCGAATAACGCTAGCATACAAATACTCTGGTGTTTGCTACAAGCGATTTTATATGGTGTATAAAATGTGTTCGGAATGCAAGTAAATAAATAAAATATATTTATAAGAAAGATTTGTTGTTATGTTACTCGAATAAAGCCACATAAATGAAAGTTTAAATCCATTTGACAGTTTGAACTTCACTGACTGGAATATTATTTTTTTTATATTGTTTCAAATGATCAAGTTCTTTTTCAAAATATTTAGTATCGTTAATATTCTTCGAATGTGAAATATATTTGTACCAGTTAATTTTAAGATAAGAATTAAGGCATCCTTAAAAAATACATTGTTTAAATTCATGAAATTCTTTGTTACTTTTTTTGGAGTATTATTTACCTTGTATTTTAAAACAGATTACGCATATATATTCACTTTTCTCAATAATTTCACTGGTTCTTGCAATGACAAGATGTCATTGATACATTATGTGTACAAATTAGAATATAAAATAAGCTACAAAATTGTATATAAAGTAGATCTGTATTAATGTTGATGCACGATGATCTATTGCAATTGGTAATCTTGCACAATGATTATAATAAGATTATCCGTGCGTTCGGAAAGTCGCTGTGCACCAAGTGACATGACAGGGAATAATTTCATGGCTAGGTTGGTAGCTCTGTGCTGTTCAATTGTTGCCGAACACGTCGAGGCCTGTCAGTCATTGAGTTGAAGTTGTATGTTTCATTTATTGCAGTTCTGTTGCACGTTTTTTGTTGTTGGACGCGATGGTTCTTTCAGTAGAGGAGCGCATTTTCTTCGTTGAATACGTATTTCGCGAAGGTGACAAGTACAGTGATTTAGTGAAGCGCAAATTTTCTGAAAAGTTTCCAGATTCAATTATTCCTCACCGTAATGCAGTACGAACACTGATAGAAAAATTTCGGGCAACTGGCTCTGTTGAGGACGCTGAACGTAGTGGTAGGCCCCCTAAGCTAGACGAACAAAAGCTGCTGGATATTTCTGATTCTATGGCACAAAGTCCATAAAAATCAATGCGTAAGTTAGCACAACCGCATAATATCGGACTTGCTACCGCACATAAAGCTGTCAGACAAGAACTTAAACTATTCCCATACAAAGTGAGGTGTGTTCAAGAGCTGAAACCTTCAGATAATGACAAGAGACTAAATTATTGTCATTGGTTTCAACGTTTCATCAACCAAAATTCCGAAGACATCCTTGACGTAACGTTTTATACAGATGAAGCGTGGTTTCACTTGGGAGGGTATATAAGTTCACAAAATACTCGAGTATGGTCGACAACTAACCCTTGCGCTTTACATGAACAGTCCTTACACGAAGCAAAAATTGGAGTCTGGGTTGCTGTGAGTAGAGCACGTATTGTTGGACCATTTTTTTTTGCAAACACTATCAATAGTGAACGTTATTGTTCTGATATTTTAGAGAACTTTACGCATCAAATAACACAAGTGGAAATGAATAATGGTTGGTTCCAACAAGACGGGGTAACAGCACATACATCTAACATCTCAATGGCTTTCCTGCGCAACGTGTTTGGTGAACGAATAATTTCAAAGAATTTGTGGCCTGCAAGATCTCCTGATCTGACTCCCCCCGATTTCTTTTTATGCCTTTTTATTGCGGCATCTTTGTATGCCGCAATAACGGCATACATTCAAGGAATCACTGTTCTTCAGTTGCGAAAGGTGTTTGCAAACAAAATGAAACGAGTGCAATGCTGTATTGATGCCAATGGAGGTCATTTCGAACACCTTCTATAAACAATGTAATCACGGTTTAACAATGTAATTAAGGTATTGAATAAATTTTTTTCCAAAATGCTTAGTCATTTCTTTATACATATTTTCATAAATCCATAGTCACAATTCCAGTGCACAGCGACTTTCCGAACGCACGTAGCTTACCATTCCAATTTAGAAAGATTGATATTTTTTAAATTTTAGTAGTAATAACATATTATTATCTGTTTTACTTTTATTATGCAGAGAGATATTCTTTTGAATATTAAGTACTGTAGTTTCTTTTTCATCTGATCTTATCTTGTATGCACTTTTATATGCACAGAACATTTCTGTTGCACTGTTATTTAATACAGCAATTAATTAAATACATATTTATGCAATACTGTTCTCTATTTTTATAATACATGCATAAAAACATTAGTACGCTTGCTTAACCTCCCTTTTCTGGAGTCTGTACTTATCTAAGAACAGTATCTTCGTTGTCAAGAACTAGATTTCTTATTTGATTTGCTTAGTTGATTAATTCAATATTATCTCTGACTGGTATAACGAATTCTTGTCACGTTAAAGAATGTAATCTAAACCCTGTAGATTCTTTGTCTGAACAATGTATTTGATAAAGTATCTGGAATATAAATTTTTAAGTTTAATAAAATTTATACGATTTTTTTATTTTAATTTAAGAAGTTATTTTTTTCGTTATAAACTAATCTTCTCTGAAACATATTAGTACATAAATACTAAAATTGTTATTATTTTTATAATATATACGGTATATATAGGCCTATATATATAAATATTTTTTTTGTTTAACGTCCGACTGTTCTGCAATTACTGCTAATGCAGACGGTGAAGGATGAAATTATTTTTTGTAACGTATGAAAATATGCCGTGCCTGAATGGGATTCGAACCCAAGACCGCATGATGAGAGGCGAGCACGTTACCAACTACGCCAATGCGGCCGGCTATTTTTATAATAGCGGCTGTTCTACAACATTAGGACATTTACCTCAATCCAAAACACCGTTCATTTACTCCTTCTCTCCATGAGAGCATAACACCATCCGTCTGTTTTGGGTCGTCCTGGCTTTCTCGGCCTAGCTGGAACCCAGGAAAATCTTCTATGGAAACGTTTTACTTTCCATTCTTCGTAGATGCTCGAAACAGATGAGTTGTCTTTCATTAATGTTGTCAAAAAAATGTTTCTGTCAACTTTCTTTACATTCCTAACTCGATCTGAGACAGTCAACAATAACTTTTCCATAAACCCGATTCCATTGCTATTATCTGTTTGTAAATCATGGTTGAAGAGTCTAAACCTCTGAACCATAAATGGAGGAGCTTTCAACATAAGAACGGAAGATTGTTTTTGTAGTGTCACATTATATGTGATTACCCAATAAAATAGGATGTAACATCCTGGTGATGGTCCTACTTCTGCTACTTTTTACCAAAATATTTTTGTCTAGAGTACCATCTAACGTTAAACCACAGATACCTGGTTAAATTTCGAATGAGATCCGTATTAGAATGTTTGTTATCGTGAAAATAATCCAAAATCAATGTAGTAACTGCTAACTTAACAGGTTTTAATGAAATAAAAGTTTACTTTTAAATTCAAATGAAACGTTGTATGGATAAATTTGAATTTATTGTAGGCCTACTTGTTTGTTTTAACATTTTTTGTATTTGTCATGCTTTATGTACAATTTTCCTAGACCATTCCAAGTAAATGCCTGCACGATGTCTTTTTGGCTTACCTAACTGTAGCAAAATTTCCTTAGAAACTTGTTTCTAAGTTTGAAGTCCTCTGTTTGATTTCTGGTCTGTTTGGTCTTTGAGATTGGCATCTTTACGTCACTCGTTTTTATCTATTTCTCTCCAACGTCACCATCAGCCTTAATGTGCATAAAAGTCGGCTGTAAAAAAGACGAATTTATGTAATTTAAGGTGACAATTAAAGTTATTTATTCATTTTTATATCTATACATTACAATAGAGTAATTATGTTTTTCTGTTTTGTGTTACAGGTAAATGAAATTCTGCGGTGTCGTAATATCTAAATTTCAGGAGTAAATTACACCATTTTACTTTTCGTTTCTGGCAACTAACGGGTAACAATTTTATTTCATTGTTAAATTTAGGCCTATCTAGAAACTGTTTATAGATAATTTAGCTACTTTACGGCAAACGAAAAGAAACTAATTCACAATTTAAATGGGAAATTTAATTTTTTACTAAACAACATCATTTATTTTTCACTTTCCCTAACAAAGTAGCATTTTTTTATTGAAACAACCAAGTTTATTTTGTAAAAAAATCACAAGATAGTGTTTTTATGTAATTTGTCTGCTTTTCACGTTATTATATATTTAAATATATATATTTTTTTTAATAAAGATTTACTATTTTTAAAATTGATGTTGTCCTTGACGTTTACGGTGTTGCTGGAACAGGGATCTCAAGAGGAAAATGAAAAAAATTGTATTTCCATAATCAACTACTTCAGTCTTGTTTGTAAAGTCCATTTCAAGTATTAGTATTGTGTGGAGTTCCTCCAAGCCGTAATCCCAATTATTAGACTACTAATTTTCTTCATCTAATTCATCAGTCGTTAGTTATGGAGAAAATAAATAAAGCCGAAAAATATATTTTGTTGTTACAACTATAGGTTATCATTATTTACGGGTTATACTAAACAGTAACTATAAGTTTAAATTTTAAACGTTGTGAAAATTTTACTAGTCCTGTCTTGAACTTATGATCATTGTCGTGCTGTCTGATTTAATATACAGCACTACCACTGCACTTTAGTGGTGATCTCTTTGAAGTTATTTAATTTCTGTTAAAATTTTATTAAGCAAAATTTACTACAATTAAAAATATCGTCCAGTAAATTGCACCGATTTTTGAGGAATATTTGATCGAATTTACGTTTTATTTTATATTGTTTTGATCGATTCCATATGGATGAGATGATTCCAATCACTCTTTGTTTTTAAAACTGGACTTTACGAAAAAAAAACAATATAGCATGTTATGTTAAATTCACGAACCTGAAGCAGAATATTTATAAATTTTTGATTATCATGGAAGAATAACGTAAAATTTATTAAAATTCTACTTTAATTGTTCCGTTTTGGATAATATATATGATTGCGGTTGTGTTTTATTTAAGAGAGCGACAGTGGACTGTATTGCGGTAAAATAATTTAATGATATAATATATGCGAAGTAAAATATAATGAAAACTTGACTTACCCCTTTTTCCAAGACAAGGACAAATAAAATAAAAGGAATACCACCTGCGCAGGGATAAGGTACAAGGAGTTTCCAAATTGCGGTGTTCCGAATTCACGGTTATAAGAACAGCGGTCATAAAGCGGTTTAACGAGACAGCGGTAACAAAATAGCGACGCGTACGGCACGACACTCACTCATCGACTGTACGGAGTTATCTGCTACCTATATTTATTGCCAATAGCGGCGATAACAAATATAATTTAATTATCGGGCCTAAACAATATATATATTTATTATAAGTTTAAAACACATCTCTCGTTCTAGTTAGTCAGGAAATTTTCCATAGAATCCTCCATGATAAAATTATATTTTTAAGTAGGTAGTTATCTAGAGGAAAATATCTGTAATTTTAACACTTGATTTTTTTTAAAGCACTCAGGGAAGCATTGAAAAAATTCGCCAATAGTATTTTAACCCACCAAGTTGGTCTAGTGGTAAATTCATCATCGTAAGTCTTATGTTTAACACGTGATCTTCGGAGACGAAAGTTTTGTATATTTTCAAATCGTATTCCTGGAATAAAAAATTCTTTCCAAAATTACTACTAAATCCGAATTCTCTAATTTAAGGACTTCATCGCTTTCACCTTCCTGGGAGACCAACCCGGCGCCTAAAAAGAAGATGGAATAGAGATATTCTCTACATTATAAATTAAAAAAAAAATATATTATTATTGTTTTATTTAAATTTAATACTTAATTATATACCCAAAGATATACCAATGGGTATCAATCTTTGTCTTTATGTTTCCTTTTTTCGTGTTTCTTTGTTATGTACGTATGCCTACATCACATTTTCTAGTAGTCGTATAGTTGGGTACTTTTAAAAATTTTAAATAAACGATAAAAAATCTTAGTAAACGTTAATTTTATACGGATTTCAATACTAGAGAGTGGTTACCAGTGTATTTTGATGGTAGGAGTTCAATTAATCATACTCTCTCAGGAATTGTCGCCGAGAGTCTGTACAAGACTACACTTAATTTACGCATCATCCATATCATCCTCATCTCATTTCGTGATGGGGTTGCTTATTGCTCTAAACTGAACAGATTGCAACGAATTATTATATTAGTAATTAAAAATGAAAGTACTATTTTTGGTTTATTTATAGGCGCATCAATAGCTTCATCATCAGCGACTACGGTAGGTTATGAAAATTGAAGTGAGTTTTTAATTGGAATAATTTTTAGACCCTAGCCAGGGACTGAACTCGGTATTTTCTGCTCTGTAGGCTAGTGTACTAAACACTATAAATAGGAAGCACCTTTTGCCGTAATTACTTTTAAATAGATTTTACGCTATTGTTAAAAAGTAGGAGCTTGCAAAAAATGTTAAATGGAAACAGTGTTTTGTCATGTTTGTATATTCTGTATGATTAGTTATCATTATGTAACATTAGTTTAATATAGTAATGAAAATTTAATAAAAACATGTTAGTTAATTAAATATAACATCAATATTTTCCTGTATTACGGTGCGATTATTTATTATACGGACGGAGAGACATCCAGACAGACCGTAAAATCAGGAACATCACGTTGTAGTAAACCTCTGATAAATTTATAATTATCCAATTTTATTAAAGTACCTTTCATTTAATAATTAACTTAATTTTATGACTACATTAAAGTGCGGTTGGGAAGGACTTGTAATTTGTATTAAAATTTAATTAGTTTACATAAATTTAACGCGATGGTAGTTTAATAAATTTCAATCATTATATAATATGGAAAATTTCATCATAAATTTACTATAATATGAAATGTATCATAATTTTCTGTCACTTACTCTGATAGATTATGCAAGTG
Organism: Catonia carolina; assembly: GCA_035578175.1. Classification (NCBI taxonomy): domain Eukaryota; kingdom Metazoa; phylum Arthropoda; class Insecta; order Hemiptera; family Achilidae; genus Catonia; species Catonia carolina. The sequence goes on from JAQMRL010000003.1 coordinate 106,281,812, forward strand.
TCGCAATTTATTATATAATTTATAGCAAACAATATCTATATTTATGTCACAGATACTGTAAATTAGTTTATAATCCTTATTTTATAAAATAAGGTTTGCAAATTACCTTTTACCTGTGGAATTAGGGTTACTTATATTTGCCATGCTTACCTCTTTTTAATTTAAAAAACTCATTTGTCTTTTTTGTTTTATCAAATTATTCCTTTATTTTAAGAGCGTACCCGTAGGTGTTTTGGTATTTATTATTTATTCCGCCTTGGATCGATTCGGTCAACATGATCTCCCCAAAACTTCTGTCGTTATGTTACCCATCTTACAATATCCTGTCTGCCACGAACCTTCCTAATATTTTCACTTCTTATCCGGGCTGTAACTCCTAATTAGATCTTACTATATTATTTATTTTTAATTCTAATTACTTAATATCTTATCTTTGTACTCGATGTGCTAGTTCCAGGGCTACAAAAAAGAAATAGTTCTGTTTCTTATCACATGGTCAGCCGATTATATGACTAAAGCATTTAAGAACAGAAGAGGTAGAGGTGTAAATGAAACTAGTCAGAGTTATCTCCTCTGAGAGTAATGAATTTCATTATACAGCCAGATCCTGTGGTGAATGAAGTGAAGGTGTCATTTGCAAGATGGAAAATAAATGTTTTTCAGAAGGCCTGGCATGCTGATAAGCATACTTTTCCACTGAGTACGAAAGGCTTGGTAAACCACCTCACTCCTCGTTTTACTTAATAAAACCTCTAAAGGTTTAAACCACCCTTTCAGCTGATAACCTAAACAACAAAGAACATGTTATTTCAAACCAACTATCTTCGGAGTATGGTTAAAATAAATCACTTGTTCAGCAGATATTCTGTTTGTGTATTGTGTACACTACCAACTGAAATAAACTAAATTTTTTTTAATTTTAATTTTTTTATTAAAAATTATGCCTAAATAAACAGATCAAAAGGTGACTGCACTAACTTTTGGTAAATATTCAACAATGTTAATTTTTTTGCCAGCCTCCGTTGAATAGTGTTTATGGTTATAGGGTGTAATGTGACGGAAGATTCTATGTTTGATTCCCGGGTTGGGTCTGAAAATTTAAATAGGTTTTAATAATTATTTTTTGTAAAAATAGGGTTTTTGGTTACAATAATTTCCAGAGAAATTCACTCTTTAAAAGTCTATCTGTTGTTTTTTAGGTCATAAGACGAAAGGCTGATTTGAACCTCTAGATGCTTTACTAAGTAAAACCAAGAGTGAGGTGGTTTACCATGCCTTCCTCATTCAGTGGAAAAGTATGTTTATCAGCTTTCTGAAAAGCATCTACTTTCCACCCTGCAAATGACACCTTCACTTCATTCACCACAGGGTCTGACTGTACAATGAAATTAATACTCTCAGAGGAGATAACTGTGACCTGTGTCTTTTACACCTCTACCTCTTCTGTTCTTAAATGTTTCAGTCATATTATTGGGTGCAAATGTGATAAGAAATAACAATTTTTTTTTGTAGACCTGAAACTAGCAAATAATTGATCGACTGCAATTAATTGAACACCCTACCTGCCTGTTATGGACAGAAAAAGTTTATCTATTGCTATTAAAAAAAAAAGCACACTGTAGAGGTAAATTTTGTGTGTAAAAGAAAAGTAAAGTAAGTTGTAATGTATATTGATATTGGGATCCGAATATTTAAATATGATTTAGTATTTAAATTTCAAAAATTTTAAATGTAGCTAAAATTTATTTCCTTTGAAATGATCATTAATAAGTACAGGAAATAAAATAAATAAATAAAGTAAAAGTTTTTGAAAATATCTCAAAGTTTTTATTAATTAATTACTTCATTACTACTTATGGAAATAAATAAGATATAAATGTGCATACCATAAAAGTAAAACTATTATATCTGAAAGTAGTCCAATATTTCATCGTTAATATCCGTTTTCTACTTTATTTTATTGCAGAAAAATATTTAAATGTAATAAAACAGTTGTAAAAATTTCACAAACCTTATTAGAAATAAAAATAATAATTATAATGATCATGATAGGTGAAATTAATACTACTAACTTTTATTGCTTTTATTTATTACTATATAAATAAATCATTATAAAAATATAATATAATATAAAGGAAATTATAGTACTTTATAAACACCTAATGACATACTTTAAAAGAAAATTTTGAAGTTATTAAATGAGAAAAAAATAGGTTAATTCACCGTATAATTGAAAATATAAAAATGAAAAACAAAATTTATTTTTAAAAAGTTATATCCCATTTTCATTTGAACTATAATAATAATAATAATAAAAAATATTATTGTACAAAATATAGTATTGTTTATAATAGTAGATAGAATACATAGGTGGCAATTGTGAAAGTAAACGGATGTACAGTTTAGAAGGCCTATGCCATTTTATTCTTAAGTGTTATAGTCTTGTTTATGACTTGTCATTTAAAGACATTAGGAACGCCGTGTCATGTGAACGTGAGTTATAAATGGAATGCATATTATTAATGCCCGTTAAAAATATAGAAGTATTTTAAACTGTAACCAAATTTGGATTTACTAGTCTATTTATTACGTCTAAAATAATATCAGTCAAATCATACTGTTCTAATTTTTCTCACGAATCATCAAGTATATTATATTTTATCATTTTATTTCAACCAATTTTATTGCTGTACCTTCTTCAAATTCATTAATAATTAGATCTAGTCAAACGAATTGTTAAATCTCGGTGTGTTAAAATACAATAATATTTCTTATAATTTTCATGACACTGTGCCAACACGAATAGATGACACTGTGCCAAACAGATATAAAGGAAATATCTTAGCTTCTGGTTTTAAGGATAAATTATAAAAAAACAAAAAAACAAAATCTAGTGTGAAATACTCACACGACTTTTTCTTTCCAATGTAAATAATGAAAAATATAACCGATGTGTAATATTAGTAAACAATGTAAAATGAAACACAACTTAATTTTAGTCATGTGTGAATGATGCAAAATGAAAATCAACCTTAGTTTGGCTCGGAAAATCACTCTTTCACGCTAAACTAGACTCTGTAGAGAAAATTGTTTAAAAGAAAATTTGTAGATTTTTTATTCCCTATAACTTTTATTATAAACATTTTTGTCATAAAATGGCCGCAATATTATAAAATCCCATTTTATACCGATTTTTATGAGAAAAATGCAAAAAACAACTATTTGACGCTAAAATAAGTGTTGTACAAAAAAAAATTAAAATAAAAGCTGTAGATTTTCTAAAGTTCTGCAACTTTTATTAGGTCTATATACCCTACTGCTCTAGAATGCAAAAGGCTACAATCTTAAAAAAAATTCCACGAGAGAACAGACCTTCAAGAACTTCAGCAGACATGGCGCTCGCTTACCCTATCTTGTAAAATATAAAAATTGTAGTAAGGCGAGAAAGGTTTGATGAAAATGTCTTGTGGTACCAAACTTAAGTTCCAAGTTTCAATTTCGTACGATATTCCGTCTTGAGATTTTTTCTCACACAGACCAATCGCTAAAAAAAATGTTTTTTTGGGTTCAGGGGGCCTTAAATCGATGATTTCCGAGAAAAACTCGATTTAGAAAATTGATATAAAAACAATACTTTTCTTCCCTATATCTTCACATAAGGTAAGGGAAAGTAAAACTGAGTTGCCAGGTAGGCTATATGTCTGTTGTTTAAAACTAAAATGCCAATTTTTATTCGCATGAGCATTAGTTGTATCATTAAAGCAACAGTATCGCCTGATGGGAACTTTGCTCCAAAATTATTAACCAATAGCAGTAGAAGGAATTTATTGAAAAACAGTAATTCAATTCCAATATAAGCGTCATAAAACGTTATCAATGAATCATGGATCTTCTATATAGTCTACGTACGTGTAAGTGTGGTATCCCTTAATGACACCCTCAACACTAATTATCCAATTTCTTGATAAACTACAGAACTGAAATTTAGAAAATTTATTGCTTAAGGATTTTACAGGAAAGAACTTGAATTTTTTATCTTTTGCACAAGAGAGGTTAAAATAAGGGGAGCAATCTTAAAAAAACATTTATTATTTTAACCCCTTCCGAAAAAGATAAAGTTCTGGAATTCAGCGTGTTTGTTCTAATACTAATTTTTATTCACCTACGCTCAGGCTAGTAGATAAATTTATTATTCTTTCTGATTAACTTGTAGTAATTTAAGAAAAAATAGGCCGGCCCGTTGGCGTAGCGGTTAGCGCAACTGGCTTTACGCCGGGGTCCCTGGTTCGATGTTCAATTATAAATAGATTTAGCAAGGAAACCAAACTCTGGGAATTTTTTTTGTAAACAGTTTGGTTAATTCTGTTTATAAACGTGGTAAATTAGAGATTTTTTTTGGTCTTACGTTCAACAGTTTTGCACTTAGCATCAATGCAGACGATGAAGGATAACAGATAAAAATGCCAGATTTGACTGGGAATTAAATCCGACTTTAAATAAACTAAAAAAATATGTTTATATCATGTCTATTTCTAACTCCCATTTTAATTATTGACAATTAATCCCCAAAACTTGTAAAATTATATTTAATATAAAATGCGGAAGTTGTATTCTTCAATATATACATTACAGTTCTAAAAATAAAAGAAAAAACAGTTAATAATATTAAAGTAAAAGAATAGGACAGTAAATTCCTTTCAGTAATGCACGTATTATTAAAAATCATTGTAAATTCAATAGGCGGGTGAACATATGGTAAACTGACTGTAACTGTTTTTTTTCCAACGCAATTTCCCACAATTTTTGAGTTTCTGTTAAAATAATTGTGCATCATTTGTCTTACAAAAACCACTTGGTACAAAAGAAATACGCTTGGTAGTTGCTATCTTATAGATTTATGTCTATCTATAGATTTTTGTTTGGAAATGGTCACTTATCTATTGATATTACGTAGACTAGTAATGTATAGGTCATAAAGAAAACATTTGTTTGTTGCAGTACATACGCGAAAATTTAGAAAACGTTTGACTATTGCAATACTTTCTCGCTTCTTTTGTGCCAAGTGAAAGTTAAAACGTCGTGTGAACACGGATAAAAAAACTGAATATGTTTTTTCGTATTACTTTTATCAGTAGGCTTAAAGTTAATTAGGTTGCAATTAATACCACGATCAAATTAACTATACCAAATTTGGATTTAAAGTCAACGACATTTACAATTAAAAAACGTTACATATGAGACACGTTCAGTGAAAGTCAGTTAAGAAATATTTATTATATGGTTACAAATGTATCGGAATTCATTTTATAAACAGGTAGCACGTAGGTGTACTTTAAGAACACGCGTAATTTATTTAACCATGTGTTACGGAATGCATAATGTTGCAAAATCTATATTAAAAGATAAATATTCTTATATGGTTTGAATAGGTTGCAGTAGTTGTTAAGTATTAAAAACCGGTTGTCCTGGTTTGAAATGCAGTTACTTAACAAACTTCTCGATTATAATATTATTTTAAAGTTTAATTTGTATAGTAACTGATGAGTGCATGAATAAATTCATAAATAAACAACAAAATTGAGATTCGGAATTTTAATTGGATTACTTAGATTAAATTATTAATATAATGATCCCATTCATGAGACGAAGATCTCGTGATAGGTGGAAATTTTCAAAAAGACTTACCTTTGACTTATGGGAGAAATCATTAGTGATTTCTGTACCTATTCTTTAAAAGGAATCGAATGACACTAATTTTGTTTCCAAATTCCGACTTTGATATCTTGACTTCTGGTCGAAACCGACACTTCAAACCCAATGATTTCTATCTATTCTTTAAGAGGAATCGAATAACACTATTTTTTGTTTCCAAATTCCGACTTTGATTCCTTGACTTTTGGTTTTTGGCCACTTCCGGTCAAAACCGGAATTTCAAACCTAATCCAGGTCCACTAACCTTTTGTGTAGATTAAAAATCCGGAAACTGTTTAAAGCTGTCTCTTGTAGTAAAATTTCATCTGGGGTATTTGCACTTAAACAAATTGCCAGATTAAATTATAAAAAATTACTAATGGCAGCTTATCATGGCCTCATTCTGTCTCATATCCGTTATGGTATCTTAGTATGGGGTTATTCTAGCATGAGTAATATTATGAATAGGGGTTTTAAAATTAAAAAAAAGCTATTAGGTGTATGGTAGGAGCTAACCAGCTAACCTCATGCAGGCCACTATTTAAGGAGCTTAAATTGGTTACAGTTCCCTCTCTTTACATTTTTGAGGTGATTATGTATGTTAGGAAAAATAATTTTATGCAAAATTTCAATGTTCACAATCATAACACGAGAAACAGAAATGATTATTATGTGGCTAATCACTCCACAAAATTGTTTGAACAAAAACCTACTTATGCAGGGAGAAAATTCATGAATAATTTACCCCAATTTTTAAAATGTTGTGATAATTTGCATTCCTTTAAAAAAATCTGAAAAATTACTTGATCGGTGAAATTTTTTATAGCGTACAAGAATTTCTTTCTTGATAGTAGTGATACATTGAGTGATTCTTGCATGTATTTCAGGTGTTATAACTGACATGTCCTATACTACTCCTGGACTCTCCTGGACGCAAAAAAATTTCGTACTTTGATTTTTTTTACTTGCGGTTTTGGGCCGCTTTCGGTCGAAGCCGGAACTTTAAACCCAATTTAGGCTCTTTTCTGAACCCGGAAACCGTTTGTTGCTATCTCCTGTAGTTTCTGACATCTGGGTGTGACGGACGAATGGACAAAACAAAATGATAGCTAATGACAATTTTAAAAATTGCCACCAATTAAAAATGAACGCATTTGTTTAGCTGTTTCTCTACCCGACCGGCGGGAAAGTGCTCATACACGAGTTACTTATTGCTTATACAAGCACCGAAAGTATATTCCGACAAAAACACATTCCGTAGCGCATTCCCGTACGTATCATTTCTGTCTTTAGTATCTTTATTCAATGATAGCCAAGATTCTTATTATTTTCCTGATACGGAGTGTCTTAAATATCCCTGAAAGTAGAAATTTATTGATGTTAAAGAGCGTACTTTGTGGTGGCCAAGCAATGAATTTCCTGGTACTCATTTGTATAATTGTAGTGCAGTGCACCGATTAAATTATTTAACTATAAGTAAATTTATAACATAGAGAATAAATCTTGATGGAGATTGCACCCACTAGCATAACTCCAATTCAAAAATCATTTATGGTTGTTGGTCAGATTAATTTTAAATGTATTTATTAAAAATACAAAATTTATTAATTATTATTGTCAGCTAATTAAAAAATTAAAAGAAATATAAATTTCAGTTGTCGCTGTTAATTTTTAATTTTATCTGTACGAAATTTTATCTGTCTAAAATTTTGACACTAAATTAAAATTTACAATAAATTAATAAATCAATATGTACAAGAATTTAGTTTTATACAATCGTTATCTATAAAATTAAGTTTAAATAGATAATATTGTAGACTTATATTAGACTTAGAATATTATAAACTTATTATTTTAGAACCCTACCGAGTTTGTCTAGAGATAAAGTTGTCGCCGCGAGTTAGCTGTTTAACAGCTGATTTTCGGAGACGAAGATTCCTGGTTTAAATCCAAGGTAGTTACTTTTATACGGATTTGAATACAATGGTTACCGTTGCACTTTGATGGCTGGGGTTCAATTAACCATTTTCTCTCAGGAATGGTCGGACTGGATCTGTACAAGACTACACCTCATTTACACGTCATACACATCATCCTCATCTCATTGAATCACGGAATTGCGTATTGATCTGAATTGAACAAATTGCAACCCACACAAATTAGGCCGGCCCGGTGGCGTAGTGTATGCGCAACTGGCTGCTACGCCGGGATCCCGGGTTCGAGTCCCGGTCAGGTCAGGCATTTTTTTATCACTCATTTTCGTTATCATCGTTGTACACCACATTAGTTATAAAAAAATACACACATAAGGGACAAAAAATAAAAATAAAATTATTTTAGAAGTAGGCCTACTTAAAATTAAAGTATCAAGTAAAAGAGAATCTTTAAACTATGCAACCTTCCGTGAACATTTTTAAAATACCAGGGTTGTTTTTGGAGCAGCCTTGAATTCATTTCTAAGGTTTAAAAATAAAATGAAAAATCAATCTGTTTTGATGTGACATTCGAATTGAAAATGTATTTATTTACTTGCAATTTCATGATTAAATATAACCGCACCATCCCACCTAATATTATATAAATGTATTTGTAGGTTTGTCCAAACCTACATATCAGACTATAATAGTTTGATGTTTGTTTTATATAAATATAATAATAATTATTATTGTATTATATTTTTATAAAATGAAAATGTTCCGTTTGAATGCGCTGTAGCTGGAGCTGGACTAAATAAGTGAAATGCCAAGGTCGAACTAGTAGGAACAAGATGGCCTTCGTAAGAAGCGAGATGTTTGCGAGTCGCTTGCCTGGCTGTTTGCCACACTGACTTACCCAGGCTTTACCACTACACACACCACCTCAATTTTAATAAGTTTGTGTAGGTAACGGGTTCTTCAACTGTTTATAAAACGCTTGTCCTGCTACAATAAGCCTATGATTATTCTCCGTTGTTTTGATGACCTTACGTACAATTTTCTACTCATTTATACTTTTATTTTCAGTTTCATTTCGTATTTAACGTTACAGATAAGTAATTTTTATTGTTCAAATACTGTTTTATAAATTACCCTATTTAAATTGTTTGCAAAAGGAAAACTTGATCACCTAAGGGATGATGCGTCCAATTTAAGAGGTTTAACGTTTTAAAAAAATAAACAGTAAACGCTTTTCAGTGATATTTTATAATCCCTAATGTGTGTACGTTGCAATCTGTTCAATTCAGAATAGTAAGCAACCCCGTTATCCAATGTGCGATGAGGATATGTATGACCTGTAAATGAGGTGTAGTGTTTTACAGACCCAGGCCGATCATTCCTGAGATGGTTAATTTAACCCCAACCATCAAAGTACATCTGTAACCATTGTCTAGTATTTAAATCCGTATAAATGTAACTACTTTATTGGGATTTGAACCAGGGAACATCGTCTCCGAAAATCAGCGTTAAACAGCTGACTTGCGATGACTTTACCTCTAGACCAACCCGGTGGGTCTACAGTGAAAGCTCCAGTGATTAGCTCCATATCTAGTACTGGAGTTTGCACAAAAAACAAGTTGAAAATTGTTTTAAATTTTCAGTTGCTCAATATGCATTTCTTTAACCTTTCCGACCCTTAAAATAAATCCGGTGCTAAAGTTTCTAACCATTATATATCGAAAATCTTTTCTTTCGTCTGTAAAAATTGTTTAACTAGTGTAGTTGCAATGTTCCGTTTCATCAAGCAGTTGAATATGGATGAAAGCAATTTCAAAACGATACTAAGATCAAAAAAAATCTTTTCTGTATAGTATTTGTATGCCCTATACGAGCAGAAATTTGGAGAATTTTTGTATTTGAAACCTTGGTCTAATAAGATATGCATTTATCTTGATAAGTTTAATTTTTTTAGTTTAAGTATGAGCGTGCATTTACAGGAGGAACACAATGATTAAGAAAACAACCGCTTTTACTTTTTCTCTTTTTCTTTTGGTTTTTCCTTTTACTTTTTTACTTTCTTGCCTTTACTTTGCTTCTTGGTAATTGAAAAATGTACCGTTTAAAAAGTTTTGGGACTATAAAAATCAACCAACTTATTAAATATCAATTAGTCCAAATAATGTAGGTTTTGCTTTGTTTTAATTTATTATCGTCATAAATGGTATATGGATTAGGCATCCTGGCCTTTTACAACTTAAATCTTGGTAATCCTATATCCGAGGTTAGTTTGAAGCTCGCCAATAAGAAATTTTGTCTCCCAGCCAAGTTTCAAACGAGCGCAAATTAGTGGTGGTAAGACTGTAACCTATTTTTCCGTGAATCCGAGGTGGCGAGAACAACTCATGTTTACTCCCCCCCCCCCCACAACGGGGAAATAGTGTTGGACTCAGTTGAGGCGTCCTCGTCCAGTCCCAAGGAGGTCGCTACCACCTACCAACCAAAAACCAGCCGCTGGCCACTTGGTCGGAACTACAACCCTCCGCCTCTTAACAACGATCTTAAAACCAAGAAAAAAGGCGTTTATCTCAATTTTTCTGTATAGTCTTTGTTTCCTCTTTATTTTTCCAACTAGAAAAACAAGTAAATTTTGTTTTTGTTTTCGTCTGTATTAAATACTTAATCTTCTCGTGAATTATTATTTAAATTGCATCGCTTTAAACAGATGGATGGGTTCATTAGCCTTTAGCTAATATAAATCATCGAAGATTCAAGCTTTACAGCAGTAATCGTAATAAATTAATTCATTTTTCACTTTCATCATTCAACTTTTGTCGGGTCGTGACAAGACATGTTATCTAAAGATGCGGTAAGACACGAAAATTAAAGACAATAAATAAATTAATCATTATTAATAAACAGTTATTAAGTTCAAACATGAATTCATGGTTTATTTATTTAAGAACGTGAGTAATTGTGACTTTCGTTTTTGTAACTTTGAATCCGTCTGAAACTAGAAACAAATTGCATTATTTAAGTAACTATAAAAATTCCGTTAGCAGTTATGTAATGTATTAGTTTTGTCTTAAAAGTTTTGATGTTATTTTAAACGGGGATATTCAATTATTCCAAAATACAATTCAAATTTCAAGAACCCTAACTTTTAAACTGAGTTCTTAAGTTTACTTAAGATTAATGTTTCCTTTGAATTTTGCGCTGTCGTTATTACCTAATGTTAAATACTACGTGGGATGTTTCTGATGCATTGTATGAAAAAAGCTAGTAATATTCCATTATTTGGCAATAAAATTGAACCCGCACTGCATGTTTCAAATCTAATATGCTGACTACTGGACCAGCGTACAAATTCTTGTTCAATTAAAGTAATTTGAAAGTATCTTAATTCGTTCTAAGTTTCAGACTTAAGTTATGTTTACATTATTTTAGAGAAATCTGATAGGTTTAATGATTTGTCGACTTGTAGTACATAATCAAATTATAAATTAAAACAAAAAGTCAAGATCGCTTTCTGAACAGAGCGCTAGAATAAATATTTAACATTCTAGTTTTTATTTCCGGCTAGGATCTGGAAGAATCCTATTGGTGTTCAATTGTTAAAATGTAAGAAGGTGATTAAAAAGTTTAGAATGACGTTTTTTTAACCCTAGGGTGTATATGTTGCTATCTGTTTAATTAAGAACAATAAGCAACCCCATAACTTAATGAAATGACGATGATATGTATGATGTGTAAATGAGGTATAGTCTTGAACAGACTCAGGCTGATCATTGCCATGGGAGTATGGTTAATTGAACCCCAACTATCAAAGTTCACCTGTCTAGTATTCTAATCCGTATAAAAGTACAAAAATCCGCATAAAACTACCTTTACTATGATTTGAACCATGGAACCTTCGTCCCTGAAAATCAGCTATTAGCAGCTGACGCGCGGGGACGAATTTACCACTAGACCAACTCGTTGGATTAGAATGATCATAACATTACAATAATTAAATCCAAATTTTCGGTGTGAAACTAAAAATAGTAAAAAGTTGGCTTAGTCTAAATTACCGTATGCTGTTTAAAATTTAGACTAATACTTACAATTTCATGTATGATTAAAACGATATTTTTTACATTTATAAACTAAATTGCTAGTTTTCTATGATTTAATTCAGTCAATACGTCAAAATTCGTGAGATCCAATTCTGGTTGTACGCGGACCGGCTTTTTAGCATTTCACTGTAAAAAATTTATAGTAAATTGTATATCTTGTTTATTTACGTTCATACTTTATAATTTAATTTAAATTTAGTTTGTGATTAAACTACTTAAAACAAGGTCACGAAAACACCTTGTATTTATGCTGAAGATGATCAACTACTTTCTTGTACGAGTGAAATTCCTCCTAATTCGTTGAACCTTATTGTAATAATAATAAAAGGCCTAATATTTAGCGACTTGTTTTTTATAATAATTTGAAACTAATCCTAAATTAACAGAGCTAGTTTAAGATTACAGTCCAACATACATAGGTTAATGAACGACCTAGTCCTTTTATATATCTTTTTATTATTATTCAGAACCGAAGAGATTAGGCCTACATAATAATATTTTTTTTGGAGGAAAATTTACAAATTGAAAGAAATCTTGATTCATTTTTATTTTTAGTTTATTTTAAAGTCGCATCAACAGCTCGGTTATTAGTGACTACCGTGGGTTTTAATTTGTATTTCCAGACCCTAATTAGTAATCAAATCCGGTTCCTCCGCGTTGTAGGCTACCGCGCTACCTCTACGCTACGGGGGCGGTCATTCGTTTTAGATTGAATCAAATTGATTATTAACTATGTGTGTTAAAGTGGTTATAAGTTGTTCGAATTTGTAAAGAGATTCGAGCCTGAATACAGTTTAACAAGGTTTTCTACTAAGCATACTAATACCTTTTTCGACTAGTTTAGTTGATAAATTTAAAGTTTTTTAGTACACAGGTTGGTAAATTTTTTTTGGATATTAAATAAAATAAAAATTTATCATTGTATCTACAAAACCAGGTAAGCGAAAATTTTCTGAAGCCAAAGTAGTCGCTAATGACCAAGACGCAATGATGTGACTAAATAACAAAATAAATAGTAAGATCAGCTAACTTCTTTGATGTAGGCCTATATAATTTGTAATATTCTTGGGGCTGTCGTTACCTTTAACGGACGTATATTACTTTGCATATCATTAGAAAAAGACGTAGTGAAGTAAATTAAATTTTATTCCACAGAAGAATATGTTTTGTCGTTACTTTGACAATTTTTCACTCTGCAAACGTTTGTCTCGTTATAACAAAGAATTTTTTCAATATAAATGTAATAGATCGTTAATTAAACCTCAAATTTTTCGCAATATGAACATCATTGTGAAATTCGATTCAATTAAAATAAAAAAATTCTTTGTGAAAATGTGTAATATGTATAACAGTTTTTTTTGAATTTTTTTCTGTATTTTTTCTGAAGCTAAAATTTTACATTTTGCTTTTTAACTTAAGGACAATGTCTCTTGATTTAAAAAACAAAATTACAAAATGAGATAAAGAACGTCGTCATCATCATCATCAGTGTTCAATTATTTTACTTGAATTTTCATAAGCCGCAAGAGGGCGAGGTGAAGAGGGTTTGACTGAGATGGGTAGTTTGGGGAAGGAGTAACCGCATTTGTAACTCGTTTTCATCTTCTATGCTGAATCTACTATGTATTGTATTTTGGACTGCCTTAAGCAATATGGTGGTGGTACGCTGTTACGTTCGTTGCTAACTTTGATCTTTATCCCATTTCGTTTGTTCCTTTGCATGGATGAACTTAAATAATTCTTGTTATTACAAATACAGTACGAAAACATGTACAATCAACATTGTGTTGTATTCCTTTCGATAGTATTTTTCTGTCAATGTGATGGTACGCTCATTCAACGTAGGAACAACTCAAGTACTAAACTTCATATTTCTTCGTCTCCTCAACCCGGAGGTTGGTGGGCTTACAATCTTGCTCTCTCCGTAGCCATTTTCCTTACTTCCATATATCAAGTCCGTTTTCCTCATAATCCAGTCTCGTTCTTTTCCTCCTGGTATGAGTTGCATACCATTTCAAGAATGGTAGTAAACCAGGTCGAATATCGCAGCTGATGCCCAATCATGCTGTACTTCATATGTTGTTATAAAAATATAATGAACCCTTATAAATAAATTTTTTATCTTTACTTTTTCTTCTTCTTCTTCTTCTTCTTCTTCTTCCTCTTCCTCTTCCTCCTCCTCTTCCTCCTCCTCCTCCTCTTCTTCTTCTTCTTCCTCTTTCATTTCCTCATCTTCTGCTTCTTCTTCCTCTTCTTCCTCGTCCTCGTCCTCCTCCTCCTCCTCCTCCTCTTCTTCTTCTTCTTTTTCTTCTTCCTCTTTTTCCTGTTCTACTTCTGCCTCTTCTTGCTGCTCTTCTTCTTCCTCCTCCTCCTCCTCCTCCTCTTCTTCTTCTTCTTATTCCTCTTCCTCATTCTCTTCTTCCTCTTCCTCATCTTCTGCTACTTCTTCCTCTTCTTCCTCTTCCTCTTCCTTATCTTCTGTTCCTTCTTCCTCTTCTTCTTCTTCTTCCTCTTCCTAGTCCTCCTCGTTCTCCTTTTCTCCTCCTCCTTCTCCTTGTTCTTTCACCACCCCTAACACGACTACTTCCAAAAGTATTTACAGGGGAGATTTAAAAAAATAACGCCACATTCAATATCTGCATAGAAAGTTATATAAACCTTTCTATAAATAAAAGAGATAGAACCGTTTATTAAGAAATAGATTTTACCTCTTTTTTCTCATATTATTACATAATGAGTTATTCTCAAGCCGTATTTCTCCCCTTCCATTGGTGACTTATTATGATTCAACAAGATTCCTGTTTCCAGTAATAATTAGTTTCATTTATACATTCGTGATTTGGCTTCCAACGTGTAAAATTGTTTGAGAATTTATTCGCTTTAAGTTTAGTTGGCCATAAAGCAAGGGAGTGCTATAGTCTATTCACCGAGTCTGGAGACACGCAGTAAACAAATGAATCATGTGATAGCTGTTGATTGAATGCATAACCAAGGTCATTATATGCGTTATTCCAACACCAGTCTTCGTTGCATTATCACTAGCTTAATATACAGTACGAGTTATTTATAATGAAAATAGATCATAGATTTCATAGATCATGAAAATGTGTTAAATTTTTAAAAGGAAAGAAAGGAATTTTTTTTTTGTAAACGCGGTTCATCATCTAATATCCGGCGTCAGTTAAGCAACCGGCAGTAGTAATATCACGTGAACTACGCAAGTATTTATTGATTCTTGTCTCTAGACTCAGTGAATTCAGTATAGTATTAAATATTCTGGAAACATTATCTTAATTAGGAAATTGTAGATTAGTATTTGATTACGCGAGATCTTGCGTAATTTGAATAGACTAATTTCTGGAATTTTAAGAGCAGCATGCCTACAGAAATACCATACAAATATTGATGTTTATATCTAAAATTACGTTCATTTTGTAAAGTTAGATATCACCTGAAATATGAGTTCTTTTGAATATAGGATTATTTCTCGTGCTATTCATTTGGAATCAGGTTTGTTTTGCTACCGTTTAATAATTATTACTTCTACCCAATAAAAACCTTTCATTATAAACGGGGCGATAACTTATTACATGGAATGGTTGCAAGGGGAAAGGGGATTGTAGATACGATTGTACTCATTTCGAACTCGCTCGTTTTGAATCTTTATGAGTCTAAATGCAATGTACGAATGTGTTTTCTCCTGCGATATTCGTTTGCTGTGAATTCCTCCATCCTCCAATCCCCTCCATAATATCATATCCGCGCTACAACCTCTAATATTGAAGAAGGAAATGATGTAGTTATCTTTTACAGTAAAATAGAATTTCCCTATGGAATTATGCGTAACGTGCATTGTATAACATTCCTGGACTTTCATTGAATATAATGTAGGCTAAATTATCTGAAACTTTTTATGATTACGTTTGCATGTTTTCTTCTTCCATCAGTAAAAAATTGATAAAATCAATAAAAAATATCCTATGAGAAATATGGTACTCTAGATTTTTGATGTCTAAACAATTTTTCCATAAATGTTTGTTTTGGAAAACTCAGAAAAAAAACTTAATTTGTTTTTCCTATCGATTGATAAGCTGAAATTCTACTCTATTACTTTTTCTATTTTACTCTATTACTCTATCATTCCCAGGTAGACTTTAGCATAATGTTTTGGAAAAATATTGAATAATTTATAATCAATTTCAGTCACTAATGCACAAAAATTTGGTTTGACTTTAATTATAAAAATAAATAAATACGTAATAATACTATTTTTCAAAGCCGATGAGCTCTAAACGTACGCGTTGCCCCCCCTACCCACTTCATTGCTAGCCAATGACTTGCCAGCAACGTTGCCAATACTTGCTCTCGTGACTCTGTTATATATTTCGTCAGCCATTTTTTGGTCTGTCAATAACAATTATAACCTATGAACATACAACCAGCTGATTGTATTATAAAGTATTGCATTTTAACGCGCTCCATAATCTATGTGTTCAGTACGAGAAGCATGACACGAGTGAACTACTGTGGCTCTTACACGCATGCGCGCGTAATGTTTGTCACTGATACATTCGTACAATCTGACAACACTGGCAAACGTTCTGATTGGTCTAAACGCTTCGAACAGCAGAGCTCATCAACCGTGAAAAGTATTGTAGGTTGACAACTAGAAGGGGGTTTTGAACTTGTAAAGGTTTTATTTATTAAAAAAAGGTACTAAGTGGTTTAACATTTTCTTACTTACTTTCGTGAAAAACTTATCTTTTCCACCTTGAAATTGAATTTTTTACTATTCGCACTAGTACAGTCAAATCAAGTAATTTAATATAACTATGATTATTGTCAATTAAAAATAAATAAAATTCTAAGTAAATTTTTAAGAAAAATTGTGTATTATTGGGTAAATATTACGAGATGACACTTTGGTGAAGTAAGTGTGTAAATATATTTTTTTTTGTTTTTGATTCTTTATTATTGAAACTATACAACACAGTGCAATTATATAAAAGTCCAACAAAATTCTTTAAAAAACGAAAGGTATGAAAATAAATAGCAAAACTTTTTCAAAGAATATATATCTTGGTGGATAATTCAAATATAGAACATTAAAAAGAAAATTAAATAATATGACAAAAACATAAGAAAATTGGATCAATAAATACATGGCCCATTGCAAGAATAGTAGCGTACTTTGCTTTTTTAAATTTGAACAAAATAAAATCTTAAAACATGTATGTTAAAAAATAAATAAAAGAATAGAGATCAAAAAGATAAAGGTTTTTTCTTTAATAATGTTATTTAAAACTGTACGAAACATACAATTAATTAGTAAATTTTAGGATTGCGTTGTGGGATGGTGGATGAAATTATTTCGTGAATGACAAGGGAGAACAATACTCAGTAGTAAATCTCTTGCGGGTAATATTTCTATTTTTTACAAGATGTCTCTACTCCATATTCTATAAAGCCTTCGTGGGGGATTACCGGGTAAATGTGGCATGTAGAAGTTTTGTACGTGTCGGTTTTCGTTTTCTGGAAGTTTCCGTTTAAAACATCTGTAAAAAAACTGATAAATGATGTCGTTAACGAACGGTATAAAATGCAAGTCGTTATGTATAATTTTAATTAAAATGTATTATAACATATATGTTATAACTTTTGTTTTAAAGAATTTTTTCATAAAAACGTAGTGTTTTTGTTCAGTGTATACTTCTGAAGCACACAAGTACGAGAATTTGAGTGGAAATAATTGTTTATGATCGAGTTTATTTGTAAGAATGTTTAGTACAGTTTTCTTCAGTTTTTTATTAAGATATTGGTGGTTTTTATTATCACAAGTTATTGCGGTAATATGTTTTTCCATGATATCTTGTGCTTAAGTTCTAAGGTCGTTGTCCGCATAATAGTATTGGGAAAACTGTAGTATAAAATATACAATTTGGTTTTTGTTTTCTTTGTCTGCCCACAAATTTTCTCCTCTTATTTTTCTTGTCTTTAGTGTTTACATTCAGTTTACAGACGTTCCAATGTTTTCTTTATTCTGTTATTCTTTTTCTTATTGTTTTATTTCCTTTTTTATCTTTTATAATTCCAGTTCGTTAAAATACTGTCGTGTATAGTACGAATACAACATTGTGCCTTTTAGATAATAGTGACCGCTACCACAGACTGAAACGTTTTGGAATTTTAGAATTACCGTACAGACAAACAAAAAATTAACAACGACAATTATCGTCGATAAAATTTACAAATTTATATATTTATGTACTTTAAGCTGAAATACAGCATAAAATGTATTCATATTGATATTTTGTAAAGGTCTAAACATTTTCTAATGGTTCCTGATTAGGCCTATAACAAGTCTTCATTTATTCATGGGAAGAAAATATTAACAAACTAATGAAAATCAATATATTTCCCTACGGTTCATATTCCGTGAGATACACGGTATATATTTTTCTCTGAAAATATAAAACGGCGGATAACTAGAAAACGAAGAAGAAATCAGGATTTTTTGCTGAAAATTTTTTTCTTTTAGATTTGTAGAATTGATTGTATATATACAGTAATAAAGCCAAAATTTGAGAAACATCGTGTATGTTATAAGATCAAATATAAATCTAATATATCTTCAGACATTCCACTCCCAAATAGTTCTCCCAAATAGTAGCTCCTTCAAAATTTCAGGTACTATTTCACTCCGATCAAATGATTCCTCAAGAAGGGCGGTACTGATGAAATTTGTTTGGTATGTTTTCACGGTAAAATATCTGACTCAAATAATGTTTAATATTTAATTGATCATACATTAATTGTTTTAATGGTAAATTTAAAATCGTGGAAAACAAGATTGCTGACTTAAATACAGCGTATATTACCAATAGCTTTAGTACTGATTCACTAAAAAAAATTAGGTCTTTTACTTTTTAGGATGGGTTAATGAAATTGTCTTTACTTCAGCTGCAATTTATATGTAGGTGTAATCAGACCTATATTGTTCATTAATATTTGAGTTTATTTCAGAAACAACGTCGTAAGTCTATTACAGCAGTTGCAAAACAAAATACTTTTGTGAAGCACCTTGCTTGAATTCAAATTAATTTTGTGGTGTGTAAAAAATTATATAGATGAATACAATCAAATATTACCTGTGATGTAGTCTATATTTAAGATGTTAATGGTTCTTTCCTCGTCTTCTTGTTACATTCTGCAATAATTCATCAAGTAGTCTGTTCACACATTGACTTCATGTTCTATAGTGTACAGTACATAATTTATTCGATTTAAGTTCGGCGCCCTATTCTCCTTCTTTCAGGTGTTCGTTTAATCCAGAAAATCTTTATTCCTCTACCACTTCTGTATGCTGAAACAGAGTAGATTTCCTCTTTTCTACATTAGATAAGATCCTTTCAATATTTGTCTGTCCATGTATTTCATAGTTCCTTTGCAATTCTAAATTAATCTCTGTTCTCATCTTTAACTTGACCTTGTTGAACTTAAATTTAGTTAGTTTAGGTAACTGAAAGTTGGTGAGACGGCTTTCCTTACTAAGATTTGAAGAGATAAAGTGTACAAAACCTACGGATCGTACTGTTGGACTGTGAACTGCATTAGTTATGTTAAGGTTCAAGGAACGTCTTCCCTATATATACAATTTCTTGCTTGTTAAAGCATTAAAGTTACTGACAGTTTGTTCTACTTCTTCCACCCACTCCGACAATTTACATCTTCACTAACTAGTTGTCCAATTTTTTACTTTCTCTTGCCCTCTATGATTTTATACCTAAGGAAAGATATGTTTTCAACTTGATCTTTTAAAATCGAATTTTCACTGGAAATACACGTTCTCAGTTTCGATGAAGTTTTTACCGATAAATATGTGTGAACAAAATAACTCAAGAACAGAAAATCATTCGAAATTGAAACTTGGAACTTAAAGTTACACACCATGATGGGATCCGGCACAAAAATGTTCATTAAAATTGGTCAAAACCGGAAGTAGTAGTTTATTCGTGCATGTTTTACTTATTTTGCAATTTTTTAAATAACGGCTCTTACGATTTTAATTTAAATCTGCTCAATTAATACGTTTTATGTGCTCTGAAAGATGAGATAATCGGGATGTCTGCTAAATTTCGAGGGAGGGGCTGTATTTTGGTGTAAAAAATATTTTTTAAAGATTGCTGTAATGTACATTTGAGGGAAAAATCATATGTAATCAACGGTAGATAGAAAATTAAAGCATCTACAACTTTTACTTTAAATATTTTCTCATTTAGCGTCGATTAGAGATTTTTAATATTTTGCTAATCAAAATCAAGTCCAACAGTGATTGATTTTCCTCATTCACTTATGATTAAAATCAGGTAATGTTTTTAACTTTACTTTACTCATTATTAAATTTAGGTTATGTTATCCATTATTCACTTTGGCAAGAGAAAGTTATGTGAGTATTTTGCACAAGATTTTTTAAACTATGATGTACGATATTGTGAATATTTTTTTCTTCTAAGTCCTTTACATATATATGAATAAGTTAACAGTAATAAATAATTTGATTGACGATTGAGATGATTTCATTGCGGTTTACCACATTAATAATCAAAATACTTATTGTACATTAGAAATATGCACAATTAATTCATTCATCTATGAATTAAATAATTTAAGAGCTTTCACTTTTGAATTGGATTAATTGAGCTTATTTAATGCAGTAAGTGTTGTAGAAGTAGCAGTGAATCGAACTAGATAAGTCGTTGAATTTTTAAGTTTAGGTGTTATAAAGGTCACATATCTACTGTATGTATTGTACAGAACCTTGATAGATCTGTACACTCAGTATAGTAAATATATTGAAATAGTCAGACAGTCATTCGTAGATATTCTAGTGCAGTGAAAGGTAATCCTTGAAATTCTTGGCGTTCTTCCTGTAAGCCTACTTTATATCTTTGAATTTATCACGGAATTATATATAGGCCTTCTCAAACTTTACAATTCAATCCAAGCCATAATTATATGGTTTATAATAATTACAAAACTAAATACTTAGTTGATGTCATAATCCATATAAATGTCTGACTCAAGCAATCGTACCTTGATAATATTAAGATTCGTTTAGCATTTGAAAAACTACAATTCTCATTGTCCAAAAATATTACAAATAAATAATATCTTTTGTTCCAGGAAATAAATGAGTCTGTTACTATTAAAATAAGTCCTATTTAAATTATACTTTACAAGAGATCTGTTAATACCCTTTGATCTACTTCCGATTGTTTTGCAAATTAGTGCTAATACCAGACCTGACCGGGAACCGAACCCTGAACTCTTGATGTAGAAGCCATTGCGTTGGCCACTACACCATGGGCTGGCTAGATTTTTTTAATTTGACTAGCTGCAGCCTTCTATAAAAAAATAACAATTAATATACTGTTCGCATCATAAACCACCGTAAATGGGAGGTTTTCAATGTGTTATTGTTTCAAATAAATTCGTTTCTAATAGAAAAAAGCTAAACAATGATATATAATAATTTTAACTTTCGCGCGTTGCAGCCAGAAGAAAACACTGGATTAATGAGTGGTATTTGGTTATAATTTGCGCTAACAAGTCTACAATTGTCATTATTTTAACGGGAGTCTGACTTTCTATAAAACTCAATGTTAACTTTTTGCTACATTTCTCAAGAATAAAATTGTAAATGTTAAGTTTATTTATTTTTTATTTGAAGTTGTGCAAGTCTACAATAATCGTCATTATTTTAACGGGAGTCCGATTTCCTATAGAACTAAATGTTAACTTTTTGCCACATCTCTCAAGAATTGTAAATGTTAGGTTCATTTATTTTTTATTTGAAGTTGTGTGAGTTTATTTATTTTTAATTTGAAGTTGTGCATGTCTACAATAATTGACATTATTTTAACGGGAGTCCGATTTCCTATAGAACTCAAAGTTAACTTTTTGCCACATTTCTCAAGAATTGTAAATGTTAGGTTTATTTATTTTTTATTTGAAGTTGTGTGAGTTTATTTACTTTTAATTTGATGTTGTGCAAGTCTGCAATAATCGTCATTATTTTAACGGGAGTCCGACTTCCTATAAAACTCAATGCTAACTTTTTGCCACATTTCTCAAGAATTATAAATGATAGAGGTTTATTTATTTTTCATTTGAAGTTGTGCATTTTCTCTTAGTTCCGTACATGTCCATTTACTGATAAGAATAACCAAGTTTTTAAAAAACAAATTCCCAAAGCGTCAAATTTGTTTTTAGAGTAATGTATAGATTTTTATTTCACTGCAAAAAGAACTAGACTTTGTTATGTTGAACAACCCTGAAAATTATTTGTTTTATTTGTTTTTCATAAAACAAACTGAAGTTATATATTGTTTTCTTCTCAAACGTTCTGAAGATATTTTAACATTTATTGAAAGATTATTTGAAAGGGTGAATGGGTTTGGTTCACGCAGGTGTGTTCATTGTGTCAACTGCAATTGTTACACTCATAACTTTAGCACCAGCCTCTACTAGAATATAGAATATATGAGTATTTTATTAAATCACTAACATATTTGTGATAGTTTCTTTGAATATTTATACTATTCTTTGAATATGTAATACAAGCAAGTATTCGAAGTATTTATGTTATACTGTAACATATTATTATGCAGTCATAATATTTTAATTTCATAATAATACATTTTTATTTTTATTTATTTTAAATACTACTACGTTATAATATATTCATTTTCTTTTAACAATAAATAAATAATCTGGTAGAAAAGTGAAAAAAACGTGATTCTTTTAGTCCTGTAACCCAATCGATAATATCTGGTAATTTTTTTCTAAGAAAGGGAAATTTTGTTTCGTGACAGAAGTTGGTAGCCCTACACATCCGGTATATGTGAGTTGGTTTTTTGAGCTGTATAAAATTTTGTCCCGTTTCCGGTCGTGTTACTGACAGAATTGTTTTTACACTAGAACAACGGGTTTTCATTCTTGAACAATATTTTGCTACGAAATCGTACGCGAGTGTAAAAGAATCATTTTAAATTAAATTTGTTGGTGTTTCTCCACCAGAAAAAATGTCAATTCCTAGGCTAACAAACCGATTTCGAGAGACAGGTAGTGTTTGCGACATAAAACGTAGTGGTCGACCAACTCTCTTGACAAATGACGTTTTAGAGAATGTAAAAACAAGATAGCTCAATTCTCCACGGAAAATTATGCAAAAACTATCCTCGCAAGTTGGTTTGTCATATATTGAGTATTGAGAAAGCGGCTAAAAAATTGAAATTGTATCCGTATCGCGTACGATTAGTTCAAGAACTGCAGCCTCCAGAATTAAACAAGCGATTGTTCTAGAGTAAAAGACATTGTGTTCGTAACACGACTGAAAACGGCACAAAATTTTACACAGCTCAAGGAGAATCAACTCACACTACAGTATCTATACCGGTTGAGTAGGGCTGCCAACTTTTTGTCACAAAACAAAATTTCCCTTTCTTAGAAAAAAATTACCAGACATTAACAATTGGGTAACCGGACTAAAATGCCACTCTGTATTATAATAATAATAATAAAAAGTAATGAATAAATAAAATTCAGAAGAGTATTAAGCTAAATTGTGATTACAAGTCAATAAAACAAATCCAAAAATCAAATCTTATCAACCTTGAATTTAAATTTACATTATTGTCTAATAAATTTATAGTTAAAAAGTTCTATATTATTAAAGTCTGTCCAAATAAAATACTGTATTTTGCAATTTCTTGTTTCTTGTGTTTAATTTAAGATCTCTATAAATAAACTTGTTGTTTATACTCGTCTACCAAAGTAGGTTTAACATGTGTATGATGGTCTTTGACTGGTATCGTTTTAAGATCTCGATATTCGAATTCACAGATGTACCCCAAACTTATTACTATGTATAAAACCGAAATCCACTTAGCTGATACCTCATCACAAACTTTCCAGACCCACAACTACGTTAGAAACTTGTAATTCGGTATGTAGTCTACGTGGGTTCCATTTTGGTCGTAGGTGCTCGCTTGAAAACGATTTAAAAAATTGTACCTCTAAAGAAAGATAATGGAAATACTGAACAGTTGCGCTTAAAAAATACAGAGATAAGGTGTATTTTAGGCCAAATATACAGTCATATGAAAATAACTAAAGAAAATAAAATATATCAACTTTTATTTACCTCATGATTTTTCATATGATAATCATTTTCTATTTGTTAGAAAAACTGCATTAAGATCGGTTCTTCAACAATCTAGGAAAAATATACACCTAAAAAAATATAATAGGCTATTAAAAAAAAAATTAAAATATTAGACCAAATGTTTTTGTATAAAATTTTTCTAATCCAAAAAAATCATAAGGATTTTATCCAAATAAAAATTCTAAACTGATGTTATTACGAATTTTATAACAAAACCATAAAAAACCTATAAAATAAGCAAGGCAAAAATTAAAAAAATACCATCTTATAGTACTGTATATTCTGTATTTAAAATAATCCTTAAAACTTTTAAAAATCATGTTTTCTCAAAGCTACGTAAATCAGGCTTTGTAAATAATCCCCAACATATAAAATTTATAAGTCTTATTATCGAGCGTAAAGAATGTAATAAATTTTGGAAATTTAATCTTAATAATTACTGATTTATTACTTTTTGACCTGGAATGGTTAATTTTTCGGTTTTATTAGGAATACCAAAAACCATTCAGGTATACTTGAGAAAACTTTGATTTCAAGTCTGAGCCAAATTGGATTGTTAATACCTTCACTGTATAGGCAAAAGTTTCTGTGAAAATAAAGCTTTTATTTGATAGTGGTCATAAAACATAAAAATCTTTTAGTATTGAAAAATGAATTTTGCAATCACAACATCTTCTTACGGTTTTTCTTCAAGTGAAAATGGAAAAGAGAAGTTTTATTGATCAGTAAATATCCTTTTCCGATTTTATAAAATGATAAAACCGTTGTAATAAAAAGAGGATTTTTAGGTGTCAATTTTATTACAAATTAGATAAGGTTGCGGGGTGGGGTTAGGGAAATGTATATCACAGTACTTCACTTTGCCTTTGGAAAAAGAACGACGACGAATGTAAGGGTATTTGTCACGGATTAGATTCAATCAATTCCACATCTCCGTGTCTCATCCTCCTCTTTTCACCCTCTGTCACCCATCTCTCTTTTTCTTTTATAGAACTCAATTTACTTTTTCATTTTCTTCTTCTTTTTTAACTTGAAACTAATTTGTACCGTACAAGTTGTTAACTTCTTTAAAGTCATTCGTTTTAATTATGTGGGAGAAACCTTGAGAGTCTAGCTTCCCCTTTTGGAGCTGGTACTCCATTACAATCATAATTAAGGTTAGTGTTTATAAATTCAAAAGGCGTATGTCTATACTTTTATGTTAATTTATTTATTAGTAATTACCTGTATTAATTCGATCGCTACTTTTTAATGATTTTATTTACTATAATCCAGTTCTTGTCGTTATTATTATGTAATTATGATCCATAAAGATGTTCCGCCTTTTTTATGTTATAATTTCTTGCTTGAGTTGTTCTGAATATACTTTAACTAGAGTCTTATTATAATTATATTTATCATTACTTTAAATTATTATTAATTATTTTATACTTAAAGTAGGATCAACAATTTGGAACAAAACCCAACATACATGGTTATGGACCAATATATTTTACATCGTTAAACTTTCTAGCTAGGAATTTGATCCCCGGATTTTTGACAGCAATCGAGCTCATCGTGATTAACCTATTAAGATGATTAAAATATTTTAAAACGTTTATACATTTTATAACTGAGCTCTTTACTTTTATAGGAATTAAATGAAAAATAATTAACGAAGAAATCAACTCCCTTGTATAAAATTTGAATAAATAATTATTTTTTGAGATGACATTCAACGTACCTAAAAGGAATGAGGTTAACATACCAACTTAAATTATAGTTAAGTACCTGGGGTTGGGGATAGACAGGCGATTAATGTAGATAAAACATCTCATAAACAAACGTTTATAATTAGATAATAATCTCAGACGTTTCTTGAATTTTTCAAAATATCGATCTCTTAAACCACTGAAGAAAAAAATTAACATACACTGAGCTAAACCACTGTGGACGTACGGGATCCAGATATTTGGCGTTGCTGTATATGCCAATTTGAACTGGATCCAAAAGTCCCTATGTATATACTTAAGACTTGCCACTGGATCACCTTGGTACTTCAGAAACAACACCCTTAATTCTGATCTTCGTATTCCTTCCAGAAAAAAAACAAGGCAACGTTTTGGAATTTTCTTTAAAAACCGACAAAATCATCCGAACCATCTCTCTCGACGTGACCATTCAGAATTTTAAAAATATTTGACCTCTTTGCCATCTTTGGTGTAAGGATCTAATCCAACAAAATTCTGTTGAATTGAATTGTCCATTATCTACAATTTTGTCATCGTCGTCGCTGGCGTTGTTATTTGCGTCAAGTTCCTCTCCATCGTATTGTGATTACGTCATCCTGGAAGAAACGCTACTGGGTGTGACCCCTTCTTTCACGTATTACTTTAACTCATTCTGGTTATTATGCTATAGTATATAAAAATGACGGTCGTCAAAATTTAAGTAACCTTGATCTAATATCTTGTTGTTGTTGTTTAGGTCAACAGCCGAAAGGCTGGTTTGAACCTCTACAGGTTTTACCAAGTAAAACGAGGAGTGAGGTGGTTTACAATTGCCTTCCTCACTGAATGGAAAAGTATGCTTATCAGCATGCCACGCCCTCTGAAAAGCACATATTTTTCACTCTGTAAATGACACCTTCACTTCATACACCACAGGGTCTGGCTGTACAATGAAATTCATTACTTTCAGAGGAGATAACTCTGATTAGTGTCTTTTACACCTCTACTTCTTCTGTTCTTAAATGATTCAGTCATTTAATTGGCTGACCATGTGATAAGAAACAGAACAATTTATTTTAGCCCTGCAACGAACAGATTGAGTGTAAACAATTTGACACTCCACCTGTCTGTTATGGGCAGTAATATATATGGGCAGTAATATATATGGGCTAATATCTTAACTTTATAAATACTTCATTTCATGATTTAAATGTTATGTCAGATCGTTGCTGTTTAGGTCATCAGCTAAAAGGCTGGTTTGAACCTGTAGAGGTTTAACTAAGTAAAACGAAAAGCGAGGTGGTTTACCATTGTCTTCTTCACTGAGTGGAAAAGTACGCTTATCAGTATGCCGGGCCCTCTAAAAAGCACATATTTTGTACTCTTAAAAATGGCACTTTCATATCATTCACCACAGAATCTGGTTGTATAATGAAATTCATTACTTTCAGAGGAGATGACTCTGATTAGTGTTTTTTACACCTCTGCCTCGTCTGTTCTTAAATGATTCAGTCATTAAATTGGCTGACCACGTGGTAAGAAACAGAAATATTTATGTTAGCCCTGAAACGAACAGATTGAGTGTAAATAATTTGACACTCCACTTGTCTGTTATGGGCAGTGATTTGATATCAGATCGTTGTATGAATATTTTTATTCAATATTACTTTTAAAGACCAAATAAGATATCCTGTTAAGTATCTAGGAATCAGGCTGTTCTGGGTGTTTAAAAAGAAAATAAATATTTTTGTACGTTATTATAAATAGGGATTTTGTAAAAAATCAAAATTCCACCTTGTCATCTAGAAGAAAATACTATAGGGAGTTAGTTTCTTCTCCTGAAAGTATATAGAATTAAATAAATATATTATTAAAATATTCCTTAATATGTCGAGCTGAAGTATAACTTATAATCATTGTCAATACTACAGGTTTTTGTGCAGGATTACGCCTACAGATACTACTGAATTGAACAAAAATAAATATTAAATTCAACAAAATCTGTTTTGAAATCCAGTTTATAACTTAACCTATGTGTAAACAGAACGACTAAATGTATGCAATCTAGCTATGAATTTAATCATACTGTAGAGATGTAATAATAATTTTGTATACTTGAAATACACGCGCGTGCGCGTTTGTTAATGTGTAATAACATGTGTAATGATAGTTACTGTGCCGCAGTGCGGTAGGTACTATATTATATTGTCGTAATTACGTTAATATGGATAGAGTTGTGAGAGGGAGGCCAATCGAAATAAATTAATGCATTAATTCGCTCAGACCTACCAATTGCATCTTATCCAAGTACGTTATTAAAGCCATTATTATTCTGGTTATTAAACATCATTACATTGTTAATAAAATAATCCACAATTTATTTAATGTAATTTAAGCTATCTAGGCTGTCTGCGGCATTATTAAAATTATTAATTCGTTTTGTATGCTTATATAAAATTTAATTAAGTACTTATAATGAGTTTGTAACATTGATACGTTAAAATATTCATATAGTTTGACTACTGTCCGTTAGTTTGGACATTTTCAAATAAACTGTTGTGTTGTTAACATAAAATAATGTATATCATTGCGGACGATATTCTGTTCAAGAGTCACAAAAATGCGACAGAAAACAGCACAAATGAATTCCTAAAAAGACTTTACTTGTGTTAGAGATTTCAAATTAGTTAACATTGAGTTTATATTGTCAGCAACCCTAATATAGTCGAAAATTTATATATAAGTCCTAATATAGTCTAAAAACATTTAGTGCTAAGTGACGTTAAATTTCACAATTTTCATAAGATTATATTTATAGTATAGTAGAATTAACCCTCCAGTGTTGCCGCTATGTGCAGTGTATCACCAGCACTGGTGCTGTGCGCATTATTTGCGTGCCTCCACTCCCTCTCTCGTTATGAGATACATTTTACAGTGAAAATGGTTCCAAAAATACACTACAAACTTGTTTGCAATTTAAAAAAGTACATTCTTTAGAGCTATAGCGGAGCGCTACTGAAATATGACAAAGCTGTCACGAAAGGTTGCCATGAAAACTGCTCAGCGCTGGTTGGCTTAGAGCGAGCCTTGTGCCCGACCGGCGCCTTCGGCTTCGTTCGGCTCCCTTCGCCTTCGCTAGCTCCAGGTTTGTTTTACTTTTAATTCAACTATAATAAGGAATGTAGGTATTCGATATTATGAAACAGATTATTTTTGTACAAAAATATTTTTATATTTATAATATATAAAAGACTATTCACGGGACAATAAATTCACCAAATTGGTTTCTCAATGCAAACAAATGTTTGAGAATGTTAAAAATAACACATGTTTAATGTTCGGCCTATAGCTTGACTGAA
Organism: Catonia carolina; assembly: GCA_035578175.1. NCBI lineage: Eukaryota > Metazoa > Arthropoda > Insecta > Hemiptera > Achilidae > Catonia > Catonia carolina. Next base: position 106,310,825 of record JAQMRL010000003.1, read on the forward strand.
TATACTTAGTCATAACAAATAATTCTTATTTGCGATTACATTGTGGATTAGACATATTTATTATAAATGGTTTTTAACATATAAATTTTCAGACTGCAGCCAAGAATGAAAAACGGGACCTTCCGTTTTGCAGCCTAACATGTTCTACGTAGTTAATTGTGCACTTAATTTGATAAATAAGGAATCAATCAATTTTTTTTCTAGAGGATGTATTATTTTTGTAGGTTCTTATTCTTCTAATTCAAGTAAATTTTTTACGTGTTTCAAAATCGTAACTACCACATTTTTAACGAAAAATATTCGGTATATATTTTAATCATACAGCCTCCAAATAATATCAGTCTTCGTTTTCAGTTGGCTTTTAACTGATGCTAATAAATTCGTATAAGAATTTAGCCTGATATTTTTATAAACGTGTTGTAATATTTTATGTAATTTCAAAAAAATGACATGATTTTTTGTTTAATCTTCAGTGAAAAAATATTGCATTTTTAATAATATCTTATTAATGATTCATAGGGCAAGGTATTCAAGTTGTTTTTTCCTTGTGTGAAGTGGAGAAATACTGGTTTTTTTATAGCATCGTTACATGCAGTAAGCCTTTATAAATGTGTGTATGTAAGGTACTGTATTTATAGGGTAAATTATATTGAATAAAATTTATAATATAAGCCAAGCAGATACAGAAAGTAAAAGTCGTAAGTGCTATTTATAGTCATAGATATACATGCAAGAAAATAATATACAATCATTTATCTTGACTGGAATAATATAAATTAGTTAAATTATAATTTGTTGTTCTCGATCCCAATTAGAAAACCTTTGGTTAGTACTAAGATTAACTTAGGTTTATAATTTTTTTGCAATATTATCAGAATTTGACGTAGATTAAAAATTCTAATTCACCATATAAAAATTTACCCATATAGTTCTGTTGTCCTATATCAAGAGTGTCCAGGATGACGTTGATCCAATCCGAGATAAAAAAAACTCCTATTGATCATTACCTTCGTCTTGTCTAACATTCTCGTCAAATTGAATATAATTTTTAAAACTGGATAACAACTTGTTGTTGTGTAATTTTTTATATGTTCTAAAAGTTTTTAAATACTAATTTCGCATCGACTACTTGACTGTTAGCGATCACTGAACGATAATTGTGAAATTTAAAGGCATAAAAATTGACTATAACCCAACTGCTAATCGATTGCAAGTTACTTAATTTTTTACAAGGTTTTATCACTTTATGATTTCATTTAAATAATATGCATATTTAATATGCCCTATTTAAATAATATGTATAATTTTTATATGGTAATAAGTTTCTTATCATATGGTCAGTCAAGTAAATTACTGAATCATTTAAGAACAGAAGAGTTAGAGGTATAAAAGACACTAAGCACAGTTATTTCCTCTGAAAGTAATGAATTTCATTATACAACCAAACCCTATGGGGAATAAAGTGAAGGTGTCATTTGCAGAGTGGAAAATATGTGCTTTTCAGAGGGCCTGACATGCTGATAAGCATACTTTTCAACTCAGTAAGGAAGGCAATGGTAAATCATCTCACTTCTCGTTTTACTTAGTCGAGAATCTAGGGGTTCAAATCAGCCTTTTGGATGATGACCTAAACACCAAACAAATGATTTTTATTTATTTGTTTAGTCAATTCTTAAAACAGTTTGTAGCGTCAGTCACTTGCGCACTTCTCTGGATCAAATTGACATATTTTTAAAATGATTTTTTATAAAAAATTAACACAAAAATTAATTGTGTTTGATTAAGGGTAAAGTTAAATACGAACAAATTTCTTGAAGAAGAAAACCATTTATTTTTAGGGAGAATCCAAGTCTGAAAATATCATAAAATAAGTAGCCTACATTTTAATCTAACTTATCTTAATTATTTCGCATTAAATTTGATATACAAAATTAGGAGAATATTTAAATCAAAACCCTTGGCTTAGCATTCGATTTGTATAAAACTCACTAGCGTAATCAGCGTGTAAATGTATCAATAACAATATACTTTTTTAAAATCACACACTCCATCTCTGAACATATAAATGTTGAAAATTCTCACTCACTAATCCCCTAATTTCGTGATCATCTAGAGAGCTGAGATTCTCATAATTTTTTCCTTAGGGGTTGAATAGTAAAATTAAAGTATTTTAAACTTCGACTACATGCGTTGAAAAAGTAAAAATGCGGTCGATAACCTTAAACCAATACATTATTTCTGTACTTACCCGAAAAGCTACATTTCTAAATTATTTATATACCTATGTATTTTCTATACTACTTCCGTTTTTTTTTAGCACGGTGTAATTCTTTTGGAATCAGTTTTTAAAATAAAATATAGGGAAAATAATATATTTTAATTAGAGCTACATGTGCCTAAGGAATAAGAAGGGGTAACTACCCTACATAATTATATATTTTATTTCTATACCTACCCAAAGAGATACACCTTTGTAACTAAGCATGTTTTTTCTAAGACGAATAATAATTTTTATTTACCCCGTCGCGGGTTCAATTTTGTTAGTACTTAACAAATATTTCCCTGAAAATGATAATTCTGTGCAGATCTGAAAGTTTAAAAAGTTTAAATGAAGTTCCATTCGAAAGTTACTCCATTATAAACTTTCAAAATTAAATTAACTAACTAATAATATTAATAAAGATCATGTAATGAAGACAGTGCAATAACATAAAAATAATTGGCTTTGTTACTTTCAATGTTTTTATCATTGTGAATTTTTATGAACTTAAAAGGTATAAATCGGTGATAAAATTAAAGTAGCTACCCAAATGCAGTTTTTAAATGGTTATTATTATTATTATTATTATTGTAATAACCTTTTCTTTATAACTCTTTATTTCTATTGTCTATTTTCTTTGTTATTATTTTAAGTAGCAATAAGCATTGTTCTGTTTTCCTGTTACCGTACCTTTCTAAAATGTAATCTTCTTGAATTTAAAAATTCTTGGCCAATTACTATTTTACTTAAATTTATTTTACAATGAAAAGTTTTGAGCCTGTAAATTTAGCAGTTAAGGTATTTCCTCCGTCTTTATTTGGTTACTTGGCTCAAAATAGGTATTTTAATTCCCAAAATTTTTGATAGAATACATCGGGTAGATAGAAATTGAAATTTCTTTTAAACTGAACAGATTTAAATTTTTTCATTCGTTATTATAGGTACTGCAGTAAAATTACTATTTATTCTGGTATAGAATAACAAACAGATAGGTTTTCTTCTGTGCGTAGCTTATCTTAAGTGAACTAGCCCCGTCCCTTCCCAACGAAGAAACTTCATATTATATTATTATTATTACAAATGTACTCTATAAATTAAAAATTTATAATAAGTTTGTCTACAAATTAATGGTCAAACCATCAACAATTTACGGTATGCGGATGATACTGTTTTGATAGCGGATAGTGCAGAGGGGTTGCAAGCATTAATAAATCGTGTAGAGGAAACCTGTCGACGATACGGCATGAAGTTAAACAGCAAGAAAACCAAAATACTAATAGTAAGCAAAAATGATGGAATACAGCATCGATTTACATCAAATGATGAGACGCTTGAAATAGTAAACAAAGTTGCCTATCTAGGATGTAATTTAAACAAGGAATGGGACCACTCGCAGGAAATTAGGTGCCGCATAGAGAAGGCAAGAGCAGTATTCAATCGTCTCCGGAAAATTTTGTGTAATATGCACCTTAACATTGGTATAAGATCACGATTTCTGAGATGCTATGTGTTTTCGACTCTTCTGTACGGAGTGGAAGCTTGGACCCTAACCGATGCAACATCTAGACGACTCGAGGCCTTCGAACTGTGGTGCTACCGCCGAATGCTCAGGATATCGTACACCTACCATGTCACAAACAACACCGTCTTGCAACGTATGCAAAAAGCCATGGAAATCCTGCCAAACATAAAAGCCAGGAAGATGGCTTATTTAGGGCATGTGTTGAGAAACAGAAAATATCAGCTAATTCAACTTATATTGCAAGGCAAGATTGAAGGTAGTCAATCTCAAGGCCGTCGGCGGACGTCGTGGCTGAAGAACATCAGGCAATGGACAGGAATGACGAGCGTACAATTATTCAGAGCAGCTGTAAATAAAGTCATGTGGGCTAATATGATTGCCAACATCCACAGAGGATAGGCACCAACAGAAGAAGAAGAAGAATAAGTCTGTAAGATATCCTTGCCCTAGTCGCCAAAAATTGTTTAAATTATCTAAAAGAGAAATGGCCACATGATTTAATGTGCTTCAGGTGGTTTTTATTTGTATTTTGCTCTGTATTTTGTTTCTTGATGAATTGTAGGAATGTTTAAATTTCTGTATAGTATGGTGTTTTTTCGTACCTAGGTACGTAACAAATCTTAATCCGAGTCTTGTTTTAATTTTAATTCTTTCAATTTATTGATTTATTTAACTAAGAGAACGTACACCGATAAATTAAAACAATTGTGAAGTAGTAAAATTTTGTGATTACTTTTGTCCACTCCCATATTTTATCAAGGATAAACATTCAATATTTAAACTCTTTTTGAAGGTCGTATTCCTCTGATTGTCTCAGTAAAATAAAACAACAATAATTTAGAAATTAATTGGTGATCTTATCAATTTACTGTATCAAGTGTAAATAAAAAGAAAAATTATTTATAATTAGAAATATTGGAAGACAGATGAAAACAATTAAATTCTCATACTTTAACGACGCTCTAAATAACCTAAAATATATATTTACCTAAAATTAACAGTTCATGAGTTATTTATAAAAGCTATTTAATGGATGTATACCGGCCAAGTTTAAAGCTGTGTAAACCCCTCAGTAATAAACAAAATTTAAAGATTCCAACATAAAACATTACGACAAATTATAGACGCTTCCTTTTATGAAAACTAAAGCTGTCCTGCATATTGATCTACGAATTCCATACAAAGATGACACTTTCTGCAGCTGTTTAGATTTTTCGAAGTTAAATTATTACACAACCCTTACCAACGTGTAGAGTTCTTGAGTTTAAATGGTAGCTCTTATCTTGAGAACACTGTGATAGAGTGGGTAGCAGTGCGGGGTAATTATCGTACATTTCTACAAACATCATACACTCAGTAGTCACAACAAAAATAAATCATTCCTTTGAGAAGTCGTTGTTTGATTGCTTATTCCATTGAAATTGTACGAAGATGAAATTATTCCATTGAAATTGTAGTTTTATATATAGCCTATATCTATCTTTCATTATATCTCAACGAACTAAAGACTGTAGATGAGATCTAGCCAATAATAGCCAAGGCCGGGTGTGAGGTTGTCCTTCGTTAAGTCACACTGTATTTCACCGAACTCCAGCTGAAAGTCAATTGGATCTGTGCTGTGATCTAGGTCACTATGCTCCGCCCTCATCTGCAGTCTCTAGTTCGTTAAGCTTTAAATGTTATTTTCAATTTCGAATTTACGTAGTGAGTGTATGTTCACCAACACGGACGATGTTTTTAGTTAGACTAGTAGCAACTAGGCTCGGCTGCCCGAAAGACAGAGTTTAACCTCACGGATTGTACATAAATTGACACCTAAAAATCTACTTAGTAACTTACCTCGATGGTTACGACGTTCCTTGAGCATAGACCTCAATAGGCAGTAATTTTTGGTAAATGTAAAAGAAAAACTAAATTATTTTAAACAGCAATTATTTTAATTATTAACATTCTACTTTTAATTTCCCTTTGAAATGGTGTTCTCCTCTGAGGCATGATGTCAATTGACATCAATCTTTTCATTCTGTTAACCCGTTGTTAATAAAATACGGAAAATCGAAAACAAGTATTGGTGGCGTATTGTTGTAGGATATTATTCAACTGCAAAAGTTATGGTTCTGGGGTTGATCCCTGGGTAGGGTCTGAAAGTAACACAGTTACTACATTGTAAAATATTGAATCTAACTCTTAGTACATTAAATGAAAATTTACTGACAAGCAAACATTTTATTTCAATTCAGATTACATCACTATTAATTTATTTTTAGTAATAGCAGTTTGATATTTTTCTTGAACTTCGCTAATTTTGAGTAAAAATATTTGATTACAAAATTAAATATAATCTACCTGAATGATTAAATTGATAGTATATGTGACTACTTATTGAAACATGTTAATTTTGGCTCTTCTTACTTTAAAAACCCCCCTTTTTAAATCGTAATAAAGAGTGAGTTAATGCAACTTTACTTAAGTCATAAAATATATTAATATTTTAAAGTTATTAGTTAAATAATTTCTTTAGCATCGCTTCTTTATACTAGAACAAAGTTCTGCTCGATTTGCATATCGTCCCATATCCACAGAGGTACTCTTAAGGTTCTGTCACCCCTTCTCCACCATTTCCCTACCACACACTACAATGTAACTGCAACATTTGGCGACGATATGGGAATATTATACAACGAAGTCAGCTGTGAAAATGTAACACTTAATTTTCAACGTAACACCGTACAACATTAGTGTACTGTTAGGAAAATTAAATTAAGGTACAGTAAACAGAAAACACATTACAGTTATTCACAAATAACCAACTTGTAAACCAGTTTACCTAAACAACACATGAATCAGAACCTAACTGGCCAAAAATTCATTTGTACGGTAGATTCCAAAAATACGTTTTTTAAAGTTGTTTTTCAAGCTCATTAGTAACTTGATCATTAGCAACTATGGTGGATAATGTAACTGTAACAGTTGGTTTTGGTTTGTAATAATTTCCTGATCCTAGCCGGGGATCAAACTCGGTTCCTTTCGGTTTGTAGATTAGCACGCTAATCATGTACTATGGAGGCTGGTTTTGTTTTACGTCCGATTTTTTTTGTACTTTAATACTGATGAGGAAGATGAAGTGTGATAAATGAAAATGAGTGTCGAAAATATGCCAACCTGACCGGGAATCGAACCCGGGACCACTGATGTAAAGCAAGTTGGGCTCTCTACTAAACCGAATCATTATAGGCCATGGAGGGAGCTTCCGAAATCATTAGGTATTATTTTAAATAAGGAATGTGCATTGTTTTAGAAAAAAAGTATTTTTCTGTACATCTTTTATCTTTCAGTTCAGAAATAAAGGCGCTGTAAAATATTTTACAAATCTGTTGTATATTAAGGTAGATCTATAAATAGCGTACGTATGATGGTAAATTCTGGGGAAGGGAATTGAAGCCCACTTGAAAATAATTGCCAATTTTGCGTCAGGTCTACCTTTTGTTTTATGAGATGCAATTTTTAGGAACAATACATCTCGTACGGTAGACGTATTATAAAGGAATAGTGTACGTTTTTTTTATCTAACTGTTCGAACAGGCTTGATATTCATTGTCGAATAATTGGCGCATGAAATTCTTACGTCTCTTCGTATGATAATTATGTTGGTATTTTATGTCGAAATGGATAAAACAAACCCTAAAAAACTGTGCACAAAAGGAGTCGCCAAACCTGCTTAAAAATTTTAAAATCCATTTACTGAATGAAAATATAGCTTATTAAATTTTTCCTTTGTTATAAGTATTTAACAAACAACGTTCAATTTTAAAACAAAAGATTATTTTTATGATTTTGTGTGTTTTTTCTCTATTGAACAATAATAAGAAAGTATTTGAATTATAAAACAAATAAATGTTTCAGCATAAACAGATTTTTACGCCTTATGATTAATAAAAAAATTTCCATTGGATGTCTACCAAAATATGCACAAAAACCAATGTTTTTTAATAAAATAATTTGAAAAACAAGAACACCATTTCTAAAAAATGGGAAAATGTGGGAAAATAATGTTTTTGTTGAAAAATTATATGAACAGAAAATTAAAACATTGTTGTTTTAAAACAGAAAATTTTATGGTTACAGATATTTAAAAAAATGGTGTTTGAAGAAAATACTAAAAATGGTTTCATGAGATCACAGTATGTGAAATTAAGATAAATCAGAATGAGAATTATGACTCGCTTATCATAGAACTAGTGTTATGATTGCTCTAGCACTACGTGACATGTAAAAATTAAATTAAGTTCTAAATTTATTACTTTCACGTAAAATGTTACTTTATGCTGTTAAGTCATAAATATGTATTATAAATTATTCTTTACTATTATTATTTATAAAAAACAAAAAGTAATAAAATACACCAACATTTTCAGAAAATAATAAAGAATACCGGCGTTTTAGAATGACGCGTTTTGGTTTGCACGATTTTGAAGTTCCGCGGCTGTCATTTTAGCACCCTTTCCTAAATATACGCGGCTCCGATTTCAAACTTACGCGAATCAGAAAACTGAGAGAAGTGATAAAGTGATCTACGATGTTATTTTTTACTGAATGGCTCTTGACAAACTCAAGTTGTTTACTAAACAGACAAAACTATAGTTTATTTAAGTTTCTTTAAACCAAGACTAGAATAAAAGTATGCTATGTAAAGGTTTAAAAAAACATTTATGATACAAAAACTGTAAACTACAGTACGTGATTTTTGTACGTGTACTTAAAAACTGTATTTTTATTATTATTTGTGCTTGATCTGTAATATTCTTGTCATTTTAGTTTATATTATATCATGTTAAAGCCAAATAAACTTTTTAAAATTATTTTTATCCTTGCTATGGAATGAGCCACTACGTGTTAGTATACAATGTAATCTTATGGGAAACGTGTTCTTGATTCACGCGGTTTTGAATTACGCATCGATTGTTCGGAATGAATAAACCGCGTAAATGAAAGGATGCGTGTAGTTAAAAAAATACATATATAAAAAATATCTTAAATAATTTTATAAATATTGTAGAAACTATTTTTATCCTCACAAGGGATTAGCCAAATTTGTTGAAAAACTATTTTATTCCTCTACAACGATATGTCAAGTTTGAAGAGAAATAAGTTTACCTCCACGAGGGTATGCCAAATTTGTTGTGAAATAATTAAACCATATATCAATTTCAGTGAATCAATTCTTGCTTTATTTAATACATACTTGAATGAATGGTTGTTGTTATTGTTTTTTATTCGTCTGCCATTTAAAAACTACCAGATAATCACTATTATTATAAGTAGAATAATTTGTCTCTTTTAATAATAAGAATGTTATATCTATTACTACTTATTTATAGTTACTATTTATTATATTTTTATCACTATTTGTTAAGCACGAATGAGGGACCCACTCTCTTGGTTTGGCCTCCAGTCCCCCACTAAAAAAATTTACAATTCTACTTTCTTCTTCTCAGTTGCCTAGTAACCATACTTTTGTTAATGAAATCAAATAATTTTTTAAAATATTTATTTTAATCAGCTGGAAATATCTATTTTTATTTCAATAGACTCAAAAATAAACAACTCCAGGTGTGCATCAAATTTGTCATATTACAATATAAAATCAAAAATTTCTGAAGACACTATGATTGGAGTGTAGCATTATACGGGAGTGAAACTTGCGTGATAAGGTGCTGTAAAAAGGAAGAGTTTAGAAGCTTTTGAAATGTGGTGTTATAGGAAAATGTTAAAGATTAGGTGGGTGGACAAAATAAGTAATTTAGAGGTTCTTAGGCGAGTGAATCAAGAAAGAAGTATATGGAAGCATCTTACCAGAAGAAGGGATAGGCTAGTAGGGCATATCTTGAGACATCCAGGTATTGGTCTATCAATAATGGAGGGTAATATTGAGGGAGTGAATTGTAGGGGGAGGCAAAGGTTAAAATATATAAAGAAAATTACAAAAGATGTAGGGTGTTATAAGTATGTAGATATGAAACGACTTGCGCAAGATAGAACAGCTTGGAGAACTGCATCAAACCAGTCCAGAGACTGCTAACAAAAAAAAAAAATTCAAAAATTATTTATTTTATATTTTTCAAGATAGACTTTCGAACTAAACGACCTAAAATTAGATAATATTTGTAGGTACGTATTAGTATATAATTATTAGTTTAATACAAGGATGATTGTATGGTAGAGTAAATGAAACGATATTCCTCGTCGTATTAGCAACCATTTCCAACCCCGATCCCTTTCTCTATATTCTCTATTTCCTAAAGAGAAATTGGATAATCGATTATCTCGGTTTAATCGAACAACGTAACTATTACAGGTACCAATAGTCATAGTCATCGTTTAACAATTATAACACACGGTGCTTGGCAGGAAGAACCATTTCCACCACCGCACCACCCTCTGTACTATGTTCTCTGAAGTAAAACCCGTCCTTAACGTGTCTATGTCTATGTCTACATCGTTAACTTAACTTAAAGCAGCTTTATCCGTTGAAACGTAGCACAGTTTATATTCTATAGCAACACGGCTGAATGATCAATTTTTCACCTCATGATTAGAGTAGAGTTTCCCCTTCATATTCCTCTTTTACTTTGTCTCCTCCTCTTATACTATTAACACAACATTTCATATCTCTCTCTCTCTCTTCCTCTCTCACACATACTCTCTCTCTTTATAAACTGACAACCCTTTCCTATTTTCCCTACCTTTCATTATGTTTACTTAGGTTGAATCCCTTCAACAGCAATACTCTTACACTAAAGCAACCGTTTTCCTTCAGTATTCCTAATATACCTCATAAGCTCTTTATATTACATATATCAATTGACACCTGAAGATTAACAAAGCAATTAATATACATCCACTCTCATTCTATATAATCAATTCTTCTTACCACACCTGTCATCTACTACTCAACTAATTAACATTTCAATAAAAATTCTCAGAAACAAATATTTTGAATTAATAAAACATCCATGTTTGATTTTAATACAAATAAAATAATAACACTGAATAAGTTTTTAAAAGTAGTTAAAAGTAATAAGTAGCCTAAAATAATTGATCAAATACAGAAAAAAAATTGAAAGAAAACACTGAAGAGTACACTAGATTTCCAGAGAATAATATCATTTTCTTGTCGCGCCTATCCGGTTCGTATGTTGGAGATCGTCATGGCTATTTTGATTTTATTAGTTACAATCCGGAACAATTCCGTGGAGCTCTTACCGAACCAGGTTCTGAAATTGGCGAGCCAGGAAATTCTTCTTATAAAATGTTTCTTTCCCTCTGTCTTCTCCTGTAGCATGCGTTGCAGAGAAAAATATAAGAAACTATTTATAGTAAAATAGACAGAAGAAAGGAAAAAAACAATTAACTAAAATAATAAAGCAATTTTTGGAAAAAAAATTATTCCGGTAACCACTGTCACTTATTCAAATCCGTATAAAAGTTTACCTTTTAAAACAAATTTACAATTACTGAAATTTATTCTAACATTTTCAAGTATTAACTTATAGTCATACCCATAATAGACAGGTGGAGTGTCAAATTATTTACGCTAAATCTGTTCGTTGCAGGGCTAAAATAAATAGTTCTGTTCATTATCACATGGTCAGCCAATTAAATGACTAAATCATTTAAGAACAGTAGAGGTAGAGGTGTAAAAGACTGAACCGACGCTTCCTAACTTAACCAAAAAAACTAACTTGGTTCAGAACTTTCATTCTGGGAAGTTAATTCCCAGAGATGAGATAATCACAACAAAAAAATAATAGCCACTTTGGGAAATAAATAAAACATTAAACACTTTTATGCTGTTGACTTATTGAGTTTACTGAATGAAATCAAAATTTAAAATACTATACATAAAACTGAATTTACGTTGCGGATCCAACAACAAGAAAATAATAGTTAACAACCTATATAAATCACCATTATTTAAATAATATTAATTGTCCATTAAAAGAAATAAGATAAAATATAAATACAATTTTACTTCCCCATTTATAAGAATCTCCATGACGGAATATTGGGTGAATACATTCATATTTCCTCTTCACAAGAATCTCCTTGATAAGATCTCACATAGACACCATCCAATGAATGAACTTGAAAGCATTAGAATGTACTTGAATATCGTTGAATGTACTAGAATGATTTTGAATGCAATTTTTCGAATGTAATTAACCACCTTTTGAATGTATGGAATGTGTAAGAATGCAGTTACAACTCGAATGTATTAAAATTCACTCTGAATGTATTTTTCCAATCATTTCCGACGCATGGTGCACGCAAGACAAAGGAAGCTTAAGACACGACTTTACATAATGGTGAAATAACAATAAAAAAACTATGCCAACAGCACTTGAACACATTAAAAGAACATAGCCGATATTACTTTAATATCAAAAAAAAAACAACTATTTAAACATTTTGATACCGCATTGGAATTTGCCTAAGAAGGCATTAGACCGACAACTTGTGCTTCCTCATCGTTCAACGTCCAGAATTCAACAGGCCGAACTAACCACCAGATCACCCCCAGCCAGGGGCAGAATACAAGTCACGCGATCTTAACCGACCAATAACAGCCCTTCTACCGATCATCCGATGTCTGACTACAGCCTAAACAGCACGTACGCACCCCGAGATGTTGACGACCTCACACAAAACAGGATAGGATGGGTGGAACATATTCCATACCAGCACACAAAAGAAATATAAAATTCACTACTCCAAACCACAGAACAAAGACAAAATATCCATTGACCACAGGATCGGATGCATTTAGAAAGAAATAGATGAAATTACCAACAAAGAATCTACAATATTATAGAATTTAGTATTCGAGGAATAAAAGAATGAAATATAAAATTCAAGAAAAAACTAAGTTTTGAAAAACTAATTATAATCGTTACAAGACACTAATCAGAGTTATCTCCTCTAAAAGTGATGAGTTTCATTATACAGCCAGACCCTGTGGTGAATGTAGTGAAGGTGTCATTTGCAGAGTGGAAAATATGTGGTTTTCAGATGGCCCGGCATGCTGATAAGCGTACTTTTCCACTCAGTGAGGAAGGCTATAGTAAATCACCTCAACACAAAGTCGCTTTCCCATTGGCTAATTTGTGTGTAAGTCTCAATTTTATTTTATAGCTTCTGAAGAATTTTCACATTGTTCAAAACCACTTGTTGCACTCCTTTTAACTGATTAATGTTTTAATGGACAAATATTACAATTTTCGTTTTTACTTATAATTTTGGTTGAAATCTAGATTTAGTTTAATTCAGAAATATCTCGAAAGATATACTTTCTTTGAATTTAATTTTGAAGTTACAGTACTGCCCGTCCCCAAGCTTTGTGCAGCTGCGGGGTGAAGGGGAAAGACGAAGTACCAGACTGCTGTTACGTCATAACACTGTACTAATCATCTCATTGCTCTTCGCTGGGCAGTAGGCTGCCTAGTGCGTGACATACGTGGGTGTTGTTTTGACTATTCGCTGTAGACGGCGACTCAGAATGTATGTAGTTTGGATTGTACCCTTGATTACTACAAACATAATACAAGTAAAACGTTACTACTACTAACGCAATCTCTCACAGTAGTCGTGACGTAATGCATACCTCTCAGCTGCACAAAGCTTGGGGACGGGCAGTACTACCTTCATGTGGTGGTAGGCATGTGTTATTATAATAAAAATATTTATTATCTATAAAATTTTCATAAAATTTAAGAAACTAGTTATTAAAAAAATATTATTTATTTATCAGATTAATGAATATTGTTTCAAATTTAAAAGTATTTGCACCATAATGTTGAAATTTTTTATTAAAAGATTACGGGTGCGATTTTTGTCAATTGAATTTTTATATAATTTAAATTTTTGTTTGCATCTCATTTTTAAAAAATTTAGAATATATTTTTACCGTCATTCTGCAGGTATATATTGTTAATCAGTGGGATTTTTTATGACTGTATTTAATGGTATTTTTAAATTAAATTTTTGTTATAAAATTTTATGTGTTACTGTACGTAAAAGTAAAAGTTATGAAATATAATGTCTATTTTTATGTGTTAGCGGAAATTCCCAAGAGAGAAAGATTAAAAGTATTAATCACTACGATTTTTTGTATTCTCGAAATAAATGTTATTTACGAGAAGAGAGTGTTTGATAAGCCCTCTGAAAAAGAAAAGCAAAGCTAAATATTATTCTCTAGGGAACAAGGGATAAGTCCAACATTTTATAAAAGACTGGAAGTTTCACAAAACTACCTCAAAAAAGATCTAAAATGTTGTATATAAAACTAAAACTAGTCAACCTTCTGATCAAAATAGTCTTGAATTGTTAAGTTACATTGGTTAAAGGAGAGACTTAGTGTGGTGATCACGTGATAACTACAAAAATATACCCAATTTACTCTTTCTAACCAAATAAAGGATAAGAAAACTTTTGCAAAAAACGGTCATCCGATTGGGTGTTTTTTTAAAATAGGTAGTTCTCAATAACTAAATTAAAGTTAAACCACTTCGTGGCTTAGCGGTTTGGATTAACTGCAAAGCGAAAGGTTATGGGTTCGATTTTTAACGTCTGAAAAATTACAACTTCTTAAAACCCACTGATACTGTACCTTTTCCCATCATAGTCTTTAATGGCAGTTGACACAACTTTAAAAATAAACAAAAACTATTTAAAAAAATGGCTTTTGTTGTTCAAAATTATTAGTTGATTTGTACAGTAAACCTTTAATTAAGTGTCACATTTTTATTTTCTTAAAATTAGAAAAAATAAATTAGTTAAAATTAGCTATAACATAAAGTGAAATTAGTTGTGAACCTTCTCTCATGATCTTAGCTTTAATTTATCATTTTCCAGTGGGATGTAAAGAAAAATTGTAGCCGTCTTTTAAATAGAGCTTTATAGAATAAAAGAATATTTTACACGCAATAAAAATGTAATTATTCAAACAGTGAAATTCAATCCAAATTTAGTTAAGCGAAATCTTTTTGAAATTACTTATGAAAGAAACCATATTTAGCATACCATAATTTCATAGTAAATCAGAAAAATAATTCAGAAATATTAAACATTTTTCGAGGAAAACTACGAAATATGTAGAAGAGCAGTAATATTGTAGTATTTTTAATTGACATAATACACAGTTGTGCCCATAAATGGAAGGTGGATTATTAAATGATTTTCACTGAATCTGCTAGTTCCAGGGCTACAAAAAATGTTTCTTATTACATGGTCAGCCAGTTACACGACTGAAGCATTTAAGAACAGAAGAGGTAAAAATTTAAACACACTAGTCAGAAATATCTTCTTTGAGAGTAATGAATTTCATAATACAGCCAGACCCTGTGGTGAATAAAGTGGAGGCGTCATTTGCAGGGTGGAAAGTAGATGCTTTTCAGAGGGCCCAGCATGCTGACAAGCATACTTTTTTACTCAGTGAGGAAGGTAATAGTAAACCAACTCACTCCTTGTTTTACTTAGTAAAACCTCTAGAGGTTCAAACCAGCCTTCCGGCTGATGACCTAAACAAAAAACAACATATTAACAGTAGACACTAAGTTTGAATGAATTGAGCAGTAAATTTATTCATAACTAAACAAAACTGATAAAAAACCTACACGTTTTTGTCATACTTATATTTCACACTCTTATAGCATTAAAGAATATAAACAAGCATATATATCGAAAAAGTGGCAGGAAATATGAAGCAACCAATAAATAAAATAAAATAATATATATTAAAAAAGTTTATAGTACCCCTATATACGAGGTATATATTGTTAACAATTTCCATGTAATCGTGCTACTGAATATTAAACGAACTAAATTCTAAATTATTTTAATACGCAAAATAACGGAAAATATTGAACGATACGGGAAATGTCACTTCAATACAAACTTTTCTTTAACTACCCCACGCAGTTTTACTCATAATGACGTCAGAAAAAGTTTAGTTAATGACTTCAACTGTAATTATATTTTTATATTATTTCTTTTGATAGTAACAGATCAAGCAAAAATGTTCGCTCGTTTTACTAAAATTACAAACAAGTTGATCATTTGAATTTAAATAAAAGTTACTGTCTTTATTTGTGACTGTGACGTCAATGAATTATGACGAGAAAAATGTATTTCAGATATGATTATTATTTTATTAGGAATCCTTATGTTTTCTTTAGGGGTTTTCCAGCATCCGTGGAGTTCTGTCTGAAAGAATGCTAGAAACCATATTATTTTCTCTTTTAAAACTACGGAATAATCAAATTAAAATATTAACCGAGATAAATAAAAATTTAATGAGATGCCATTTTAGGTATCTCTATAATTTCTTTGATACAGCTATTTCAACATTCAGATATACAGCATATTTCATAGCTTTTTTTGTAGTACAGATATTTCAGCATTTTTAACGTAAACTGAGAAAAACATGAACATAGACTCTGAAAATCATTGTTCTGGAAATTATTATTTTACTATACACCATATTATGTTTCGTGTATAGATATTATGTTTATCTATATTATATAATTAATACAGCATATATAATAATAACATATAGGCCTATTAATAAAATAAATATAAATAATATTATGCTATGTTTATCTACATCATATTGTGTTTCGTCGTATATTAAATATAATGTATGTATTAAACAATTATCTTCTTCTCAGGGTGCCTCTCCTTTCCTAAGGTTGGCGACCATCGAGGTAATGCTTACTCTACTGGTAGCTATCCGAAAGAGTTCTTCTGAGCTTTTGTTGAACCACCCTCAAGTTGGTCAACCATGAAATTGTCCTGCGTCCTGATCCCTTTTTACTGTCGATTTTCCTTGCAAAATGCATCGGAGCAAAATTCATACCTGCTCTCATCTCGCATGATATGACCGAGATATTGCAGCTTTCGCGCCTTCACTATGCTGACCAATTCCGCTGCCTTGTTTATTTGACATAACACTTCCGCATTAGTAATTTTCTGCGTCCAGGATATTCGCAGCATTCTCCTATTCAACCAAATTTGAAAGCTATCAATTTGTAAAGTGTTGCTTCTGTCAGAGTCCAGACCTTAACTTCGTACAATAGGACTGAGAACATATAACACTTCATGAGTCTCGATTTAGTGTTAAGGGTTAAATTGTGACTTTTTAAGAGAGAATTCTTGGTGTTGAAGACATTTCTGGCTTTTGGCAATACGACATGTTATCTCTTGTGAATTGTCCCACCACTCATTTATAAAGGTACCCAGATATTGACATTGTACGACTCATTCTATTCGGACCTTGTTGACCAATATGTGAAAATCGATCTGTTGTTTACTGATGATCATAATTTTTGTTTTATTGGCATTGATTTCAAGCCCATAAAATCCACTAACAACTGTTATACTGTCCATTAGTCTTTGCAGGCCCTTTATGGTGTCGGCAAATACCATAGTGCATCAGCATATCTTATATTGTTTAATCTTAAGCCATTTATTAATATTCCTTCATCCAGTTAACATTATAATGTTACATTATTACATTAATATAGTGTATATATATTAAACATAACATATATTAATACATGTTATGTTTATCTATATTGTTTATTATGTTTCATCTATTATATTTAACATTAGTCTGAAAACTCAGGAAAAAAAATTACAAAAAAATAAAAAAATAAAAATTAAAAAAAAAATTTTAAGAAACGCTATTATTTAACAATTAATCAAAAAAAAAGAACAAAAATCACAGACATTACAGTTAAAAATAAAAGCGTGGCGCATTAATATATATAATATTTATTGTAAAATATTCGTTGTAAAATATTATATTATATTAATGCGCCACGCTTTTATTTTTAACTGTAATGTCTGTGATTTTTGTTTTTGTAAATTTTTTTATTTATTTTCTTTTTAGTTCATTTTTTTTGATTAATTGTTAAATAATAGCGTTTCTTAAAAAAAATTTTTTTTAATTTTTTTTTTTGATTTTTTTGTAATTTTTTTTTCTGTGATTTTTTGTAATTTTTTTTTATTTTTTTATTTTTAGTTAATTTTTTTAAGTAATTGTTAATTAAAAGCGTTTTTAAAATTTTTTTTTTAATTTTTTTTTAAATTAAAAATTTTTTTTTTTACAAACACCTCCACAGCGTATTGTCATCGAAGATAAACAAGTGTGCAAAGTTTGGTTCATATTGATACGGTAGAAGTATTAAAATTTTAAGTTGCAAGATTTGATGCTTCCAAGAGTAAGTTAAATAAAAGCGTTTAAAAATAGACAGAATAATTTATTTAGTAATATTTTATTTTAATAAGTATTATGTAATAATAGTATACTTTTTGATTTCAGGTGAGACCAAAATGATTTTCTATTTCTATTGCAGTTTCGTGAGTTAATATTTATATCATTGATAAGTTAAAATGTATTAAAGAAAATATAAATCTATTAGGTTATTTCTAACATACATTTTGGTTAGCGGTTGATACAAATGTCTTAGAAAAGAAATAGAAATATTATAAAATATATCATTATATATTATGCATTTTTTTACAAACGAAACTAAATTGTTTGAATAAAAACCTTCTTACGGAGGGAAAAAATACATCAATAAGTTGCCACAATCTTTAAAAAGTTGTTCTAATTAGCATTTATTTAAAAAAAAGAAAATCTG
Source organism: Catonia carolina (assembly GCA_035578175.1). NCBI lineage: Eukaryota > Metazoa > Arthropoda > Insecta > Hemiptera > Achilidae > Catonia > Catonia carolina. Next base: position 106,329,309 of record JAQMRL010000003.1, read on the forward strand.
AAAAATTACTTGATAAATGTGACATTTTACAGTATACAAGAATTCTATTTTAAATAAATTTAAATTTAAATATACATGAACATCCAAACAAATGGTGAAGATAACTATGTACTATTGGGTTAATATTAAAAGGCGATAATTATACTTATTGTAATAAGTTATTAAGTAAATAAACCCACGTGGCCGGTTTTTGAGCCTTGGCTGAAAGATGCTCACTAACAGGTCATATGTTTGAGACTAAAGTGTGAGGCTTGATTCTACACAACAATGAAATGATATGAAAAACTTAAAGAATTATTTTATCGTATCTGAAGCCTCAAGAACGATAGTCAAACGTTAGTAGTTGGTTAATATGTAATTAAAGTAATATGTTTATTAAGGGAGTATGTAATACTCTTAAAAAAAAGTCGCATGTAAATTGTGTATTATTTGTTAAAAATTATTGTTAGATAATAAATAAATTGGTAAGTAATGAATTGTAATAGTGTTGATATTTTGGGAAATCAGTTTTGTCTTAATATGACGTATACTTCCTTTTGTAAAGTCTCCTGGATGCAGGTGAAAAAAAAATCTTTATTATTTCCAGCTAAATGTGGTTACATCTTGGTCCAAATTGACACCGGTTCTTTTAATCTTATTATTGCTGGAATTATGGTAAATACGATTGTATTTATACAGTTTTTGTATTTAATGTAATTGTTTTTGTGAATTTTAGTTTTTCTTAAAACGCTTTTATTTATTTACCTTTATCAATTTTGTTTCCTTCAAAGTAATCCTCCTCAGATATAATACACGTGTGCTAGCGCTTTTTAAACTCTTGGAAGCACTTCTGTGACTAACTTTTTGGTGTAGTTGTCAGCTCCTTTAGTGATTCTGTTTTGTTTTGCCATCAATGGTGGCAAAACGTTGTCCTTTCATGCTTCTCTTAAAACCTCGAAACCTTGGTTTCGATGCCTTACCCATATACCCATATTTTGTCACCTGTTATGACCGTTTGCAGAAATTTTGGATCAGTGTTGACTTCATTAACCAATTCTTGGGCGTATCCACTCGACGTTCTGTTTGTTCAAAATTCAGTAATTTCGGAATGAACTTTGCTGTCACGCGTTTCGTACCCAAAACATCCGAAAAAATTGCTTGATATGATCCAAATATTATACCGACCTCTCTGACAGTGTTTCTGCGATCTTTCAAAATCATTTTCCTCACTTCTACGATGCTCTCATTGGTTATTGATGTGCTTGGGCGTCCAGGGCGGTCGTCATCATCAACGTTTTCACGGCAACTTTTGAACCGTTTGTACCACTCATAAAATCTTGTTTTACTCATAGTAGATTCACCAAAATCCACTGTCAACATTTTGAATTTTCGGAAGTAACAAATCGCCGAGCGAGTACAAACACGTGTACTCTTTTCAACTAATTACAATAAAATGTACATTTAAAATGGCTGCAAATGCGAACATAGGTTATAAACAGGAATTAAAATTAAACAACAAAGTAAAAAAATTTGGAAATCGAATTTACAAAGCTCGCGAAATTAAAAAATTCCCGTTATTTTTTGATCAAACCTCGTATATTAAATAAAGTTTAATTTTATTAGAGAGAATTGTAAAAAAAACAACAACAAAGAGAATCAGTGATAAACGTGTAAAACAGTGGCCTTTTGGTAGAAACACTGTTCTAGGATGATACAAAATTTTATTTAATTAAAAGTTGGTAGGTATTGGACATGAAACGATACGGAATAGTTATCGAAATAATTGATGCATTGAATTATTTCATCTACTGTAATACTTTCTCGTTTGTATACCTGTACATATAAGTATTAAAAAGTAAAACCGTTAATTGAAAATGTACATTAAGGTATTCAGTAAAAACAATTTCATCATACATTATTAACAAATCTATTCAGAATAAACAGAACGAAAAGTTAATTAGACATTTATGTATTATTTATTACAAATCTCTTTATAATGCAAATATATTATTATTAATATTAAATTTAATGACATACAGAGAAGTAATCTGTTCAAAACAGATATTTACTGTGCAGAATATTTAAAAACATTAATATGTTAATTAAATATATTGTAGTAAGAATAAAGTAATTTTTGTTTCAAAATTAATTAATATTATAATTTTTTCTTATAAAACACAATGACATCTAATTAATTAAAAATGAACATTCTGTACAATAACGATAAATAAGTTTAAATAAAAAATAACGTTATTGATTTTAAAATTTCAGTTCTCTATTACTCGTATAATCTGAAATAAAAGATTTATTTTAGATTATAAGGTACTTAAAAGAAGGGTAATCGAGCCAGTAATTTTACCAGAAGTCCAGGAAAAAGGAGAATATATTGATTAAAAAATTTGAGGCATTGATTCTGTGATTGTTCCGTGCGGGCATTGAAAAGGTTCTGATTGCAAAAATAGTAGACGATGGCGTTTATGATAAAGATGATTGAAAAAACTTTTCAATATTGCCTACAATCGTTAAACGGTCATGGCAACAGGCGCTGAATAACGAGAAAGGGGTCGGAAAGTAAAAAAGCAAAGATTTTCGATACAATGAACTCTCATAAGAGATTTGTGAAATATTTCTTCCCTTTAACTGAAAACCACCGAATATACTGTATAACTGAAGGCGCTGTTCAGTCTCTAGATTTACAGTAATTGGAGACACTCGGTCAATCATGTTTTTCGCTTTTTCATACAAGTAGTTAAGGAAATAGAATACTACTACTAAGTAGGTTTAATGATTGAAACGTGTACAAATATTAGATTTAATTGAGTAATTCTACATTGCTATAAAGTGCACGTTTTCTGGTTAGAAGACCGATTCGGGATTCTGATATGTGATTGCTGAAGTTCGAATGGTTTTCATGGTTTTAAACTTTTTTGTTGTTCTGAGAGTGCCTTTTTTAAGTGTACATCCAATATTTGACGACAGTTTACACTGGATTTACATGTGCATTTATCTAGACTAAATTATAATAAAAAAAACTGTAAAAAAACCATTAATGTAAAACGCTAAACCAACTTTTAGCGATGGTTAGCGTAGTTTAGTTTTAGTGTCTATTTTTTCCCTCTGAGGCAGAAACATGTTAAGAGTTTAAAATGAACAAATATTTGGTGAAAGGGCGGTAACGGTTTTTGTTTTGATTGATAATTGTAGTACAGTTTTAGGATAGTTTAATTATATTCTATTTTTCTTAATCCTAATACGTTGCAATCTGTTCAATTTAGAACAATAAGCAATTCAATGGCCCAATTGATGATTGTGATGTATGAGGTATAAATTAATTTGTAGTCATGTACTGTCTAAGCTATTCCCGAAAAATTATAATTAATTAAGATCTCCAACCATCAGAGTACCCTGGTAACCCCTATCTACTATTTAAATCCGTCAAAAGTAGGGCCTAACTACCTTTACTAGGATTTAAACCCGGAACCATCGTCTCCGTATATCAGCTGTCAAACAGCTGACTTGCAGCGACGACTTTACAACCAGACCAACATAGTGTCTATTTTTAAAGTATGGCAGATTTTTTACTACAAACCCTAATTTTTCATTCTGTATTTTATTTCTGAGAATATTATCCTAAATGCGACATTTTAGTTGCTGCTGGTACTTTAAACTAAAAACTGGGATATTGACTTAAATAAGATATTTTCTGTGAGAAAGTTATTTTAAAAAATAAAAGTTAAAGTGGAAAAATATATTTTTGGCTGCTATATTATTTTTCTGTTTTGAGAACTTGTAGCTCCTGAACAGATAGTACGTATGACAAATACTAAGAAGTAAAATAATTTTAAAATTATATTTTTATACAAACAAGCATGAAAGTGAGGTTTAGTTTTCAATATTTAGGAAAGTTACTAATTTGGTATATTTCATATTTTAAATTTAGATATCTAACTGAATTTTTTTAGATGAAGCTTTCTGTATTATGGTGAACGTTTGTGGAAGTCATAAGAAATTATAAACCTTATTAAAACAATAACAGAAACAAAGAACGATATTTATACTGTTATACACATAGACAGGCACCAAGGTTACAATCAGTGTAGCAATAAACAATTTCATAAAATATTACCTATAATAAAACTGAAAAAATCAAAATAAAGTGTTGCACAAAGACACTGTAACATTAAAATAAGGTATTGTTAACCTATAAAGATTTAATGCACAATTACAGTTAACTGTTCTGTTTCAGAAATGCCGAATACTCCTACTAAACAAATCTTAAGACATTATTAACCAAGGTGAATTGGACATTTCCTGTTAACATTTTGTTGTTTTCACCTTAATATTATTCTAAATAAACAAATTAACCTTGAAGATATGAGATAGTTTTGTAAAGTTTAATGGACTAACGACTATATTGGTTTTTGAGTCATTACTGCATTTAATTTTAGACAAATTTCTTAGTCTATCGAATAAAGTAAGTTCATGATTGTCATTAATAATTATTTTAATTGATGGAAACATTTTCGTTTTATTTATTTTGTTGTTGAATGATTAAAATTTACACTGAGTACAAAACAATGGAATTGGGGTTTTATGTGTTTTAAACGTATTCATTTTACTATAATTTATTCAGGAATTTATTCTGGAATCTTTTTAATAGAACATGGATACAGCTATTTGATACTTCAATTTTTTTTAAATTAATATTTGATTTTAAAAAATTTAATAAAATAAAGTTAAAGAAAATTTAGATTTAATAATCTTTCACTTAAGAGACATTGAGGCTAACTTACCAAACCAAATATTTGATTATTCCAAAAATATGTTTCTTGGAAGACAAGATGAAGATCGAACTCCTTAACGAATTTAAATAATTGTGTCAGATTATCATAAATTATATTATGTAGGTACTATAATATTTACCTTTCACTTCTATTTAATTGCAGAACAATCAGACGTTAAACCAAAAAAAAAAAATTCTATTAAACGTGTGTTGTTTAGGTCAACAGCCGAAAGGCTGGTTTGAACCTCCAGAGGTTTTACTAAGTAAAACGAGGAGTGAGGTGGTTTACCATTGCTTTCCTCACTAAATGGAAAAGTATGCTTATCAGCATGCCGGGCCCTCTGAAAAGCACATATTTTCCACTCTGTAAATGACACCTTCACTTCATTCACCACAGGGTCTGGCTGTACAATGAAATTCATTTCTTTCAGAGGAGATAACTCTGATTAGTGTCTTTTACATCTCTACCTCTTCTGTTCTTAAATGATTCAGTCATTTAATTGGCTGACCATGTGATAAGAAACAGAACTATTTATTTTAGCCCTGCAACGAACAGATTGAGTGTAAATAATTTGACACTCCGCCTGTCTGTTATGGGCAGCTATTAAACGTATTTTACTAAAAATGAAAACGAAGTAACTTTTTCATTTCCGGAGCTTAAAGGATTTTTAAAGCTATTACTAACAAAATTTTTCATAATTCTAGTGTTGTATTTTATACTGATCCTTCTAATATTTTTAGGTATCTTTTACGTTAACGACACAAACAATTTTACAACATTTGGAAATGAGTGTTGCTCCTTTTTGTAATTTTAATATAAAAAGGTTTTTACTGAACAATGACAATTTGTTCTAAATTTTAGAGTAATAAATAATTAAGTTATTTAGAGTCCATTGAAAGTTAAAAATCGTATATCCAAGAATGATTTGCTTTATTTGTACAGTTTATGCAGTGTTAATATTTGGAAAATAAATTCTATTGACTCTTTTTGATCATTCCGCAGTCTTCTTAAAGATATGTGCGGTAGATAAGTATACGTTGTGTCGTTTGAGTCAATTAAAGCAATGTTTATTTTTTAGTTTATTTAAAGTTGCATTAACGCTAGTTCATTAGCGACTACGGTGGGTTTTAAAACGTTGGTTTTAACTTGTGAAAATTTTTGGACCCTAGCTGGAAATCGTAGCTGGTACCTCCGCGTTGTATGTTAGCGTGGTACCACTACACTACGGAGGCGAGCAATGTTATTGATATCTAAAATCCAAGTAATTTGAGCGGTCATGAAGCCTGACATTGATGTCAGGTCAAAGACATTGATGTCTTTTATTGAAAATTTATATTTTTTGCTTCATTGTTTTCACTGGCATCCCAGTATAGAGTATAAAAAATAATACGTTTTTGTTGGTAATACGATTGTTTACAGTAAATTATTTTTGAGCTTACAAGTATAAATTTTATAAAAATCGGTATCGTAATGTGGTAAAAATTCGTAGTTTTTAACGAAATCTTCTGTCAATTTAGAAATCAACTGTCAAGATCATTGAAGACTGTCTGCAACTTAAATTAATGGTAGTTATTTTCAGATGTTGACCGAAATTTTCAACTGGGACCTTCAGGTTATGATTTAGCACTTTACCACTACTCTACCGATGCGGTAAAAATTGTAATATGAATGAAACAAACTTGATGGTACTATATGAGAAAATTTATTGCTAAATATTTGGCCATGGCTTATATTCTAGAACTGACCCTATTTGATTGAAGGTATTTTATATCTGTATCGTTCCGCTAAATGGTTTTATAATATGTTTAGAAGTCATGAACAATTCATCTCATAAAACAAAGAAAATTTTCTAGAATTTGAAGGTTTACCGCAAATAACTTATATTTCAAAAACCGATTCGCTTTTTAAAGAAATGCCGCTTAATATATTAGTTTTTAAATTATCATTTCAGTATTGATATATAAAACAATAAAATGAGGTAATCAATTTGCTCAGGATCATTTTGTTGACAAGTAACCGAGTTCAAGGTTTGTTGTTTAATAAATTACAAAAATGATGAAATAAAACTATAACAAAACAAACCACCCGGAAAAATTGAGTAAACTAAATTGAATCCATCAGAATCATGGAACCATGTTATACGAATCATTAAACAAAATTACGTTATATCATTTTTCAAGACCTATTGAAAATTGTTCTGAAATTTTTAGTTTTTTTTTTTAACATCCCACTGTTCTGCAATTAGTGCTAATGCAGACGGTGAAGGATGAAATGATTTTTGTAACGTATGAAAATATCCCGTGCCTGAATGGGATTCGAACCCAAGACGAAATTTTTAGTGTTTTTACCGACGCAATTTTTTTTGATTTTAATTTTTTCTCGTGAAACAGTTAGTGTAATAATCAAAAATTTCTGAAAACAATTTTGATCTTTTCATTTAAAGGATTTAAAAATCTATTTTTTTTTTGGAAGTAAAGTTAATTTTGAAAGATGAATGAATATTTTTGCCTTAGTTTAAATTTATTTTAAATATGAAAAATAGACCAATGCTTTAATATAAATTATTATTTCCATATTACCTTGTTTTCGAATGTTTAATGAAGCAAATACAGTCGAAAGGCAAACAATTTTTAATTCACCAATATAACATTACCACCAGCGGGGATTTCATACATTTTTATATTAATAGTCATCTACTTAATTTTAGAGACTCGAACATTACTGAATAATCTGAGATCCAACAAATAAATTCAATCTATGAACAAAAAAATTAAAATAAAATAAAATAAATACTGTAAAAGAACTATAGAAAATTAAATAAATAATTTGTATAAATTATATTTGGTCTAAAAATACGGTTATTTCTGAATGGTGTTCTTTACAGTCATTTTTTACTATTTCATCAAGTTTGAGAATTCCACAGTTGTGAATGTGTTTTTTATCTTTTATTTGTTATCGGGAACTGTACATTTTTGACAACTACCCAATTTGATCGCCATATTTTTGAAGTGCATTAGGCATGAGTTTGAACAGGGACCCCCAGTAGAGTTTGTTCATTGATGGCTGCCAGTTGGTCACCATACAAAGTCGCTTGCCCAACCGGTGTTACTTAACGAATTATAGCGACTTTCTACCAGCTGACTGACTGGACTGGCCCGGAGGCCAGTTGTGAATTAAGATTAAAAAAAAATAGGAAAAATACAAACATGCATGTTTGTATGTTTGTTTTGTATGTTGTATGCATGTTCTGTCTGTTTTTTATGAGGGCAGATATCCATTAATAATTTTCTCAGATACAAGTTAATAAGATATGATGAGATGATAAGACTAATATGATATATCAGTCTTATCACTGAGCGTCACGACTATAGGAAAGGGAAGTTAAATAAAAATCGTTGACTACTTTAATAAGAAGATGACTTTTTACTTTCTCTTGGGTATATGAGTATTATTGGAAGGAAAGTATTGTTTTCTTGTCGATTTTTCGAAATCGAGTTTTTAACGGATATACACGTTTTCAGATCCTCTGGACCCAAAAAACATGTTTTTAGCGATTGGTCTGTGTGTGTATGTGTGTGCGTGTGTGCACACGCGCGAACAAAATACAGTATCTCAAGAACGGAACATCATGCAAAGTTTAAACTTGAAACTTAAGTTAGATACTACTACCGGACCCGACACGAACATTTTCATCAACATCGGTCAACCGGTAGTAGTAGTTTGTTTATTCGTGTAATTTTTATTTTTTTTTGCGATTTTCTCAAAAACGCTTTTTTAAAAAAGATTTTTTTAAAAAATCACCACACTTACTAAATTTTTTATGCTCTACAAGATAGGGTAAGCGGCATGTCTTCTCAAATTCTTGGGGAGGCTGTTCTTCTGTGGAAATAAGATTGCGGCCTTAGTATGCATTTTAGCACAAAAGTGCATAATGAAAGTTGTAGACAATTTAACAATCTAAAACTTTTTAGCTAGATTCTTTGTATAATGGTTAGTTCAGAGGTAATTAGTGATTTTCTGTTTTTTCATGAAAATCTGAAAAAATTGATTTTTTTAAGATTTCGGCCTTAGTATGAATTTAACGAATAAGAGTATACATAAGTAAAATGAATAGGAAATTAAAAGATCTACAACTTTTATTTTAAGCATTTTTCTTTAGAGAGCCTTGTTTAGCGTCAAAGAGTGATTTTTCCTATTATTAAGCCAAACTAAGTTTGGTTTACATTTTACATCATTCACTCATGATTAAAATAAGGTTATGTTTTTTTGAGGTTAGTTATTTGTTTACTTCTAATGTTTTATTACTAATGTTAGATTATATTGTTCATAATTTGCATTGGCAAGAGAAAGTCGTGTTAGTTTTTCGCTCTAGATTTTCGACATTTGAATCTAAATAAAGTATATAGAATAATTTTTTTTTTGTTTAACGTCCGACTGTTCTGCAATTACTGCTAATGCAGACGGTGAAGGATAAAAAAAAATTTTTGTAACGTATGAAAATATGCCGTGCCTGAATGGGATTCGAACCCAAGACCACATGATGAGAGGCGAGCACGTTACCAACTACGCCAATGCAGCCGGCATATAGAATAAAGATTTGGTGCTAAATGACTGATGTTTTAAAATTAAATGACTTTATTGTAAAATTACCGAACAATATTGAATTAGTAGCCTACCTGTTTCAAATTATACAATAGCAATAAAAAGAAACAAATGATTTACTCCCACTAAGCAGAAAAAATAGAGGTATGTGCGATACTATCTTAAGGCAATCTGTTAGCGTACTTTATACCTTATACCACAGTAGTACTTTTTCTTTAAATACCATGGCAGTAACTATAATAATAATGTAGGCTTCAGTTTGAACAATCTAGAAAAACAAGTGTCCGGTTTTCATAAATACATACAGCTACAGCTAACTGTTTTATAATACTGTAAATTAAATAAAAGTAGCTCAACTACAGTTTAAAAATGTACCTACATACTTAATAACTAATGTATTACTGTTAAGGGTGTGGCTACAATACGGCTCGTAATTGCGGAACAGTTATGAGTTTCACTTGAGAAAACTAGATGTCAAACTACACCATACTTATACAGTAATATTATATACTGTAACTTTTGCGTTTGAATTATTCATAAATAAGTTAAGAAGGAAGTTAGAAATACCCTATTTAATTTTTCATTCGCAGAGAGAACAAAATTATAAAAAATATCTGGTGTGAAACACTCACACAACTTTCTCTTGCCAATGCAAATAATTAACAATATAACCTAACATTAGTAATAAAATATTAGAAATAAACAAAAAAACTAACCCCATTAAATGTAACCCAATTTTAATCATGAGTGAAAGACGCAAAATGAAAATCAACTTCAGTTTGGCTTAAAAATACGAAAATCACTCTTTCGCACTAAACTAGGCTCTGTAGAGAAAAATTCTCTAAATAAAAGTTGTAGATCTTTTAATTTCCTTCAAATTTTATTATATACACTTTTGTTGTAAAATGCCTACTAAGGCCGAAATCTTAAAAAAAATCGATTTTTCACACGTTTTCGTGAGAAAGAAACAGAAAATCGCTAATTACCGCTAAAATAAGCGTTATACAATACAGTGTTTGGAATAAAAGTTGTAGTGCTTTTAATTCTCTACAACTTTTATTATATAAATTTTTGAGCTAAATGCATATTAAAGCCGCAATCTTAAAAAAACATTGGTTTTTACGTGAAAAAAGCCTTACCAAAACTGTTCAACTGTTCAAACTGTTCTGTTATAGGCACTTACTGTATTTATACTTGCGGTCAAATAGTTCCTCAAATATTGAGATCCTTCAAACAGTTTCTTCGCTGTACCAAAACATGGTATCAAGAAAAAAATCAAAGAAACTTTTTTACTAGTTTCGATTTCTGAGAATTCCTATTCAAAATATTTTTCATTCATTGTATTTCAGTATCTCTATTGTTTATTACACTTTACATACTTACAATAAACAATTTGTTCCCTTAGCTATTTCTAGAACATCTTAAACTACTTTTTTTTACTTAATTTATTTTGCAACTGTATAAAAACAACTAGTAAAAATGTTTACAACTAAATTTAAAAAGAAAACTAACCGCGTTAATAACTTTGAGGAGGAAACCACCCAGTGACATTTCTCCAGATCACGATAATTATGTTCATCTTTAATTTTTTTTATACACGTAATAAATGTTAGAGTTCGCCTTTCATCATGCGGTCCTGGGTTCGAATCCCACTCAGGCATGGCATATTTTCATACGTTACAAAAAATCATTTCATCCTCCATTGTATATAGTTACACCCCAACGTCGCCGCTAATGACCTTAGTAGTTGATGCAACGTTAAATAAATGAATAAAAAAAAAGTGTTAGAGTTGCGTTAATATATCATGTCTCTGCTTCATCGGCGTTTCAGTCGTCTTTGTGCGATTCCTGGTAGGTCTGCAGAATTCGTATTGCGTATTAAGGATTATTATGATTTTGAAGTTGGTCTTTGGACCTACGGTACGATTTTAGATAAGTGTTGTTGACGTAAGGAACGCGTAAGTCATCGCGTAGTGTTTTTTTGGATGGATCTGAAACTACATACTATTATTACTAATGTCACATTATTATTGTTTATTCGCTTTTGCGCAAAGTCCTGTATAACAGACTGCATAGAACGATATGTTTTTTAAATAAAGTATTTTGTATAAAATTTGAATATTTTCAAGAAAAATTGCGTGGGTTTTTCTGCATTAACCATTAGTTTTGATCAAAACAGAGAGGTGAATTTTGTTTGAGTAAAAGATTGAGCAGGATGTTTTAAACTCGGTTATACGGTTGTCATAATTTTTATAATTCATAACTCAACTTTTATTAATGTGTTTTGCAATGTAATTTAGATTAACGAAAATTGAAACCTCAGTAATGTCTATAATAATTAATATACAATTAAAGCGTAGGGTTTTTTTAATATTTGTCAAGAAAGAATGTTTTACAATAACTTATAAAGCAAGTCTCTTTTTTCTTATGATTGACATTTTGACAGCTTACGTCTTTTATATTATTATGTAGCCTACTCAAAAATTCCGTTTCTGGAAAAGTAGGATGTAAGAATAACAAAGCAAAACAGCTATAAATATTAATTTTCTTTTTCGTTTATCATTTACTTACTTATACTTTTACATAATGATTATCAGATTCAGTGTGGTGCTCCCTTAAATTTCGAATCCATTCTTTGTACTAATAGAATACGGTGTGAATCCATTAAGAATAAATAAACGTTTAATTATTTATTTAAATATTTTCTGTTGTTTCTTAATTTAAGTTTCAGTTAAAAGAAATACAAACTTAAAAAAGTTCTTGTATTTCTTATTATTTTTGATTTTTAAAGAGACAAACCAAAGGGGTCATCGCGTGACCTTTCTCTAGTGAATGCAATTGTAAATCATTTAAAATATTATAATTTAAGTGAGTAATTTATACGTTTGTCAAGAATACCAATTAAATAAATTATTTAATAAATTTAAAAATTTTTATGGATTCTAGGAAATCGCTTCACACTCACATTAAACAAATAATATTATTATGTTAAATTGCCCATAATTAGTATGATTGTTAAATGAATTTCACTCGATCTGCTGGTTCCAGGGCCACAAAAAATGGTTCTGTTTCTTATCACATAGTCAGCCATTCATATGATTGAACTATTTAATGAATTACACTATACAGCCAGACCCTGTGGCGAATGAAGTGAAGGTGTGAATTGCAGGGTGGAAAGTAGGTGCTTTTCGGAGGGCTGGGCATGCTGATAAGCATACTTTTTCAACTCAGTGAGGAAGGCAATAGTAAATCACCTCACTCCTCGTTTTTACCTAGTAAAACCTCTAGAGGTTCTAACCAGCCTTTCGCTGTTGACCTAAACACATTATTTTACAAAACTATTTTAAAACCTATTTGGAATGATGGGATCCGATTGTAGGGAATAGCAACCCACTCTAACATAGAAACTTCCAAAGGTTTCAATCTAAACTACTCATAATAATCACATCGTCACCTTGGTAACAAATAACATAGTACACAGAGATTTAAACATTCCTACAATTTGACAAGAAATCCACACATTCAGTAGGCCTACAATACACAAGAAGATTTAAATCATAAAAAAATTTTCACGCCATCTAACTTTTATTCAATTCAAATGATACCTACCGACTGAAACGTATACACCCTACGGACAGATTTTAAAATGACAATAAAACACATGAAATAAATTTAAAAAGTTCCTCCACTGGAAGGAAAACACGAATCCTATTGATCAAATAATTTGTGGTGATTTTTTGTAGATCCCTGTGTGGTCGCAATTCATCAAAAAATCTTAATACCTGTTGGCACTGCAATAATTATGGTTCCTGAGGTGAAATATGCTCATGTGTCAATATCTATACCTACGGATTTTCTTTGGCCGTGAAATGTAAAAAGCAAACTCATTTGCTTATTATTCTGCATACTAATAATTTATAGATTTTCTTCTTCTTGTCGTGCCTACCCGGTTTGAATGTTTGCGATCATCATGGCTATTCTGACTTTATTAGTCGCAATCCAGAACAATTCCGTGGAGTTCTTACCAAACCAGGTCCTCAAATTGGCGAGCCAGGAAATTTTTTTTCTACCAGGATTCCTCTTTCCCTTTATTTGTCCCTGCAGAATGCGCTGCAGTAGATCATATCTTTTTTCATTCCTCATTATTTATGATCGAGGTAGAGCGGACGCCAAGTAAGCTTGCTGGTTTTTTTGAATGCGCAGAAGGTTTATTTTGATAATGGCTCGCTCGGTTGCATCAGCGCGTGGTGGGCGTCAGTGCTGAACTAGCTGTGGTTAGAGTCAGGTCGCTCTTGCAACGTTATGTATCAGCTAACCTGAAACCATTAGTCTGTAATGTGTTGTATGTCGTAGGCGTTAAAATGGTTGTATACAATGTTTACAATTGAATGTTTTTAACGTCGCTAATAGATGATCATTTGCACTGTTCAGCGCTGTGATCTAGTAGGCATTTCGGTACTGAGACACGAGGTCTACCGACTGAATCCGAACTGATCGCGCAGCTACACCGGCAAGCTTATTTGGCGTCCACTCTACTGCAATTAAAATTTTTAAACAATTCCAAACCCTTGCTTGTTCTCAACAAAATTTCAACATTAGTGACTTTCTGCGTCTACGAAATTCTCAATATTCACCTATACAACCACAGTTCAAAAGCCTCAAGCTGGCGTGCAGCTTGTAATTATACATTTTACTGTATTATAAAAAAATTGTGTAGTATATTTTTTGAAGATTTGCGAGGTTCTAATTGCATAAAATTTTATTTATTTCAGATTTTAGGATTCAATACACGAATTAAAAAAATATCTTGATTATTGAACTAAAAAATAAAAACTAAGTGTAGATTAGTTTTCGTGTATACGTGGGATGTTTGGTATGAAATAGACAAATTGCACAATCGTGAGTAAAGTTCAGCAACGGATTTATAATATACAAGTTTCTATTTAAAAATAAGCCGTTTTTACACGATTAGATCAAGATATTTTATGTTTATAATACTGTTGTTAAGATGATTATGTCTTGTTATGTTACGTGGGTGCATTTCTTATTTATGACAAACATATACACTTAACATACAATATGTGTGGGAAATAAGTTATGCAACAACATAAATAGTAAATGTAACTGGTTTTTCCTATTATTGGTGTATATTATTTGCGACATTTCTTTTTCTTGATAGTCTAGTTATGTTACTGTTCATGATTAATACTTTATAACACCTGTATCTTGTTATTACATTTGTTGTCAGTATATTGTGTAAGTGTTATTTTAAAAATACTATCTGAATCATGTAGGGTGAAATCACCGTTATTTTGTATAAACTTACTGAAAATACCAAAGTCGTGTAGTAGAAATTGCTGTTAAGTAAATTATTCCTTTCCGGTTATTATTTGTTATTATTCGTATTATTGGATTTAATAATCGAACAATAATTATTTGGAGAGTTTAGTGGATGAAGGTTTCATGTATTCAAAAGTACAGGTTTAGTTTTTCGAAAATTCGATCCAATATCTAAGGCACCCATCTTTTTTTTGTATTTCCTACTTTCTTTAATTTTTGTATCTACATTGTGTTTAGGTCAACAGCCGAAACGCTGGTTTCAACCTCTAGAGGTTTTACTGAGTAAAAACGAGAAGTGAGGTGATTTTCTATTGCCTTCCTCACTGAGCTGAAACAGTAAGCTTATCAGCATGCCAGGCCCTCCGAAAAGCATCCACTTTCCACTCTGCAAATGACACCTTCACTTCATTCATCACAGTGTCTGGCTGAACTGTGAAATTTATTACTCTCAGAGGAGGTAACTCTGACTAGTGTCTTTTACACCTTTACCTCTTCTGTTCTTAAATGCTTCAGTCATGTAATTGGCTGATCATGTAATAAGAAACAAAACTATTTTTTGTAGCCCTGGAACCAACAGATCGAGTGCAATTAATGTAACACTCCACCTGCCCTTTATGGGCGTAGTATCTACATTATTAACCCAAATTTAAATTTATTTTATTTTTGCAATTGAAATTTCTTTATTTCATTTCTCAATATTACTCTTCGATGTCACTTTTTTGCTCATAACACATTCATCCACTAAAAATCTGTAGTCTATTAGAATAGAGGAACGGTATTTCAATAATACTACACAAAGATTTTCAAAAGAGAGCTGTTTTTTTAGAAATACTTGATGAGATTTTTACTGATAAAAATAAATTTACTGCAGTTAACTGTTATTTTTTTTTTTACTTTTACGGCCACATGGGACCACTTAAAATCAATCTTTGGAGTTCTTTATCTGAGCTGTTTTTCTCTTTGCCCAGTATCTTTTCATATTTTCAGATCTTGCTTTTGTTTCCTCATCTGAATAAACCCTCGTTCTTTTTGTTTTCTCTTTAAATTTAAATCTTGTATTTTTATCGTTAAACATTTTAATATTTCCTGTTTTATTTCTCAGATCTTCTTTTATTTCTTTTATTTTCTTAGTAAGGTTGTTAGTTAACTGTTACTATGGTTAAAAAAGCTATGAGATTGTAATGCATTCTGATAGAAGAAAATGTCAAGTAATCTTAAAAATATATAAAATTATGCAATCCCTTACTTAATAGTTTATTTTTTTAAATGAAATATGGAGCTTTCACGACTGTAATGGTGAACGCAGAATGTGCCAAAAATTCTAAACTAGCTTTTGTTCATAAAATAGTATGAATGTAACGTACTGTGTAATCTGGTAAACGTGTAATGTTCCTGCAAAATTGAGATTAATTAGAAGCTACTAACCTCCAAATTTTGGTAATGTTACAACTAACAGAGTGACTCAGAGAATGATGAAATTGCCACATGATGTGCCAATAAAACATCAAGGAAATTGAGAACGATAAAAATGCCCAATTCTTGTTTTCTTATTTCACTCAATTTTCCACAAATTATTTGTGGCACATTCAGCATTCACAGTTTCCAATCTTGCATTTTCGAATTCCTATCATTATCAGTCTACGATTAAGAGTCACACAACGCAAGTTTTGTTGTATTGGGAACTGTTAATTATTAACAAACACCTAATTATTTTGTTCTTATTCTTGACTTGTGCATTAAGTTATGTTTGTTTATGTATGGATGTCAGCTAGTCACCATACAAAGTTGGTCGGCAAACTGGTATTATTTAATATCTCATGGTGCCTTTCTATTAGTGACTGACTGAACTGGCTCGGAGGTTATGAAAAGTAAAGTTACTTCTTAATTCTTCCTACGTTCTTTGAATATGTGTAATAAATTTAAAATGAATAGGCTTACATTACTGATAGGCTTATTAGTTTATGTAATCAAATTATAAATACTTTTTTAAGGAATATTAAAACAATAAAATAAATAATAACCTATCTTCATAATTATTTTGATTTGTTAAAATAACGGAAGATCTGTTGTAGCAATAAAATGGATAAGCTAACGTGCTATTATTTTTAAAACTTCCTTACACATAAACAAGATAATTTGATGTGGTTTAAATAACAATCAGAATCGTCTAACCTCTCTTGTAATACACGCAATCATACGTTTTCTCGTGACAATACCGTTGTATTTAATTTTAGACTAACAAAATCATTGTAACTTCCTGGTCAATTAAAAAAAATACAGTCCGTAGGGATTTTTCTTGTTTTCATGTTTACTTTAAAAGTTCCTATAATTTATAAGTAATATAAAAAAAAACACGTGCTAACAATTTGATAAATTGGTTATTTTAAATTTACTTAGACAGTATAATGTCTATATACGTCGTATGTAAAAAAACCTAACTTATCTTAAAAGCATATCAACAAACTTTTTCATTATTTACAAATGAATTTCTTGGAAACGAAATTCAGAAACGATACGAATTTATGCAGTTAAAAAAATTAATTTACTGCCTCAGTAACCTAATTCAGTTAATACGGTAAAATATTGCTTTTGCCGGGATTGATTCAAAGTTTTACGACGAGAATACTATTTTTAACTTTAATCGTTGATGGAATACTAACTCCGAATAGAAATCACGGAATTAGTAACGTTTGCGATCTGTAATATTAATTCTAAAGAATTTGAAACCTAAATTGTTTTCACCTTTTGCATATTGATTGTAATTGAAAACAGTTTATCGTGCGCTAGAAAAATATTAAACATAAATTTGGTTGATACATTTTTGTTGTTTTTCAGTTAAACTAAATTATTTCAACGTTGTATTCAAGCAATGAATTAAGAATTTTTGTGGTGTATCCGAGATGAAAATAGAAAACAGAGCTAATAAGTGATACTTACTAAATGACAGACTGAAACCTATTACTGTACAGATTTTTAGACAAGCGATTAGAATTACTTATGATTTCGAAACTCTTAGTGCACAAGGCATTGCTTCAACCGATCTAGGTGTATGGTAGCTAGATTTATGGTGCAGTAAAGCTATCGGTCATTTCACGAATAATACCTTTTCTAAAGTAGATTCTTTCGACAAATTACTCATTCCCCGAATTTCAGATCTATAAACACAATGCAATGACTTAACGTGCAACTTACGTCAACGAAATCTTTATGACATTGTGCTATCGATTTAAAGAAAGATTAAAAATCATAATTCCTTCATATACAACATAAATTCCCCGTATCAACCAGGAATCACACTAAGACGACTGAAACGCTGATTGTGAAGATACATCAATTAACAGAACACTAGTAGTAGCTACAAATTTAATAAAAAAGTTAACGTAAATTTTTTACACATGTTACAACAAAAAATGGTCGTTGATGACTTGAAGTTCTGATAAGACTTTTAACTCAAAACATATAATTTAGTTTCTACTAATCATTTTAAATTACCATTTTAACCAATGATTCAAACAGTATTGATGATGAATTTTCATTAGCAATCGGTAAGGAACTCAAATTAAACAATTAGGTTAAATTATATAAGTATGCTAAAAATATGTTAAATAAAAATGTTTACTTAAAAAAAGAATAGGATAAAAGGTGATGTCAAATAAATAAGTTTCTTTGAAATTGATATACGTTGAAACGTGCTGGGAATGAGGGATTATGTTCAGTAAATAGAAACTCCCAAAATTAAATTTCTGACAAAAGCAATCTTGAAGATATATGTACGACTACTTTATTTTATAAAGAATTTAAGGAAATACATAAATACACATTTTATTACTTTCTCTTGCCTATATGAATATATAGGAAGGAAAGTACTTATTGTTTTCACGTCGATTTTTCGAAATCGAATTTTCCCGGAATATACACGTTTTCAGAACCCCTGAACCAAAAAAAACATAGTTTTAGCGATTGGTCTATTGGGGCGTGCGTGTGTGAACAAAATATTTCAAGAACGGAACATCATACGATGTTGAAACTTGAAACTTAAGTTAGATACCACTAGAGAACCCGCACGAACATTTTCATCAAAATCGGTCAACCGGAAGTATTGGTTTATTTGTGTAATTTTTCAGATTTTTGCGATTTTATAAAAATCTGCTGCTACGATTTTTCATTAAATACATTCTTCATACTCTACAAGATAGGGTAGGCTTCATATCTGCTGAAATTCTTGTGGAGGCTGTGCTCTTGTAGAAAAAAATATTTTTTTTTTTTTACGATTGCGGCCTTAATATGCATTTTAGCACAAAAGTGTATAATCAAAGTTGTAGAAAATTTAAAACCTTACTACTTTTATTCTAAATTTTTCTTTGTGTAACGCTTAGTTTAGCGGTAATTAGCGATTTACTGTTTTTTTTTCATGAAAATCTGTAAAAAATGGGGTATTTAAGATTTCAGCCTTAATATGCATTTTATGACAAAAGTGTGTGAAATAAAATATATAGAAAATTAAAAGATCCACAACTTTTATAAAGAGCATTTTTCTCTAGAGAACCAAGTTTAGCGTCAAAGAGTGATTTTTCGTATTATTAAGCCAAACTGAGGTTAATTTAAATTTTGCATCATTCACTCATGATTAAAATAAGGTTATGTTTTTAGAGATTATCTTTTTGTTTATTTCTAAAGATTTATTACTAATATTAGGTTATATTGTTCATTTTTTGAATTGGCAAGAGAAAGCTGTGTGAACGTTTCACACCAGATTTTAAATATTGTAGATATGTAAATATGCTTTCTTACACTATTAAGACAATTTAAGTTTTGCTATTAAGTTAATTAGCTTTAATAAAGCATTGCCGTCAGTAAGCCCATTAGAAGATCAGTAGAAGTGTAAGCTGCATTACAATATTCCAGACGAAGTAGGTAATAAGAGAAGCAGTTTATGTAGATAATAGTAGATTCGCATATATCTTTCTCAATTAACTAAAACAAGGATCATATAAGAAAGTTTGCAAACTAAATTCATAGTACTTTATACATCACAATGTGAGTTATAACTTAGTGTTACTTAGTATAAGTAGTAAAGTTTCAGTTTAAATGGTTAGTACAACAACTATAAATGCTCTCCGTAGTTAGGTTTGCACTTCCTTTACTAGAAAATTAGTTCAGTTCCAATGTTGCTGGGTGACAATTTTAGTTCGACCATAAAACATCTTAAGTAGTCTTATTATCAAGAAATCTTTTTTTAGCGCTAATTTAGACCACGTAAAGTAAATTTCTTGAAAACTTTTTGCACTTTACATTCTTAGCACTTCTTCACTGTAAATTATGTATAATCTATATTTGTGTAGGTCAACAGCCGAAAGGCTGGTTTGAACCTCCAGAGGTTTTACTAAGTAAAACGAGGAGTGAGGTGGTTTACCATTGCCTTCCTCACTGAGTGGAAAAGTACGCTTATCAGCATGCCGGGCCCTCTGAAAAGCACATATTTTTCACTCTGTAAATGACACCTTCACTTCATTCACCACAGGGTCTGGCTGTACAATGAAATGCATTATTTTCAGAGGAGATAACTCTGATTAGTGTCTTTTACACCTCTACCTCTTCTGTTCTTAAATGATTCAGTCATTTAATTGGCTGACCATGTGATAAGAAACAGAAGTATTTATTTTAGCCCTGCAACAAACGAATTGAGTGTAAATAATTTGACACTCCACCTGTCTGTTATGGGCAGAATCTATATTTATTCGATGCTTGTAACAAGCAGGTGGGGTGTTAAATTATTTGCATTCGATCTGCTAGTTCCAGGGCTACAAAAATAGTTCTGTTTCTTATCATATGGTCAGCCAATTATATGACTGAAGCATTTAAGAACAGAAGAGGTAGAGTTGTAAAATTCACTTGTT
This sequence comes from Catonia carolina, assembly GCA_035578175.1. Classification (NCBI taxonomy): domain Eukaryota; kingdom Metazoa; phylum Arthropoda; class Insecta; order Hemiptera; family Achilidae; genus Catonia; species Catonia carolina. The sequence continues at coordinate 106,349,911 of JAQMRL010000003.1, forward strand.
AAAGTTATCTCCTCTGAGAGAAATGAATTTCATTATACAGCTAGACCCTATGGTAAATGAAGTGAAGGTTTAATTTGCAGGGTGAAAAGCAGATGCTTTTCAGAGAGTCTGGCATGCTGATAAGCATAGGCTAATTTTCCACTTAGTGTTGAAGACAATGGTAAACCACCTCACTCCTTATTTTACTTAGTAAAGCCTCTAGAGGTTTTTTTTTTTTTTTTTGTTTAACGTCCGACTGTTCTGCAATTACTGCTAATGCAGACGGTGAATGATGAAATGATTTTTTGTAACGTATGAAAAAATGCCGTGCCTGAATGGGATTCGAACCCAAGACCGCATGATGAGAGGCGAGCACGTTACCAACTTCGCCAATGCGGCCGGCCTCTAGAGGTTCAAACCAGCTTTTAGGCAGATCCTGAATAACAAGAACAATATATTTGGTTTGGTCATAATACGTTTCCTCAGTGTATTTCAATCTTTCCATGATCCTTTTTGACTTTTTGAAACACTTATTTCTGTTAAATCTCTGTTGTATTTTTTACAATGTTTTATCAGCTGTTTGTTATCCATTCTTTAACTGCAGGTGTCCGCAGAATTTTAATTCAGTTTAATTCAGTTTTAAGTCATAAGTTGCTTTGCTTTGATTTAGATTACAGGTTTTTAGTAAATAGTCTTTATTATATAATTATTGTTCCAGTAAATTTTTTCAATAACAAATAAGCCGATGATGATGATAAAAATAATTTGTGCAGGCCCAAATGTGTAATAAAGTTAAAAAAATAGATCTATTCACTTAAAAGTAGTATACTAAATTTAAACTAAGGGATGTATAAAAGCATACTTACAACTTCAACATCGTCAGCTTTACAAGATTTATAAGATTTTATAATAATATTCTTACTGTATTTACGTAAACATAAAACTGTGTCACGGAAAAACCAGCAATATGTATGTGTTAATTATTATTAATAGTATGTACCGCCGAATGTGAAGTCACCCAGTGGCTACCTCAGGTCATGCTTTCATAACAGGCCCTATTCTAAAAAAATAAAAAATAGGCTTTTGACTTTTAAATAATAGGATAAAAGATTTGATGAAAGTTTTTGTGGTTTACCGTAGCTTACCATTTATTCATCGTATTATCCAACCATTTTTTTATAAATTGATGTTTACTGCTTACAAATTACACAAGTATATAATTTTGTATTAAATACTTTTGTGTAATATACAATATTATTAATAAAGTAATAATGCACGAATTACCTAAGTAAAATAAGTACTATTCATGTAATAGACAATTAAGTTGTTATTTAAACGTTAAATAATTTACATAATCCTTATAGTAATAATAATTCTTTATCCCTAGCAATAAAGAAATTATTGTTGGATATAATTCCTTTTTCCATGTCGACAGAATTTTAGACTTAGAAAAAGATTTACAAGTTGGGCAGTTATTTTAAAGTTTCACTCATTAAGTTAACACCATATAATTACATCAACTTTAAAAACGAATACAAATACTCCACATTAAAACTTTTTTCATTAATAATTTGAAAAAAATAGTCACGTTTAAGTATTCTTTTTGGTCGAGGAATCAATTTAATTCACTTTTGAGTAGGTCACATAATTATTTATCATAATACAGTATAATACATTTTTGCAGATACTATAACAGAATCTAAAAATGATATAATATGCCAAAATGTTGACACGAAATTAATAAAACTGTGATATTTATGACATCAAGACCACAAGAACTCTTCACGAATAATTTATCTAATTCAAATGAATACGATTTAGAAAGTTTTAAAATGTTAATTTGCTTATGAATAAATGTGATTAAAACATCTTTATGATTATTTCCTAGATAGAATATTTTTGTATAAAAAATACAATAGAAATCGAAATTTTTAGTTTAATCACAGTTTAATTAATGTGTTATGAAATTCATTAATGGAATTAAATAATGTAGTAATAATAATCTATTAGATAAATTTAATAATTTTATTGTGTTTCGTAATATAAATAAATCCCAACTTTTCAGTGTAAACAGTTTAACATAAGGAGGCAACAGTATTGCTCAATAAGGGTGTTAATTTAGCTTCTCTTAGATGATAATTATAAATTACGGCAAGACATTTCTCAAAATTTTGTTAATTTCAAAATCTAAACTCAATATATGGTTATTGGAGAATTAGTGAATTGGCACATGGCTATATATATATATATATATATATATATATACTGGCTCACCCTTAATTTCATATGATAATGACAATGATATTTTGGATAAACGTTGGCAGAGGTTGGGCCATCACCAGAATTTTACAATCTTGTTTTGTGGCGTTATCAATATCTTATGGCACTAGGAAGAGAAGCTTCCAAAGAAACAATAGGAAAACTCAAATATATTTTCTAAAGAACTATTTTTTTAAATGCTCATGCAGTTTACGAGATTCTTTCTATCTAAAAAACCATACATCATTCTCCTACCCATGAAGTATTTTCGTTAAAAAAAAAACATTAAACAAAATAATATTTTGAAAAATGCTTTTAAGAGTGAAATACCTTTAAATTTAAGAGGTGTTTAAAAATGACCTTCTCTTTAATTCAAAGAAAAAAATTTAACATTATTTAAAAATGACAAGTTTTTAAAAAATATTTACATAGCCTATAATCAAATAAATTTAAAGTCGTATAAATTTTATGTAAATATTTAATAGGTATATTTTAAAATTTTGCGGAGAAGTATTAAGTTTGAATAATAAATCAATTTAGTAAATTTATGTCTTAAAAAATAATTTTGTATTTATTTATTATAAATAGTATTAAAGATAATAGTATACTAATAATTTATTACTTGTGCATATCATATAATAAAGTTTTGTACATAATAAAATATAATTTGAATTTGATGATTGAAATTTATTTAACGATGCCATTTTAATACATAAACGTGAATTAAAATACTGTGAAATAGTCGCTGTACACACACACACACACACACACCCACTAAGTAGTCCGTTAAACTGGGTGTATCAGAAATAGGGATATGAAGTAAGTCAATTGATGCTTTTGTAGACTTTACAGAATGCCTGACTGTAAATCAAAAATGGTCTCGGGTTTTATTCCTAGCTAGAGTTTGGTTATTATGAAATTCCACCCGTACAAAAATTCATAAAAATTTACAGATTTTATGCATTTAAACTAAATTTCCATTCCATGTTTTTGATAAAATTAAAATATATAAAATATTTTATCACTAAGGTTTTCGTTAACTCGGGTAACTATTTTTAAAAATTTTAATCCCTAATGTGTGCACATTGCAATCTGTTCAATTTAAGAACAATAAACGATCCCATGACCTAATGAGATGAATACAATATGTATGATGTGTAAATGAGCATTAGTGGTGAACACACTCAGACCGACCGTTCCAAAAAAAGTGTGGTAAATTGAACCCCAAACATCAAAGTACGCCGATAACCACTGTCTAGTATTCAAATCCGTATAAAAGTAACTATTTTTACTAGGATTTGAATCAAGAATCTTCGTCTCCAAAAATCAGCTGTTAAACAGCTGACTCGTGGCGACGACTTTACCACTAGACCAACCCTGTGAGTTCAGGAAAATATTAACTAAATTATACTTAAATAAAAGGTGTATTTCAGTACAGTTTGACGTTTCCTATAATATTTTCAAATAGTTTAGTCATTAATACAATGTTAACTTAACATTACTGAAAGCTTTTCGTGCGAACTTAATTTCCAGCATTCATTTTCTACAGGTGTAACGAACCAAATCAGCTACAGTAAAGTCTGTTTATGTTTGCTATAGTTGAGTATATAAACAAACTCCAGCTGACTGGAAAGTAAACATTTTTTGAAACTATTTAATTTATATTAAAAAAAAAGAATATTGAAAAGAGAGTTATTTACTGGTTGCTAGGAAACTATAAGAAGAATAATTATGAATTTTGTGAAGAATATGGCGACTGTGGTTCCAGACATCGAACAGGTTGGATGGTCCACAATCTCAGTGAAAAAAGTTTAAGTTAAAATAAATTTTAAAAACGATACAATGTAAAAGTGAAACTATATTTAAAAACGACGTATAATTTAAAATGAACGGGACATATTAACATTAAAAAAAATATTAAAATTAAATCAGTGAAAGTTTAAAATATAATAAAACATTTGATATAACGTACATGCTGAAAAAATGTGATAAATAATTAAATATAATTTATACAAGATAATTGAGTTTACTTTTATTCACAGCAAATTCAGTATTCAACTTATGTGGAGTATTTAGTACGCCACAAATTTGTCATACCCTTGTGGGGATTAGATCGTTTTATCACACAGGGTTTATTCATTTTTTCTCCCAATTTTATTTTTTGCTTTTGTTCTTCTCGGAGGTATTTGAAGTCAATAATCTATAATCTGCATTTGTTCGAGTTCTGTACATTTTCCTCGTATATATTACACTTTTACTGTTTCAAACTTCATTCTGACTTCATTCAATCGATCATCAAACACTTAAGTTTTATTTTTTAGCTTCCTGAAAATTTGTTTCATATTTTTTTCTTCTCTTCTAAGTATTTGTCACGTCGCCTTAGTATTCTTTATCACTTTATTCTATCCTAAACAGAACAACTTTATAACAACAGCAATCTTGATTTAAACACTTAGGTTCTTTCACCAGGGTACTTATCGTCTAATAGTATCTCACTGATTTTCAATTTTTCCCCTTTAATATTCCTAGAGTAATAAAATTGATAACGATTACTTAACTTTCCTATTAACAAAGAGAAAATATTTTTCTGTAGTTATGGTCTTATATCCCATTATTTTAAGAATTAATTTTCTTTATTTTTTGTTCACTTATCGTTGTTTATAGAATTCCTTTGTTGTTGTTTAGGTCTTCAGCCGAAAGGCTGGTTTGAACCTGTAGAGATCTTTTTAGTAAAACGAGGATATGAGGTGGTTTACAATTGCTTTCCTCACTGAGTGGAAACGTATGCTTATCAGCATGCCTCTGGAAAGCATCTACTTTCCACCCTGCAAAATAACACCTTCACTTCATTCACTACAGTGTCTGGCTGTACAATGATGAAATTCATTATTCTCAGAGGGGATAACTCTTTACTATTGTCTTTTACATCTCTTCCTCTTCTGTTTTTATATGGTTCAGTCATATAATTAGCTGATCATATGAAGAAAAAGAATTATTTTTTGTAGCCCTAGAACTAGAAATCGAGCGGAAAGAATTGACACTCCACCTGGCTGTTATGGAAAAAAAATTCCTTTATTAATGATAAAATAAATAATATTGTTTCAGTTTTGTATTTTTATTTATGAAACAACCTGTACTGTACAAGTAACGTGGGCCTATAATTAGATATACTTTTTCTTACTGAACAGTCTCTAATGATGATGATGAAGATGACGATACTATTTGCGGTATAGCCTGTATGATCCATAGTACTTAGTATAAGGTTGCATAATCTACGCCGTCATCACGAATACCTGCTCTAACAGTATTAGTAAACTCATGAGAAATATATTTTTACAGCATTTTAAATCATTCCATCTCACTCCAATAGTTCTATTTCCACCTACTTATGTACATTAATACACGATTTTATGAAGTAAATAATATATATTTATACTATGTAATACATAATACAGTTAGATAAATCATTTTGTAATAATTAATTTATTTCGTGATTATGTTCGATTTATTCATTCATTATTGCACCTTGTTTTATTATAATTTCATTGTCCTAGTTGTATCCAGTGTATTTAAAATAATCAGTGAAAAAATAAATCGAGTGAATTATAATCAAGATCTATACTAAAATATCTGTTTATAGTTCTTTTACAGTATAAAGAAAATATGTGTTGTGATAATGAAAATATTCTCATATTCCTGTTTAAATTTATCTTTACGTTCCGTTACTAAGACAAAAAAATGATTTTCGAAAAGATGTCCATCTGAAATTCCAGGAAAGTACAAGACTCATTCAAAAAGTGGGTTCAAGAAATTCAGGAATATTTCCAGAGTAGTGGAACTTAAGATAAAGCTGTAGGGAAATTGTTCAGAACGAAACTTTCAGAGGTAAACGATAATATGTTTCAAGACAAACAGTAAAGAACTAGAAAGGTATTCTCAGAAGAATAAAAATGAAAATTAATCTAAGAATGAGAAAATAAAGAACAAAAACAGAAATTCGGAGAAATTTGAGGTAGTTTTGTAAACGCAGCCATTTTAGCTACCTGAAATGGGTTTGATAATGAAATTAATAATAAAATTTTCTTTATGGAAGGCGACCAATAATTTTAGGTATTCTAATATATTTTAAACTAGTGGTTTCTAAACAATATAAACGCTTTCAGTTCGCCGTGTTAATATTTAGTAATATACATTGGTGCTGTATTAAAATTTTCGTGTAAGCTTAAACTTGGCTCAACTTTTATTGGAAAAGTTTTCGATAGAAATTTCAGGTAACCGTATGTTTTAATCAGTGAAAGTGTTTTTGTAACACTTTTTGGTTTGTACATCGACACAATATTGATGATTGATTTTAAAAAGAACGACGGTTTTTCAATATTTACTGAAATATGGTAAACTTTAAAAAGATGTGAAAATTGTACTTTTGTTACATTTACGTGTACAACTTTTTTCGAAAAATAAGAAACCGTCCAAACCATGAACGCAATTTTATGTAATTGAAATTTGGTGAAACATTTCAATTTATTTACAAAACGATCTTTTATTGTTTGACTTAGTATAGTTATTAACACTTAAGATATAGAAGTTTATTGTTTAAAATAAAATTTAAAAAAATATAAAATTAACGTAGTATGATAATAAAAATTGTTCACGTTAATTTCTTTTTAAATGTATTAGTTTCTTATTAATTATTCAATATCGTTATGTTAATTAGTTCAGAATTTTTTTAATAAAAATTAATGATGGTTTTGAAGAAAGAAAAATCGTTATGCTATTTTTGTAGTCGACTTAGTTCTTATTAATTTTGTAAAAAAACCCTTTCAAAAAGGTTAATACTTTAAAGGAAAAAGTAATGAAAAAAATCGGTGTATTTATGTTTGGTTTCTGTAAAAGATGATTTTAACAATGTTATTAAAGTTCTTTGTAATAATGGTTTTATAAAGATTTTTAAGCTAATAATATCGAAAAAATAAAATTATTCTTTTACATTTGGAGAAAAATCTGTTTTATATTGAAGAACTTTAGTTAAGTAAAACAGTTAAATATATCGGCAAAATTAAACAACCGATCGGTAACATGAATATTATTAGTTAAACTTTGAGGTTTTAGTTTATTTTTAACATCAATTTCATTCAAACACTTCAAATTCTTGAGGAATTTACGTTGTCTTAACCTTAGTTGAATGTATTTTTACGTTAATTAGCTACTGAAATAATTGAAGAAAATTTTTTTTTCTAACTGTAACAATTAATCGTATTTAGTCAAACTTTTTTTAAATTTATTTGTTTAAAGTCGCATTAACAGCTTGGTTATTAGCGATTACAATGGATTATGGGACTGTAACTGTCGGGTTTGGCTTGTGAAAATTTCCAGACGCTGGCGGGAATCGAACCCAGAATCTCTGCGTGGTAGGCTAATGTGCTTACCACTACGCTACGGAGGTGACCACTTTTTATTATATAGGTATTTCTTTTTATTTTCTTTAATATTTATTACAGTGCTGTACATTGAGCAGCATAATTTTCGTATATGACATTTAAATGGCGGTGGGAATTTTACTTTAGGAAGAAGAGGTACATTCTTCGTTTATAACTACGGGTATTGTCCGTTATTCAGATCAAAGGTCTCTCCTCCATTTTCTCTTTAGACGTCGTACAGTTAGGAAGTTCCTTGTATAGCCTAATTTTCGTAAGGTAAGCGCTGGGCAAAACGTGCGTCTGCATTAGTATAGTCTTGTATGTACTGCAATAGTGCTGCGTATATAATCAACAATGGAACAGCATGCCTACAAAATACAATGGGTGTTGTCAATTTTCAACAACACTCTGACTGTAGATCGGAGGGATATGCGGGGTCGAAGTTATGTATGCGCATGCGTAGTACAGCGCTCACAGCAATTGGCTTGGCCTTTAGCTAGATCATGGGCTAGTTGGTTTGGATGTCATCTAGACGTGAAGTGAAATTTACTATAGGACGCGATTAGCTCCTTTACTGCCGAAATTTTGAAATCTTCGTGGAGGGTTTTATTACTTATATAAAATTAAGGTATTTCTAAAGAAAATTTGTTTATCAGTTATTATTAATAGTAGTGGTTGTGTGATGACCTAAATGAAATTATACTGTAAAGAAACTAAAAATTATAATTGTAATCTCTAAACCTGATTTATTAAATGTTTTAAAACAACCATTAAATTATTTCAAATTTATGTTTAAAACACCTCCCATCAGAACCAGCCATTTGTAATTTCTTGTTAACGTTATGTTTACGTTTATTGATTGTGTCAGTTTTTAGTGAACGCAACTCATCTCATTTTACCTTGAAGCATTTTTCAAATTAGTACTTTCATATTCTGATGTTTTGTTAGATAAAACAAAAATAAAAAAATAGAAGTGAATAATTTTTTTACTTCATTTTATTAAAACTACAACTGTGTAGCTCTGCACAACCAGTAAATATATTTGCAGCTTATTATATATCACTTTCTCACTTCTGAAGAGAACACCACTCTTTAGAAGGACCCTCAAGTTTAAATATCATGGCAATTATAAAACTGATGTATAAAAATTACAGAATAAATTATATAAATATTTTTTTATGTTTACTAAGAAAAATGAATCAGTCTGATGACTTTAAATTTATTTTAAATCTTTGATACACCTTCTGTGGAGCCAACGAATGGACCTGATAAATGTGAACATGTACATATTTTTTTCTTCTAAAACTGTAATGATTAATCGTATTTGTCCAAACACTTTTTTTACATTTATTTGTTTGAAGTCGCATCAACAGCTTGTAAGTATTTCGTGTTATTTTTGCACTTAACTTATGAGTTGGTCTACTTTGTTCTCGAAATATAGAACTACTAACTAGCTCGGAAAATTTTCAAAACAATATATAAGTTAGCTTTTACATATGGAGACTTGAGCCAAAAGACTATCCTTGATCAGATATTTAAATAATAAATTTAAGATGTACTTTTACAGTTTAATATGTTCCTGATTTACTTCAACCTTTGTAACTTGTGTAGTAGTTGGGAGCTCTTCACTTTGGGTTTTGTTTTAGAAATAAACCGAGGACGCGGTAGAGAGAATGATCATATAATGAAGAAAAAAATTTTTCGATAAAAATTATCAAGGCTATTAATTGCAACTGAAAATTCATGTTTAGATATAAAAAAAAATTCTTTTTTTAATTTTTATGTTATTTTCAATTTATTTTTTTATGTTTTAATTAACGCTTCCAGGTAATTGTTCATAATTATTCATGTATGATTTATTTATATCGATTAAAAGTAATATGAAATTTAAGAAATTTATGTGAAATGTTCAGGAGAATGTTTTTAGTTAAGAGAATAATATTTCTGCAGATTGAACGAAAGAAAAGGAAACTATAGTAGAGAAAATAAAGTATAAAAACAAAAAACCTTGAAATAAGACAAGTGTCTGACATATATTGTAGTTTAATAGGTTTGTAATGCAATACTACAAATATATTCTGTATTATTATAATATAGCAAAGTCTAGTATACCTTGTGTAGTTACACAAGAAACTTTCAAGTCACGACTACGTGCCGGTGTGTATACGCTTCTATTTCCAATAAATGACTGACCAATCAGTGGTCTGTCGTAACGGTGGTACTAATAAAATGTATCTCGACTACAGATCGTGTCTTATCCTGTACTTAACTATCAAAATCTGTCTACTTTTTTTACTGTGGGTGACCTACAGATACAATTCCAATACTGCAATCCCTTAATTTTGTTTAGAAATAAATTATTGTGCTTTTCCTAGTATTATCCACAACTGTAAAATATTAACTTGTGAATAGAATAAAAATATACCAATAATTGACTTTATGGCTTATAAGGAAATACTGATCAATTGGGGGATTATTTAAGGGCTTTAAAAATATGTAATTGTTAAATAAAATTGATAATTAGAATAATATGTAGGATGATTTACAAAGAAACGAAAATACTTCCTAGATAGATGTATCTAAATCGAAAAATAAGAAAAAAAATTCATATGAACATAGGTGTGGAAATGCTTCGTTAGCGTGTTACTACTAGCGAAAGATTTCGCCTGAATTTTGGCTCATAAGTTCGTAAAGAAATTTTCTGGGTGTTAAGTGTCAAAAATGATGTTTCTTATGGTTTTTGACCTGAGAAAGAAAATAAAACAGGTTTAAAAACCATGTCTTCAGTATTTTTTGAGAAATCTGAGGTTAGTCGGAAATAAACAGGGGTTAAATTTAAGTGGGCAATAAACACGTAATGGTTTTAAATAAACCTTGTAACAAATTTGATTTCGAAAAAATGTGTAAATAAAGTCAACTAAAAAACAAAAATACGTTGCAAAAAATAATTGATATATATATTTCCATCAAAATATCCGAAACTTGCTGAAAAAATGCGTTTATTTTTATACTAGCATACCCCTCGCGGGTTCGCACGTGAAACTATGTGTAGGTCTAATTAATTTTATTAAAATAAATATGTAACAGAAATTGTGTAGCCGCTAGATCGACTATTTACTCCACGTACTTACACACACACACACGAGCGCGCACATAAAACGTTTTGATAAATTCCGCCACGTACGTCTCTCCCTAGTCTTCATACCTTGTACTGTCTTCAACCATAGACACACACACAACACGACGTTTTGATAATTTCCTCCGCGTACGTCACTCGCCTTTATCGAACCCCTTCATCTACTTTAGCAGCAATACGTACTCACATGTACACACACACACACACACACACACACATACATATTTATGAAAATCTTCGTTAGGGCCCTTAGGGTTGTCATTTTTGAAAATTTAACAATAAATTGTTGCTGTGAATACAAATACAAAATATGCTACCCAAAATTTCATGTAAATCCGTTGAGTAGTTTTGGAAATTAGCTAGCTAAAATTTTTGTATCTATTTTGTTACGTAAAGAAGTAAAGGTTTATTAAACAAAATGGTAGCTTTTCTCATTTCTTAATTATATAATAATTTAATGTCATTTGTTTGTAGAGTACGGCATTTACGTTTAAAGGGAATTTATAAACCAAATACTGTTTAAAGCAATTTGACATTGACTGATAAACCCATGTGACACGTTTCATTAATATCGTGTACTCGTCGTTTAATCGTGTGGGGAAATCGTTTCTTTGTACAAAACAAATGCTGAGACTGAGTAATCTTACCGTCAAATTCAGCATTTATGTTAATTGTACCAGGTGTTTTTGAGTAATTTCCCCAAGATTAATAATTAAACTACACTGTCTTGATATTGCGAAATGTTTGAAAATATTTTATTAAAATGAATTAAAGACTTATTATCAATTTTCACTTTCTCTTGCCCTATATTTATATAGGGAAGGGCGTACCTATTGTTTTTTCGATTTTCCGAAATCTATTTTTCACCGAATATACACGTTTTCTGCCCCCCTGAACCCAAAAACATGTTTTTAGTGATTGGTGTGTGTGTGTAAACAAAATGTCTCAAGAACGGAAAAGCATACGAAGTTGAGTTAGATACTACTATGGAACCCGACATGAATATTTTCATCAAAATCGGTTATCCAGAAATAGTAGTTTATTCTTTTCGTGCTATATTTCACGTTTTTGCAATTTTCTCTAAAACAGCTCCTACGATTTTCTTCATTTATTTTGCTTTACATGGTAGTGTAAGCGCCATATTGACTGAAATTCTTGGGGAAGCTGGGCTCTCTTGGTAAAACATGTTTTTTTAAAGATTGTGGCCTTAAAATTCATTTTAGGGCATAGATGAATCTAATCGAAGTTGTAGAACAATTAAAAACCTGCTACTTTTATTTTCAACATTTCTTAGTACACCGCTTAGTGATTAAGCTTAGTACACCGCTTAGCACGTCAATAGTGATTTTCTGTACTTTTTTTTAACCGAAATCGGTAAAAAATAGGATTTTTTAAATATTGCAGCCTTAGTGTGCATTTTAAGACAAATTTGTGAGTAATAAAATTTATAGGAAATAAAAAAATCTACAACCCGTTTTCAGTTCCCTGAACTCAAAAAACATGATTAGCGATTAGGTTCTGTGTGTGTGTGTGTGTGCGCGCGCGCGCGCGTGTGTGTGAACAAAATATCTCGAGAACGGAAGATAGTACAAAGCTGAAACTTAAGAACTTAAATTAGGTACCATTATAAGACCCGACACAAACTTTTAATCGAGATCGGTCGACTGAAAGCAGTAGTTTATTTGTGCGATTTTTTATATTTTTGCGATTTTCTCAAAAACGGCTCATACTTTTGTTTTTAAAATCGTCTCATTTACTTCATATTTTATGCTCTACAAGGCAGGGTAAGTTCCATATTTGCTGTAATTTTGGGGAAGCTGTGCTCTCGTGGTAAAAATTGGTTTATTAAGATTGCGGCCCTAATATTCATTTAAGAGCAAAGATGTATATAATTAAAGTTGTAGCTCAAATTAAAACCTACAACTTTTATTTCCAATATTTTTTTGTACAACGTTTAGTTTAGCGTTTATTACTAATATTTTTGTAGTTTTTTAAAATCAAAATCAGTAAAAAATGGTATTTTTAAATATTGCAGCTTAAGTATGATTTTACGACAAATTTGTGAGTAATCGAAGTTATAGAAAAAAATCTACAACTTTTATTTCAAGCATTTTCTTCTACAAACATTAGTTTAGCGTTAATTAGAAATTCCGTATGTTTACTTTCTACACAGGTTGATTTTCATTGCGTCATTTACTCACGATTAAAATTAGGTTATGCTTTTCATTTTATATTGTTTACCTAATAAAATTAATATATTATTATTTACATTGGCAAGAGAAAGTCGTGTGATTGTTTCACACGATATTTTTTTTGGAATAATTGATCTGAAAATTAATGAGTATTTTTAAGGAGCACTGACTCTCTCACTATACGTAACTGTATAGGTAAATGCAAAATACTTCTCTGACCGATCAAGACACTCATCATAAGTTCTCTAAATTCCTGAAAATTTAGAGAGCTCAATTTCAGCTCAATTGTTAGAGAAGTAGCCTACCCTAAATTTCCATATTTAAAAAATAATTATATGGATCTAGATGTACTTGCTATGTAATTCAAACGAACTCTATGTGCATGTAAAATTAAATGTCATGTTTTAACATTGTTTATTTTTTCCGTATGAAAATATTTTTCTCTAAGTAGCATGTAATGTTTTTTTACCGGCACGTGATTGTGATTGTCGGACATTGGTGAAATGTAACCTACTTTTTTTGTACTTCTTTCTCTTTTAAATCCAAACCATTTTAGTTTGCGGTTTTATTTCTCTGGGTGGTAAAATGAACATATTTGGTCTTGTTAGTGATATCCTTCAGACTTTCAAACAAACGTAACATGTGGTAGATAACCTGAAGGTTTTTATGAAATAATTTTGTGGTAATAGAAAAAAATTGTGTATCTAGATCAATACATATAAGCCTGCTTACTAAATTAAATAAATATGCATTGAAAATTTTACTTTACTTAACAAATCCATTTGTTACGCTACTTAAACTTCATATACAATACGTTTTTATTTAAGTTATTATTTTTAACAGTTTTTTCCTTGAATTTTTTACATTGTCCTTTCTAAAAATTATTGAATGAAAAAGATTAAGCCAATTTCTGATTTCATGGATTTCCGATTCCTTTCGTGCTTTATGACATCCCAAAATCTTTTTTATTTATAACTTTATTTTATTATTATTTAAAAATCTATTATTCTTAAACAATTAAAAAATTTGAAAACAAAAGTAAAATTAGTTTCTTGTATCGAATTGTTGATGATGACATTTCTCCAGCATTCACTATGTAGTTCCTTTGTCAATAACCTCTTAAGCCATCGATGGTTGAGCTTTCTTCGCCGATATCCTGCTATGTGTCGAACGAATTGGTTGCACGTGCTGATTTGTATGTGTTTGAAATTTTTTGTGAATTAATATGTAGATCTCTCGCAAAGTCAGTGACATATTAAAAAAAGTACATTGTGTAAAAAAATATACTAGGAACATTTTATAGTTATGTGTAGTATTTAGTTCTTATTACCTGTAAACTGTATAAATTATGTAATTATATTAAATTAAATTATACAAATTATAAAATTCGTTTTATTTGTGTTTTGTTTAGCTGTTTATACAGTCATACTTTGTCCCTAGAACCGAAGATAATTTACTGTTTTTCGAAAAGTTGTCCATCTGTACGCAAAGCATACTCGTGTATTAACGATTCGAGAACAGAAGTTAAGATGAAGCTTAAAATGGAAAAGTCAAGAGTTTATTTTTAATAAGCCAATGAGCTTAAAATTTAGATTAGTTTTATTTATTTTTATTAACAATTCCAAATATGGATTTAAAAAAAAGACTCGCCACAATTATTGGTTACATACGACCACTACACGTTTTTTGCTTATATGGTATTTCAGCCAATATTTTATAAACAGGAATATTTCCTCATTAAAAAGAAATCAGTTTTTTTTTGTAAATTATACTTCAATGTGTAATTTAAAAAAAGGATAAAATGTGAACTTTTTAATTTGTTTATGTATACCATTTTAGTGCGGGGTGAAGTTGAAAGTAAATTAAATTGGTTTTTGTTAAAACATAAATTTGGTTCTTTCTTTTAAAAACATTTCTCACTAATAATACATTAAATACGAAAGTAAATTTTTACCGAATGTGGTATGAAGATCTATAAAAACTTGTGATTTTTTTAATCCGAAGAAAAATGTTAGTTTTACAATATTTTACTACAATTTTTAGGGAATTAAAATCATTAACCTAATCCTGCATTATGCCCATAACAGGTAAGTGTAGTGGTAAATTATTTGCACCTGATCTCATAATTCCAGGGCTACAAAAAAATAGTTCTGTTTCTTATCACATGGTCAGCCAATTGTATGACTGAAGAATTTAAGAACAGAACAGGTGTAAATTACACTATTCAGTCAGAGTTATCTCCTCTGAGAATATTGAAATTCATCATTACACAGCCAGACCTTGTAGTGATTGAAGAGAAAGTGTCATTTGTTGGGTGGAAAGTAGATGTTATTCAGAGCACCTGGCATGCTGATAAGCATATTTTTCCACTCAGTGAGGAAGGCAATTGTAAACCCCTTCACTCGTTTTACTTAGTAAAGCCTCTAGAGGTTCAAACCAGCCTTTCAGCTGATGACCTAAACAATAAAAATCCTGCATTACTACCTTTTTAATTTAAACTCATTGTAGCTCTTCTGTGTGTATTCATTTTTTACAACTAACTGTTTGTATAATAATAGTTATTTATTTATTTATAGGGTTCTATATGTAATGGTTTTTGTTTCAGGTGAGTGTCGCATGATGAAACTGAGTGAGTTGTAGACTACAATATTATTTACGTATAATATCGGTGAACCGGTGTCTTTTAGTAATATATTATGCGCGGTGAACTTTATTTGACAGCTTGAAATTCATTTTTCATCTGGTCCTTTTACGTTGTGTTATTATAGTGAAATTTATTGTATATGTGTGATGTCTGAAGTTATACAAAATAATTTGTCAACTCTTATACGAATAGTATACCTTAAATAAAAATACATACTTCACTTTCCTTTTAGAGATGTATTCATCATGCTACGTGAATTTCAATATCTTTTTATATTAGTTTGTTTATTGTTTGCAAATACTTGCTGTAACTTTTATTTCTTGCTTCTGTATAACTGAAGGACTGAAGATATTCCAATCCTTAGAAACACCGTAATACGTTTTTTAGAGATTATCATGAACGTTATTGTTAAGTATTTTACTGGAACCATTTACTATCTGTCCCAATTTAAGAACAATGAGCAGATATGTTTTTTAATGATTGAACTATTGAAGTAACCATGCAATTATGGTTCTCCAGTGTTATGACATTTGGGTTATTATTGTTACATCTTTTACAATTGTCCAACTGAGTTGATCTAATGGTGTTTTAATGTGCAGTTTTAAAATCTGGTGTGAAACACTCTCGTAACTGTTTCTTGCCAAAACTAATAAGTAACAATATAATCTAACATTATAAATAAACAAAAAACATAACCTAATTTTAATCATAAGTGAAAGACGCAAAATAAAAATTAACCTCAGCTTGGCTTAAAAATACGGAAAATCACTCTTTGACGCTAAACCAGGCTCTGTAGAGAAAAATTCTCTGAATAAAAGTTGTAGATCTTTCAATTTCCTATAAATTTTATTACACCTTTTTGTAGTAAAATGCATGCTAAGGCTGTAATCTTAAAAAGTAGATGTTTTAC
The DNA here is from genome assembly GCA_035578175.1 of Catonia carolina. Taxonomy (NCBI): domain Eukaryota; kingdom Metazoa; phylum Arthropoda; class Insecta; order Hemiptera; family Achilidae; genus Catonia; species Catonia carolina. Next base: position 106,366,448 of record JAQMRL010000003.1, read on the forward strand.
ACGTTTTCGTGAGAAAACAACAGAAAAATCGTTACTAAACTAAGCGTTATACAAAAAAATGTTTGAAATAAAAGTTGCAGGATTTTGCATTTTTTACAACTTTTATTATACATTTTTGCGCTAAAATGCACATTAAAGCCGTAATATTAAAAAAACAATGTTCTTACGTAAAAACAGCTTCTCCAAAAATTTCAGCAGACATGCGCCTACCCTATCTTGTAGAGCACAAAAAATTTTGTAAATCAGGCGATTTTTAAAAAAATCGCAAAAGGTGAAAAATGACACGAATAAACTACTACTTCCGGTCGACTGATTTTGATGAAAATGTTCGTGTCAGGTCCTCTAGTGGTAGTTTCAAGTTTCAAGTTCGTACGATGTTCCGTTCTTGAGATATTTTAATCACACACACACACACACACACACACGCACGCACGCACGCACACACACGCGCGCGCACACACACACACACACACACACACACACACAGACCAATCGTTAAAAACATATTTTTTGGGTTCAGGGGGTCTGAAAAAGTTTAGATCCGGTGAAAACTCGCTTTCGAAAAATCGACATGAGAACAATACTTTCCTTCCTATATGCCCAGTGTCTGCTTAGGTGTCCTAACCTCCCTCATTCTGCTGACATGCTCTAAACGCTGCATTCTGTTCTAAGATACCTTGTTGTTTATAGAGAAGATGTTGAGTTCTTTCCTTGTTTCGGTATTCCTGTAACGATCTTCTCTACACACCAATACGTATGTCGAAGAAATTTCATTTCAGATGCTTACAATCTACTCTCCTGTCGCTTTGATAACACCAAAGTTTCACTGCCATAGAGTAGGGTTGGCACCGCTATGGTTTTATAAAATCTAAATTATAGTTATATTAAATTATAATTTTTCGCGCACAGGAATTTTCCTACGCAGGAATTAGTAAATATGTTAATGTATTTTGTATTTAATAAATATATAATTGAAATAGAATTGAAAATATCAAACGACATTATTATTATTTACTATTTTATTGATTATTTTAATTTTAAACGAATATCTATATTTTACAAAAAATGATTTAAGACAATATGAAAGTTATTATAACGGGTTCAAAAGAGATTTATAATATAATTTTCCACTTGTTTTAGTATGTATAGCGATCAATGTCTGCTTCTATTAACAGAACACATCGTTTCTTGTTCATTTGACAATTTAATAAACCTCTGTGTGGTTGCTTTTGATGATATAATACAATATGTATATATATTAATAACAGTCTATATAAGTTTTGAGGGTATCGGTTTGCTTGAATAGAATTGAATATATATATAGGGTTAGAGGATAGAGAGGGCAACTCATTGGCACTGAGTGGTGTTGTATTATGAAAGGATATCATGTCTGGGGTCTCTCGTGTCTTACTTTGTACTCTGCTTTGCTCTGTATCCCACCATATTGCCGTTATCATTAACGTTATGTTCTGATCAAAGGTTCCTATGATTTTCAATCATCAGTTCAAACGATGTAATTTGAACAGGTACCGCATTCGATTACATTCATTAGTCAGCGTCGTATGTGCAACCCTGCAAGTATATGCATGTGTCCTATAATAAAATACTCAAATAAAATGAGATACAAATTTATTTGTTGCAAAATATTCTAGTCGAAATAAAATTGATTCTGCTCTGTAATAGATTAATCTTTACTGTCATATAAAATGAGATTTTTTAATTTAAAACTTTTTCGTTTTGTAATTGTTATTTTTAAGGCTGGTGGAAAGATACCGAGAACTGTTAACCCGCATCAAAAGCAAGAAAACCGCATATCTAGGATACATATTGCGTAACCCAAAGTATCAACTCCTACGGCTGATAATAGAAGGAAAGACCGGTGGTAGGAGGGGAATTGGAAGAAAGAATTTGTCACGGCTTCGTAATGTCAAGCAGTGGACGGGGCAAAACACTGTGGGAGACCTTATACACACGGCAAGGAACAGAAAGAAAATGATGGAAGTGAACGCTAACATCCACTAGTGGATAAGCATTGGAAGAAGAATTCTTATTTTGTCTTTCACTGGATTTTGTGTTTAGCTATAAATGTTTCCTTGAGTTATTGCTTTTATGATATACTCCGTCCCTAAAATACAAAAACAGTTATTATTATTATTATTATTATTATTTAACAAAAGTTTGTTATCCTTAGCTCCTGGTAAAAGAAGCAGAGAATGTACGATACAAAGATGGAAAGAAGCCGAAATAGTACGGAAATTTAAACAGAGAAATGGAAAGAACTAAGAAAACATTAAAATGTCAAGAAAACAAAATCAATAGACTCAGTTTCAATTTTGAAATTCACTTTCATTGGAAAAGTTATTAATCATTTATAGTTATGTTGTCATCTATAACAGGCAGGTGGAATGTTAAATTATTTGACCTCGATCTGCTAGTTCCTGGGCTACAAAAAAATAGTTATGTTTATTATCACGTGGTCAGCCAATTATACGACTGAAGCATTTAAAAACAAAAGAGGCAGAGTTGTAAAAGATACTAGTTAAAGTTATCTCTTCTGAGAGAAATGAATTTCATTATACAGCCAGACCGAGAATGAAGTGAAGATGTCATTTGCAGTGAGAAAGCAGATGCTTTTAAAAGGACATGACTTGCTGATAAGCATACTTTTCTAATCATTGAGGAAGGAAGGGTAAACAACGTTACTTCTCATTTCACTTAGTAAAGCCTTTAGAGGTTCGAACGAGCCTTTCGGCTGATAATCTAATCAACAACAAATAGGTATGTAGTACGGGTCAGTCACCTGAATTATTTAGATGAACATTTTACTGTAGCTAAAACTAGGTTTAAAAACACTGACGGAGAGAGACTTAATTCTTCATGAACTTTGATTCAGTAATTTTTTTAATTAGAATTTACACAAACTTGCATCCGAATTTAACGTAGAACTTATTTCACTTATCAATTTTTAAAAACAAAGAACACATGCAAATATTTCTTTAAGATTATTCATTGCAAGAAGTTTTTGCGGTTAACAAACCATTTTATTGAAGTACAGTTGAAAGAAATATTTTTCAAAGTTTCTATCTATGTTGGATCATAATATATTAAAAACGATTTATTCAAAAGCCAAAAAACAAAAATGAATCTGTGTTTTTATTAGAAACTCAGTAAACTATAAAGTGAAGGTAAAGATTTGAATACAGTAACATATAGATCTTTCATTCACGATAGAATTGTAAATGGAAGTAAATATTTTTGCTTAAGTACTTGAGATTTATAACGGTGGAATGTTCAACATTTATTGTAGGTGATTCGACGAATAAACTAAAGTGAACTAAACAAAATAGTGGATTTCTTTTGACTAAAAGTGTTACCGGTTAACCTTATATGTTTGTTCTTTCATTCCTGTCTGTCTATCGATCAATCAATCTTTGTGTTTCAATTCAAATAGTACATTTACTATTTTATATCGATTTAAATCGAATGGAGTTTTGATTTCTTATACAGGTACAAAAGGGAACATTTTATTCTGAATAAGTTTACGTTATTTTTTCTTATTTTCTTAACTTTCTTTTCAATCGAAAACTGTTTTATTTGGGAAAATGAAAACCTGGTCGCTGCTTCCAGTTCAATTTTATAGCGTGAGGCGACTTGTCATTGAAGAGCTGCATTCAGTCCTGTTTCTTTAAGACTGTCACCTGTTCGTTTTATCAACTCGCTCATCAAATCGATGTATGAAAAAGAAAAATTTAACTAGTTGATCTGGACAATTCTGGAAACTGAAATTAATATTTTTGGATTTGTTTGGGAATGAGAACTGTACTATTTGGTAGGCATTTGATTTATATTTTTAAACTTGCAAATTAACAGAGATGTACTGTTTTTTTGGTACACAATCCCTTTTCCATACTATCTGAAGTCCTAAACAGTTTCCTTCTATACTTTCTGTGCGTTTCTGAAACCTCATTAACCTTATTAGTGTTAATACACTAACCATTTCTGGAAGTTCTTTTTGTTGCTTGTTCTCAGCAGTTATCTTTGGAAACTTTTCTTTCTACTTTCCATACACTTTCTGTGTTTATTTTTCATGGAACATTTAAAGCCAGTAGGCTAATCTTCAGTTCAGTAAACATTCTTGTTTTATTCACTTTTTTCAAGACCCTTCCTTATATATCTACAATACTTTTCCCAAGGTTTGTTATCTAGTGTCCTAAATTTTTTGTTAATTATTTTTCATCCTAATTGTTTGATCATAGAATTTTAGTCTTCGTCTTCTAAACGTCTCCATCAATCTTTCGTTACCCTTGTATAGTTTTCTTTTACAAGTAATTTGTAATGTTTGTTCACTACATTCCACGTTATTATGTAGTGTAAGATCTTTATCTCAAATTTCTTTGCTTCTCACAGTTATCTGTAGTAGATAGTAGCTACTCTTCTCGCTTAGACATGATATTTTATTACTTTATTATAAATATTAGAACTTGGTTTATATTAATGTATTATATATTGTGATTTTTATTCCAGATTCTTTCATGATCTGGTGAATTCTAAAAAATAAATATTTCTTTTATAATCTACAACAAAGATTTATTAACAATTGATTTCTGGCATAAAACTATTTCAGATATTACTACAAGTAAATTAAAATAAATTTCTTCTTCTTAGCGTACCTATCCACTTCGAATGTTGGCGATCATCATACCTAATCTAACCTAATTAGTTATTAGTTGCTTCATTGATCAACTCCGCAGAGCTCTTACCAAACCAGGGTCTTAAATTCGCGAGCCAGGAAATTCTTTGAGCAGGAGTTCTTCTTTTTTTTATCCTTCCTTGCATGATGCATTGTAGTATTTCATGTTTTTTTGATTTCTCGTGATGTGCCCTGCTACTTAACTTAATTAACTACTGAATACTCAATAAATCCACTTTCATTCAATAAAATTACGAGTATCTCTTACTCAGAAAACTTTCAATAAACTTACTCAATAACCTACTTAACTTAATAATGACTAAATCGATTACAAATTGTTTTAAAACTTATCAAGACTTAAACTAAATTAAACTAACAAATATAGTCATTTACAATCAAAAAATAATTAATAAATTCTACTTACAATGAACTACACAATATAAGAATAGCACAACTATTTGACTGCTACGCCGAACCTTTTTCAAACCGGTTCCTATTAACACCGTTAACACAATACACTAATACCACTGACTCCCTTCACAAAATCTTCACTAATAACTCGCAAAAGAAAGGCTGCTCCTTTTATACACCCTATCTCAGAGTTCCAAAAGGACAAAGAATGTACTAGATAAATAAATACAAAAATGAAAACTAGAAAAATCTAAAGAACAGAAAGAAAATAAAGGAATACAATAGACCTTACTGCAACCTTCTCATCTGTACTAGTAAAACAACAAATGGCTAAAGGCTAGTGATTCCGGCAATGATTAAACTTTATACAATAACTGATATTGTCAAAACACAACTGCCACTATTTTTGTCACAATATTATTTAAAGCAGTAGTAATAGTTAACTACTTAATTGTTTATTTAAGGTGAGAGCGGTTAAGGGATGTTACTCCATAACAATCAAAAGAAATACTTTCTCCCTCATAACATCAAGGAAAAGTATTATATTGGAAGATTAACAGTGATATAAGAACAAACAATTTATCTGACCACATGTACAATTTTTCTTTTGTAATAGACATTTAATTTGTTATAAAGGTTACTGTATCTTTTAAACTTCTTTCCTTTTCTAAAATACTATACAGTTTGTGTTAGAAGTGCGAGCTTCAGGTTTGAGTTAGTGCTACAACCTGAAGTATAAATGTAGCCTATTCTTCTAAAGATAAATTTCTTTTCTTTTGGCTTTCTCTATCTTTATCGTTCTCGCTCCAATTTGTATTATTTTTCTCTAAATAAAGTAAAAAAAAAACATACAAAAGATATACAATATCAATAGATAGTTATTTCTTTTAGATAAATATAAAGAATTACAACTCTTCCTCGATTACTTCTTATTCTTTCAATAACTTAAAATAAATAACATTGCGGTTTTCTAATTTATTGGAAATATAAAACTTTCTTCAATTATTATCAGAATCATTAAATTAAGTAAAAACGATAATACCAAATTAAAAAAAAAAGCCGGCCGCATTGGCGCAGTTGGTAACGTACTCGCCTCTCATCATGCGGTCCTGGGTTCGAATCCCACTCAGGCACGGCATATTTTCATACGTTACAAAAATTCATTTCATCCTCATTACACACAGTTACACCCCAACGTCGTCGCTAATAACCTTGCAGTTGATGCGACGTTAAAAAAAAAAATAAAAAAAATTTAAAAATTTTCGCAATGGGTTGATTGATATCTTTTCTCTATGATAAACCGAAGATTTAGGTTTCAATCCTAGCTGGGGAGTTCTCTAAATTTCTAAACGCTGAAAATATTTCAAATAGATTTTTAATGATAACAACCTGAGAATCACTTGATACTGAGGAAATATACTAAAGTAGTAAAAGAAAATCAGTTATTTAAGTCTCATCGACAGCCTGGTCATTATCAACTAATGTTCCGTAACCCATTACGGTTACGGAAGTATTACCTATTTAAAACACGTTAAAATTTTTAAAACTCTGGCTGGGAATCGAAACCTTCTGCTTTGTACTCAATTGCAATCTTGCCAAAGTTTTTTCTTTCTCACAATAGAAGATTTCTTCTATTGATATTTTGTCCATTAATTGTATTTATATCTGTTTCAAACTAATATAATTCTTTACATTTTAATCTAACTTGTGTGTGTTTAGGTTGTCAGCCTAAAGGCTGGTTTGAACCTGTAGAAGTTTTCCTAAGTTGGAGAAGTGAGGTGGTTACAATTGCCTTCTTTACTGAGTGGAAAAGTACGCTTATCAGCATGCCGGGCCCTCTGAAAAGCACATATTTTCCACTCTGCAAATGACACCTTCACTTCATTCAGCACAGGGTCTGGCTGTATAATAAAATTCATTACTTTCAGAGGATATAACTCCGATTAGTGTCTTTTACACCTCTACCACTTCTTTTCTTAAAAATGATTCAGTCATTTAATTGGCTGAACATGTGATAAGAAACAGAACTTATTATTTCAGCCCTGCAACGAACAGATTGAGTGTAAATAATCTGAAACTCCACCTGTCCGTTATGGGAAAAATTTAACCTATATAATTACCTATTTCATTGTTTTGTTAATTTATATGCTTAATTAATCATTCATGATTGTTTTTGTTACTGATTATTATATTATAATTTAATGGTTCCTTCAAAATTCATTGTGTACTTTATGTTAGGCCTACAGTATAGATGTAATTAGAAGAAAAGGGGGTAGGGTATTGTAAAGTATTCGCTGTGAGCATTTCTATCAAGATTTCATGAATTTAAGGTTACATTTGTTTTTGATTGTAATAAGTTTACAATATTTTTTCATTGTTCAGCTTTTGTTTTGTATATCAGCATGTTTGCAGCTATGTAACAATTTATTAAAAACGTAGTATTATTAAGGAATTTTTGCTGACTGTATTCTAGAAGCCCTGCCACATAGTTTAATATATTGGGGTATCGTTTAACTGGTTTTGATCATTAGTTTACTTCATTTTAATTTGTTTTTTACGGAAATACCTGTAAATGTACTTCTATATTATGAATAAGCTCTTCTTGTCAGCGTTTTTGATTGGCCAGAGAAATTATTATAATTATTTGGGGGTAGTTGTATTATACAACTTGTGAGGTTTACTTACGGTGAAATTTTTATTAAAAAAATTTTTTAAATGTCTTCCTTTCAATAAGATTAATATTTTTAAGTTATGACGTAGGTATACATCTGTTGAAAAATACTATTCTGGGAAGTGTTATTCATTTTGAATAATACATGATGACCATGCTCTGCTTTTGATTGATTTCTGGTCTACTCTACTGCAATGACTACAAAATGTATGTGTAGCCACCTCTATAGTGGTAGCGTGCTAGCCTAGAATGCAGACAGACTTGCCAGGTTCGAATCCCGGCTAGGGTCTGGAAATTTTCGCAAGTTAAAAACCACCGTTACACAACCCACTGTAGTCGCTAATATCGAAGCTGTTTATGCGACTTTGAAAAAAAAACTAAATATGGCCTATATTTTATGTGGATTTTTTCTGAGAAAAAGTGTGAATATATTTTGCAAACTGAGAAATTTCTACTTTTGACGACGTACTTATATTATATTAGCACCATTTATAATACGCGAAGTAAGCTATGCCCCATTACTCTGTCTTGAATGGGATAATCTTGAAAAAATTATTCCGTACTTTTTTCCAGTCTGCCTAAACATCTCCATATTTCATCTCATCTTAACACCTAATTTTAAATATTTTTCTAAAATATATTTTTGTTTGATTTTTTTTGTCACCCCACGCCATCTGCTATCACTCACTCTCTTTAACTGCTATTCTCTATAATAATTTCAGTTTTAATGAATTTGTTAACCTATAAATAGATTATCGAATGTTTTTCTGAAGAAAAAATATTTATCTTAACCTAATCTGAAAAAGTAACATAAAGTTAAAAGTATGTTGTCATGGTAATAAAAATTTAGACCCAGAACTTTTTTCACTACTTCTGTGAACTTAAAATTGTTAGACTTGACAATAACAAAGTAAACTGTATGTTCCGCCTCGAGTTATCTAAAGCTAAGGGACTGATTCAGGATATTAAGCAGTAAAATGAGTTTGCGTTGGCATATCCCGTATCTAGCCTAATTTTACGTTAGCTCGCAATTTTAGTTTTTTCAAATTAAACATTGTACCTTGAGAAAGATTGAAGAAATTGTCGGCAAACAAGAAATTGTGTGTATCCAAGAACATTTTCTACAAATTAAATAATACAGTATTATAAAAAAATTTAAATGGAGGACGAACTAAATGGTACTCAACTGTACAAATCGGTTGAAAAATACGTGACACAGGGCTAAGAATGTCTAAAAATTATTTTTGAGCAAGCCCCCTGTAGACCTAAAACATTATTAAGCCCTATCAGGTCCCTATTAAGTCCTATCCATCTATTTAAACGCTATCACTGTGTTCGTAATAACATTTTTAACAATTTTTATAATTAAACTATTTTCAAAGAATGAGTAAATGATAAAATTACAACCGAAAATTTTAAATGGCTGGCATTTTTAAAATGTAATGCACACCGACTTTCATTACAATATAATTAAGTTGTTCTCAAGTAATATTTTAATTAAAAAACTATAATAATAACCTTAATTAAAAAAAAGTTGCACATACGAAATTGAAGGAAGATAATAATGTAATACAGCCATAAGAACTTTTTAGATTATTTTATTGTAATAAATCGATCCCTTAAAGTAAAGTCGTCGCCGCGAGTAAGCAGTTTAACAGCTGATTTCTGATTACGAGGGGGTTCCTGGTTCAAATCCAAGTAAATGCAGTTACTTTTATACGAATTTGAACACGTTCACTATACTTGACGGTAGAGGTCACGCGCAGCTGCTGTAAGATATACGATGACGTAGTCTGGTCCCCAACAAGTCGGCCGGTGCGTAGTGACAGTAGGATTTTTGCATTGTTTTTACAAACATAGCGGTTTAGGTACGTTTACACGGGAAATCCATTTTAATTGTAATAATCCTTTGTTTGTGGCTTGAAGCTTTTTTTCTACGTAACTTGTTTTATTCTTTTAATTCGGCGTTTTCACGTTTTAAGAAATCAGTTTCTTCTGACTGCGCAACATTCAAATTTGGCGGTTCTTCATTAAAAAGAGGCATACTTTCCTCTACGGCCCCCCTCTTCATTTTGTGAACTGCCTGTGTTTTAATTGGATGATGAGTTTCAGATATCATAAACTTCCTTACGAGCGTATCGTTTCTCTGCTCGATTTTTACGTTCACTACAAGTCGGGTTTATCGGACGTAGAACGGCACTACAAATTGGCAAATTTAAATTTGGAACTGAATTCGTCTTTAAGACACGTTTCGATAGAAGATGTAGCAACTCAGACTTTAAATCGTGTTCATAATTCGATTCGTCGAAATGTACTAAACACACGCGACCACTATCAGCAGAAAATGAATCGGCCCGCTTGCAACCATTTATTCACTTCAATTTAGTTTCAATGGCCTTTAGAAAACGGTGAAACTTATAATGCCTTACTCCTTTTGGTGTCTATCGTGATTAGAACACCCGAAAATCACACAACACACCATTATTAAAGATTAGTAAAGTATTACAGACCGTATTAAGACTAGTAAATAACACAGACCGACACCGTACGCATCGTGCGTCGGCTGTTGTTGGTGACCAGTGACGTCAGGGGGCGGGGCTTATCACTGCGCATATTGCTGATGATCCCGACCGTCTAGTAAAGTAACCGTAGATTTGAGTACTAGACAGTGGTTACCAGTATCCTTTGATAGTTGGGGTTCAATTAACCGTACTCTCTCAGGAATGACCAGCCTGAGTTTGTATAAGACTACTTCTCATTAACATGTCATGCATAATCATCCTCATCTATTATAGGGTCTTGGGGTTGCTTATTGTTCTTAAATTGAACAAATTACAAGGTACACCACACAATAGAGATTAAAAACTAAAAAAAATAAATCGGTCCCTTAATAATATTGTGGTTAACTTCATTATCTTTTTCGAAAAAAATGGTGTGAAAATATCATTATATTTCTTTTATATTGTTCATTCTTTAAAACTTATTTTAATTGTAAGAAGATTTTTTAAGGATTTTTTTTTCGTGTAAGTTACTATGTAACAAAGTAAAATAAGAAGATAGCTAAGAAGGGCAGGTCTATATTATTAACCGGTTTTTAAATTCTTCCACTTTCTCTTCATTTCATTCTTGTGTTAGTAAGCATATTCCTGTATTTGACTATAGTTTATTCTTATTGTTCGTTACACGTTTATAAAGTTTATTTTATGTAAATTATTTAATTTATTTATTACTTTTATAACATTTCAATTACATTACATAATATTTTTTTTAAAGAAAAAAGAACCTGTTTCATCTTTTCAATTATTATATTTAAATAATAATAATAAAAATAACGAAATAATTTATTAAAACATCCTTCCTTATTCAAATATTGTTTTGTTTGATATACTACGTTTGTATATTGTTAGATTTTTTATTTTGTTCATTTATATTTTATTCTTATATAAATATGTCCGCTTATTGTGGTATTTAGGCTTATGAATATTTTTCTGGATTTTTCATTTTATGGTTTTTTAAGTAGGCGTATGTATAACTGATGACGGATGTATAATAAAATTATAATATTCTTAAAGCACGTGTACACCTGTATAGACACGTGTATAAATATTTACCGGCTTATTCTATCAGTAAAGTATTGAAGATGAAGAAAGAAATTACCAGTATTTTGAAATACAGAGTTAAGAATTATTTATGTGTTCAAGTAATTCGATTTAAATTAATTGAAATTCATTAATTTTGAATCAAAATTTTACCGAACGTCCTTTATTTTGATTAGGCGATTAGTCTGAGAACCGAATTATAATATTGGAGTGTGTAGTAATCGTTTACAATGTTGTTTTTTTATTAAAAACCAAGAGCTGCTCTGAAATCTGGTGGTTTTTATCAAGTGAACCGAGAAGTAAAGTAGTTTACCTTTGCTTTCTTATTTAGATTTTGTCACCTCCCCCTCTATCCACATCGATAGGTTGGCCCAGGGGTGGACAAAAAACATAAGGAAGCCAAAAACACAAGAGTTGTAGCTGCATATGATTATAATTACTTAAGAAAAACACAAAATTCAAAAAATTAATTACACAATGAATCCAAGAAGTTTGGAAATACAGTAAAATTATTATATAGACATAATTAAATTTGAGACAAACAAAATACCTAAATGGATTATCATCAGGCAAAAATTATTTAAAAAAAAAATAAAAAGATTAAATATAAAATACAATGTTCAATGAATAACTAAATTTTAATAGCTATCGCTTTAAGCTCACTTAAAACTGATACTATTTATACTGAAAATTCATAGATACAGAAAATTTAAAGGTAAAAAAAATTATTTTTTTTTTAAAAATAGAATTAGTTCATTGTCCTGTAGTAGCATAGCATCAAATTTTTATTTTAATATTATATTTATTTATATGTGCATACCATGGTAGCCTTTTAAATTAATAAAAAAAATTTATAAGAAAAACAATATTTGTAAAAAAGATTTTATATATAAAAAAAACAAGATTCTAGATTAATGAAATTACTTATGAGAAAGAAAACTTGTTAACGGTTTTTCAATATTAAAAAAATTTAATTTAAATTTTGAACAAGTTCATTCGTTGACCATTTTCATTTCGCGACATGCATAGTACAGGAAGCCCTACCTGACCTGCATAAACGCAGTTAAGTAGAAATTGTCGATATAGCCCGAAAAACACATTTTATAAAATATTTAATGACACATACCAGATTGCAGAAACAAAATTATAGAACAGAAAACGTCGAGAATCAAACCCAGGTGGCTCCAAACAAGCAGAATGGCACTGCTATCCACGACTATCCGAAACAGTTATCCAAAACTAGAGTAGGCTTCTCATACAGTAGGATCTTCCATAACGGAAACGTTCCCAAAGCAGAATCTCACAGAATAGAACCCCAGAGTCGAACCCTGGACAAAAACCAACTAACGTCAAAAGCGAAAAAGGTAACTCTTCAAAAGAAAAGTAACAAAATGAACCAAATCAAAAGAAAGAAAAAGACCAAAGAATACTTCTACAGATTGCGGTCAACATAGGTCAAAGGTAAAAAAAAGAAAAGGTAAGTACAAAAGATTAAATTGCCCTACACCTTAACGGAAACCCACACAAGGTTAAAAGGTGTAGTCAAACAATCAGACAAAAAAACAAGGCAAGAATCGAACAAGGCCAAAACCAAAATAACTCGATTCAAAATTTAAAATTTACAGTTAAACAGAATTGACAAGCGCAATCTCCAGAAATATTCGACAGCAAAACAAAAGAGAACTTACCCAAAATAAATTTGGGGCTACGAAGCCAAAAAAACTTGAACCATAATTAAACGCCGACCCGGAAAAGACTTAAAATAATTACGTATCATAATAAGTTTGAAGAAAAACAAAAGATAAACATAATTTAAAACAGTAGAATATGCAATTAAACTTCAGTAATCACCATAATACAGCATTAAAGTATAAAAAAAACATTCTTTAAGTAAAAGAAAGAAATTTGCAAATCGGCAACATTTTAAATGTCATAGACGACTACCGTACCATATCGCTTCACAAACAAGAGTGCACGTTTAAAACAGGAAAATAGTACAATTAGTCGACAGAAAAATATTAATTCAAAACAGGCCAGAATAGATAAACAGAAAAACGCCAGATAGCGACAGCTTACAGTGAACAAAGTTAGGCATTAACACAAACAAAATGCAGCGCCAGAAATGAAACAAAAACCCTCAGTAACGTATTACAACATGGACGTTACAATTTAAAGGTACGACTGTTTCTTTTCGGTACAATAAAAATGTTGCTTTTAAACTAAAGGTACGACAGTCTACCGGTCAAATTGGAGGACAATTTTGGGAAAACAGAACACCTGGTAACCGTAGAACAACTTTAAAAATGTTTTGTATTTCATTATAATTAAGAAATCAAGGGTACTGACAAATTTAAATATCTGGGGTTTACTATAACATAGATTACCGTAGTAATAACAACAAACTAGGGCAATTAAGAATATCCATTAGTTTAACTAAGTCCAAAAGCTACAACATAAAACAATAAGCATATACCTGTAAGTATGCATTACGCGTGAAATAAGCATATCAATATCAAATTAATTGTGTACAACTCCTGTAATACGATGTACAGTCAATGCTCGATTTAACGGACTAATAGGGGATACCGATGTCTGTTGTTATGAAAGTCCGTTAAATTGAAAGTCATTTAGTTGTAACACAATCCATTACATATATTTCTACAGTGTGTTAAAGTAAACATTAAATTTGCTTTAGTTTTTTTCTTATCATAACTTTCAAAGAACTGTGCCTTTCAGGAAGAATTTACCTTACGGGAAGAGCTCCAAAGCATTGTAAAAATTAACATTCCTTAGATTTTTGTATTTTCAAACCGTTTTATATATTAAGGAGGCTAGTCCGTTATATTTAAGTCTGTTAAATCGAGCATTGACTGAGATATATAATAAAAAGATGCAACTGTTTATCAACAGTCCCTCCTGAAAAAGATTTTTCCACCCGAAGATGACATCTCCGTTTCTTTTAATGGCGGTTTTAAATAGACATAAAATTCATTTCTTTCAGTGCAAATATCTCCAACTAAGTTTACTTACAATGTTTCCTATTTTGTTATTAAACGATTCAGGCATTTAAACTTGACTGTATGGAAAGATATATAATTATTTCATAGCTTTGGAACCAGGTTGTCGAGTAGAAGTAGTTTTATATTCTATGTACATCTGACAAAGATACGTTACAAGTAGTATTTAATTTGTTAGTCAATGTTATTGATGTGTAATAGAATATGCAAATCATTTACCATACCCTATTAGTTTTATCACCGAAAATCAACGACATTTTATGTGACCGTCATTCACTCTTCTACTAAAAGTTCTTTTCTCTGAAAATCTATAATGCGTTAACGATAATGTTAGAATCTTAAAATGTATATTTTGTTTGATTGTGGTAGCTAATGAGCAAATTTTAAATATTCACACCATTTTAGAAAAATAAAAAAATTGTAAAACCAAAAAATAACAAAAATATAAAATGTAATATCTTTAATTCTGAAGCTGTTCTTGATATATTTTAAAAACTGGTAAAAAAAGATTTTTTTATCTCGTTCAAAAACTGGGTAATTTCGGAGAAATACTCAAGAATACGTACACGGCTCTATAGTACCTTTTATAGGAATTTCACTGATGTATTTTCTGTAGAATTAAAGGCAAAGTATTTTTGATAAGAGTCAGGAAATTCATAAAAAAAGACGTTCACACGGTAACGCAATGTAAGTGAAGATATAAATATTGTGAAATAAGTTATCTATGTACTCCACTCTGGTAGATGTAACATGAAATCAGAGTAGTAAAACCGACCCACTATAAAACAAGAAAAACGGCTTGTGTTGTGAGAATAAAACAACAACAGATGAACAATACTTTCAACAAATAAACAAAGACAACATAAGATAGTGTTATTAGGTCTATAACCATTAACCGAGCCATTAAATAGTATGTTGCCAAAGACAGGAAACTGAAAGTAACCTGCCGTACAACACATAAACGGTAGCTGTAGCAGTAAATTAGAAATAAGCTTAAGGATACAGTTAAGTACATGCTGAATACAAAAACAAATAAAGTATTTCTTCTTATTTAACAATAACCGCCTTCAAGTTCCTGTTGAAAATTAAACATATAAATTAATGAAAATAATTATTACTTAAAATTTGTATTTGCCTTTTAAAAGAAAATAAATAGTTGTACTACAAAAATCAAGTATAACTCAAAATAAAAAATGATTTTTAGAATTAATAAGATAAAAGGGATATTACCGAGTGGAAAAAAGGAGGTGTAGGGTAAACAAAAAAAATCTGGTGTGAAACACTCACACAACTTTCTCTTGCCAATGCAAATTATGAACAATATAGCCTAACATTAGTAATAAAACATTAGACTTAAACAAAAAAATTAACCTCAATAAACGTAACCTAATTTCAATCATGAGTGAAAGACGCAAAATGAAAATCAACTTCAGTTGGCTTAAAAATACGGAAAATCACTTTTTCACCCTAAACTAGGCTCTTTAGAGAAAAATGGTTTGAATAAAAGTTGTAGATCTTTTAATTTCCTATAAATTTGATTATAAACACTTTTGTCGTAAAATGGCTGAAATCTAAAAAAATCGATTTTTTACACTATTTCGTGAGAAAAAAAAACAGAAAATGGCTAATTACCGCTAAACTAAGTGTTATACAAAAAAATGTTTGAAATAGAAGTTGTAGTATTTTAATTTTTTTTCAACTTTTATTATATACATTTTTGCGCTGAAATGCATATTAAAGCCGCATTCTTTAAAAAACAAAATTTTACGAAAAAACAGCCACTCCAAGAATTTCAGCAGACAGGAGCGCCTACCCTATCTTGTAGAGTTTAAACAATGTAGTAAATGAGGCAATTTTTAAAATAATCGTAGGGCCGTTTTTGAAAAAATCGCAAAAAATTTAAAATGACACGAATAAACGACTACTTCCGGTTGACCGATTCTGATGAAAATGTTCGTATCGGGTCGGTAGTAGTATCTAACTTAAGTTTTAAGTTTCAATTTTGTACGATGTTCCGGTCTTGATATATTTTGTTCACACACACGCACACACACACACACACACACACACACACACACACACACACACACACATCTATATATATATACGCGCGCGCGCACAGACCAACCACTAAAAACATGTTTTTTGGGTTCAGGGGTCTGAAAACGTGTATATCCGGTGAAAACTCAATTTCGAAAAATCGACATGAAAACAATACTTTCCTTCTTAAATAGGCCTATTCACATAGGCAAGAGAAAATAAAAAGGTCCGAATTTCGTAGACCGATTTTGTTACTAACGTTTATGTTTTCACACGTTTAAGTGTGTACCGTGGTGTTGACCGTAATTTATAAAGGTGATAAATGTGAGATTCTCGGGCTTATTCTTAGAGGTAGGCACAGACCTGCACAAAGAAAATACTCATGGTTGAATAATATTAGAGACTGGAGAACGGACACTACGCACACTCTGTTAAGAGTAGTTCACGATACAGTGATTTATCAGAGTTGTAGCTAATCTCCATTGATGGAGTCGGTATTCTAAGAATAATATAAAAATATAAATACATTTTCTATTTCTTAATAAATTGAATGTAGGATAGAAAAACATACATCTTAATTTTAGGGAGTTAATGATGTTTTCTTTTTCATTTTTGAATGTCCTAAAATTTCAAGAGAATATGTACAAATAATTCTAAGAATTTTCTTAAATTTTCTAATGTGGCTCCGATTTAGATGAGCACATAAAATAAACTTATTTATTTTATTACATGTGAATTCAAGAAAATTTTTAATGATCTGTTCTGTTTTTAAAAAGGAAATCCAAGAGTATTTCCTAAAAATTAATTTAAAAAATATAAACAAAGAGACTAAATTATAAAAACTGTACGAATTTAGTGGTTGCTCGTTTTTTTAGGATTTGTGAAAATGTTTTTTACTATAAATACGTTTTACAAAGGATTCGTACTAATATTTTGTGATGTTATGTGTGAGATATTTTAAAAAAATCAAAAGAACGGTGGCCTTTGTGAATGAAAATTACAAAATAAAAACACGTTGCCTTTTAGAGTATTATTCGTATAAAATAACTTATGAAATGTGCCTGCAGATTTTAATCTTCCTTGATGGATGAAAAGCTTGCATGGAATTGGAAATTCCTCTTTTATTCGTCAAATTTTTAATATTTGTTTGTTATTGTTATTTTTGTATTTCATTATGCTGTACAAAACAAGTCTTTTTAGAATTTAATGGAATAAGTCCGACTTTGGATAACCAAGAAAATTATTGTTTTATATCGAATTTAGATTATTCTTTGTAATTTGTAAAACTTACGGATGATAATAATTTTGTACAATTAGTTTTTTCAGGATGAACGCGGTGAGTGTACTCTTAATACAAATTTCGTTTATAAGTTATTCATAAAGCTCTATCCTTCAAATTTTTTGTTCAAAATTATATTTGTAACAAAACGTAAATTTTTGAATGAAAATGAAAAATTAAGTTTCTTGAAAAAGCTTATGACTTTTAGGGAACGTTAATCTTGCAGTATTTTTTTGGCCTGTGGGGGAAAATTACTTAAACATTTAGGGTGAATAACCACACATTTTAATATTAATTTTTGGGAAAAATTAAATTATATTTGAGGAGAAACTATTTCATAAAAATAACATGAAATTTTAGATATAGGTATGCGGAAATCGTTGAAATCATCAGTAGTATATTTTTAATATTTTCATTCCCTCTGAAGATGGCCTCGTAAAGACGGAAACACGTTGGGGTTCTTCTTCTTTAGTTGTCTAACCGTTCCGAATGTTTAGCGACATCATAGCAATTCTCACTTTCTTCTTTGCACTGCGAAATTGTTCTTTTGAGCTTTTACCAAACCAAATTCACAGCTTTTGAAGCCACGGCACCGTTCTTCTGCCAGATTCTTGTTTTCCATATATTTTCCCCTGTAAAATGGCTTGTATTAAAGAATATCCTGATTCATTCCGCATGATATACCCAATATAGTGGAGTTTCTTACACTTGATAGTTAAAATGACTTCCACATCTTTCTTTATTTATGCGTAAGGGTTCATTTCGTAAAATTATTGGGGAAAGGGTAGTAATTTTTATTTACTTTTTCAATATAGCTCAAAAATTATGGTATCGTGAGCTAATCAGAGTCAGCCAGAGTCATATAACCATACGCTCACCACCTAGTGTATTTTCAAATACTAAATTTATTCTTCCTTTTTCGAACAGACCAAATTATGATCACGCAATTAGAAAAACACGTACTTTTCGTGAAACCAAGATTTTTATATTTTCCTCCTTCCATCTTTTTTTACAGCATTAGAGATTTTTTCTTAGTTTCATCAGAGGAGACTTTACTTATGATTATTAGACTTGTTTAGGAATACTAAACTCATCAATTCTTTTCTTTTATTTTTTATAAATTTTATCTATCAAAACCATCACAGTTTTTTTTATTACAGGATATTATTTTTGATTAGTTTTCGAGAATCCCATGTAAACTTTTGATGTTGATTTAAATTTAAGTTCTTTTTATTGAATATTTCAATATTCGTTCATATCATGTGACCATATTGTTGTTTGGGGTTGGTTTGAACCTCTAGAGGCTTCATAAGTAAAACGAGAAATGAGGTAGTTTACTATTGACTTCCTCACTAAGACGAAACGTAACCTATGCTTATCAGAAAGCCAGGCCCTCTGAAAGTCATCTACTTTCCACCCTACCAATGATACCTTCACTTCATTCACCTCTCGGTTTGGCTGTCTAATGAAATTCTTTACTCTCAGAGGAGATAACTCTGATCGTGTCTTTTACACGTCTACCTCTTATAATAATAATATTTATTTATTCCACTTTATACAAATACAAAATTATATCTTATCTACTAGGAATAAATAACCACCAACTCAAGTAAACGGTGGTTATATAAAAAAAAACAAAGTACATAAGAACAAGTTTACAAATGAATTACAAATCAATGTCATCATCCACTACAAATGACATTTCAAATTGTAGCGGCAGCTACAGCGCATGTTAACTATATTATTTTTAACAATAATATTAACCAAGCCGTCAGTTTTCAAAGCAGATATTCACCTGTACATGACTAACACTAAAATCAGTTATTATTGTTATATTATTTACCAAGATAAGTAAATTTCTACAAGGACTGAATAGCAAGCACTGCAAGTCAGCAACGGTAAAACACCAACAATTCTTACAAGTGAATCAAAATCAGTTATGTCATTGAGCCAATCCTTAACCTTTCTTGAAAACATTAACATGTTTAAGCTACTTTTAATTTCAATAGGCAACAGATTAAAACACTGCGGACCTAAATAAACAAAAGTTTTAGGAAAAAAGGATTTATTATTTTTCGGTCTCACAAAAAGTTGTTGATTTGTAGGTTTATGTTCTTAAATGCTTCAGTCCTATAACTAGCTGACCATATGATAAGAAACAGAACTATTTTTTGTAGCCCCAGAACTAGCAGATCGAGTGCAAATAATTTAACACTCCACCTGTCTGTTATGAGCATAACATGTGACCATATCGTATCACATTAACTTATATTTATACGAATATTTAATTACTGTTTATCTTAATTGTATAAACTGTTAAAGTTTATTTTGTAAAAGAAGCTAACAAGACAATTTAAATTGATGACAGCATCTTTTTGTAGGTTAATTTACGTTTGGTTTTTAACTATGTTTGTATTTAATTACGGACACGCGTTGTTATTTAACGGTGCAAATACCTATATTAGCAGTAACAATAACAATTCAAGTATAAAGAGTATAAGAAAAAACATAATTATTATCATGTACTTTAAGTATATATAAAGAGCTCCGTTGAAAGTTTTATATTACAATAGATAATAGTATTATTCCGTACAAAAGAATGTCCGTTGCCTGTTTTATGAACGGAACGTTAAGTTGTTTTTTCTTTTCTTTTCACATTGTCATTAAAAACCAATTTGCTGGTTATAAACGTATTTTTATACTTATTTTGATTATATGTATAACAGCTCGTTAAAATATATAGTTTATTATACTTTTTGTTATTAGTTTTCTCAATGAATTGAATATTTTATGAAATATCGACAAAAGGAAATGAACTAAATTAAATTTCGACACTTTCGCTGGCACCATTTTTTGTAAGTTCGGTTGGAATTCATACAATTTTGATTATTAGCTGGATACAACAAACACTATTGAAGTCACTAATGACCTTTAGAATATTGTTTAGTAATTATGTTGAAATGTTAACAATAAGTTACACTATGATGCGATTTTGATAATAATTTTCTTTGGTTTTTAAGCCGTAAATAATTTCTTTAGCTTTAAATACTATCAGTTACGTAAGGAATAACATGTGCCGCGATATTTACTTCGTTGTTTACCATCAGTATTTTGAAATTAGTATTTTTGAAGCTATATATATATATATATATATTATTCACAAATTATGATAGCGTATTATGTTTATTGACTGGCTTCCGACACCAAACTGTTTACTCTCTAACCCCCACCACTCCTTTTTGCACTAAAACTACTGCACATCTAGAAAGCAGAGTCCATAGCTCATGACGAAAGTTATACGACAGTTTTTTTATTTAACTGCTGTGTAAATTTTATTGGTAATTTTTTAGGATGTAGCAGTTTATCTACTAGTAATTGACATTTCTTTAAACAATTTTTAATATTCAGATCTTCTAGTAAATGATCTGAAGGTAACAAGGCAGCAGCAGTGAACAAGACAGTGGTCAGTGTAAATGGCTTCTGTCAGGAGTCATGGGTTTCATTACATATGTTCATCCGGGATTCAAGTATATCCGTATTGCAGCCTATCCTCCCAGGTATAGCCTGATTTTCGTAAAAAGAGCGCTGGGCAAAATGTGCGTCTGCATTAGTGTAGTCTTGTATGTACTGCAATAGTGCAGCATATGTAATCAACAATGGAACAGCATGCCTACAAAATACAATGGGTGTTATCAATTTTCAACAACACTCTGACTGTACATCTTACTGTTAGTCGGAGGGGTATGCGGGGTTGAAGTCAAGTATGCGCATGCGTAGTCCAGCGCTCACAGCAATTATCTTGGCCGTTACAGTCCTTCACCGCTCTCAGAAACCTCACTTCAATTACTGAAACTTATTTTGTTCCCGCTTCGAAAGTACCCACACCTCACTTCCACAGGTATCGCCATCTTTTTGTACAACTTTAAACGTGTTTCCATCCTAGTCCCGAAAATATTCTTAAGCCTATTTAGTTTTCTCGTCACGTTCTGCTTATTTGCGAAAGACACGTCACATCCCAAATATTTAAAATTAGGTACATGTTCCAAAATATTTCCATTAATTTCTATTTTTGACACCACCGGGAATTTTAGTCTTTTGAGGAGATATTTCCTATGTAGTTGGTAATGAATAAAATTTTACAAAAATTAAAAGGAACTAAAAATGTTTACAAAGAAATAATTTGCAAGATACTGTAAGAACTAGTCAACAGATTTGCAAGTGTATAACACTAACATACAAAAACAAAGATGGAGGCTACCTAAAGAAACCTTTTTTAGATATTTGGAAAACCTCCACGTGATCTTACCATGGACACATGCACGACTTCGGAAAATGCCAGGAAAATCTTTAAAGCAATATAAAAAGAATTTTCATTTTTCTTGATTTCTTTATACAGAAAGTTTTATTGGAGTATTAAACCTATTACTTTTTTTTCATAAAGGTTTCAGAATTCAATAAATATTCCAGTACTAAAAGGCTTCAAACATGTATAGACTACAATAATTAGCGCAACGTGAAAACACTTTATAAATGTACTTAAATTTTGAGAAACTTTTAAATAGGAGGTTGTACCATTGTAAAATAATTTTTCTTACAAAATAATATTTTTCAAGTTAATTTATTTTAAACTTTTTTTGAATGAAGTGAAAAGCGTTGAAAATATTACGTTTTCTGCTTGAAAAACATAATTTAATTTTTTATTCTATTACTGCTAATTAACAGCTCTTTAGTTTTTCTTAATTAGAATGAAGGATGTCAAGTTAAAATTGTTTAATTTGTTTTCCTTTAATTAAACATAAATATTTTATTTAGAATTTCGTATTTATTTTACTTCTCAAAGTTAAGATTATACAGAGAAGTTTAATTATTAATATTCTTTAGTTTTCTTTTTCTTCTTAGCTTGAGTTTCTTAATTTCGTTTATGATTATTAATAACGATGAGTTATTAAGTCTTCGTCCGTGAAAACTTTTGGATCCATCTATGAAGTACCAATGAAAATATTATGGCAAAGAATATGGAAAACTTTTTTTCAGATTTATGAAAAAAGTTTAAAGTTGTCAAGAATTTTGTGTGCATGGAATTTAACCCTATCTTTTTCATATTATTCATTAATATAACTGGCCAACACATTATCTGTTTTAAGTTATTTTAAAAAATATATTACTGACTAATATCATAGAGAGTTTTATGAGCTCTAATCATTGCACTAGAAAAGTTTTTATGTCTTGAAAAATTAATTTGTCGTGTTGTTTAGGTCATAAGCCGAAAGGCTATTTGAACCTTTAGAGGTTTTACTATACAAAACGAGGAGTAAGGTGGTTTGGCACTGCCGCCTTCCTCATTGAGTTGAAAAGTATAATGAAATCCATTACTTTCAGAGGAGATAACTTTGATAAATGTCTTTTACATCTCTACTTTATCTATTCTTAAATTATTCAGTGATTTATTGGCTGACCATCTGATATATTATTTATAGCCCTCTAACAGATTAAGTGCAAATAAATTAACACGCCACCTTTCTGTTATAGGCATTAATTTATCTTATTTAGGCCTATTCTTATTCCTTTTCGATTTACCTTGTTAAAGTTAAAAAACGATAACTTTAATATTCAATCGTTCTACTTATTTTTACAAATGAGTGATAAATAATTTTACAGATTTTATATAGAGTAACTATAAACAATAGGTTAAAAGGGAAACTTAAATTCACTTTTAAAAAATTGAACACAAGTAGCCTACATTTAAAAATATGTACATACCTAATTATGTATTCATATATTTAAATATGTTAATATCTGATACGAAACAATATCAGTATTGTCTGATATAAAATACAATCAACTAACAACTACTTAATATTTCAACGAGGCCTACTTTTAAAACTGGGTTTGTCTTCTAAGAGTGAGGGGGCGGAACTCTTCACTACTCCTCTCATAAAAAGTCGTGAGAGCTTTCACTGACAACCTTAAAGCTACGGTCGCTATGAGATATTCATTTTACTCTCTCTTTATTCCTATTATTCTGACATTTATTTCTTATTTAAGTTAGTTATTAACTTATTATAATAAATTAGACAGACAAAATTTATAACATTTTGCACAGCAATAAATTTATATATTTTTTAAAACACTGCAATTGAAGTGGTGGTACATGCCACATTAACTTTCCCACGATCCATTACCAAATTTTGTGTTATTGTTAATATTTTCGTTTAACTTTGATTTGGATCTTGTAAAAAGTTATCTTGATTTTCTTTCTGTAGGAAACTAGTACGATATTTCATATTCAATATCTCACTGGTAAAATTATCTATATTGAAAGCAATGTTTTAAAATGCAGAGGTTTTTATTATGTATGTAGTTTATTAATAAAATAACAATTAGAAAATTTGGTATTGTAAAATTATTTACTTTTATAGAATTGTTGGTGGTGTCACCGCTGGGCACCAAAACTTCTTCTTTTGAAAAATTTTCATTTGGAAAATTGGCCATCCGCGGATTACTTGTTACTTGTCGCGAGTGTATCTACTGAATCCCTTTTAACAAATAACACAAAAATGAATAATCAGAATTTCATGAAATTTTTTTGATGCAGTTTTACTATTCACAAAAAAAAAATTTTTTTTTTTAAATACACTTTTATCATTAAAATTTTTAAAGAATTTATTCTTGTAAAAATATTTGGCACCCTCTACTAAAAAATAATATGTATAGATCATTGCGCAAAGTAAAATTTGAGACGTAATACGGTACTTAGTGAAGGTATCTATAATTTTATATAGCATTTATTAATTTTAAATGTCAATGATTTTTTTTCAGCAGTTAAATTTTTACTTTCTCTTGCCTACATAAATATTTTTTTTTGGTTAACGTCCGACAGTTCTGCAATACATGAATGTATGGGAAGGAAAGTATTGTTTACATTTCAGTTTTTTGAAATCGAGTTTTCACCATATATGGGCCTACACGTTTTCAGACCCCCTGAACCCATGAAAACATGTTTTTAGCGATTGGTCTGTAAAAGTTACAGAAAATTAAAAAACCGGCAAATTTTTCTTCCAAAAATGTTTTTATATAACTCTTAGTTTGGCGGTAATTAGTAATTTTCTGTTTTTCTTTTATGAACATCTGTACAAAAATGGTTTTTTACGCCTAAGATGCGTTTTACGACAAAAGTGTAATAATAAAATTTATAGAAAATTAAAAGATCTACAACTTTTATTTAAAACAATTTTTTCTATAGAGCCTATTTTAGAGTGAAAGAGTGATTTTCCGTTTTATTAAGCCAAACCAAGGTTGATTTTAATTTTGCGTCTTTCACCCATGATTAAAATTAAGCTACGTTTTTTGAGGTTAGTTTTTTTTTAAATTCTGATGTTCTATTGATAATGTTAGGTATATTGTTCATTATTTTTATTGGCAAGAGAAAGTCGTGTGAATTTTTCACAAAAGATTTTTAAGTATACAATAATCATTCACGCAGGTTATCAATGTACGAATGTTAATTTTCCTGGTTAATCGATTCCGTAGTAGCTGAATTAATCTTTAGTCGTATATCAAATTTATATATAGGTTGCTGAAATTACTTCTTACTATTACAGGATTATAAAATTTGAAAATAATTTTAAAACTTACCGGTAAGTGCGGATTTCAATTTATGATTTCGATATTATCATTTTTTTATGATTGGACGATTTTAAATTTTTTGGTTAATTACTCTTTATAACCGTTTATATAAACTTTGTGAAAATATTTTAAATATATCCTTGAAATTTGAATTTTCGTCTTGTACTTAGTGACTTCATCACTGTAGTTTTATTAATTTAATTTTTTCTGTTTCAGGTATGTTCCAATTATGGTTATGGTACTTAGTTTTTAATCACGAAGGTCAAGGTTCTTATTAAATTCACGATCCAATCGTCTCAAATTTGGTAAGATTTTATTCTGTATGTTAAATTTATATACATGGTATGACAACGCATAAAATTTCGGGTGAAGTTTGAACAGGTTATGATTGTATTCAAGACACAAACAAGAGATTGTTTGTAGAGTTTACCAAGAAAACCTCCTAAGAACATTTGACGGCCTGCATAATTTTATCAGATTATTAGTAACCTAGATTGGAGATATATATATTATTTATAGTTTATTAGAAATTTTCTTGTTTTTCTTTTAGTCTATAGTTGGAAAACTGTAATCACAAAAATTATAATTAACTAAGATCATGGTTACTTATTAAAATTTTTATGTAGGCCTAATAAGTTTTGACAAATTTATATTTTCAGAAGACAAGTTCTGAAGAAACAATATTTTTTTTGATAACATTTTTCTAAAAATTAAAAGTTTGATTATCATGAAAAGCTGATATTCCAATCTTTAGAAAATCTAGTTTATTTTCTCATTTTATTATTATCTGAATTTTGTGCCTGAATCCAAGGTATCTATAGATGGGCTTTAATTGACTTGTAATTACTTTGAATTTAGTGATATCAAATTTTTAGTTTGATTCTCTTTATAATTTTCTGTTAATTTTTTATAAAACACTTTTTTCTGTTGAAATTTTATAGTACAGTGAAGTTTTGTTTGATTTGTCTTTACTTTTTTATTCTCTAGTTAATTAATTAATGCGATACTTAATGTTCTGTCAAAGGAAGTCTCCTTCTTTTAATTTATTATAACAAAACATAAAACACGATTAAAAATAGAGACGACAAAAAGGTGAGGTGTTAATGAATTTTCTCATTACATCAAACTAAGCTATAAGAGAATTGAAACACTCGCTCACTCACTGATGTAAAGTTTCAAGCTTCTAACTCAAACTAAATTTAATTTAATAATTTCTCAGCCACGAGTATTTACTTAGGGTCGTTTAAATACACGTAGCCTACATTAAATTAATTTTGTAATATTAGTATACAGAAAGGAATTACGTATTGATTAATTAAGTTACAAATTAAGAGGGAAATTTTAAACTGGACTTATTGAACCGAAATTTAGTTTAGGTTCACAGACCTTTTACAATACATCGACAAATATTGCTAAACTTTTGTAAATTTATAATCTTTTAACATTTATTTTTTTGTATAAAATCTTTGACATTTAATTCTTTGAATTTATCTCAACCAAAACTTTTTCGTCATTTTATTGTAGAGTGTGTGATGTGGAATATATGTATGGAATGCGCAAATGTTCGTACTAGGAAGAGGTAAGCTGAAATGAAAGAGACGAAAGGCGCCTGTCTGTCTGTTACCATTACGCCAAACTCACAAGTACTTTTCTAGTTAAAAAACATTGGTTTATATGTTTGAATGAGACTAATACTAAAAACTACATTAATAACCAGAAATATAAATTAGAAACAACAGTACTAAGAAGTATAATGTTATTAGATAATTATTAAAAATTTACAATTGTTACAATCTTAAAAATTACATTAACCGAAGAACACTACTTTGTAAACAAGAAAACTAATGTTTTCACAAATTACAGTAGCTTTTGATGTTTATTGACTGGCTTCCAATACCAAAAATGGTTGTGTAATTCCCACCATTAGTATTCTGCTTAATACGCGAAGTACTGTAGTAAATAAAGGGGTTCACTGCTTTTAAAATTCTACAAATCCAACTTGCCTCAAACTTCAAAAAGGATCGAACGACTTTTGAATTAGACCACATTCTTTCTCAATTATGTTTACAATGTACGCCTACTTCATGTAACTCTAGATTACTCATACATATCATAGCGCAAGAAACGGTGTCGTACTTTGGACGTATATTAAGAACACCAAACTTCAGACTTTTACGCAGAATAATTGACCATGCAATGTGACGAAAAACGGACGCTGGTAATGCATACATGTGGCACAAAGAAATCAAAAGGGATTTACAAGAACTTGGACTAACTCACAAAGATCTAACGGAAAAATCACCCAAATACAAACAGGTCATCAAGGACCACAACCATCGGCTTACAACACACAAAAGAGAGTATAAGAAGGGAGTTTTCAGAAGCAGTCAAACAGAAGCGTGCTCAGAACACGAGAGAATATCACGCCAAAAAGAGCTTGAATGCTTCCAAATTGACTAAAGTGGTCCATTGTGGCTAAACAAGCACTAAAAAAATTTGAAACTGTTCTTTAAACTGTTTATTACGCATTTGAAACAGATTACATAATGCTGTAAATTGATCTATAAATATTTTGGAAGCCCAAATTTAGTGCTGAAATGGTATCCTTGATTTAATAGAAATTTTTTTGGGTCGTTTAATGCGGAAAACATATACTGCTTAACAAAAACCATTTATTTATTGAGGAACCGTCAAAACGAGAATGTAAAACTCATCATTTTTTTTTTATTAGGGAGGTAATTTGATAAATACAGTCGGACCTCCATATGTTGAAATCGTAGGTTCCTTATAAAAAATGTGATATATAGAAACTTTGATAAAGAAAAACGCTGTTTTTTTTACTCATTATGAATTCACTTTTAAGGGAGGTTTTTAAGAAGGGTGAAGGGCTGATCGAGGCTGGATCTAATACGTAACGAAGAAATTAGATCCGAGTTGGGTGTATTTAGCTTGAATGAAAAAGTGGAGGAGTACCGGAATCAATGGCGGCAACATTTGGAACAGATGCCAGAGGAGAGAATACCTCTAAAAGTGACGGAATAAGTTCCAGTTGGAAGAAGGGAGGTGGGAAGACCTCGAAGAAGATGGCAGTAGTCGAGATGCACGGTGTTTCTGTAGACGTGAAGGATGGTTTGTGAGTTCGGAACAGGCTTATGCCTAATCCTTGATAGTAAGAAGAAGAAGAAGAAGATGATGAATTCTACTTATATTAAGTGAGATTACTCGACCGTAATCATATTGCCTTAACAGTATTTGTTTACAATAAAGTTTGTTTTATTGCGAAGACGGATGTGCAGGGCAATTGAAAGAACAACTTTTCTCTTTTGCTTAGGCATGTTTTTATCTCGTAACATTTTACCCATTTGAAAACTGCTTCGTCCACATCATCGTATTTACATATTTTTGATCGTTTATAGAACAAAAGTATCTCACTACTCTTGTACGTTGACCACAGTGGTCAACGTTGTGTCACGTTGCTCTCTCTCAATGTTTCGGATTGACTAGTGTGTGATGGGAGGGCTACATGGAGTTCTATTTATATTTTCACTAAAATTAAGTTCGATATATAGAATTTGTTTTTGATACACAGAAACATTTTTCCATTAAAATTTCACGGGACTCAGGAAATACTTCGATATATAGAGAATTTCGATGTATAGAGTTTCGATAAATAGAGGTCAGACTGTATTATGAATGAAAATTTGATAAATTTTCATACATATTGCCAGATTTTTAAATTTTTTATTATCTACGAAACCCTCAATGTGGATGATACCTCATAATGACACGAAACTATATATACACTTTAAAAGAAATGAAAGTAGAGGCATAGCTATACGCTATGGTAGAGGTTATATTTTTGTAAAATTTTGTTCGTGGTTCATTACAGAACACTGCAGCACTTTAGTTTTGTATTTTTTTTTAAAGAACGCTGAAAGAAAACTTTTTACACATTTTGCCCACTTTTATCCGAAGTAATAAGATTTTGTAGAAGTGTACTGGAGTAAATGAGCTAAACTAGACAAATAATTGACAACTCTGTTGGTAGCCTTTTTTATTTTTCCTTTCAGGTTAAAGGAGAAAATAAAAAGTAATGTACTGTAAAACTGGACCAACTTAATTTTAAAAGGAACACGATAAAAAGCGTTTAATGAAAGGATTGTTAGTGTCGAGATGAAATTTAATTATAGTTTTGTGGCAGACCGCCGGAATTTAATAGCACAGTATGATTTCCTTAAGAATTTTCAAGTTTATCAATTCTTTTAACGAGTGGATTGTATTTAAACCGTCTTTAGAACTTAATAACTTTTTAGTACTTTGGATCTTGTGGGAAACGGAACTCAAGATTGTTGAATTAGCAATCAATATCCAAACTAAAATATTTTTATCTTCGTATTTGAAGGTACTAAAACTTCTCTCTCACTTTCTTGGTATTTGATCTTAAAAGTTACTTTAAACTTTCCAGAAACTTTTAAACCTACGAAATATTTATGTCATCCTTTTGAAAAAAGTTTCCTTCAGGGAAAAGATGCTTACATTTGCCTACTTACTTGTGTTTACTTTTTTTACCTATTGGGAACCCCTTTTCTTGACCCCCTTGGGTTTTGGGGAATTTTGAATTTTCAATGTTTAAAAAACTTTGACATGTTCGTTCTTTTGCTACGAATATTCAAATTTCTTAAGTTCCTGGAAATTCTTTTTTTTTAACTTGTTTTCAATATTTTTGTCAGTAAAAATTCACCATATATGAAATAAATTATAACTGAAAAAATACGTTTAAAAATTACTTTTCCTGGCCAACAAATTACTTTTACATAAAACTATCATAAAACCTGGCCTACATATTGTGTTTGTATAAAACTGTAACTAAACTAGTATGAATACGTAGAATATAACTTTGGAGATCAGAAAATTCATCTAATATTGTAATCTTGCCGCATCTGTAACTAAAAATTCTTCAAATTACTATCAACTCCCCTTGGTTCATAACCAAAGACAGAATTCACCACGACTTAGATAAACACTGTTGTAGACGAAATATGACAACGAATTAAAAAATACGAAAACAGGGTTAAACGTTATCAAAGTCCTTTGGCAATTAACATTTGGATAGAAATGACCACTTCTACAGATTCAAGAGTTTAAAAACTATAGACTAACCGTACAGATACAATTAAAACCTAGCAAAGATAGAAAATTTAAATTTTATTTTAATTAAAATATGGAGCTATGCCAGTCAGCTTTACTGCTGTGCAAAACCATCGGTATTAGCAAAAATTCAGTGTTTTCAATCAAAGCTTTTACGGAGGTTAGTAAACGCCCCCTATTATGTAACCAATAAAACGGTTGACCAAAAACCGTTCAGACCTAAACGTACCCTACATAAATGACGTTTTCTTAAAACTCTATACAAAACTTAGGAAGAAACTCGTGAACTACCATAACCCATTGATCTCAAATCTGGCTACGCAGACTCTCCCAAACAATCCAATAAGACGTCTAAAACGTCGATGGAGCCGGGACCTCATCAATTAACGTATTGCTGTAATTGACTATCCATTACAGTGTTCTAAATGCTGCACTTATCTACTCACGTCGGAGTTCTGTCAATAGACTGTGTCTCCACTCACTTGTATTTACCATGTTAATTTGTTTCCAAATTTTATGTTATCACATTCACTGATTGTTTCCAACAGATTGTGAAGTTCCTAAATAGAGAAAAAAAATAAAAAAAATAACTGACATAATTTTCAAAATTTTGTCTTGCCGTAAGGAAAACAATGAAAATTAAGATTTATTGCAAATAATTCACCATTTACTTTTAGTTAACTTATCTTAAATAACTCACCTAAAAGTTAGTAAAAAAATGCATGTAATATCTCGTACTTAGAAATAGATATTCAAGTATATCATCATTATTGTATTTTTATCTTCTACAAAGAAAATAAAATAAAATTACAATGGAAAGTTCAAATAGAGTGTAACTATTACGAAACATTAGATGGATCTAAACAAACATAATAACGGTCTATTGAACATCAAAATATCTGATCGTAGCAAAAACACAATAATAATGGGCCTACTGTACGTGTTTTAACGACTTTTTAGAATTGTGAAGTAGAGAGAAGTGCTGCGTAGGCTTATATATCTTGGTATTTATCTAGCCGTGTATATTTTATTACACATAAAATAGAACTGTAATAGTCTGTAAAATGAAAGGACCGTTTGTAACAGTAATGCCATGTACAATTTATTGAACACATCAACCACCCTATTATTACAAACGCAGGGCAAGTCCATTGTAAAGCAACAGTTTTTACTTTCACCATTATCATATCTACATCGATACATATTGAATCATATTCAATAAATGTTTCTATAATTTGCACTAACTTTCCCCCAGAATTTTTAACAGTAATTTAATTATTTATTTTACGATCAAAAGACTGTTTGCAACAAAAAAAATTAAACCTATATAAACGAAATGCTAAATAGGTTTTTTAAATTTTATTATACCAGGTGTGTAAAAAGTCTGAAACCGGTTAATTTTTAGTCAAATAGTTTATTGTTGCGATGTACTTTTTAGGTACCCGAAATTTACGTCCGCCATCTTGGATTTCGCCATATTGAATCTACTTTCTTAAATAGGCAGGTAGACTTATGGCTCATGGTTTCGATCTAAAATTTCAAGAGAAAAACAATGGCGAAACCTGTTTAAAGATATATTTCTTCGTTCTTTAGACGGTAGCCATTGAAATGTTCAGATCGGGGAAAAACGCTATCGTAAAGCTCTGTCTACATTAATTATTATTTGCGGTAGAAAAACATAAATGACACATCATTTAACATCGTCTTCTTACCCAAAAACTAATTCTGCAATCCATTTAATAGTATCTCTTCTCGTTAGTTAATTTTTTTTGTCTTTAATTTTCATTACGGTAGGGGAAGTTGGGGCATAGCCGGACATGGGGTATTCCCGGACAGGCGGTATTTTTCGACTTGTAAGGTTGACATCTCTGAAATGCTGTTACAGTTCCCTTCCGGTGCTGTTTTGTTTGTGAGTAGAGTGAAACGTGTTTTGTGTTCATTAGTTTAGTGAAAACTACATTTTACAATTTTTTCTAGAATTTTACTTAGTTTTCCGACTTGTATGCTAGGTAAGTTTATGGTTTATTATTTATAACAAAATTATGGTTAAAATCGCTCGTTTACTAGCTTTAATATTATTATAGACTCTAAAATATCTTTCCTCAGATAACATCGCAATTTAAAAAAAATCAAAATGGCGTCCCTTGGGGTATTGGCGGACAGCCGATAAGAACTGTGTTGGGGTAATGTCGGACATGCATACTTTTGTCCGGGAATGCCCCAATCTAATTATGGTTAGTTATTTTCAGAACTATGGTCCGGAACTACGTTCCTAAAACTAACAGAAACACATGGGAGACATCGAACTTGAATCGAGCGCTTGATGCTATTAGAAAAAATGAAATGACGATCAGACAAGCTTCCATGGAGTTTTCTATTCCTAAAGCACCCTTCACGATCGGTTGAAATCGCACAGTTTCAAGGAACCTTCGTCAGGTAAAAAACCCACCTTTAACAAAGAAATGGAAATGGCACTTAGGGATCACATTTTAAAATTGAGCTATACTTTTCATGGACTCACGACAAAAGAACTGCGGTGAATCGCATATGAGTACGCAGAATATTTGCAGCTAGACCATCCATTTAACCGGGGAAAACAAACAGCTGGATGGGATTGGTTTTATTCTTTTTTAAACAGACACCCTGATTTTAAACTAAGGAAACCAGAGGCTACAAGTCTAAACAGACTTAAGGGTTTCAATAAAATAGAAGTTGATAATTTTTTTGAAAATCTTGGATCATTTTATGAATGCAATGACATAGTTCCATCAAAAATCTACAACATGGATGAGACGGCTCTGCCAACTGTTCCAAACCTCTTAAAAGTGATAGCGCAAAAAGGTACAAAGCGACTTGGGAAAGTGGTGAGTGCAGAGTGTGGAACAACGACAACCCTAGTGGCATGTGTGAGTGCCACTGGACACTACATTCCTCCATTTTTCATATACGGTAGAAAAATAAGAAATGATGTTTTAATCAATGGAGCACTAGGTGGATCAGGGTGTGCAGTTTCCGAATCTGGATGGACTAATGAAGAACTATTTGTTAAATGGTTGAAACATTTTAAATTAAATTCAGGAGCAACGTCTGACAACAAAACTCCTGATTCTTGATAACCACACAAGTCATTGCAGTCTCGCAGCTTGGAATTTTTGCAGAGAAAATGGTATTATCATGGTTTCATTACCACCTCATTGTTCGTACAGGATGCAACCGTTAGATTTAACTGTATTTGGACCAATGAAAAAAGCCTACTATGAACAGTGTGACAACTTCCTGAAGACACATCAAAGAGCAATATCTGTGTTTGACGTTGCTGCAATCTTTTGTGTAGCACGGGAAAGAACAACTAACGTACAAAACGCTGTAAATGCATTCAAGGCTGCTGGTGTGTGGCCCTTCAATGCTCAGAAGTTTGAGAATGAATGGGAGTCAGCTTTACGGCTATGCAACGCAGAAACGGAAGAAGTAAACAAAGGAAATGAAAATGGAAAAAAACCTTCACTGCTTCGACAGTTCAACCTATTTCCTCTCCAACAGTTTCCCTGCCCGAATATGTTTAAATAACTTAAATTTTAATGATTATTCAACTTTCCAGTTCATAGAAGTGTGAAACTTAGCGATTAAGCCTTGTCCGGCAATGCCCCCACAGCTGTCCGCCTTTACCCCAAAAACTTGGGGAAGACCGGACACGTAACGATTTTTTAAAACGCTCACAATTTTCTAAAATATAAAATTTTCTGCTTCTTATAGTTTTAAATGACTTCAGAATGAATCAAAGAATGTAGCTATTTGAAACATGATGAATTTACTTTTAACAGAATGGTACGTTACAAAAAAATAAAAAACCGTCCGGCATTACCCCAACTTCCCCTACTGTACATTGAGCTGCACAACTTCCGTATATAATATTTAAATGGTGGTGCGGAATTTTAAAGAAATTTGGAGAAGAGGTACTCAGTGGTACATTCTTCGTTTAAAACTGGGGTTAATTTACGTTATTCAGACCAAGAGGTCTCTACTCCATTTCCGCTTTAGATGTCGCACAGTTGGGAAGTTCCTTGTAGCTAGATCACGGGCTAGTTGGTTTGGATGGTCATCTAGTCTTTTGTGAAATGTACTATATAAAAACATGGTTAGCTCCTTCACTGTCAGAGTTTTGAAATCGTCGTGGAGGGTTTTATTGTATACATAAAAAGGAGAACCAGAAGCAAGTCTTAAGAATTTTGATTGAAAGGCCTGGATCGACCTTAAATTACTTTCTACCGCTACTCCAAAGAGCTAGACACCCTAAGTCCAGATTGGTCTTAAAATGGATTTGTATATTAAAATTTCGGAATGGAAGTTCAATTTTGATCGTTAGTTGATTAAACAATAATTTTAATCAAGGCTGTACATATACAGCAATACATACAATCATATGTAGAGCAATTTTAAATGCTCAAAAATTCTTAAAACATTTATCGTTTAATCACCTAATGAGAAGAAATATTATTAAATGGATTGCAGAATTCGTTTTTGCGTAAGAAGACGATGTCAAATGATGTGTCATTTATATTTTTCTACGGCAAATAATCAATGCAAACAGAGGTTGCAGATAGCGTTTTTCCCCGATCTGGACTTTTCAATGCCTAATATCTAAAGAACAGTGAAAGATATCGTTAAACAGGTTTCACCATTGTTTTCTCTTAAAATTTTAGATTGAAATTATGTGCCATAAGTCTACCTTCCTATTTAAAAAAGAAGGTAGATTCAAAATAGTGGAATCCAAGATGGCGGACGTTAATTTCGGGTTAAAAAGTACATTTTTTGTATCTCTACTGATTCTCATTGCTTAATCTTTGCTACAATAAGCTATTTGACTAAAATTAACCGGTTTCAGACTCTTTACACATCTGGTATATAAACCTGTACATTAATTTACTATAACAAATGAACTGCTTAAGACGAAGATACACATAATAACATAAAATGACCTGAAGAAGCTTACCATCCATCGATGGATCTTCTATGATTTGTTTTTTAGTTTAATATTTTATTAGTATTTATATTTATAAACCATCTAAAAGTTTTAGGGAACAACAAGTTTCTCTTTTCCAAGTTCCCTTTAGCCTTCTTGGAGGGTCTTACGGTAAAGTAATTGAGCTAATAGTTCTGATTAACTCAATTTTATGACTTGCTAATTTTCCTACTGTATGTCTAAATTAAAACATCAAGACACATTTCAAGTACTTTAAAGTTTCCTGACCGCTACCCATTTATGTCAGATTAAAATAAATATTTATTAATTTACAATTTAAATATATTGGTATATTTTTTATTTTAATTATGACTAGCGATTAATATAATTTACATGCTTATTCTACTGTGGATTATAATCAAAATTGTATTAACATTTTTTTTTGTGCTGAAGGAAATACAAGAAAACTTAATATTAGCCTAACAATGTAGTAATATTTGCTGGTTACAAAAATTTAAGGCTAGAAAAAATAACAATAAATAAAAAAAGGCGCCTGGAGAAACATTCAAGCGATTCAATTTGCTTAAGTGAATGCAGAGCACAGCATGGTTGCCTTGTGTATAAGTTATTCCACGGATAAGAGCGGCTAGTCATAGCGAAACGAACGAACAATTTATTCCGTGCCCGGACAACATCTTCGATTTGTAGGCTAACTCTCAACAAGAAGGTTTAAAATAATGTTTTCCCGTAAAGGAAATGTGCCGAAAAAACAACTTTGACCCTATACGAAAACAGAAAACAGTAAAGTCTATAAAAATAAAATATGATCTATATATATCGTATATAGAACAGTGGTTGCAGTTCTACCAACTCCTCTTTATGTTTACCAATGGATGCCTTTACCGTTGCTTTGCTTCAAAAAAAAAGAAGGAATAATGGGTAGGCCTACGTGAGAAGAAATACTAATGTTTAACAAAAATAAAAATTCCTTCTTTTTATTATTGCATTTGCTATTGGATTCACCTGACATTAATTGCTTTTCCGTGTTGTCTCGAACAAAAATTCCATATGAATATTAGATTACAGTTTGTACATATTTATTTTTGTAAATAGAC
Source organism: Catonia carolina (assembly GCA_035578175.1). Classification (NCBI taxonomy): domain Eukaryota; kingdom Metazoa; phylum Arthropoda; class Insecta; order Hemiptera; family Achilidae; genus Catonia; species Catonia carolina. The sequence goes on from JAQMRL010000003.1 coordinate 106,403,004, forward strand.
ACAGTACAAACAACAACGAATAAATGATACTCTCGTGTCCATTAAAAATTAATAAATCACACGAATCCAGAAATAAAAACTTTATCACACCCATATCAAACATAAAAATCCACAAAGGAAGTTAAAAAGATGCTAGAATAGGGATCTTATAGAAAACAACGACTAGGGTCAAAAGGGGAGATTTCCTCAATGAAGACGAGAAAATATTATGAAACGCGTACATCATAAAACTGTTAGTATATTACATAACAACATATTCTTATAAATATAACTAACTACAACTGTTGTAGTTGTAACTAATAAAGACAAAAAATTATACATAAAAATAATAAAAAAAATCTACTATTGAGTATTGTTGTTTAGGTCATCAGCCGAAAGGCTGGTTTGAACCTGTAGAGGTTTTACTAAGTAAAACGTGGAGTGAAGTGGTTTACCATTGCCTTCCTCATTGAATGGAAAAGTATGCTTATCAGCATGTCGAGTCCTCTGAAAAGCACATATTTTCCACTCTGCAAATGACACCTTCACTTCATTCACCACAGGGTCTGGCTGTATAATGAAATTCATTACTTTCAGAGAAGATAACTCTGATTAGTGTCTATTATACCTCTACCTCTTCTGTTCTTAAATGATTCAGTCATTTAATTGGCTGACCATGTGATAAGAAACAGAACTATTTATTTTAGCCATGCAACGAACAGATCGAATGTAAATAATTTGACACTCCACCTGTCTGTTATGGGCAGAAATGAGTATTATTAGAATAATTGTCAAGGTATCTTGAGAAATTTGATTTTGAATTATTTATGTTCATACTTTTTAAACTGTTTTGCAAATTCCGGAATCATGGAGGAATAAAAAAAGAAGCGTTTTCGATTTTGAGCGTAGTTTCTAACGGTTTTTTTTTTGTTTAACGGTGTAAAATACATAAGATACGTCCCAAAATCCTTCTTATAATTAAATTTTATCGTGTTCATGAAACATAAAAAGTTTAGTGACCGATCAGTTTTAACCAATTTTTTCACCACCGTAAACCTATATTATTACAGAATAATAATATAATTTATTTTGTGGTAAAATGTAAAAACAACTCATAAATTGAAATATTTCAGTTTATGTGATAGTTATTGATTCATATTTATCCATTCATTGAAAGGTCAAAAGCTTACGTAATTATCCCTTGTTATAAATTCGGTCTGGCTAAAAAAAAGCTATCGACTAAATGTGTACAATACGTGTACAAAAGTAATAGGTGGAGTTAACTTCCAGCAGAAGGCAGTTATCCTTGCTCCTTGTAACTCATTCGGGCGGAACTTTTTTAGATGTAGATGATCACCGTGGGAACACCTCAGTTTATTTTTTGTCTCTAGGTTACTTTTGTCTCCATTCTCCTTCCATAATATTTGCGATTTTCTTTGATTCCAATTCAGTAAGCCTAACGTTCTGCTTTGATTCGATAACTACATTAAAGTCTACCTAAAAATAAAATTTACACATTTGTATTTTACGTTTAGTCCTCTACACATTCAGTAAGAATTTGAATGATCCTAACATTTAATAGATCACATACCTTCCTAGGTTTTGTTTACAAAATGTTATAGAAAGGCCAGTTTGTTGTAAAACTGATTTCAAATGATGCTAATATTTTCTCAAAAAAACAACAATAAAATAAAAATAATAGTTTAAAACATGTAAAAAATTTCAAATTTCTATCAATTAAAATGAAAATAAGTGTCTTAATTGTCTTGCAAATCTTCCATCAAACCAATTTTGCTGATACACTCACAACAAAGTCACATCTCAGTACAAAGCGCTTAATATAAACGATCTTTTACAAAAAGTGTAATTGTCTGCAATCGAAAGAGTAGTATAACGTTATTCTAAAATTGAGGAATCTCCAGTTTTTTTTCAGTTTCTTTCTCAATTTTTTTTAAAGTGGGTTCCTTTGCGATCAACTACAACCTAGATGATACTTACATATCAAACTTAAAGTTCTAGGCCACGTTCTAGAAATTTTACTACAATAATACTATATTTTACTATTTTCAATTTTGTTGTTCTTTTTAAATTTTCCCTCTCCTATCGGAGATTGGAAATTATCATACTTATGCAAACGTTGTTCGCCTCTGCACGGAACCGTATTACTGCAACCAAACCAGTCTCTCAGGTTCATCAACCAGGATGCCTGGCGTTTGCCAACGTTCCGCTTGCTCTTTATCTTCCCTTGCATGATTAATATTGTAAGATGTGATATTTAGGACCTCTAATTACAAGTCAAAGATATTGAAGGTTTCTCCTCTTCATTGTCTCAATTTTTTTATTGTATTATTAATATTTTTTTTGTCATCAGTCTCTCAACTGGTTCGATACAGTTCTCCAAGCTTTTCTACCTTGCGCAAGTCGTTTCATATCTACATACCTGTAACACCCTACATATTTTGTAATTTTCTTTATATATTCTAACCTTTGCTTCCCCCTACAATTCACTCCCTCAATATTACCCTCCATTATTGATAGACCAATACCTGGATGTCTTAGATATGCCCCACCAGCCTACCTTCTTTTGGTAAGATGCTTCCATATACTTCTTTTTTCATACACTCGCCTAAGAAACTTTAAATTTTTTTATTTTGTCCATCCACCAAATCCTTAACATTTTCCCGTAACACCACATTTCAAAAGCTTCTATCCTCTTCCTTTCTACAGCCCCTTATCACGCACGTTTCTCTCCCGTATAATGCTACACTCCAAACATAGTGTTTTGAGAAATTTTTCCTACTCTGTAAATCAATGTTTGTAGTCAGTAAGTTGTTTTTCATTTCAAAGGCATTTTTAGCTTGAGCAATTCTACTTTTCATATCACTTGTACTTCTAATATCCCTTGTTATTTTACTCTTTAGTGAGCTAAATTCCTCAAATTCCTGTGTGTTTTCGTTGCCTACTTTTAATTTCCCATCTCTTCTAAACCACTCTTGCTGCTGCACAATACTTTCGTTTTGTTCTTATTAATTTTCATGAAGTAATCCTTTCTCATGATCTTATACATTCCATTTAAGATACCCAATAGTTCTTTCCTTGTCTCGGCTAATGCTACTATTTCATCGGCGAATCTCAGGATTTTTATTGTTTCTTCTTAAATTTTTATTCCTGCTTCAAATTTTTCCTTCACTTCATTAATAGCCTCTTCTATATACAAGTTAAAACGTAGTGGTGACAATGAACATCCTTGTCCTTATTATCAATAATTATGATGGTGATAAAATATGTAAACCATACTTCTTTTGTCTGCCCATCACAGACAAGTGAAGTGTCAGATTATTTACACTCAATCTGTTCGTTGCAGGGCTAAAATAAATAGTTCTGTTTCTTATCACATGGTCAGCCAATTAAATAACTGAATCATTTAAGAACAGAAGAGGTAGAGGTGTAAAAGACACTAATCAGAGTTATCTTCTCTGAAATTAATGAATGTTATTATACAGCCAGACCCTGAGGTGAATGAAGTAAAGGTGTCATTTGTAAAGTGGAAAGTGAGTGCTTTCGGAGGGCCTGGCATGCTGGTAAGCGTACTTTTCCACTCAGTGAGGAAGGCATCGGTAAACCACCTCACTCCTCGCTTTACTTAGTAAAACCCCTACAGGTTCAAACCAGCCTTTCAGCTGATGACCTAAACAAGAACAACTTCTTTTGTATTCAGGAACCCATGAAATCTTTTTTCGATGAAAATCTTTAAACCAAATTCATGGTTGATTTCACAAAATTTCTCTTGAGCTGCAAACCTACACATTAGAGTTAAAATGCAGTAATTATAGTCACCTAAATTATTTTAAAAAGTAAACAAAATTACTAAAAGGAAGGTATTTTAAAGATAATGACATTAAAAGACTTACTTATGTATTGTTATCAATTTATACCGAGACAAATTATTTGCATTCTAATTCAATTTACCAAGAAAAGAAAGTTTAAAAAAAAACAAAAAATACGGATATCGTTTTCCACAGTTCATTAAGAAAGCTATTAAGGTGGATGTGGTAATTCATCAGGTGTTCGTTCAGTAATGGAAAAAGGAATCGCTGTGTCTACCGATATATTTCAAGTAATTTAAAATACGAGTATTTTCTGTAGCAGCACTTTTGATTCGGGATTCAAGGAACACTACAATGGTTCACCGGTCCTAATGACTTATTGTTAGGTGCAATGGCACGCACGCGTGATCTCAAATTACTTCCTTTACCTATACAAGTAGATTTAATTCAAATGATAATTTAGAAACTTAAACCCTTCTGTCATCAATGTACGTACTACAATAAATCAATACGCACTTAAAATATTTTCAGCAATTTTAAAAAGAACGGTATGTACAATTTTTCAATTTATTTCATTAACCTGATTATTTCGGGAAATTTATTATTCTCTCGCAAATAGACCTAATCGTGATCACTTAATTAGTAAATACATTGACTTACTCGATTTTTACTTTTTTGAAACAAACATTCTTAAATTCTCCCTTCTTCCATCTTTTTTCTTTGCATCAGAGATTTTCTTCTTAGTTTCTTTGAGCAGAAACTTCTTTTGATCGTTTGACTTGCTTGTAAATCATTTAAACTCATCAGTTATTTTCCTGTAGTTTTCTCTATCAAAACAATCAGAATCTTTTATCCGTATGATACTATTCCTTAATATATTGCCATCTTGCTGCTGAATTATTAAAAAGAAACTAGGTAAAGAAAATATCAAAAGTAAACAATATAGACTATTTCAATTTTAAACGGTTATTGTTTACGCCCAATTAATTTTTTATAATTTTACCGTAAGAAAGTTAACGGAAATAATTATATTTTGATAAAAGAAATACATAAATGTTAAAAATATATTTATTATTATTAATAATTAGTGTACTATTGAAATTATTGCAGTAGTATATCGTATAGCATTATTGATAATTCATTTATAGTGACGCTTTCCAATTCAAATAATTTCTGACACTAGTATAAAAAGGACGATAATTACTGTAGCACTTGTACAAAGAAAAAAAGAATATCAATCAAAGTTTTTCGTTGAATTGAAAATGAAATTACGTGAACCGATGTGGAAAGTAAAAGTGAAGACTGAAGCAAAAGTAAAATATTTTTATTCCACTTTTATGCTTTCCGCCTTTATTTTTTCATAGCGTTTTACATTTTTCATTTGATAAAAGAAAAAAGCGAAGAAAGCGCCGGTGCCGGTAAGCTTAAGAAGAAGTATAAGAAGTAAAATTACTCAAGTAGCTATGACTACTCAAATAATATCGTTTCAACTTTCAAGTATTATTCTTTTACATTAGGTAGGTACATTCTTTTAAAAAAATAAAAAAGTATGAGGTAAGATGAAGGCATAGGTCTGTAAGGATGCTCGTTCAATCTTACCTTATCCTCTGAAAATGGCTAAATCTCACACTTACATTCTCAGAGCTGAGCTCATTCTTTCTCACACATCATAGTGCCTATCTTTTCGTGTTTCATGATACGGTTACTAGATTCAGGTCTATATCCAACTCAACTTCGCCTGTTGTACTACTTTATTATTATGCCTTTATCGTTCTCTAGTCTTACACTACTTCATCTGTCAAGAATTTAAAATTTATGTAAAAAACCCTTCGCACGTGCTAGCGAAATATTCATTATTTATGGGTGCATATGTTTTATATGACAACTACAAAAGTAATTCAAATGAATAACACTGATTTTTTCAACGTTTGAGATTAACTTACGAAAACACTAAGGCTTAAAGACAAAATACTTTGAATTTTTTTCTACTTTATAAATACATAAAACAAATTTTAAACATTTTCAAAAAATAGTTGAAAAAAGATAGAAACTATACTGATAATAAAGAGTTTCCCCTTCACGTTTATAATTATTTTTTTATCCCTAATGTGTGTACGTTGCAATCTGTTTAATTATGAACAATAAGCAACCGCATGGATCAAATAAATGAGGATGAAGTGTATGACGTGTAAATGAGGTGTAATTTTGTGCAGACCTAGGCTGACCATTCCTGAGAGTTAATTGAAACCCAACCACCAAAATACACCGGTACCCACTGTCTATTATTTAAATCCATATAAAAGTAACTACAGTCTTCTTCTCATGGTGCATATCCGTTTCGGATGTTTGCGATTAGCAAGGCTATTTTTACTTTGTCTGCCGCTATTCTGAACAACTCGCTGGAGGTCTTCCCACACCACGCCCTCAGATTCTGCAGCCAGGACACTCTCCTACGCCCCGGTCCTCGCCTTCCACTCACCTTCCCCTGTATTATGGTTTGAAGCAGAGCATACCTTCCCTCGTTCCTCATAATATGGCCAAAGTACTGCAACTTCCGAATCTTGACAGTGTCCATGATTTCCTTCTCTTTCTTCATTCTTTGAAGGACTTGGATGTTTGAAATGCGGTCCCTCCATGATATTCGCAACATTCTGCGATATAACCACATTTCAAAGGCTTCCAGCTTCTTCGTGATAGCCGCGTTGAGTGTCCATGATTCGACGCCGTACAACAAGATCGAAAATATATAACATCTGAGCATGCGCATCTTGATGTCTAAATGCAAATCATGGCATTTGAAAAACTTGCTCATACTGTTGAAGGCAGCTTTGTTTATATAAAAGTAACTACAGTAGAGAGTCGAAAATTGGGACCATAGGTTATTCGGATTACCGATTTGTTTGAATTTTTGAACATAAACTAGAAATGCCGCTTAGGCCTATAGTTAAGCATTTTATAAAGGTTTAAATAAATAAAAACAAACACTTCTCCGTAAGTAGCTAGAGCTGAACTTGACTACATTCTGGCTGCGTTTCGTACTAAGACATCACTGACTCTAACGCTGTAAAAGCTTGACATTTTGCTAAAATGCTGTAAAAGCTTTGAACATGGTACACGTTGTTAACCATGCTTTACTTTTGCCGTTCACACGTCAATTAAAATATCAAAAAAATACTCGCATGGCGTTCGGATTAACGACGCTCTACTGTACATTTACTAGGATTTGAGCCAGAAATTTTCGCCTCCGAAAATCAAATGTTAAACAGTTGACTCGCGGCGACGACTTTACCTCGAAGACCAACCCGGTGGGTCTATATAATTTTATTAAATTTTCGTAATTTTCAAATCACAATTTGTCTTTACTTTGTTTATATACGATTTCTTGGTTAAAACCCATAGCTAGAACGTGTAAGGACAATGGTAAAATTATTTAATTGTATAATCTTATTAATGCTGAAATCACTGCAGCAACTGCATCGTTCCTTTGGCGAAGTTCTCTTGGCTATCGGCGGTTGAGTCTACTTCGCAAATTACCTGATAAGTGTTGTGAATGCATCTGCTACACGTGCAAATTTTTGTGTATTTGAAATTTCAAGTGAATAGACTTATAATACTCTTTTTCTATACTAGTGACATATGTTAAATTAAAGTCGTTTTGAAAATGTGCTTTTTGTTGACGTAGTAAAAACATAATTTAGGTAAACATTTCTACGAATCTGTCACTAACAATTTAAACATTTCTGAAAAAAGTTACACTTTCGTAACGAACCTCGAAAAAAAGAATGGTTTATTAATTTTAAAAGTTTAATTAATGATTCTTTAATAAATTTAAAAATATACGTAATTATATTTTTGGAGAAAATATCAGACTAGTCAATTTATCTGTGTTCGTAAAAATAAAAAAATAAAAACTTTTCCTGTATGTAACAAAGAAAAGATTTGAAAAAATTGGAGTTAATTCACCGTTTATCGTGTAATCTAATTTTCTTCTTCATTCTGTAACATATACTTTGCATACTGTTAATTTACCAATTTTGCAGCGACAGCGACGCGACGACAGCAATTAAAAATATTTATGTCACTGAAAACAGCATTTGTGTGAACACATGTTACTCCTTTACAATGCTAGAATAACAAATGTATTAGAAATGGCCTGCTTGCCTTTGGGGACTGGTAAAATGTACAAAGCAAAGACAATTAGGTTTAAATTCGAAATAGTGAACGTCTCCATTGTGCTGAAACATGTTCATCAGTTTTAGTTTACCTCGGACTGAATTTAGTTAATTTTCTGAAAATGTAAATTTAATGGTTCAATAAGAGAAAACCAGAACAAATCCATTGAATGCGACTGGTTTTTTAATGATCTACTCTGGATTATAAAATTTAAGTGGCACAGTTTTACAGACTCCTTACCGAAGTTATTAGCTTCGATTCCAAGTTATTTTCCAACTTACACAAAAACAGATTGTAATTTCAAAACTTGAAGTATCTCGTATATATTTTCCGGTTTCTTTATTACTATAGCTTCATTTCTACAATTGATTTCGGCTATAATTTTATTTGAAAACTTACAAATCACACTCAATCTAAAAAAATCTATGAAGTACCTTTATGGTCATCAGCTTAAAAAGTAAGTTGTACCTACTTAAAACTCTTCTCTATTTGTAAGATTGTGATAAGAAACGGCATTTGTGATAAGAAATAAGTACAGTCGAACTTCTATAACTCAAATTTTCTATATCTCGAATTGAATTTCAGTCCCCTTTAACCTTCCCATGCATTTACCATCTAAAAAGTCATCTATAACTCGAATTTCGCCATTTCTCTAAGTCGAATTAATTATTCCGTTTCTTTTGACAAAATTTGTACATAGTTCTCAAAATAGCGGTTTTGGTCTTTTGAAAAATGTAGGTACAGTGCTGCTTCTTTAATTTTAAGAGGAAAATATATCCGACTACAAAACGCGACAGTCCCTCAAAGTCATCTGGTTGCCTTTGTATAGGCCTTAACCGGCGTTAACCAAAACAATGAATTTCTTTGAATTGATGATTCTTTGGTCGACCACAGAAAAATAGAACCATATTCTGTCGGTACAATGTACCGTATTCAGCCTGTACATTACTAATGTAATTTTTGAATTCTGTATACAAAATATTCTGTTCCAACCCAAGACAAAACTGTATCAGTTTGTTTTAATGTTTTAAAAATTTCTAGCCGGGAGCTAAAATCAGAATATTTCATTTAACTTTCTAGCACGATTTCATTGCTAAGTAGGTGACCAATTATAGTTTTCTTAGTTATTAAACTAAATTAAAGATTTTATAGTTCATAATTTTTATTGATTAAATTACTTTGTTGTTATGTAAATGTGGTTACTTTTATTAAATTGTTTCTTCTAATTTGAAAAATATTTCTTTAAGATATAAAAGTTAGTAAGTAATATTTAACCTCCTTTATTGTCTCGATTGATGGTGATAAGTTTTAAAAAGCGTATAATTCTTTTGGTAAACTTTTCCGACAATATTGAATGAACGTTATAGATAATAAAAGTTTTAAAAGGTTTGTTTTAAGTTGAACTTTTCTTTTAAAGTAAGAATCTTTTCTTCTAACGACAAACAAACCTAGAGAGTTTTAAAATAATTGTTTTGGAGGGTTTGTCTCTTCGCCTGCGATTATAACAGAATTGTGAGGAATAATTATTTGTTGGTGTAGAATTTGTGACGTCATTACTATGGGTCCTAAGATACGATGATGGGACGTAGTTCTGTAAGGATAAGGTTAAGGCGGATTATCCTTGTAATAGTAATTGAAGGGCCTTCTCTACTCCGTTCTGTTTGATGAGTTTGCAGATTTCAGTTGTAGCATCTCCTTGAAAATCTCACTAAGGATCTTTACGCTTCTTGCCCTTAATTTAATTGAACCGCTGTCGATTCCACTTAAAACTTCTTTTATTCAAATATTAATTTTATTATTAAGTTCTTCAATGCGTTATCACCTGTTCTATCTTTGCGCTTATGTTTAAACTTGTTATATACGTTTATAAAATATCGTTTCATCATTTCAAAGTGGTCAATCTCTTTATTTGAAGCGCGTTCAATTTCTTTTGATTTAACGATAGTAATTTCAGTGATTTTACTTTTCATGAATGCATTTTATTCATACATATTTCCGTACTTTTCCAAAAGTAGATAAACTTTACACTAATTTTTCCCCGAAACTATTTTGCTAATCTAAAAATGTGATTAACCTAAAAATAATGGACAAAAATTACGCACCTTATTATCTCGAGTTATGAACGTGTTATTTGTAAAAATAAAGATAATTTCAGTTTTTATTATTTTGTTTAAGCCTACGTTTTATTTTCCTACCGCAATGTTTTAATGTAAGCATATACCTGTTCTGAGCCGGAATGATGAGTCTACGTTTTTCCAAATTAATTTATTTCTGAAATAATTTTCTTGAACTTGATTAGTAAAAGAAATTTCTAAAAGCGTAATATTTATATTATGCTCAGCATTACTAACGTTTGACCACTTTGTGTAGTTAACAAACCGCCCGTTCTGTACAAGATCATCTGGGCCATGCGGATCCGAAGGCCTGCAGGGTCAACTACTATAGGCCTAATACTAAAATTTATTAAAAAATTTAATAAAATCAAAAATTTAAAATTTATTATTCTCTATTAAAGTTTTTGTATATTTTTCATTGATATTTATGTACACTTCAATTATCCAAGTCACTTACAAACTTAATTAGTTCAGATGATCAAATTTCCGTTGTATTAAGATGAAAAAAACGAGTAGCACAGAAAATGCAACCTTTTTAAATAATATAAATAATTCTTTTCTTAAGTGATACTTTTGAATTATTACATCCGAAAATTTTAATAACGGACTTAAAATTTAAATAAAATTTAACCGTTGGGGATAATTTATTTATGAAGATGTAATAGAAGAAACGGAAAACAGAACATTTTTCTTTTTAAATAAAAGAGAACAGTATTTACTTTTATTTTTACAATTATATTTCTCTCGCTTGGAATATTTTTGAAATATTAGGTATGGAATTATTTTCTTGCTTTTCTTTCTTCTTTTTTAACGACTAAAGAAAAAGGTAAATGTCTTTTCCTCGAGTTGTTTTTTCGATTATAAATTTTAATTTATTTAATGAATAAAGAAAAGCATACAAATGCATTTTAGAAAACATAATTTATAATATTTGAAATTTATTATTTTTGAATATTTTTCTTTTTATGAATTCAAAATGAAGCCTGTAAGAAAACAATTTTGCTTCATTATTGAAATATAAAATAACGGAAAGGAGTTGATAAATTTTTGTCTTGTATGGATTGAGACAAGGGACTTAAAAATCTCATTTAAATTTAAAAAAAGTCATAATTTCTAAAATTTCTATGTTTTCCGTTTAGATTCTTTATTTGGGTTTGAAATTTAGAAAGTGGTGTAATACTAAGATTGAGTAGATTTTTAACGATAGGAAGGAAAGCATTGTTTTCATGTCAATTTTTCGAAATCGAGTTTTCACCGTATCTACATGTTTTCAGACCCCCGAATAAAAAAAAAACATGTTTTTAGCGATTGATGTGTGTGTGTGTGTGTATGCGCGCGCGCGCGTGTGTGTGTTACTACTGGACCCGATACGAACATTTTCATTAAAATCGGTAAACCGGAAGTAGAAGTTTGTTCGTGTTATTTTTCATGTTTTGGCGATTTTCTCAAAAAACGACTCCAACGATTTTTTTAAAAATTGCCTCATTCATTACAATTTATGCTTTCTAAGAAAGGGTAGGCGCCATGTCTCCTGAAAGTCTTGGGGAGGCTATTCTCTCGTAGAAAAAAATGGTTTTGTTAAAATTGCAGCCTTAATATAAATTTTAACAAAAAAATGTATATAATAAAAGTTGCAGAAAATTTAAAAATTTACAACTGTTATTTGAAAAATTTATTTGTATAACGCTTAGTTTAGCGGTAATTAGCAATTTTCTGGTTTTTAATCAGGAAAATATATAAAAATAAATTGATTTTGTTAAGATTTCGGCCGTAGGATCTACTTTACGACTAAAATGCATATAATCAAATTTATGAGAAGTTAAAAGTGTACAACGTTTATTTGAAGCATTTTTTTCTACAGAGCCTAGTTTAGCGGCAAAGAGTGATTTTCCGTATTATTAAGCCAAACCAAGGTTGGTTTTCATTTGGTATCATGTTATGTTTTTTGATGTTGTTTGTTAGTTTACTTCTAATGTTTTATTATTAATGTTAGGTTATATTGTTCATTATTTGTATTGCTAAGAGAAAGTTGTGTGGGTGTTTCACACCAGATTTTTCCCCTTGAAAACAATATTTCGTCCACCGGAATCAATATTTTTTAACGATTGTAATAGTGAAAAATTTTTTAGTGGAGTATTTTACGGTGTAATATATTTTATGGATGAAACCTGAAGGAATTTATTACGGTAAGTATCTGTTAAAAAATACAATACAGCAGTTCTTTTATTATTTTTTAATGGAAAGTGCGTTCATGAATAGTATAATATAATTTTATGTTACCCTATAATAGTCTTTAGGGTGTTACCCTGTTTCGTCTTTGTATTAAAAAGTGTAGGCATTAATTCAATTTTATAGTAAGTTATAGCGAAGTATTATTAAGCCCGGCATCAATTGGATGATGTTATGTAAAAAGGAGTCAATTCATAAATTTATTGAAAATGTTATCTGCACAATTGTGTAATTGTACAATAATCAAAATCTGGTGTGAAACACTCACATAACTTTCTATTGACAACCCAAATAATTAACAATATAATCTAACATTAGTAATAAAACATTAGAAATAAACAAACAAACTAACCTCAAGACACATAACCTAATTTTAATTGTGAGTGAAAGACGCAAAATGAAAATCAACTTCAGTTTGGCTTAAAAATACCGAAAATCTCTCTTTCACGCTAAACTAGGCTCTGTAGAAAAAAATGCTTTAAATAAAAGGTGTAGAGCTTTCAATTTTCTATATATTTTATTATACACTTTTGTCTTAAAATGCATACTAAAGCTGAAATCTTAAAAAATCGATTTTTTACACGTTTTCGTGAGAGAAAAACAGAAAATCGCTAATTATCGCTAACCTAAGCGTTATAAAAAAAATATTTGAAATAAAAGTTGTAGGTTTATAAATTTTCTACAACTTTTATTTTACACATTTTTGCGCTTAAATGCATATTAAAGCCGCAATCTTAAAAAACAATTTTTTTTGCAAGAAAACAACCTCCCCAAGTTTTTCAGCAGACATGGCGCCTACCCTATCTTGTAGAGTATAAAAAATGTAGTAAATGAAACGATTTAAAAAAAAAATCGTAAGAAAGTGAAAAAATTATACGAATAAACTACTACTTCCGGTTGACCGATTTTGGTGAAAATGTTCGTGTCAGGTCCTCTAGTGGTATCTAACTGAGGTTTCATGTTTAAAGTTCGTACGATGTTCCGTTCTTGAGATATTCTGTTCACACACAGACCAATCGCTTAAATCATGTTTTTTTGGGTTTAAGGGGTCTGAAAACGTGTAGATCCGGTGAAAACTCAATTTCGAAAAATCGACATGAAAACAATACTTTCTTTCCTATACATTCATATAGGCCATATATTCATAATTCCTATATATTCATAAAAGATGTGCCATCCTACAAACCTAATTCGAACAACTTTGCCTCCTTTTTCTACTTGGGTGATCGTTTGTTCATGCAACTTTCATTAAAATTGCCTAAAAAACATTCAACCCCATTTACATTCTTTTTTTACGATAATAGAGACATAAACCAACTAGGAAAACATATCAGTTATCAAAAAATAGTAAAATTATTAAAAAGAATCAACTATTGTGTGGCAAAGATTTGATTGCTCCTTGCGGAGAGGAGCAGAATCGGCCCGCTACTAGCCTTCTCAATAACATTTCATTATGAACAAAGTCCAGTGTACTAGTTAGTAGTAGTACGTGTTGTATTAATTGTTAAACGTTAGATATAAAACAAAATACTATATATATATATATTAATACTACAATTATATCGCAATATTATTACATTAGTAATATTTTAGTATACATATTTCATTTATACTACATATATACAAATTGTGAATAGATAAATCTACAATCAGTAACATTTTCAAATGCCAATATTTAGAGGTACTTAACTTTTGAAGGGGTCATCAAATTTAAACTATATTTCGTACGCTGCATGTACAAAGAAATAATTATAAGCCGAAAACTTTCTCGCGACAAGACTTTTTCAAGTCCGTGCGTACTTCTATCAAACTTTTTTTACAAAATAAGTGGCTACAGTATTGAAATCACTAACAAATATACATTTTTATTTGATCTGTAAGTGCTCTCGGTATAACCTGATCCTATATATGACATTTTTTCTATGTCAGACTTCCAGTTAATACGTAATCATCGTGGAAACGAAAAACGTACTATTTCACGGCTGTTAATTTTTTTCTAAACAACACTTAGGTCTATAACTTTTTAACCATTTATCGTAAAAGTTAATAAGACCAAAAAGATGCGTATCATGATTTTACTTAAGACTAGAGCATTTTACAGTGTTATAAAATATTTAAAAAAAATGAAATGTTATTGAGAAGGCTAGTAGCGAGCCGATTCTGCTTCTCTCCGCAAGGGGCAATCAAATCTTTTCCACACAATAGTGAGAAATTCTGAGCTGTTAATTTAACATGGCTGTCTAAACTCCAAATCAGTTTGTCTTAAAACAAATATAATGTGCGTTAATTTTTTATATCACCATCCAATTTTAGTAATGAAAATGTATTAGAATTTTTAGTTTGTATAAAACCACGGTAAATAGACGAGACGGTAGGTGTCACGCTCATGACCGGTCGTTAAGAGTACATATTTTGTCACCGGTGCTAAAGCACCATTTTTAAAAATTGCTTCTACATTAAATACTAATATTGGGATATAATAATTATGTTTTGTCTAATGCACTAATAACAGCGAGAATAATAATGATAAAAAAGAGTTGTAGTCTAATCTAAGTAAACAGTTGTCTTTAGATATTCACACTATGTAATAAAATTAGACAAGTCTGTAATTTGTAATATAAATAAATAAATGATATTGGGTAGCCTACTTAAAGGAAAATAAAATGGTTGTGAATATTTAAAAGTTAGGCTTACTGTTATTACAAATATTTATAGTCTGTGTTCTGGAGAAATGAAACAACGTATTTTACCGTAAAAACTTTATTGGACGAGTTTACTAATTTTTGTTTGCTTTTACTTCCCGAATCACGTTTTCCATCACCGCATGATTTTATTTTCAAAGATTGTTGCTTATTGATGTACTTAATTCTTGCAAAAGTCTTAGTTCTCACATAACACGTTATTGCAAATTCATCAACATCATTTTGTTAATTACAGCCTCTCAACTAGGGTCTTCATTACATTACTACATTCATTTACGCCACTCTCTCCACGAAATTTGACGATTCCTCTTCCATTTGGATAACAAGTTTTAACCACTCATCCATAGGATTCATGTAGTTATATTAGAACTCACTATATATAAACACGTACTAAATATTAGAATAACAAAAATGAAAATTAGACACATAATAACTATTAGTAGCCCTAAATATTTACTAGTTCTTGTTATGTTCAGTAATTCATTCGATTAAACTAAAAGCAAAAAGAAGTCACATAATTACGTTAGTCGCTAATTAGACAGGCTAATAACATTCTCAAATACCAAAATAATACAAACCGCTGGCCGTATTATTAAGCACCGGTGGCGTCATTGGCTACTGCGCATCTTTACGTGACCCCTACCGTCTCTTCTAATTACCGTGGTATAAAATTATGTATGGTATCATATAAACGTTCGTTGTAAAATTTTATTTCCAGGATAAATCACAGTTGTAGATAATGTGATATTTTTCAAATGTAATTTTCCATGCGTTACATTAAAACAGTAAACTACAGGTGGACTTATATAATATCTGTTTGGAATCAATAGAGAAAGTGTCGTGAGAACTTATATATTTATCGAGTGATATGATATATTCGAACCATGTCATGTTACCTAGGCCTATTTGTATAAAAGAAATAAAATCGTTTTATTAAAATAAATGTAACAAAAACTATCTCTTGTATAAAATGTCTCTCATTTTTGTTTGACAATTTTATAGTCATTATTTTAAACATTACACACTTTTCTGACCTAATAATTTTCAAGATAAAAATTTATTATAATGCTTTGGAGTGAATTGAAAGAACAATAAAAGAAAACTTTTTTTAATTTATTTGGTCGTTTCTAAAGAGGTTATACGCTCAGATGGTCTGATAATGACAGACAAGTGACACGTGATCTCTTTAAGTAATGTCACTTGATAAGTGAAAGTGCTTAATAATAAATATGTACGTATATGATACCTAACGTTGGCAGATTGTTTTTATGTGACATAAATCATCCAATTTACTTAAAAAAAGAGAAATGTATAATTTATTTTCAACCAAGTTTGAATGAGTCACAATGAAAAACGAAATACGTTTTTAATTTACGTTGATGTGTTTTACTTCCAAATACAGTATGTCTAATTTTGTTTGTTTCCCGGGGATTGTCATGTACAAAAGTGATGTTTCTTATAAAGGTGACATGTTTTACCTTTGAACTTTAATTACTAGGGCCTATTTTAAAAGCTATTTTTTTAGAGGTTTTTATTTAGGTCATCAGCCGAAAGGCTGGTTTGAACCTCTTGAGGCTTTGCTAAGTAAATCGATGAGTGAGGTGGTCTACCATTGCCTTTCTCACTGATTGGAAAAGTATGATTATCAGCAAGCCCGGTTCTCTGTAAAGCATCCCCTTTCCATTCTGAAAATGATACCTTCACTTCATTCACGACAGGGTGTGACTGAATAATGAAATTTATCACTCTCAGAGGAGATAACGCTGACTAGTGTCTTTTACACCTCTACCTCTTCTGTTCTTAAATACTTCAGTCATATAATTGGCTGACCATGTGATGAAAAACAGAACTATTTATTGTAGCCCTGGAACTAGCAGATTGAATACAAATAATTTAACACTCCACCTGCTTGTTATGGGCATTTCAAGTTTAACCTTTTAAATACTAACCAATAGATAAGTCAACTCAGATCTGGTCTTGTTGATTCTTTTAACACCCATTTCTATATTCTTTCAAGGCTTTTTATACTCTTTGATTGTTGTTCTTCCTTCCGTTTGATCATTTAATTGTTGTTCTTATTCATTCTCTCTTTGGAAAATTTTTGTAATCTTCAGTTAGATGTAATTTGTTAACTCCTTAAACTTGTTTTATCTTTCACTGTGTCCTACTTAACAACCAACACCAGATACCGTTTAGTTACAGAATACCATTTTTAGATTTTTTTCTATAATTAATTTCTCCTTTTGTCTGACACTTGTTTCCTGAATCATCTGTTGTGTATTTGATACAAAATATCCAAAAACCCTAATCGTCCTTTAAGTTCCTTTACTTCTGCGTTTGATTTGTGTGTGTTTGCATTATCTTCTCTGGTACTATGTGTAAATATTTTTTTCTCAAATTTCCTTTCTTTTATTCTCCAGTTTAATTTTTCAAATTATTTTATTTATTTTATCTACTGTTACTTGTACATTGTTTAAGAGTGAAGAGTGTTATCTGTCTGTTGAAGAGTGTTATCTTATTTTTTTCGTTGGTGACTAATAATTTTCAGACGTGTTGTAATGACTGTACATTAAGATGCAACAAATTACCCCAAAAATATTTATAAAATTATCTTTTTAAATCTTTAAATAATTAATTTTTAATCAGTTTATGAGTATTATTAGTAATAGTATTAACGTAGTACTGTGTAATTGACTATCCATTACAGTGTTCTAAATGCTGCACTTAATGCTACACTTATCTATTCACGTCGGAGTTCTGTCACTGGACTCTCTCCACTCACGTTTATTTACCATGTTAATTTTTTTCCAAATTTTGTGTTATCACATTCACTGATTGTTTCCAACAGATTGTGAATTTCCAAAAAACATTATGAGTATTATTAGATTATTTATTTTCCAACACAATATTTTTTACATTTGTGGTAATTTTAAATTTATTTTCTGATATAATAATTAATGTCAAATTTTAATATGTTCAATTAAAGTGGTAAATTTCATTGTATTAAATAAAATTTACATTTAGCAATAAATGTTCACCAAATAGAATGTATCAATCCTTTTATTTTTAAGTACTATCTGTAAAGAGAAACATGAATTCGAATTCAGTTTGTTTTACTAGGAATCTTGTAAAAACTAAATGACACGAGTTGCTAAATTTGAATATGTAAATTTTCTTCTATCCACAGACAGAAAACAAACTAGAAAAACAAATAAAATTTTTCTCTTTGCTTCTTTTTTTACATCTTCAATTGTTTAAGTGTGCGTTAACTGAGCTTGATTTGTGGTTTGTTCAGTCCTATATTGTGTGTGGTCTTGTAAAATCAAATGATTTTTCATCTAATAAATCTTCCTCTTCTGTACTCTCTGGGTTTTGGTTTTATAACACTTTTGAACTTTTTGTACTGCAGTTATATTTTGTTACACGAAATAAAGTTTATTTCTGTGTCATGACTTACAAAACATTTTCGCGCATAAAAATATATTTATAAGATTTATTACATAAATTAGTTTTTAACTATAATTCAGTCTGTCAAAACTGATTTTGAGAAAACCGGGGCTTGTAGGTAACTAAAATAAATTTTGTTTATATTTCACATAGTAGTGGCCTGAAGGGGTTAAAATTTCTCTCCATCCTGGTACGTGTCCACATATTTTCATAAACAATGCAGAGATTCCACAAACAAATCAGGTTAAATATTTTGGTGTTACACTTGACAATCACCTAACCTGATTGAGCCATATCAAATTAAATTAGCAAAAATTGACTGGGAGAACAAAACTTCTATACAGCCTCATTAGACAACTATCTCACCTACCATTAAAACAGAGACTTTTGTGTATAGACTGCAAGTATCTTTTGAAACCTATTTGGTCAATCGGTTATCGAATATACCGGGTGTCCCACGAAGAGGTTGCTATTTTTGAATTAATATGCCGGACGTATTGCACTTTCTACAGACTGGAAACTTTACAGTTATAATCAATAAATATGTGAAAAAAGTACCCTCGACTTTCATTTTCTTGTGATTAATCAAAACAAAATGGCAAAATAAAAAAATAATATAAAAAATGAACAATAATCTTGTGGATAAAACCACTTATATTTGCAATAGAATTCAGATAGAAAAAAAACAGCTGTTTGTGCCAAATCGATCACCATAGCTATTGATGGACATCAATTTGAATAAAGGTTAATGAAACAAATTGTGTTCATTAATAATAATTTATCACTTTCATATTTCTTTAATTTCTATCATTTTATTACTTAAGTAACATTGTAACAAATCACCAATTTGAAATGGTTGTGCAAATAAAATTACTTTCCGCCATTTTTTTTATTAATCATAAGCAAATGATACTCGAGGGTACTTTTTTACATGTCTATTTATTATAGGCCTAACTGTAAAGTTTTCAGTCTGTAGATTATGCGATAAGTCCGGCATATTAATTCAAAAATAGCAAACTCTTCCTGGGACACCCGGTATATGGTTCCACTGCTAGTAGCAATTTGACTTGAATACAAGCAGCTTAACCTAAAGTACTCAGGATTATCACCAACTCCCCTTGGTACGTCCTGAACGAAACTTTACACAACGACTTACGAATCCCTTACGTTATTAATATTATCAAAGACTACAGACGATTTTACGGAAAACTGACAGATATAAAAACGACTTAATTAAAAGAAGTCGCACCTAGACCAGATACAGATACCACACCTACCTGACTTTCCCAGAGGACTTTAAAGAGAAAATGGAGATTAAAATAATAACGGACTATGGAAATAAAATAATGAACTAGAGGATTAAAATATACGAGTAATTAAAACATTATAAAAATAACTGTCAGATAATTTTGAAATAAACTACAGTACAGTTATAAAAATATGAAGTGTCACGTAGGTGACATCTTATTCATTTAATTCATGCACATTTAATAATATCATTAGTAGTTGTTTTAAGTAACAAGCACAAATAAAAAAATATGTTAAAAACTTAGTAGTGCTGTAGAGAAAAATGTTTTGTGTAAATACTAGCTGACCCGTGCGAGTTTTTTTTAACAAGGTGTACTTCTTTTACAATAAGATTTTTAAGTGAAAAAACTTTAAGCAGAAAAGATAAAAGTCAGAATAATAACGGGTTTTGAATGAAGATATAAAACACACTCAATATTGTGATTCAAGAAAAAATAAACTCGATTCTAAATTGTTCATAAATATCTTAAAACACGAAGTAGTTGAAGCTGAAGATGACTACAACGACCATAATGGAGATGATAATGATGCCAATTATGTGATGACGATTGTCAGTAGTAGAAAGAGAAAAATTAAATGTGTCAAATTACTAACAAAATCGTATAGATAAGTCCAATGTTTTAAAACGTTTTAGTGTGCGAATACCTTCGCTGTTGAGGAGGTTGATTGGGAAAGGATTTTTATACGCTTATAACTTTTTAAAATGTTTCTCGTTAAGTTGTTTAGGCCTTCGGGCCAGCCCAGTCAGTCAGCTGGTAGAAAGTCGCTATTATTTGTTAAGTAACACCGGTTGGGCAAGCGACTTTGTATGGTGACCAGCTAACAGCCATCCATGAACAAACTCTACTCGGGGTCCCTGTTCAAACTCATATCTAATCCACGTCAAAAAAAAAATACAGCAAAAAGCAGCGATTAAATTGGGTAGTTGTCAACAAAGTACAGTTTCCAATAACAATAAAAGCTAAAAAAAATTGTTTATTTTTTTCTTTTATGAAAGGTAGGTTTAAATTGTTGTGTAATATTTCATTGGTTACTTACCATGGGGCTACAGTAATCAGTCTCATGCATTTTGATTGAAAGCGCTGCAGTATTTCTATATTGGATCCTTGGAAAATGTTCCTTAAATTAATACGGAAAAGATAGGGCTAATGGCATCCCTTAAATGCTTCAGTCATTTGATTGCCTAACCATTTGATACTTTTTTTGTAACACTGGAATTTATTTAAAAAAAATAAATTTAAGTTATTTAAACAATTTAATTAATTTGACATAATTATTTAAATATTAAAAAAGAAAAATAATGGCGTTTATCTTGCCTTAATGGTATAAAAAAGTTGTAACTTTGACAAGAAAAGCCTCTGTGTTGTATTTCATTACTGATCGAAATATACACAACAAAGAAAACGCCAAGAATAGCTTTCATGAGGACAAAATGCTAATTTTTAGCAGTAAAAAAAGCTGTCTGATGAACAAAAGAATAAAACTGCAAAATTTACATATCCGTATATTATAGATCTCATTATTCGAAAAGAAATGTACAAAACATGAGGCAAGAAAAATAGTATTCGACTAAAAAGACTAGATTGAAACGTGCAAGTTGTCAGTGGAAATAGCAATTGCTGCACGTTTCTCCATCTTGTAGAGGCAGAATTACAGAACGACGCTAACTGATTACAAAATAAGATGTTCTCTACCATCTTCCAATTCACTCATAATGCTTTTAAAGCAATCCCAAAATCCATATATAAATATAAAGTTTCTCAGAAATATAGGTCGTAAAGAGAATTTTAGTTGAGGTATTTACACCTTTCTCCCTTCCAAAATTATTTTAGGTCAGTTTTATATTAAATTCAATACTAAATAGTTTTCTAACTTTTATTTGAAATTTCAACTGTGTATTACCGGAAATTATATTGTAATACTGTAAGAACCTGCTAAATATTTTAAGTCAATAGGTTCAGTAGTTTCTGAGATTTGTAGTATTTTATCTAGAATACTGTGGCTTGAGAAATACGCAAAAAACAAAAAATACCACACAATTTTTTTTATTCCTAATGTGTGCACGTTGCAATCTGTTCAATTCAGAACAATAAGCAACCCCGTGACCAATGAGATGAGGATGATGCGTATGACGTGTAATGAGATATAGTTTTGTACATACCCAAGCCGACCATTCCTGAAAGAGTATGGTTAATAGAACCCCAACCATCAAAGTACTAGTCTAGTATTTAAATCTGTATAAAAGGAATAACTACTAGGATTTTAACCAGGAACCTTCGTCTCCCAAAATCAGCTGTTTACAGCTGACTCACGGCGACGACTTTACCATTAGACCAACCCAGTAGGTTTCACGAGTTTAACATGAAAAAATTAGTTCTTTTCTTTCCGTATGTACAAAATAAGATAGAATTCTAAAATAATTTCGTTTATTCTTGTTGTTATAGCCTTGATGGCAGGAGTTTTGAAATAACCCAAAATAAATTGGATAAAACGAGTTAAGCGGTAAGCCGACTTGTAACTGTAGGACATCAATCCACTATGCACGACACATGGCAGATTAATGTAAACTGAAGCATAAACGACTTATTCCGGAGGACCTAGTTTCATTTAATGGCGCCAGAAACCAACGGCGGAACGACTGAATAAGCAAGATACAACGATGGAAAATACACTGAGGGAGACAAAGGTAAAACGATAAGTAGCTGCTGGAACAGCAGGACATCACTGGTCAACTCAAACACAAAATTAGAAAGCGTACAACAAAATAGACTAATTCGCTTACCTGTTGAATGGCCTGAAGTGTAGAAACGGCGTCTACGCGACACGTGTCCGGGGTTCGAATCACACTGTAACTTTAATGTTTGATACGAAAACAAGAACAATTGTAAATGATTATAAATTACACACATGAGTAAAATCACATTTGAAATGATGTATGGTACATCAGAAACGAACGAAACATAACGACAATTGCAGAAGCGACGCCATAGGATGGCCGGCGCAGCGGAGGCACGAACAGTCTACATGCCGCAGAATCCAACCAGTGAGTGTGTTGACCGGGAAGATAGGAATGTGAGTAGAGGGAGAATGATTACGTCATGAACTGAGATCACCATCGGAAATCAAGACAAGTATGCAGGAAGAGGCGGGAACAAGGTTATTAATACAAAATCAGTGTATTTAACGACGATAATAAAAGCGGGGAAATACGAATCACTTAACGGGGGTGCGATTGGCCTTAACATACCGCCCGCCTAAATCGATGAAAGCGATTTACAGAAACAAAACTAGCAGAGAAGATCGAAGAACGAAGCCGCCCGCCCTGAAACAACAGGGAGCGGAAAACGTAGCAAACGAAGAGTACGAAGCAAAGAAGACGACGAAGAAGAATCGAATGAAGAGAAGAACGGAGCATCTTGAGGTGGCGTGACAAACGCACGGGTTTGCCCGGCCAACGACGAACGGAACATCTTCCACGGCTTGCGCGGAAGCCAACGAGTAACGGAACGATCTTGAGGTGATTGCCAACAAGGGTTGACAACCAGAAGCGACGCAGAAGAAGAAACGAAGAAAGAAGACGGCGAACGAAGAAAACAAACGAAGAACGAAAATGAACGAAGAACAAAACGAATGGAGATGAGTTGAGCGTGAAACGAAGTGAGAACGGCGGAGAAGTTAGTTGCCCAAAGGCAGAGCTAACTGATAAGCGGGTTGCGAAGCGAATTGACGAGTAGGCGAACAATGTTGGCGAGAATCGAGAGTTGCGGTACGGCGAACTTCACTAACCAGTTGTGAGTGAATCCGTGATTGAGGTTGAGACGACGAACGAGAGTTGCGAAGATCACACCAAGCATTGAACGAGCGAAGAGAGTTGAAATTACAATTATTCACCGGTTGTGAATATTGTATACGATGTTTGGGGCCCCGCCCGCCAAGAGGGGCTAAAGGCGTGCGAAGAGAGTTAGCAGAACATGAAACGACTGAGGAGGGCCGGTTGCCCTTTAGCGAAGCGACTTGCAGCGGTTGATCGAGAGTGTTTGCGAGAGACGACGAGAAGCGATGATTTGAGATGAGTTGGTTAGCCGTAGAATCGACTGAGGCGAACGTAGTAGGTTTTATTGGCGAATTAGCGATGATGCAGCGAGATGCGAAGCGGTTTGGCGAAGAATTGACTGAAGACGACTCGGTGGAGGCCTTCAGTACAGACTTGAATCGAGGCGTTGACTTGAAGCGAGGCGCAGAGTTGAAGCGACGAATTGGCGTAGTACCAGCAGCAAGATCGGTCGAGATGCTGGCGGAGTCATTAGACGAAGCGAGACGAGGATCAACAGCGATGATCTCGGACGAAGCGGTGAAACGATTGGAAGGCGAAGAGACAGAAGTATGGTGAAGACGATTAGTTGAAGCAGAAGGGCGATTAGTTGAAACAGCGGCGTGATTCGAATTATTGTTGAATACAGGCGAAGCGAGTAGGCAGCTAGGCGGCTGGACGATAGAAGCGATAGATTCACTGATTACAGGGTTTGAGGTGACATCGAGGTTGATTGATGACTTAGCAGGAACGATAGTTTGTTGGTCAGCGACGATAATTTGAAGCGAAGATGAATTTTTATTAGACGAGTGATTTTGAACAGCAGGCGATGTGAGATTAACATCAGTAGCAGGCGACGAGACTTGAGCGTTGTTAGCGAAAACAGATGTTAAGAGCGAATCGTTACTTGAAGCAGAACTAAGTGGTTGTAGTTCGGGCAATTTTCCGAATACTACATAACCAAATACGGTTGATAAAGCGGATGGAGTACCTTTAATTAAAGGCGTTTTACTAAAATCGAGAATTTCTGAAAAACAATCAGCGCCAAGCAGTAAATCTACTGAATTGGGGCTGCGGAAGCGAAAATCAGCTAGCAGATGTTGTGAAAACTGTTCACCGACTGACTTATGAATTCGAGAAGCAGGTAGGCGGTCTGATATTTTGTTAATAACAGTAGCCTGAAGCGGAAGGCGAAAGTTAGAATTTTGCGGCGACAGAATTGTAAAATTTGTAATGCCTTTAACTGAGGTGACTTCGGCTGAAATGCCTTGCAGGCGTTTAGAAGTAGGAACGATGTCGAGTTGCAGTGAACGAGCGGCGTTGTATGTTAAGATACTGGACTGAGATCCATTGTCGATCACAGCGCGAAGCGGAACGATTTTGCCGGATGAATCGACAGCATGAACGATAGCAGTACCTAGCAGCGCAGTTTGGCCGTTAAGTCGACATGAAAGTGAATAATCGGCAGGTTGGTTAACAATAATGGACGAGGACGACGAATTTGAAGTAACTACCGGCTTATCAGCACAGCAGGTAGTACAAGAATTAATTGGCGGAGTTGCGATAGTATTAGCTTGAATCGGCGGCGAAGAATTTACAAGTAGGCATCCAGTAGCCGGTGAATCGGTGTCCGGATGTACGGCAGGATGATACGGACTAGCAGTTGGCGAATTATGCGAATTAACAACAGAAGCGGTGGACGAATTAGATTTTTGAGGGCTGCGATCAATATGCAGCAACGTATTGTGCGATTTTGACTGGCAGATACGACAATGTTTATTTGAGCTACAATTGCGGCGATCGTGTCGCCCGAAGCAGGCAAAACAAAGTTTAAGACGAGAAATAATTTTGTAGCGATTATCTACATTTTGCGCGAGAAATTCACTACAGTTGTGAATTGAATGAAAGTGAGATTCGCACGACAGACATTTGAGTGAATTTGATTTGACGAAAAACGAAGGTATATTGTGAGAAACAGAAGACGGTGAAACAGAATTACGATTAATTTGTACAGAATTGGAATTATCGGTTACCGGGTTAGCTGAGTCCGGTTGATCGAGGTTTGAATCGCTGGAGTGCGAAGAACTAGCGTTATCTGTAGGTTGAGAAGAATTCAATAATTCTAAAGAATGCATTTTAGCGGTAACGAATGACATTAAGGCCTCGTATGTAGGCACGGCTGAATTAGGATTTGAATCCTCGAACGCTTGCTTTGTTACAGGATCCAAATTAGAATAGGCTATCTCAAAAAGTAAATATTCAAGTAAATTTATATTTAGCAGACGTAAGGCTCCGATTGATGATTCGTGGATATTAAGAAAACCTTTTAACGATTGATAGGACGGAGTGTCAGATTTAACGAAATTGAATATCTGATTTAAGTGAACATTTGCTATGCGCCTTGAGTTGGAGTAGCGCTCAACAATTAAATTGTACGCTAACGTATAATTTTCAAGCGAGAGAGGCAGGTGTTCTATTAGACGCAGTGGTTCACCGACTAATGAGCACCTCAAATAATGAAGTTTTTGAACAAATGATAACTCAGAATTATTGTGAATTAAATCATTGAACAAGCTGATGAAATTCTGGAATTTCGCAACATCTCCATCAAATGAAGGTAGGCGAATTCGAGGTAATTGTATTAATTGCGAATTAGAAGACTTGACTTGATTTGGTAAAACGATTGTATTGTCCAGAGATTCAATTAATTTCTGGGCACGATCAATTAACTGGAAATAATGAGTTTCGAAAGCAGTGCGTTCTGATTCGAAATCTGCTTCGGGTTGAAGTAATTCGATGTTCGTTTGTATCTGTTCAAAGTCACACCAGAGATCTAAGAATTTGTCAAGTCGTAATTTGACTTGGTTAACTTCAACGTCAGATTGAAGAAAATTATTAAAACGAGAAAGATGATTATTAACAACGTTGCGTTTTTTGATTAAAGATTGTAAATCGTCCATGTTGAAAATAATGAACGAAGACAGCGATCGAAAAACAAATAATAGAATGTAAACAAAACACAGCTGTTTATTGAATCTAGGTTAGTTGCAACTGAGATGTATACGTTGCAGACGACGCAAGTGAAGTGATTCTCTCAGCGCTAGCAGTAACGACGGACAGCACGAGAGAGAGCGAATGAGAGAGAGGGCACGCATGCGCTGTAAGCTGCGTGAACCAGTTAACAAGAACGAAGGAAAAAATGGCGACTCTAGCCAAATTCTGGCCGTGTCGAAAGATATAGCACTGAACCGATCTACTGTGACGTCAGCATAGCGTTGGTTGCAACTTGTATTGAATGAAAGCGTCACAACACTGATAATGCGTTGCATTTGTTATGCAACTTAACCCCGTATTTTTTAACTGAATAAATGAAATTGTTTTTAATATTAATATTTTTATTAATGTTTTTATTAATATATTGAACACATGTAAGACACGAAACACAATAAACGACACGATGAATGCAATGTAACACCATGTAACAACGAATTAAACAAAATACTGAAATTGTTGACGATTGAAAAAATTAAGACAATAGACTGTATTTCCAAATATGCACTGATAAATATCCTGCCCGGAACGGACCAAATGTTATAGCCTTGATGGCAGGAGTTTTGAAATAACCCAAAATAAATTGGATAAAACGAGTTAAGCGGTAAGCCGACTTGTAACTGTAGGACATCAATCCACTATGCACGACACATGGCAGATTAATGTAAACTGAAGCATAAACGACTTATTCCGGAGGACCTAGTTTCATTTAATGGCGCCAGAAACCAACGGCGGAACGACTGAATAAGCAAGATACAACGATGGAAAATACACTGAGGGAGACAAAGGTAAAACGATAAGTAGCTGCTGGAACAGCAGGACATCACTGGTCAACTCAAACACAAAATTAGAAAGCGTACAACAAAATAGACTAATTCGCTTACCTGTTGAATGGCCTGAAGTGTAGAAACGGCGTCTACGCGACACGTGTCCGGGGTTCGAATCACACTGTAACTTTAATGTTTGATACGAAAACAAGAACAATTGTAAATGATTATAAATTACACACATGAGTAAAATCACATTTGAAATGATGTATGGTACATCAGAAACGAACGAAACATAACGACAATTGCAGAAGCGACGCCATAGGATGGCCGGCGCAGCGGAGGCACGAACAGTCTACATGCCGCAGAATCCAACCAGTGAGTGTGTTGACCGGGAAGATAGGAATGTGAGTAGAGGGAGAATGATTACGTCATGAACTGAGATCACCATCGGAAATCAAGACAAGTATGCAGGAAGAGGCGGGAACAAGGTTATTAATACAAAATCAGTGTATTTAACGACGATAATAAAAGCGGGGAAATACGAATCACTTAACGGGGGTGCGATTGGCCTTAACACTTGTAATAAACAACATTGGCAGAAAAGTAGTAGAAACAGAATTTACCTCCATTTATAAAACATAACAGGAAAAGCCAAGAACAATAGTGAAAATGAAGCCCTGATTCTTCTTTTTTCTGTCATAGATTAGGTTTTCTGACCTGTTTCGCCTTCTTTTTCCATCTTTTTCGCGGTCTACCTACATATCTTCGCCCGCAGGTATGTAGCTTAATTCCCGTTTCGCCCATCTATCTTCACTCATGCGTATTTAATGTTCCTCCCACTTTTAGCTGTATATGTCAACTGTTTCTAATAGAGGGAAGACATTTAAGCGAGCCCAGATTTTCTAATTTTTAATGTGGTCCATTAAACTACACCCCTGAACTCTTCTCAAGAACCACATTTTCGCCACCTGGATCTTACGTTCATCCTTCTTCCCAAGTGCCCAGGACTTACTACTATAGATCAATACTGGAACATCCAAACTCTTGTAAAACTTCAACTAGATATCTTTCTGAACTATTTTACCCAGTGACCGCGCTATCATCCCACATATACCGTAAACGATTCATTTTATCGATCATGTCTGCATTTCTACCGTTTGTAAAATCACATCCCAGATACAAACCCCGGTGTAACTTATTTTTTAAATTTTACGTCCGATTATTTTGCAAGTTACTGCTACTGAAGACGATGAAATGTAATAGATGCAAACAATTGATGAAAAAATGCCAGACCTGACCGAGAATCAAACCCGGGATCCCTGGCGTAGAAGCTAGTGCCCTTACCAATACACCACTTACCGACCCCCAGATATAACACACTCATTATCATCACACAAGGAATAATTAAATAACCGTATATATTATCTTGTGCTTAGAATTTAATCAATTATATTTCATATTAAATCTAAAATTTACTGATCTTTCAATCCTAAACTAATTAATTCTTAATTAGAATTTATTATTATTTTTTATTAATTAATTTTTTTATCTGATGATGTGAAAACCAATGAATCGAAATTTTAACCGAAAATCCATCGAAATCACCTTAAATTTACGCCTTAATCTTTTAATCTCTATTTTTGCATTAACTGCTGAAGTCATAATGATATTTTTACACAGTTTTATAAGAAAATAATTATTTTAGACTATTACAAAACATTAGTATTAATCCCGAGACATGAGGTTTAACAATCTAGTACATAATGAACTGAAACATTCAAGCGATCTTGTTGGATTTTGTTAATTTTATAATCAAATGGTTTGTAAAACTTTAGCCTTTATATGAGAAGTTACGGAAGTTTTCAATTTCATTTTATATGAATTTTGAAGTGTTTAAAAAGAGTGTTTGATTTCCTGTAGTACTTCATTTGATAACTATTTTCTCTTTATTTTGATTCAAAGCTTTGTTTGTGTAAGCTAACTGTATTATTTATTGTATTCAACTCTTCAACCCTAATGTTTTGTGTTGAATAGAAGTCCTCTTGAAGCATTCTCTAAATCACTTTATGTCTGTTTGATTTCCCGTTTTATTTTTGTGCTTTGCTATCTCTAATTTTCGGGTTTTATAGCTGTAGTTAATTAACTGGTTTTGTTTAGTTTTAATTGACGTTTGCCACGTATTTTTCTAATAAATGAGATTTTTGTGTACATTGTTCTCATTTCTTTTAGGAAATTCAATTTTTCTTTTTACTGTAATTACTTTTTCTTAACAAAAACGTATAATTGTAAAGTCAAAAAAGATATTTTTGTTTTTGTTTTACCCTTTTTATATCATTAAAGTGAATAACGTTGTTTAATATTTCATCGTTTGTATTTTTAATCTTCTTTACAACACACCTTTTTAAATTAGTATCATTTTTCAAAACAGTTTTTAAATTTATTTTACAACATTAGTCATGAAATAACACAACATTCTTGAAATTTGTTGTAGTTTTTCAACATAATTACCTCTAATTTAAAAATTACATACTTGCTTTAAAATGTTAACATTATTTAAACAGAAATATTGTAGTGACAGTACGAATTTCAGATTTATATTTCATCTGTGAGAAACGTATTAAACTGCTATTCCATTCAATTCCCATGTACGACAAGGAAAATTTTTACGTCCTCCCTATATCGGTAAAATAAAAACCTTCGCAAAAACTAAATCCATTACGTCTCAAAGTTCATTACCATTGGTTAGACGTAATGTGTTTGCACAGTTGAAAACTATTATTTTTTCTCTTTAAAGATCTATTTACTACTGTAAAAATGATAAACGTCAATGTGATTAGAGGCAATTTTCTAAATTGGCATCTGCCATTTTGTTTTGTCGGTCCGTCACACCCAGATATCAGAAACTACAAGAGATAGCAACAAACAGTTTTCGGATTCGTAATCTACACGAAATGTTGCGGTTTTGACCGAAAGTGACGTAAGACCGGAAGTCAAAATCCAAAGTAAGAAACTACAAGAGAGCACTAAACGATTTTCGGATTCATAATTTACACAAAAGTTGGTTGGGTTTAAAGTTCCGGTTTTGACCGTAAACAAAAAGAGTATCATTTGATCCTCTAAACAAATAGATACAGGGATCACTAATGGTTTTTGCCATAAGTCAAAGGTAACTCTTTTTAAAAATTACCTCCAGCCATGAGACTCGTCGTCTCATGAAAGGGATTTTTATGATGATAAAATTTTTTTGTAATGACATGACGTCAAGAATTGTGGTTAAAAGTCTTTTGAGTTTTGAATAAGCTTTATTTCATTAAATTATCAGGTCTCTACTCCGGCGTCATTTTAGCTATCTTGCGTGATTTCCAGATAGATGAAAGACGGAGTAAACGTACCTGTGGGTTATCGTGTTCTTGTGATTACTATTTGTATACATGTTTGATTGTATTTTGGACGCAAAATATAGATGTTTATGTTTTAACGGAAGATTTGTACTATATGGCGTAATGTTTTTGGCTGGAATGACTGAAAGCGTATAAATTAGAATGTTTAGTTAAACCGTAAATTTGGTAGCCGTAAATCCATATCAGTTTCATAAGAGAACACTCAATCTGTTCGTTGTAGGGCTAAAATAAACAGTTCTGTTTTTTATTACATGGTCAGCCAATTATTTAATTGGCTGAATCTTTTAAGAACAGAAGAGGTAGAGGTGTAAAAGACACTTATCAGAGTTATCTCTTCTGAAAGTAATGAATTTTATTAAACAGCCAGACCCTGTGGTGAATGAAGTAAAGGTGTCATTTGCAGAGTGGAAAAGATGTGCTTTTCAGAGGGCCCGGCATGCTGATAAGCGTGATTCCACTCGGTGAAGAAGGCATGGTAAACCACCTCACTCCTCGTTTTACTTAGTAAAGGCTCTACTGGTTCAAACCAGCCGTTCGGCTGATGACCTGAACAACAACAACAACAACAAGAGAACAAATGTATGCAAAATAACTTGTGCAACTAATAATTTTTATGGTTTGTAAAGTAGGGATTATAAAATAATATGCCTGTAATTTCGTAATAAACGGGTTTTTTGGGTATGTGTGCTGTAAGTCAGTCTTTTATCAAAAATCAGACCGAGTTACTTGATAGTGTCTGTCTTTGTGAGCGTAAATTTTTCAAACGGGTGGGCACTCACCAGAACAAAATAAAATAAAATAATTTAAAAAAATATTTAAACGCTATGATAAATTTTTTTCAAAATGGAAGAATTACATTCAAAACTTAATGGAGTAACTATGTACTAACTTCGGAAATAATTTCTTAACCATCATCTGGTTTAACGTTTTGCAGCTTGTTTTTCATAAATTATTGTGTTGGTAATATTTGTTTGCCTACTTAAAACATGATTTGGACTTTCAGTAAATATACTGGTAAAGACATTTGAATTGAAAGATTTGTTGATACGTAGAAAAAAAGAGAACTTGAACTTGATAGACACATTGCAGTTTCTGTTACTTCAATTTTCAATGTACCTAAAGCTATTGAAAATCTTTTACCGCATAATAATGAAATGTACATTTAAGACGTAAGATGGTCTTGATGTGAACAAAGGACGATTATAAGCCTAAGCATTGTTTTAAAAACAATAGAAAATGTTATTAAGGGGCTGGTCCATCTGATTCTAAACAGTCATTCAGACCTTTTAAAAAAATATTTATAACTAAACCTACCGATGCTTTCCCATGACAGAATATTGTTTTCTTGTGAAGGTAAACATTAATTTCAAGGTGATTAATTGACATTGCATTTAAAACACTATAATGAGTGCAATTATTTTTTATAACTTAAGGACAGGGTCTGATTTTTATAAATTTTAATGTTTATAAGTGACTTTTCTTTTATTTAACATCTGGGTTAATTTTAAAATCAGTTAAAAAAAACTATAAGTAAATAATATGTAAGTGTTCACATGACGAAGACAATACCCAATGGTACTGCTTCCAAAAGAAATCAAAATTATTTATAATTTTTGAAAACATTAGGACTAAATTTCGATAAAAGATGAAAAAAGTAGAATGCGTCGTAGAGGAAGAAGATGGTGTTGATAAAGATTAATAAGGAATTGTTTTCAATGTAGGTTAGTCGGTAAATCTAAACGGAAAGTCAAGCGATTTTAATGTTTATAGTCGTGTTACGTCTTCGCTATTATCAAGTAAATTAAGTGCTAAAGAATTTGGGCGATCTGCTAATTTTTCTTGATATTTTGGACTTCTCTGCGTAATTTTTTTCACGGTATTGACACGTAAGTCCTTACGCAGCGCATCATTTTGTCACGTACCATGGAGCATTTGTTATAATCCGTAAAACTTTTGACTGGAATCGTTGGATAATAGCAAGATTCAATTTCGCAGCCGATCCCCAAAACGGTAACCCATAAGTCCACAGAGGTTTCAATACGGCTTTGTACAGTAGGAGCTTTCTCTCTAATGACAGCTGTGAACGTTTGTTCATCATCCAATACAAATCTCTCAGCTTCAATCCTAGTTTCTTGCGTGTGACTTTTAAGCAGATTATTTTTTATTTATTAAATGGTTCTAGTAAACTTGATATTAACACTCTTACTTCATTTTTAATTTGATCAAATCTTATAAATAGATCTCTGTTCATAATGTCATACAATCTAGTAGCCTCTATATTTGATTCTTATTTATTTTGTCAGTACTTGGTTTCACCACCGAAGTAATAATTGAAACATTCATTTTCTTTATCTCTTGATTATTATTTTGTTTTAAAATGCATCGACAGTTTTGGCTATCAGTGACTACCAGGGGTTACTTTGAAGAATCAGTGGGTTTTAACGTGTAATAATTTCCTTACACAGAATCGAATCTGAGATCGTCCGCTTTGTAATGCACAGTGCAGTCTATGACTGTAATTACTGAATTACGTAGGCTGTCTAAATTCCTTTTTAATCTAAGCTCTGTAAATAAAACTTTCGTCAATTTACACCGAAATTTTCATCTGCTTTATTCCTGTTGTAATTCTAAAGCGTACAATAATAATGCGATTTAATAATTGTCGTTTATTTTGGCAAAATGTTCTTCAGTTTTAAGGGATTTAACACGTTTCCCCATATATGATAATGTTGCGTATTTATTTTATCGTAAAATAATGTTTTCTGATACCCTAAACAGGTGTAACTTCTTAACATTTGATGAAAATTTCAATGTGGGAATAGAAAATGTATTTAGTTGCAGGTGAGAACCGATCCTAATTTTTTGAAACCTTCTAGGCCTACCTATGAAACTACCATTTATAAAGAAATTACTTTTTGACTGTACACTTCAGTGTACAGAAAGCCAGATAAGATCGACTTTGAACTTACGCTTATATGAAACAAGAAAGATAAGCTTATTTGACTTACTTTGAACTACAATTGTTTTTCACTACAACGAGTTTTTCAAAGACTGAAATATTGTCTTTGGAGCAGTACAAACCCATGAATTGCAATAAATTGGTCATGTGTTGAGAAATCCCTTAATACAGTTGATGTTACAAGGTAAAGTGGAAGGACATCGTCCACCTTGCCCAAAACGTATATTTCTTACCTTAAAAATCTGAGAGGCTGGTTCAATCTACAGTCTGTCGAGTTATTTCGAAAGGCAGCTTCCCAGCTTATGATCGCCAATGGCTTATTCATAGCAGAAGAGTTTGCATTTGAAAAATAAAAATAATGTTATCTTTTAATCCATTATTTTATGACTGGGTAATAAACTAATAATAAAGTTCCATTACCCATTAATAACCAGTAATTAGTAAAGGCTAGACATTAGATATATTTTAAAGTTTTTTATTAAATAAACTGTTAAAACTTAACATAAAAACGAAGTAGGTCAATTAAACGTGACTGTGTTAAAGTTATAACCTGTCTAGCTATAAAAGCGGAAAATCGATGCTAATTAATCATAAGGATTGCCGCTTAATAGTTTATAGTACTTGTTACAGTTAAATACGATATCGTCTTACATGAATAGTTCCAGATAGCCACTGACCTAATGTCTATCAGTCATACTTTAACTGCTCTATTTATCATGCAAAAAGTTAAATCGAATTAAATCCTTAAAATAATCCTGATATTCTGATTAAAATGATTAAATTAAAATCCATAAATTAAAACATATTATTTATCATTGGGTTAATTCTTTACTATTAATCCTAGAACACCTAGAGATCTATTGTAGAACATAGAGACTTATACCGTAATATTTTAATTATTCATAGTTGAAATAAATGTTTATCCTAATGCTCTAACATCCTGTTCAGCATCAGACAAATACCAGTTCGAACACTACAGATTTTATTTTGTAAAATAATAAGATATGAAACGGTATGACACTGCTTTTCTTACTAATTTTAATACTAAGAGAATTTTTTATCAATATGTCATGCAACTAGAAAAATTCTCTCCTACTTTTTGATCTTAGAATTAATACCGTTACTTTATTTCAGTCTGTTTGTTATGAAATACTTGATCACTTTCATGGGATTAGTGTCAATTACGCTTTTACATATCTGTATTTATATACGGTTTATAAAAATGATTCCCTTCATATTATATATTGAATAATTTACGAAATTTTAGTTCTATATGTTGTATAATATAGAACAACGTATATGTTATTCTATAGAAGTTGTACAAGTGAAATAAATATGGTAAATCAATAACTTTTTCTTCAATTGAATGCCGAAACTCATGGATGTAAATGATTGAAATGATTCTAATTAATAAAATATTCTTTCAAATAACCCTAAAACATTTTTAGTGAAAAAAGCTTACAATTTGCGGTTTTTTTTATTTTTAGGAAGTTCCTAATTGTAAAATTTAGAAGCTTCATTTTTTAGTTTTACAAGTTTGTACTAGAAACAATGTTAACGGTAAAGTTGTAATTTTGTTTTCATACGGTTTTTTATTCATATGATATGCTTTCCACATTAATGCTAATACCCACGGTAAAAGGTGACGGTTGAAAATGAGGATGAAAAAAATGGTTGACCTCACCGCGAACCCGGAACTTCCGGCTCCGTAGAAAGATGCCCTGACCACCCGCACCAACAACTTTTAAAGAGAAATATTGTTTACTATGTGTTATTAATGTAGATCATATTCGGACTTACACAGTAAAATTTTGGGTATCTGTTAATCTGTCAAAAAGAAATATACATATTATACTTTGCCCATAACGGGCAGGTGGAGTGTTAAATTAATTGCACTCGATCTCTCGGTTTCAGGGCTACAAAAATAGTTCTGTTTCAGCAAACAAACAAAACCAATATACAAACAAGACAAAACCAAGTTATAAACAAAACCAGTTCACACAGTCAGCCAATTATATGACTGAACTATTTAAGAACAGAAAAGGTGTAAAAGACACTAGTCAGAGTTATCTCCTCTGAGAGTAATGAATTTCACTATACAGCCAGACCCTGTAGTGAATGAAGTGAAGGTGTCATTTACAGGGTGGAAAGTGGGTGCTTTTCGGAGGGCCTGGCATGCTGATAAGCATACTCTTTCAACTCAGTGAAGAAGGGAATAGTAAAACACCTTACTCCTCGTTATTACTTAGTAAAACCTCTAGAGGTTCAAACCAGCCTTTTGGCTGTTGACCTAAACACGCACATATTACACTAATAAAATGTCCTTACTTAGTAACCAACAGCACGCTACGACTTTACTTTATTACCATACGTCCAGACCTAGCAAAGTACCTTTATAATTAATGTTACACTCGATTTCAAACATACACAAATCCTTTCATACAACAGACGCATACCAGGTAATCCGCGGAAAAGGCTGAAGCACCGATGGTCAAGATATCTTCTCCAAAGGAACTAGTGTGGTTGCTGCAGCGGTGTCGGCAGCAACAAAGTCTTTACAAGTGATTAATTCCGCACCTTAACCTTCAAATTCTAACTGTTATTCTATTAACAGATTGTAAATAAACAGAATTATCTTTTAGAAAATTCAATTAACAATATACATTTGTTAAATTATACGACGTATTTTTATTTTTGAATATACCTTTGTTTCAGGTATGTTCCATTAATGGTTACGGTTCTAAATTTATCAAAATTCATCACTTAAATTTGATTGATATCATCCAGATCTACTCAAAAATGGTAAGACTTTATTTTTACTGTGTATGATAAGACAAAATTTTCAGTTGGGATATGCAAGGTGAAACCAAACCGCAGGGGAAAAATTATAGCCGTTACAGCTTTCTTTTGTATACTTGGTAGATACTACATGAAACTCTCCCAGAGATTTCCATAATTTTGTGGAATTTTTGCATAAAAAATATACTGTAATAATATTTTCTTGCAACTTTCTACAGTGTTATTATTGACGGTTTTTCCCAAACGTCTGTGTAACTATCCAATCACTCTCCTGCAGACTATTACCGGTGTTATCACCTCTATTGTCCGATTCATCCATTGATTTATTGGTTCCATTGATTCCATTGATTTATCGTATTTTCCTTTACTCCAGTTGGGAAACCATTTCCATACTTTTCTGAGCCACCTGTCTTCATTCATCCGATACAGAAGATGTCCATACCTCAACAGTATATTTTTCTATTTCATCTAATAGACTGTTACATCTTACATACTATATTTATTACATAAATTTATAGTTTTACGTGTAATTAATTTTAATTGGGATATCGATGGCTTGTTATCCCAGTATTGGTAAAGGTACAACCAACTTGAGGTCTACTGTCTTCAGTGCTTAAGATCTAAAAGTTAATAAATAATAATAGAATGATTTACATGTTTGCAATACATCACGTACACATAATATTGGATATCGGTTTATAGATTTATTAATAGACCTATAAGTCACCAAATACTGATTAATGACTCTCATTAAAACAGCCAATAGGCTCTTACAGATATCCATCATCAGTTGGTATATTATATCAATTTTTAATATCAATAATTAATTTATATCAATATATTAATGCACACACACTTTCGTCAGCTTCTCACAATACAAAAAAAATCATATTGAAAAGAGTAGATAACTAATGATCAACTTATAGAGTTCATCATTTTAAAATTTTATCAAATTCTATGTTGAAATTGTTTAAATTTTATGTTTGATATTTATAAATCCTTTAGTAAAAAATTAACATTTGATAATATTCTAGATATAAGTTAAGCTCGTTTAACAATAACTTACAATTTACATGTAAAATGGATAACAATAAAGTATTAAACTTTTTAGATATAAAAATGAAAACCAATGGAAACAAAGTTATAGAAACAGTTGTGCATAAAAATCCTAATAATAATAATATATAATGTGTTTAGAACGGAATATAAATTTTTTTTTCCTTAAAGGTACTCATTCCAAGAATTCCAATAACTTAGGACTAGCTTGGTGATGGAATTTGATCGGGGGGTAAAAAAGCTACAAAAGAGCCAGTACTTGAAATGAAGAGGATGAAACAGAAAATTATTTACTAAAAAACAACATAACAAATTTCATTAAAAAATTAATAAACATTCTGAGTTGTTCCAAACGTTTGGTTCCTGTTTAAATGAAATTCAACTTTGAGTTATTAGTTTTAAAATGTTATTTCTTATTGGTGTGTAAAATGCAGAATATAAATTGAGCAATTTTATTGCGCTCCTATAAAAAACTGTAGCATTGGAAAGTAAAGTATAAAAAAACAGTAGTAATGATTTGGTGAAACTTCATTAGTAGGTAACTTAATTTACTAAAATTTTTATATAGTACCTTTATAAAGTAAAAAAAAAACTTTGAACATGTTTGATTTTACTAGTGATAGTAGTAGTGCATTATACGTAAAAATTTACTTTATATATTACTAAACAATTTTACAAAACAGCAACGCTGTCAGTAGATGAAATTAAGTAAAACGACAACATTGCAATGCTATGCAGTAAATCCGATTTTGCGTCGCGACCGGTTCAAGAAGCGGTCCATCGCCTCAAAATCGACGATTGCCGGCTGTAGGGTTGCATATGATAAGATAAGTAATTAAATTTATCGCTTCTGTGGGGCAGTTATAGCTTACTAGATCTTAAAACATACAAGGAAAGATCTTTTTGAGAAAGCTTTCTCATTTTCGAATCACCTCAGTTCTTAAGTACCCACTTTTACAGTTAATAACTAAATTGGTACAAAATTAAATAATTTTAAAAGTAGGTTAAAAGACTTTACTTGACCTGAACAATTGGAAATTAAAAAATCTATATGTTAATACAAGGGGTGTAAAAATTATAATTTTGCTACTTTATTTACAAGATTAAACAAGAATATGTTATTTTCAATACTAGTGCATGCAGTAAAGAACCTTATATTAGTATCTGTTGCATGGATCAAAATAGCGTTACCACGGCAACCAGAAATTAGGGCATCATACAAGAACATGCAATTACTGTATATTAAACTAATCATTTGTAATACTGTACATGTTCCTATTATATATATTATACACATAATTAACCGCAAGATTCCTTCCTCAATACATTAGCTATTTGTATTTATTGTGCATTATGCAGTAATGTAGTACTTACCTAGTTGTACTGTAAAGGTATAATAGTATACTCAAATTTAGTATCATTTGATGTCCTTTATTATTTATTTCTATATAGATACATTTATACCCCACTAACCCAAAAATGTATGTGCAGCATCAATGTCACCCAAATTATCAATGATAAAATATATTAGGTGACAAGGGGCGCAAAAATGGAACAAAATGGAAAAATCAGCCACAAAATCACATCAAATTTCTTTCATAACTTAGTCCATAACAGGCAGATGGAATGTTAAATTATTTGCACTCGATCCCCTATTTCCAGGGCTACAAGTAATAGTTCTGTTTCTTATCACATGGTCAGCCAATTATATGATTGACGGCATTTAAGATCAGACGAGGTAGAGTTGTTAAAGATACTAATAAAAGTTATCTCTTCTGAGAGTAATGAATTTCATTATACAGACAGACTCTGCGGTGAATGAAGTGAAGATGTCATTTGCATGCTGATAAGCATACTCTTGCACTCAGTGAGGATGGCAATGGTTAATCACATCACTCCTTATTTTACTTTTGTAAAACATCTAGAGCAATGATTCTCAACCTTTTTTGCTCCGCGACCCCCAAATAGTAAAATAGTAAGCCTTACTATTAATAATTGAAATTTGACTGTAAATTTTTTTAATATTATATAATCAAACTGCACTAATTTTATGTCTTTAAAGAAAATACAGATAGTAAAAACATGAAATATAAATAACTATTGCTATTATTTTATATTGCTGCGTTTATACTTTTATAGTAGCGACGTGTGTATGAACATGCATGTATGACGTGCTCATACATGAGCAGTTTACAAGTTCCAACTTGATGTGTACGTACTCCTCGTAATTTAATCTCCTTCTATAATACTCACTGTCAGAGAATGTTCAAACATTCTCTTACGCATGTGGTAAATGATTTTTTCTCATAAAATGATTAAATGATTTCATTATTGTTTCGCGACCCCCCTTATAATATCACCACAAACCCTAGGTTGAGACTGCTCTAGAGGTCTAAACCAGCCATTCAGCTGATGACCTAAACAACAAACAACAACAAGAAATAAATTTATACATATAAGTAACAAAATAGCGGACAGCAGGAAAACATAGAAAAAATGCAATTTTCAAGAGAGTATTTTATGTTTACATTTGCGAGTAGAATCCAAAAAAATGTAGCCAGCTGACCATTTTTGAATACTCTTGTTTTACAGTATGTTGAAGAATTATAAGCTGGTATAAACTTGACTGAATTATAATACATAGAAAATTAATTAAATATTATTTTTAAAAAAACCATTAATAAGTGGTAAGCTGTATGTTGAAAACCGTTGAAGTTAATTTTAGAGTCTGTTTTTCCATCGGAAAATGATTTCGTAGATGCTGAAATGCATTAAGGGTAATATTACTCAATAGTTAGTGAAAGGACAGTAAATTTCTTTTTAATTATACCAACAAGGTCGAGCTAAATTAGTTTTGAGAGTATCATTTTATAAATTAGATACAGTAAATTGATTTTTATATGAATTACACTAATGAATTAATCTATATTGATTGATACATTATTATAAGTTATGTTTAATTTCTATAAATCGAAATACAGTATGTAAATTTGATTAAGCCTACTACACGTGTCCCATATTAAACAAAGACTTACTGAACAGTTTTATAAAGAGATTTGTTTTGACCAAATGTAATATTTCGTTATAGTAAATTAATCCTATTAAAATTTAAGTATAAATATTAAATATGTATGCTTATATCACATGTAATATGCAAATGTGAAAGTAATATCTTCAAGTTTTAAATAATAACAAAATATTTTACTGGAATATTAGTAAATACAACGATAGAATACAGACATACAGATAGACGGAAGGGATTTTCTATGCGAGTGAACATTTTCATGTTAAAATTTAATACTTACTTGAAACTTTCCTTCTTGTTTTATGATTTGTATTAACAGAGAAGGCTTATTTTATTATGTATTCATTATACAGTGCTTGATGCTTGAATATTTTCTATGCGTCACTCCTTGAATATATTATTTTATATTGATTTTTAATCATGTTTATTCTTTTAGAAATTTAGGTTAAATAAGAAATAAATATATATGTATAGAACTTCCAGAACCTTTCCTCTTTATCAGCAAATCTTTTCTCTTCCCTATGATTTAGAATTGTATTAATTGTTAAAGTCATAATAGCGTTTAATTTTGTTGCCCATAACAGATAGGTGGCGTGTTAACTATTTGCACTCGACCTGTTTGGCTACAAAAAATATTTCTGTTTCTTATCACATGGTCAGCCAATTTATTTTATTTTTATTTATTTAGTTAAATATACATTACGATTTGTTACTAAACTAAACTAATCTGTACGCCCATAATAGACAAGTGGAGTGTCAAATTATTTACGTTCAATCTGTTCGTTGCATGGTTAAAATAAATAGTTCTGTTTCTTATCACATGGTCAGCCAATTAAATGACTGAATCGTTTAAGAACAGAAGAGGTAGAGGTGTAAAAGACACTAATCAGAGTTATCTCCTCTGAAAGTAATGCATTTCATTATACAGCCAGACCCTGTTGTGAATGAAGTGAAGGTGTCATTTGCAGAGTGGAAAATATGTGCTTTTCAGAGGGCCCGGCATGCTGATAAGCGTAGTTTTCCACTCAGTGAGTAAGGCACTGGTAAGTTCTTTCTTAAAGTAATTCCTTTTGTAATCTTTGTATTTTGTAATTCTTTAAAGTAATTTGCTATTAATAAAGAAACTTATACATAATAATAGTACGTTTTATTTAATTAAAATATTGAAGTTTCAGTACATTTTTAATCTTAATGGTTTGTTTTACGTCGATATAGCATATGGTAGTAAGTCCATGAAGAAAGGAATTACTTATTCTTTTTAAAGAAATACGCAATACGTAATATGAACACGCACCAAATCTAATCATTTGCATGACGATCACGTCAAAATGTTCTAAAAGTAGGAGAGGACTTCCTCCTCACCAGCAGCGGTTGCTTTCCTTCCGTTTTGTGATTCATTCACTCACGCATCCAATGTAACGGCCATCGTACCTTACCTTTCTTGTCTTAATTATTAGCCTATGTACCGCCTGTTTTAGCGTACGAAAACTGTGTTTATTTTTATTGTTGTACTAAGTGCGCAATATGAACGCGCTTCGCTCTGTTTTATTTGCATCATTGAGGTGTTACCACAATGTAAATTTATGCATACTCTTCTAATGTAAAAATATTAAATATGTATATATATTATATATTTACGTCTGACTGTTTTGCAAATTCTGCTAATTCAGACGGTGAAGAATGATGAATTATAAAAATGAGTAATGAAAAAATGCCAGCCTGACCGTGAATCGAACCCGGCACCCCATAGTAGAAACCAGTTGCGCTAACCACTATGCTAACAGGCCGGCCTGTATATTTATAGATAATTATAATATAAAGATAAAGTCGTAAGAATGTAGTATAAGCTTTTTGCCAAAACTAATTTAAGGTTAAATCTGAGGTTCTAATTTCGATTAATGGGAGACTGTATGAGGGTTTTGACTGAAAATTTCGGAGTTTTATGTTTTTCAATAGTTTAGACCTAGAACTACTAGAAAAAAAAACATTAAATTATGTCAAAATATATTTTAATGAATAAATAAGTTTCTATCAGGGTTTTTTTAATGTTCATTACGGTAATGTACATTGAGCTGCACAACTTTCGTATATGATATTTAAATGGCGGTAGGGAATTTTAATTTAAGGAGAAGAGGTACCCAGTGTACATTACCCGTTTAAAACTACGGGTGTTCTCCGTTATTCGGACTAAGAGATCTCTACTCCATTTTCGCTTTAGTCGTGGCATAGTTGGGAAGTTCCTTAAAGCTCGATCATGGGCTTTGGATGGTCATCTAGTCAGATTTACCCAGAAAAATATCAACATGTGAACGAGAACAATATTTTTCATAATAATTATAGCATACTAATATTTTAAGTACTAAGGAAATTTTAGTTTTTTAAAACATTTGCATCACTGTTTTTAGTATTCTCAGCTTTCTAACCAACTGTTGAAGCAAAATTTACTTGTTTGAGTACATTTAGTTTTATTGCTTTTACCTTTAAATTTAGATTTTTAACACTCAAGTACATTTTACTCAGATACCATTTAACTTATCAAGCTGAAATTTCTACCAGTTATTCATATTGTACATCCTCATACCGACTTTTTTGACTTCCTTCGATGATCTAAAAATTATTAATATGCAAAAAACGTAGAAAAATATTTGGAAAAATGTTATTTCATCGTGTTTATTTTAAACTTTATGGCCCAATAGACTATTACCAATCATATGAAAAGTGTTACTAAAAATAGCAAATTAACATTGGTGGGTTAAAAAGTACAGTCTCTTCTTAATATTATAAAATTCACTTTCATCTTCCTGAAATTGTATACCATTTCTGAGAAATTTGTAACTCTCTTGTTATTGTCATGTATAAAAATATCCTGTACTAAAATTTCAAGAAAGCCTTTATTAAACATTCTAGGTTCTTTAATGAATTTCCTACAGGGCTTTGTATTGTTTCTAGTATTTTTTAAAGTAAAATATAGATAACTAACTAAAATATATAATGGGTACACATTTCTGTTACGGCTCCTTTTTGTTTATAATTAAATTTTTTAGGAATTAAAACCACGCTTTAAGATAATGGCCTAAACAACGATGTTAGGAATTACGTATTACATTTTCGGATTGTTGGATAAAAATTTATTTTTAAACGGTTGTATTTGTTATTTATTCATATTCCAATAGAATATTGCTGTCACGATACCGCGTCTTTCTTTTAGTACCAATCCTGCATGTCTTCGCGCTCATTGAATTCCATTAATCCTTCGAAATTCTGGTTGCTTAACCTTCTCTGGCTCAGTACCTTTCAATCGAAAATATTCATACTAAATCGTTGTATTTTGTAATGTGTCATAATTATGTTTTCCTATTGTTAAGGTTACAAGTTACTTCCCCTTTTCATCCTTTTTCCAGTAGTATTACTTCTCTCGGTTTAGCTAATGTTCTACATTTTTCTCTGTAGCCAATCTCTATTGCTTCTAATCTTGCTTTATCTAGTTTTCCGAACAACCATGTTCAACTTCCATATGGTTAAATACACAGGTTTTTTGCAGATGCTTTTTTAAAATTTACAAGAGTATTATATTGTATATAAATAAAAATATTAAGTATGAAATTGTCAATTTAAAGAATATACCAGAATATATTATTTAATTGAAAATTCCGGTAAAGCGGTTATCCACTTTACTACCTTACTAAAATAACTTTGGCGGCCGAAATAAATGTGAATGTAGGGTGGGTGGTTTCAAAAGAGAGGGAGAGTTAAAATGAAGATTTTCTTAATTAAGAGAAGATAGTACACTTTTAATATGATACGTTAAATAAGTAAATACTAAGTCTATTGAATTATTTATGTATTACAACAGTTATCTACCAAGCATTCTGTAAAACTACATAAAAGGAAAAGAGGTTAAAAAAACTAAGAAAATTTCATTCATTAAAAAGTGTCGCTATTTTACTCTAGAATTCTGTTTTCCTACATTTTGTAGATATTTTATTTCTGCTTTTAAAATATTATCTCACTTTTGTTCTGAGTTCCAAATGTCAGATAATTAAACCAACAAGTTGTTCTTAACTCTTTCAAATC
This sequence comes from Catonia carolina, assembly GCA_035578175.1. NCBI lineage: Eukaryota > Metazoa > Arthropoda > Insecta > Hemiptera > Achilidae > Catonia > Catonia carolina. The sequence continues at coordinate 106,447,729 of JAQMRL010000003.1, forward strand.
TTTCTCAAAAACTTCTGATAAATTAGTAAAATTTCTTTTAAAAATACGCTACTAATTTAAAATTAAATATTGTTTTGTTCAGAACTTTGAATAATAAGTTTGTATATTACATTTAGTATAATCTCACAAATTAATTAACTTTTCATGTTTGTAATATTTTGTTTATTAATTATGTTTACTATAGAGAATTATTTTGATCTTAAAATTTACAATTTAATAAATTTTATTATAAAATTCATGAAAAATTAGGCCTACCCATTTTTAAAAATCCATTTTGTTTCAATGAAAAAGTTTTATATTTTTGAAAAAATGAATTGAGTAAATTACAAAGTAATCCAAATGAAAAGATTTGCTAATTTAAAAAATTATCAATATATTATTACATAAAACATTCTTTAAGTACTGTACCAGATAAAGTTTTAAAGTCTGTGTTAAATTCCCATTGATTTTTTCACCGTTAATGATCTTGACAGATTTTCCTTAATGAAAAATTTTCTTACACATTGAAACTAAAAATTAAATGCCTTTTTTATTTTAATTTTGCATTAAATTAAAATACGCAAAACTTGCACAGGACTTTGCAGAAAACAGGTGACTAAGACACTGAGGGAACCGAACTTAGTTCTCCGGGGTAGACTAACTTAAATTCACTCTTAATTTTAGGTTACTTCCGTTGAGATTTTAACTTAGAAGTGTGATTTACTAAAAGAAACACAAAAACAACATCTTTGGTTGTTTTCCATGTAAAAAGCTCACATAAAACCCAGCAAGAGGGCAGCAATCTAATAAGATGTTTGGTTAAATAAAATGATCTCCCGATAAAAATAGGTTCCCTAAACGTCCCTTGATTGTTCTTCTAAACCGGGTTTTTCAGAAGAAGAGTATCTTCAATGATTTTTTCATTAATAAATCAATAACATATATATGATCTTCTTTAACAATTGTACAGGTTATAGAACTTTCATTAAAGATGTCGATGACATTTTAAAAAATGTAGCGAAGCAGGAACTATCTGAATATTAAGTTATTGTATTTAATTAACCAATTTTCTGAAGTAGGGAAGTGTATTATATCCATCCTGTTCATTTTAACAATGAAAGAATGCACAAGAGAATGAAGTAGAAGCTCAAAGAAAAATACTGAAATTTATTGTTTGGAGACGACTTGGTTATATGGGAAGTGAAAGGAGGAGATGAAGTTGTGGATTGAAGAAATTGTTTTGAAATTTAGTGTTCAAAAAATGCAGAAGCAGAAGAGATGTGAGGAGGTAGGGTAGAGACAGAAAATAAGATATAATTGACTGGAAGAAGTTGAAGAGTTCACATAATTTTAAAATATTTTTCTTTTCGTACGGAAAATTGGAGGAGTTAAGTAGAAGAGCGCAGAGAGAAAATATTTTCTTTCAAAATTTTAAAATATTGGTTTGATATCAAGAAGTATCAACTTACTATAACAAAACTTCTATATATGGATATTTTCTGCTGATACTATCTTATGCAGAAGAAACATGGAAAAGTGGAAGGAAGGCAGAAAATATAATGCAGTTGGAAAAAAATTAAATTAAATAAACTAGAAAAAAAACAAAGAGATAGAATGAAAACTTATGTAATTAGGAAACATTTGGGGATGAACAACCTGATACAGTGAGTTGGTTAGGCCTTAAAGCTACGGTGGTTTGATCATGTCACTATGATAGAAGAGGGTAGACTGCTTAAAAAGATGTTTTTAAAGACGGAGGGTAAAAGGTCAACGGACAGACCAAGAATAAAGCGGATGAATTCAGTTATGGATAAACTGGAAAAAGATGCGAAGCCAAGCAACAACTAGCCGAGGAATAGAGGAGGGATGGTTCAGCCATAAAGAGAGGTGGAAAGGAGTTGTGTTGGGCCCGACCCGAGGAACTTGAAAGAGGGTTATAGAGGATGGTGAATTGATCAATTTATGTCAACCGATAATATTCTTGTTATATATTTCAATGCGATACGATAAATGGATGTCTTCAAATTATAATATAAAGGAAAAATTTGAGAAGTTAAGGGGTATGTATTTTTTGTGACGTCATTAATTAACCGAAACGTTTTATTATCATAATTTTATAAGTATAAAAAGTAATTATCTTACATTTAAGGTGTTAAAAAGTGAGAAGTTTTATTTAGGGGTGGTGTGAGAAGAAAGGATGTAAACGAGGAAGGTCTTGTTAATTGTGTAGATTTTCTGCGGTTAGTTAGGAATTAAGTCAGGTAGTGGATGGGGGTTAAAAAAAGGAAGTTGTCTGATGTTAAGCGAAAGTGTGGTAGATAATACTGTTTATTGTTTACGTGCTTTTTAAAACAATCTATTTCTAATTAGTTGTTCAAAATTTAATTCGTTTTAAATTTGAAGTAAATTTAGGATTAAATAGTTGTGGCAAACAACATTGCTTTTCTTCCGAACTTTCATTGAACACTACATTTTACTGAGAAGTAGAATTCACATTTCATTTTTGTAGCTTTTTAAAAAACGCAAACAATTGTTTGTCATTGTTGATTACCGTGGGTTATCGTACATATTCGTGGATTTTTACATATAATACTACTTCATACCTATTGCTGGGAACTCTTCTGTAAAGGGAGGACCTTACGCTTTGCGCTCTAGCACTCTAACCATTACACCACCGTGACCAGTTTACGGGTATTGTTTAAAAAAAATTGATAATTTATTCAACGAAAGATGATCTCAAAAAATTGATTTACTGCTCTAATAGGGTATGATATGTTATTCGGAACTTCTTTGGTAATCTACTTTTTTAGAACCGATTTTGGGTTTTTATATGCCCTATTAAATATTCTTAATTGCAACCAAACCAACCACTTCAGTAAAGCTTTACGTAAATTTTTTTTAGATTTTTATGTTTTAATTCTACAATAATTGCTACAAAATTCACCATATGACTATAAGTTTGGAAAAGGGAGATTTTTATGGAATGATAAAAAAATCTTGTTATCAACAACTTTTAAAAGAATGTCATTTTGTTATCATAAGAATATGGTAAATTAATTTAATGTAGGTACTAATAAAAAGGGGTTCAGGCCAGCCCATTCATTAAACTGGTGGAGTTAGTAAAGTAGCCATGAATTATTATTAAGGAACACCGATCAGCTGAGGAAATTTAACCCTTTTCAGTACCAACGTCCGGAAAACAAGACTTCGATACGTAGTGACAACCGGTTTACCGGACATCTGTAAGGTATGCATAAAGTGCCAACGTCCGGATAACCGAACATTTACAAAAAAAACTTTTAAACAAAAATTAATGGAATGATGTACTTTGAAACCACCTTTGTGGCGTAGTGACTAGCGCGCTGGCCTGCAAAGAGAAAGGTCCCGGTTCGATTCCGGCTAGGGTATGGAAATTTTAACACGTTAAAACCACCGTTAAGGTATCAAAACCCACAGTAGTTGCTAATGACCAAGCTGTCGATACGACTTTAAATAAACTAAAAGTAACTATTTTGAATATTTTTATTGTTAGAACGATTTTTTTTGAACATAATAAAAATTAATTTTTAACAGGAAATTTTATTTTCCTGTGACGTTGAAAGTTTGGTTGGCAATGGCAGGCTTACGCTGAAAATTTTATCTGAATTATGAGTTAAAAATATTAAAAGAAAAGTAGGCATATTGCTTATTATTTTTCTATAATTGTTTATTTAGTTTTTCTCCCAAATATTACAGAGGTTAAAGATTGATGTATTTTTGACTTCCTTTAGTTTTTCTTCAATCTTCATATCAATTACTTATTGTTGAGTTATAATGAGCAGATTTTATGTTGCAGTTAGCAAAAAATTTAGTCACATTAACTGGTGGGTCCTTATAGTGACCTTCGAGTATGCTACAATATCGATGTTCTTTAGTATTTAATAATTCTCTAGATCGTTGCCGTTAACTGAACCGTGAACCTTTTGGTTTTTAGTTCAGCTTACTACTGCTCTTAACCAATGCGCCATGAAATTGGTCATACTAACAATTAAACCGTTAATTTTGGTGATATCTGGCGGATTCCAAAAAAAACTAGTCAGAAGGACAGATGAACTAAGTTTTCATGTCTGAGTACAATGTGTGTGTTATATTATTTTTAGATGAACAACTCATATTTTGATTCACACACAAAGACTCTACTACACTACCTTTATACATAAAGATCTTTACTTTCAGTTTTTGTTTAATCGGTGCAAATAATTTAATATTTTATGCTACATTTAAAAAACTAAACGTGTTTTGATTCAAAATGGTTTGCAGAATAGAAATGCATTCATATATCTTGTTTAAAAAAATATTACTAACTTTTAAAAAAGGTTGATACTATCCCTTGCGTTTAGATTGGTTTGGAAAGCAATTTAAAATTTCGATATTGGATTTTTTTTTACTGTTGGTTATTGGAACTCTTTTAATTTTACAATTTTCCTAACAATATATTTATTAGAGAGAGTTTTTTAGTCGTTGGTGACTACCACAAAAAATTATGAATGGGATTTTGATGACGGTGTTAGCTTACAGCGATTCTCTTTCATGTATTGTTATAAAATTCGGCTTTTCACTTTTTCATGTTTTCATTAAAAATTATATTTTTAAGTTTCTTTAAATGCATATTTAGAATAAAAAATATTAGTGTAATGATTTCGCGTGTAAAACAAATGTAAAAATCCATATGGTTTATTATATTTGAAGTACACCAGAATGTCCAGTGTTGAATTTGGTTCAAATTTAAACTAGTATATAAAACTTGAAAATATTCGTATGCATCCGTTTTTTTATTGTTCACTTTCATAACGTAAAACATTTAGATTTAAAATAAACATTTTTAGAATAAAGTTTGTTTTCCAGCAATAACATCTTCAGCGGCTTAGCTAAACATTTGTTTACACTAATTAAAAAAAAATGAAGTAGACAATAAACAACTATTGTCTATTTCGACTTTTATTGTATCTATATTTTATACTGTACAAATAGAAATTTCTTACCATACATTTGAAAATTAGATATTGTTCAAAACCAACAGAGGAAAACTACCTTCAGAAGAAAACCGTCAAAGTAAAATATTTATTCCGGAAACGTAGACATTTATTTATTAAAATTGTAGTAACTCTATATTCTGCAAAAAAATTAATAACGTTGATATAATAGACCACGAGTAAAGTTTAAATTTTAAATTTTCAGTCAGAAGTTTTTATGTACGAGTAGTCTACTTAAACGTCCTCCTATTACTAAAAACAGATAGAATTCTCAAAATGTTCAACAACGAAAGATAGTCTCTCGTGAAATCGATGATCCCTAGACACTGGTAAAGATTTTGTTCTAAGTCCCAAGTTTTAATAATCGCTCCAAAAATTTGTTCTATCGGAAGACCTTTTCAACTAATTATGCAACTCATTCTCCGTTGAATACCATGCTATTAAATTTGAATTCAATTGATGAAATTATTTCATTAGATCCATTTCATCTGAGTCGAGCCTCGTTTAGTCTGACAAGCTCCAAGGCTTAAGAATGATTTAATTTTTAAATTTATTTTATTTACTCGGTATTTTTTTAGTATTTTTATGTATTAAGGACTTTTTTAGTATTCTTTATGTATTAAAGTTTGTCTTTTGGAACCGTTTTCTATCTTAGAACTGAAGTTTTGAGACTCTCTCTGCCCAACAGAGATACGTTTTTTCTCTCTTATTATTAGCCTATTGTTTGTGATTAAACTATAGCTATATTAATTTACACGTGCAATCGTGATTTAGTTTTTAATACTATTTTTGCCTATAACAGGCAGGCGGTGTGTTAAAACTATTAGCACTTGATCTGCTAGTTCCAGGGCTACAAAAAATAGTTCTGTTTCTTATCACATGGTCAGCCAATTATATGACTGCACTATTTAACAAAAGAAGAGGTAGAGGTGTTAAAGATAATAGTCAGAATTATCTCGTCTGAAAGTAATGAATTTCATTATACAGCCAGACCCTGTGGTGAATGAAGTGAAGGTTCATTTTCAGGGTGTTACGTAGATGTTTTTCGGAGGGTCTGGCATGCTGTTAAGCATAAACTACTTTTGAACTCAGTGAGGAAGGCAATGATAAACCACCTCACTCCTCGTTTTACTTAGTAAAACCTCTAGAAGTTCAAACCATTCTTTCAGCTGTTGACCTAAACAACAATACTATTTTATTTATTTTATGTGTAATAGCTATTGTTTCTGTCTGGGCCACTTTGGCCTGTTGTAAACAAAGTATTGTAAATAAATAAATAAAACTTATAGACGAAAATCTTAGTTGTATTTATACGAATAAATGTTATCGTTCTAATCTTTAAAAAGAATTTTATGTCAAAGTTAGTATTTTCACAGACGATACTGGGTTGTATTATTTAGTTTTCTGTAGATTTTCCTTGTAAATTCACAAGTTCCTCTCAGTGTTTGTAGAACGGAATGTCTTTTGCAGTCATGAGAATTGAGCTGATATACAGATAAAGGTATGAAGTGATCATTGAAGCCAACAGACGCAGCAGAACGGGTAGGCGATTCATGTTGAAGCTAATGGCGAGCGCCTTGATCCCTTTTGGGTGTTTCAGTTGCCGCTGCGTCCATTCGCCTGTCCCTCTGGAATTACCCTTCTCCCGCTCTCGTTCTCCACTTCATCTGCCCTGCCAAACCATTTTAGTTACTATTTCTGCTTCCAAAGACTAAAGGATTGTACGCATGTAAACCTACTAAGCCCTTTCTATTGAACCTATAAATTTTCAGTAAATTAATAATACAATTATACGTTATCTTTCCTTAACTTAAATGCTTATAATACTTACTGCTTTATTTTTAATTAAGTTTTGTTTTTAAAAACCTCAAAAGTTTCAGAAATTATTTATGTATTTAAATAATTATTTTACAGTGTGAACTACAGGCTTAACTTATTCCTTTGAAAGATCTTACATAAAATTTTTGACCAGTGTGAAAATTACTTCTCTAGGACACAGGGTTTTATAAAAACCATCACCTACCTTACCTCTAGTTGTTTAATGCCGGGTCAGGTACATGACATTACCAGTCTAATCATTGACAAAGTATATCAAAATACAACTTTTCTGAAATTTTTGGAACTTTTTACCGTTACTTGAAAGAAAACTTTCATTATTGTATAGCGACAAGAAAGTAATGGAGAACAATTTTCTACACGTCACAATCCTTGATGAATGAAAACTTGAAGAATTAGGAAATAATTTAACACTTTTACTGGAAAAGTGTATTGAGACTTTCCCTCAATTTTATTAGAGGAATCTTTTTTACATTCTTAACCATTTCTATGACGTTAAGAACCGTTTTAATAACTTGAAACATTTCTAGAACCTTGTTTCAGTCCTCATTACTAGTATTCTTTTACTGTATGCATATCTTCTTTAGCCGGTCTATTCCTATTCTTGTTTTGCTGTTCACCTTTAAAGTTAGTAATCTGTAATGAGAACTTACTCATCATGTTGTTTGTTTTAACTTATATATAATGGTACTGTAGATTATCTTCTTCTTCTTCTTCTCTTTACGGGTTAGGCATTTCTACTTGTTCCGGTACCCATCTTTTCTTCGGCCTGCCAATATCTCTACATACTTTCCACTGGTTTGTATCTTCTCGCTACACTAGGCAAGCGGCTTTCTGGGATTTTATTTAAATGATCAACTCATTGGGCACAATACAATTTTATTTTTTCGTTGAGTAGAAAAATCCCTAATTCTTGCCTTATATCTTAATATCTGATCCTGTTTAGTCTTGTGCAACCCGTGACAGACCATAAGAATTTCATTTCGGCAGTTTAGATTATTTTTTCTTCCCTCTTCCTGATCACCAATGCTTCACTGCCATATTATGTCAAGGCTAGAACTGCTACCTTTTTATAAAACGTTAACCTTGTTTCGGGTCTTGTCTTTTGCCTCAGTGTCCTATGAATCGTCCTACATATCTGATTAAATTTATGTAGTTAAATTTACTGTAGATTATAAATTCACTAATCATTAACGAATTTTTTGAAAAATTAATCTTGCAATTCTTGTTATTAGCCCTACAGTAAAATAATTATTAAAACCTCTCCCCACAAATTTTTGAATACTTAAAATTCCGAGTTTTATAACATATCAAATTAATGCTTTTTTAGTTTCATTATTATTAGATTGTAGCTTTTTAAATAATTCTATAACTTTAATATAATAGTTTCATGATTATAAAGCCATATATTGTTTAATAATTAGATTTATTAGACGTTTTGATTGTATTTTTTAATTTTATTTTAGAAATTGTATATTTTTTAAATGTCATGGTTTTAAGTCCTGTCGTAGTTTTTAATTCTCTTTTGTGCGGTGGTACTAAATAAAAGAATAGAAAACCTAACATAGGACATGGCTATTAGACATAGTTGGGTAGGTCAATTTCATCCTCCTCGTACCATGTGAATTGTTGTAAATAACGTGCGTTCGGAAAGTCGCTGTGCACTGGAATTGTGACTATGGATTTATGAAAATATGTATAAAGAAATGACTAAGCATTTTGGAAAAAAATTTATTCAATACCTTAATTACATTGTTAAACCGTGATTACATTGTTTATAGAAGGTGTTCGAAATGACCTCCATTGGCATCAATACAGCATTGCACTCGTTTCATTTTGTTTGCAAACACCTTTCGCAACTGTATAAAACGTTATGCAACGTGTTTGGTGAACGAATAATTTCAAAGAATTTGTGGCCTGCAAGATCTCCTGATCTGACTCCCCCCGATTTCTTTTTATGGGGTGCGGCGAAACAAACTGTGTATCGGAACAGACCACACACGATTGACGAACTTAAAGCCGCAATAACGGCATACATTCAAGGAATCACTGTTCTTCAGTTGCGAAAGGTGTTTGCAAACAAAATGAAACGAGTGCAATGCTGTATTGATGCCAATGGAGGTCATTTCGAACACCTTCTATAAACAATGTAATCACGGTTTAACAATGTAATTAAGGTATTGAATAAATTTTTTTCCAAAATGCTTAGTCATTTCTTTATACATATTTTCATAAATCCATAGTCACAATTCCAGTGCACAGCGACTTTCCGAACGCACGTTATTATAGCTTTTGAAGAGAATATGTATGGGTTACTATTGTAAAATAATATTAAAATAAATAAAGTTTTATTAATTATTATTTTTATTCTTTATATTAAAGATGAGAATCTTAGTTTTTCGTTCAGTTTAAGATTCCCGAATAAATAGAAAAGTTTTGTCTTTTTGGATCAAGGAAAAATTTCTAAAAGAAGATTTTAAAAATACAAGAAACATTTACCATATTTTTATTGTGACAATACTTTCTCTTACAAGCAATTCAAGAAATATTGCAGTAAGGATAAATTTAACGAAAGGTTATTTGAAATAAGTTCTAACGTTAAACTGTCGGTGAACATAAACTGTCCAGCAGAACCGGTTGAGTAATAATCCATCAGTTACATTATAACGCATTACGAAACGTAAATGAAAACGTTTGACCTGACCTAAACAGAAGTTGAGTCCTCAGGTCATAGGTCAAACTAGCCGCAGACTAAACTGTACATCACGTATTTTCTTACATTGTAAATTCGCATACTAACTGTATTATAAAACATCCGTATTCTGATAAAAAATGTATAAACAAAATGCATTTAAAAGAGAAGCTTTTCATTTTGTAATTTTATACCCATTTTATAATATCTGTTTGCTTGGAGTTTTTATAGATTACCGGTGCTAATAACTGTGTGGTGCTCTCTGTTATCTGTTACAGTATAGTATAAAAACACCTCAATTAAACCCAGTGTAACCTGTAGGAAAAATTTATTGTTATGCAAATAAACCTTTTCCCCATCTCAAAATTTTAACTAGTCTTTTTTCAACTTACATTTATGTGTTTAAATTAGCAATTATATGAAATTGTACGAAAGACCAAAATCATAAATTTACTTTAGAATCTGTCCCGTGGGAGCTGAGATGAACTCGTCAAATAAACCTTCTCTTTTTAAATATATATAGTTGTAAGAGACCTGTTTAAAAGTTTAAAATTTCTCAGCTCACCATAAATACTTGCAATGGAAAAATCATTCCGTATTATTATTTTCTTTATTGCAACCATGATTTTTTTTAAACAATTGAACGATTAATTGTTTCAAAAATCATGGTTAACAACTTTATTATTTTAGACTACACAATAATGTTTGACGTAAATTTTGAAAATGAGATCGCCGAACCCATGGTGTACCTCTCAATAATATAGTTATTTTAAATATTTCGGGTGCAATTTTTACGGTCAGGACAAGAAGCACGGGCTTGTCTGGGACATTTTCTATTTCTGCGCCTAAAATGAATAACAATCCCGTATCTTCGAAGGGATCAACAAACAGCTGACGATTTCTAGATTTTTGAAACGATTTAATTTTATCCAAATCTAAATATTCCATAAAATGCCATGAAGTTACACTTCGAGGAGCGCATTATTGATTATTTACGTCTTTGATTTGGAAATGCTTTAAAGAACTGAGATATAAAAAAATATCTTAATTTAACTACACACAGATACTTAAGGAGATATTAGGGAGTTTTCTCCAATCATGACATATAACAAAGAAAACTCATCTACTCATTATTCTACTTAAGAATAGATTGTAGATTTTTCTGTAATATAAAAAATATAAAAACACTTTCTTTGTAAATCATAAATTAATTGGTAAAATAAATGACGGGTGACAGTAGATTGGCACGTGGAGAGCTTATATTAAAAATTAAAGATTGACCGGAATCAGTTCAGAGGGAGCTGTGACTGAACTCAACAAAAAACCCTTATCCTTTTAAATAAATATACTAGATATAAAAGTATGAGAAGACGAAGTCATAATTTTCTTTTGAAAAATTCTTTTCAATCATTTAACTTTTTCGTAAAAGCGTCTGTATTAAAAGTGCAAGAGTTCTTCCCTTTGTTAGTTCTTTTATTCCATTAAAAAAAAGATAAATTGTAAAAATGTTTTAGGGTATCAGTAAATATGCTTTCTATGTTAGTAAATAGTTATACTGAAATATTTATTTTACATACTATATAAATGATATTTATCCAAAAATATTTTATGAGTAAAATACCCATAAAATGCTCATGGAGTTTTAATTAAAATAGTTTTGAATTTCTTGATTGGATCTCCAACTTATGTGTATTACATTGTTCAAAATTTACCAGATTATTTAGGGCTACTGACTGAAAAATAATCACATTACTTGAATAGAACTTAAATTGAATACTACAACAGAATATATAACATAAAATGTATAATAATTTAAGTTCTGTCTTTGAAAAACCACCAGACCATGATACTCTTCGATTCCTTTTCCACAAAAGTTCATTGAAACAAACGTCTCATGAATTACATTAATGTATTACTAATACTACTGTGAAATCAAATTAGAAATGGTTAGAATCGTCTTTACTATGAAAAGGAGAAGCGGTGATAAATCCTATGATTAAAGGTCACGAAGGATTTCTTGAATATGAAAGAAACATAATTATTGCAGAATATTTAATTTCTTGTATTCAATAAACCCTTATTATAATGAAGTAATTAGAGTTGTCAGATTTAATGAAAGTCCGGTTTGTAACAAGTGTTTCGTAACATCATAAGAACCTACAGCAGTGTTGTACACAGTAATTGAATCAATGGAAATAGACAAAAATTATATACAGTATACTGCATACATAAAAAATAGACAGAACACAAAATTAAATTTAATAATGTTTTGTTATTATCAATATTAAGATTGTTCAATAAATAATAAATTTTATCTGTTTTTGCTCACAAAACCTGATACTTAATTTTTACTTATTTTCCTACCAGGTTATTTTAAGTAAACCAGGTATTATCTTAGCTTGTAAAGTTAGTATTTTGTCAGGTAGAAAGTAGTAGGAAAGTAGTAGGTAGGAAAGTTAGTATTTTGCCAGTTTCATAAAAAATGTAAATTTAGTTGTAACTGACAAACCTCAAGTTCGATAAAATTGTTCAGTTCTTTTCTAAAAAGCTCAAGAGATTTAAAATTGATGCTAAATGTATCCATCTTTTTGAAGTTACTACTTCTTTCAGTGCGCCTGGACTGTATTCTTTTGCACAGGTAAAATCTTTGGTTTGCCGTCACGTCACATTTTGCAATTACCATTAATAAATTTACAAAAATATATTTAATTTAATTTGTTAACTTAATTAATTAAGTAGTCCGGTCAGTCCCGCGACTGCTGATTTATATTTTTTGTATTATAGCTTTGATGAAACATAAATACGAGTAAATACAAACTATTCAGATTCTGTTGTTCGCCATCAGAGTTAAAATTCCTCGGGACAGCTCCCTAAGATTAGAACATTGTATTGTTCTGTACGTTATAAACGACGTCCGGTTTAGTGGCGATCCATTTAATGAAGTTCTAATGTAATTAGAAAAGCATGTACGATTGATGAATAATTTTGTACTTTTTACAATAGTGGGAGTATTACATGAAACTGTAATTAAAAACTTGAAATTTTACAGAAAATATATCAAAGTTTAAAGTAAACGAGGTATCATATCATGGTATATAATTTTTGAGGCGTATTCTATTGTAATAGAATTTTATCACGTATACAAGACTTAATGAAGTGTAAATCAATAATAAGAATTAACTATAAAACAAAGAAATTTCAGTTATAAACCAAAATTTTAATATAATAGCTTAGTTATAGATAAATTTATAATTGGCTTTCTCTGTGGCCATTGGTCAAAGCGCTAGTCTCCTGTACATACAGAAAAGTGGAAGGTTCCAGGTTGACTCACGGCTAGGGTCTGGAAATGATTGAACTTTGAAACTCACTGATGGAACGAACCGTAAATTAAAGAATTCACTTATACCCAAAGAATCTCATGAAACTAAAATAAAAAAAATGATAAAATAATTTATAATGTTAATTTATAATTGTTTTTAGATTATTTTCAGTCTTATCAACAGCTAGGTCAGTAGCAACTACTTTTGGTTAAGGAACGGTGGATAGGCCTACATGGGATAATATTCCAGATCCTGTCCAGGAATTTAACCAGGGACCTTCCGCTCTGTGGGGTAACAAGTATTGTACAAGCGTACAAGTGTTGTACAAAGTATTTGATGTATGTCTGAGTAACAGAAATTCTGGGTTTCACAAAACATTTTGTTTTGAGTTTATTGCCGGACCATTAATTACTAGTGATCATTTTGAGTTAGAAACATTTTTTTTGTTCGTTGTTCCCACAAGTATTAATCTGTGATTTACATTACGCATAGAGGTTCTAAAGTAAACTTGTTAATTATTTTGAAACGCTAACAGTTTCACCTAAATAAATATGAGTTGTGAAATTACAAATTAATAAGTTTATTATTTAGACTTTGTACATTTTGATTAACAATATATAATCAGGCTTCCAAAAACCTGATAAGATCTTTACTGACTTTAAATTCTGGAGTTTTTTATACAGTATTTCTAGAATATGGTCACCCCATTTATAATATTTTTTTCATTAATTATTTTAACATTTAAATTCTAATGCCTTTATGACTTTCTTTCTTTTCTAGAATTCATTATTCAGCTAAAATTCTAAAAAAACTCTATTTTGCTTTGTTTTAATTTTGGATCTATGTGCTGACATCTTTACCAGGTTTAACTTTTTTCTTTAAAAACCGAATAGATCAGATACTTATACAGTTTCATGCAAGTATTTTGTTACAACGAATCTTGGTTATCTTATATTCTGTGTCATTACATAAAGAACTACCGATTGCCATGGATGCTGGGCTTGGTGGTAAGCTCAGTTGGGTGCATAGTGAATAATTTGGTTTATTGTTTTCTCAGTCTCACTCCAAACTTTTCTCTTTTGGGCTTTTTTAGCCCAACGCTAATAACACTAACTAATACTAACGCTGATTTTTAAAGCTGTAGTCTTTCAGGAAGGTGTAGGATTACTGTTTAATTCTTTAGGTTTTAGTGATCAAAATGCGTATGTTTTATTTTTTTTACTTTCTCTTGCCTATGTGAATATAAAAGAAGGGAAGTATTGTTTCATGTCAATTTTTCGAAATCGAGTTTTCACCGGATCTATACGTTTTCAGGCCCTCTGAACCCAAAACACAGCTATTGGTCTGTGTCTGTGTGTGTGTGTGTGTGTGTGTGTGTGTGCGCGCGCGTGTGTGTGTATGTGTGTGAACAAAATATCTCAAGAATGGAACATCGTACGAAGTTGAAACTTGAAACTCAAGTTAGATTCTACTAGAGAATCCGACACATCAAAATCGGTCAACCGGAAGTAGTAGTTTATTCTTGTCATTTTTCACGTTTTTGCAATTTTTTAAAAAACCACTCTTGCGATTTTTTAAAAATCACCTCATTTACTAAATCTTTTATGCTCTACAAGATAGGGTAGGCTCCTTGTCTGCTAAAATTCTTGGGGAGGCCATTCTCTCGAATAAAAAATTGGTTTTCTAAAGATTGCAGCCTTAATATGCATTTTAGCGCAAAAGTGTATATATAATAAAAGTTGTAGACAATTTGAAAATCAACAACTTTTATTTCAAACATTTGTTTGTATAACGCTTAGTTTAGCTGTAATTATTAATTTTCTGTTTTTTTCCATGAAAATCTATACAAAAAATTGATTTTTTAAGATTTCAGCCGTAGTATTCATTTTACGATAAAAATGCATATAACCAAATTTATAGGGAATTAAAAGTTCTATAACTTTTATAAAGAACATTTTTCTCTACAGAGCCTAGTTTAGCGTGAAAGAGTGGTTTTCAATATTATTAAACCAAACTCTAAGGTTGATCTTCATTTTGGATCATTCATCACTTATGATTAAAATTAGGTTATGTTTTTTGAGGTTAGTTTTATTTTTTTATTACTAATGCTAGACTATATTGTTCATTATTTGCATTGGCAAGAGAAAGTTGTGTGAGTGTTTCACACCTGATGTTCTAGTGCTTCTAGAGAACTAGTGCTGAGTTAATCAGTCAGTTAGGGCAGTTTTAGTGTATTGAGAAGATTAATCAGGAAATACGTTGTGTAATTTAAAATATTTAAAAAAAAAGATTGGGATACGAGTATTTCACCCCAATTTAAGAATCAAATCCAGGACTTTCAACTAAGCATTTGCACTACGTCTAAATCATTGAGGCTGTCAAATTTTCTTTTCAATACTTTTAATTAAAATAGATGTTAGGATCTATGCTACAGGTGATTGTATTTTCTTTCATACATACGACAGTAAAAAATATCTGTCAAAATTAATAGAATTAGAATGAGCTACAAAAATAGACTGAAACAAAACAAAAACTTACAACATATTACAGTGAAATTTAGTTTTCTACCAAAACAAACAAGGAACGAAGAAAAAAGAGATGGTTGAAAGAAAGTCGTCACAGTGAGTGATCTATAAAATTAAGAGCAAGTTGAATTTTGCTAGTAAAAGTTTTCGTTCTTGGAGTTGAAGGAGATTAGATTGCGATGTGACTTTTTGAGGAGATTCTCTTTTCTTTATCTTAACTGTGGAAACGAAACAATGTTCCGTAATACGAACCGTAATTCTGAACGTAGATGTGAGAAACATCTGCTAGCTTCAGCGTAAGTTGGTTCTACAATTAGGCTCGCTTTGTACGAGACTTGAATATAAACTATAAACACCGTGTTTACGGCCACTGTAATACACCGTTAATAGTGAAGGAAATCAAAAATAAAATTGAAAAGTTTGTAAATAAATAATAAATAATACAGTTTCAATGACATAGATAATATTATGTACAATTCTAATCCTTTATACACTATACTTTTTTATCTTGTACAGAAACACAATCCTTAATCACTCATTTTCTTTTATGAACATTCACAGTTTGTATAAATTTTGAACGGAAAAAAATTTAAACTGATTAAACAAAGCGCTTCTTGCGAAGTACTTTCATAATTTATTTTGTATTAAACTTTTTTCTTGCCACCTCTGTGACCCAGTGGTTGGCGTGCTACGCTGCAAAGCAGAGGTGCCAGGTTCAATTCCAGGCCAGGGTCTGGAGAATTATTACAAGTTCAACCCATCGTTCCTCAACCCAATGTAGTCGTTAATAACCAAGATGTTGATGCGACTTAATCGGGTATTGTACATTATTGACGAACAACGAATTTGAAAGGGTCGTTATGGTAACGGGAATTGTCTATTTAGGTAAATATCTTATTTCATAAATAACTCTCATATAAAATACAAGATTATAAATTGTATACATTTTAAAGTAATTGTTATGCCCAAAACAGGCAGGTGGAGTGTTAAAATATTTGTACTCGATATCCTAGTTCCAGGGCTACAAAAAATAATTCTGTTTCTTATCACATGGTTAGCCAATTTTATAACTGAAGCATTTAAGAACAGAAGAGGTAGATGTGTAAAATACACTAGAGTTATCTTCTCTGAGAGTAATGAATTTCATTATACGCCCAGACCCTGTTGTGAATGAAGTGAAGTTGGCATTTACAGAATGGAAAGAAGATACTTTTCAGAGAGCCTGGCATGCTGATAAGCATACTATTACATTCAGTGAGGAAGCCAATGGTAAACCATTTCACTATTTGTTCCACTTAGTAAAGCCTCTAGAGGTTCAAACTAGCCTTCTGCCTGATGACCTAAACAACAAAAGTAATTGTGAAGAATAAATAAGTATATTTGTGCGAATAAATTCACACGAGTTAGCTAGTTATAGTTAATATTATTAAATACTAGCATTCCCTATTGCGGCTTTGCACGCAAAAAATGGTGTTATCACTTTTTTTTAAATATGTAACAGAAATTGGGTAGCTGCTAGATCGACTGTAGCCTATACTCCAACGTTCACACACACACACACACACACCCATACGACATTTTGAAAATTTCCCCCGTGTACGTCTCTCGTCATCAACAAACCCCTTCATCTATTTCAACAGCAATACGTACTCACAAGTACGCGCGCGCGCACACACGCACACTCATATATATATATATACATGAAAATGTTTATTAGGGCCCTTAGGGTTATCATTTTTGAAAATTAAAAAAAATATTACTGTGAATATAAATATGAATATGCTGTCAAATTTTCACTTCCCTTCCTCACAGCCCATCCATACGCAAAAGGCAATCTCGTGACTTCAGTATCTATAACAAATAAGTCATCGTTCGTTACTATTAAATCAAGGTTTATACTAATTTGATTAAAAAGAAAATATTTTTCGTTTGTAAATCCAGAACAGATTTTTTTTTTATTGGTTATGTAATTAAATTAAAATAATTTATATTGGACGGGTGGACGTTGTAATAACATCTAATTAACTAATAATTAAGCTATGCTTGTTACTTGATTTAATTACTGATTTAGTTCTAATTAGTAATTAACGCATATATAAGTGCATTTTTTTAGATAAAATGTAGTAAAAGTTTTGTGTAATGTAATACTTATGTAATTTTAATGTAATTACTTACGTACAACGGTATTGCCTTGTAGCTAATTAAATTTCGGATTGATTTTCCTTTTATTTTATAGAATCAGAAACATTCATATTATGTAACAATTAGTTATAACATTTGGTTAATTTCCTCTATTAATTTGTTTGTTGTTGTTTAGGTCAACAGCCGAAAGGCTGGTTTGACGCTCTAGAGGGTTTAATAAGTAAAAACAAGGAGTGAGATGGTTTATTATTGCCTTCCTTACTGAGTTGAAAGTGTATGCTTATCAGCATGCCAGGCCCTCCCGAAAGCACCCACTTTTCACCCTGCAAACAATAAGTTACCTTCACTTTATTCACCACAGTCTTGTGTATAGTGAAATAATGCATTACTCTCAGGGGTGACAACTCTGACTAGGGTCTTTTACACTTCTACTTCTTCTGTTCTTAAATAGTTCAGTCATATGATTGGCTGAATATGTGATAAGAAACAGAATTATTTTTTGTAGCCCTGGAACTGACAGATTGAGTGCAATTAATTTAACTCTCTACCTGCCTTTTATGGGAGTAATTTTTTTTTATACATCCCAAAAGTTATATGTTGCAATCTGTTCAGTTCAGAAAAATAAGCCACCCCATGAACCAATGAGATGAGGATGATGTGTATTTCTCAAATTGTGCTTTCTCAAATGATTTAATTGAGACCTTTTCAAATTTTTAATTTTCTTATTAAACATCCTGAATATTTAAATTGTTTTATTTATGTATTTCTAATAGTATTAACGAAAACCATTATTAGAACGCCAAACAAATTCCTTAAATGAAAATTCATTCCAGATATTATTTTCTATAATATTTTTTTTATATTCCATCTGGACAAACACAATAGTTAATCGTTTTGACTGTTTTTGTTTATTACTTTTTTCTCATTCCATCAATGTTTTCTATCATTGTTTCGGCCCGAAGCGTCGGTCACTCTGTTATATGAATTGAATTTGATTGAAATGAATCCCATCGGCCATCGGCTGACTTAATAACAATAGACTTGCTTGCATTGTCTATTCAGAATGACCCGTTCTATTGTGCGCGTACCTTATACCGTATTAATATGTTCTACGTTCTACGGTTAAGCTTATACTTCTTTAGGAATGTATTTAATATTTTATATGCTTTATTTGTGTGATGGATATACGCACGCATTGGATTGGACTGCGTTTCATATCACTAGTATTAATTCTTTCAAAATGACCGTGTCCTATTGAAATGCTTCTAATTACTTATTCTAGCTCAGTTGTAGATTTACAAGCTTATTTTTCTTTCGGTACTGCTTCTTTTAAATAGGTTTTGTATTTTTGTTTTTTTATTGCACTTTTCTTAACTGTCAAATATATTCAAGTTATAAGCTAGAAGAACATCTTAATTATCTGTACTGCAGTAAGTAATAAATGAATTTGCTGAACAAAAATATTGAGAAGGTTACATTAAATACCTAGTTTTAACATGATGAATTTGGTTACCCCTTTAGCATCGTAATAGATTACTAAGCGAACGGTCCGACTTCGATTCTCTGATCCCGTCTGAAAGTTTTAACACCTTAAAACTTATTATAGTCGTTCATAACACATCTGCAAGTGTCTTATGCGACTAAAGAATCTATATATATATATATTTTTTTTTTATTTTACGGCCACAAAGGACCACTTAAGTTCAATCTTTCAACGTCTAGCTCTTTCAGATGATCCACCAAAACGCCCCCGCAGTTGTCGCTCCCGTACTTCTCCTCTTCTTCGCCAATAATTCTTCAATGTTTCGGATCTTCTCAGTCTCTCAGCGTCCGAAATCACCATGGCTTTCCTGACCCTCATTTGTTCCCTATATATATATATATATATATATATATATATATATATATATATATATTATTCATTATGCCTTTCATCTTTGATGCCATTGAACTCTAGTCGAATAAAAGTTTTTTTTCTTTATTTAAAGTCACTTCAAAGGCTTGGTTATTAGCAACTGCGGTGGATTATGTAAATGTGGGATTTGAATCGTGAAAATTTCCAGACCCTGGCCGAGAATCAAACCCGGCCAGGGTTCAGTCTACCACACCTCCATGTGGTAGACTAACACGCTAACCACTACGCTACGGAAGCGGCCAGTGGTATTAATTTATATCGCTCTGTTATTTCTTTAAACGCTTTATTTACTACAATGGACTTCTTATTTTATTTTGATAAATTTACAGGTTTCTATCTGACTGATTCTTTTTATCTTGTTGGCTTTCAATAAGGAGGCTTTTCAGTAGGGTTAGTTTATTGTTAGCTGTTAGCCGGTCTCGTAACCAGATCACGTACTCAAACGGTGTGGCTTAACTTTTCGAGAAACTGTTTACGAGCTTATTGAATGTGCTACGATGAATGTAGTTAAAATTTCGTAATCTTTTACAAAGTCTCACAGTTCTGTCGATTGTGCATTTGTCTGCTAAGGCCTAAAGAACTAGACTCGTTTAGTAAATTTCAAATAGGCCTACATTTGTACGACTCCTTTCAGTGATGTGTAAAGTATTCTACAGTTGCTAATGACTATAAAATATTGACTGGGTGGTCTTTAATTACAAGATACAAAGATAAAATAAAAATTTTCGCAACACATAACGGCTGACCTTGAATAAGCTAATATTGAACTTAATGTTTTAAATTGTGGAAGTATTGTTAAGTTATCCGACAAAATTCTTTCAGATAATCAAATATCCATCATGTCATTGAAGAAGTTAAAAACATACTGGAAAGCAAATAGGTTCTATATACCGGGTGTCCCACGAAGAGGTTGCTATTTTTGAATTAATATGCCGAACGTATCTTACACTCTACAGACTGGAAACTTTACAGTTTTAATAAATAGATATGTAAAAAAGTACCCTCGAGTTTCATTTCCTTATGACTAATCAAAACAAAATGGCGGAATATCAAAATAATATCAAAAATGAATAATAATCTTGTGGATAAAACCATTTATATTTACAATAGGATTCACCATTGGTGTCTCCAAGAGTGGTGTTTTATCGTATGACATATCCCATCAGAAAATGACTGGAGACAATACGCATTAATTTCAACTAATCACCTAGTTCCTCATCTTTCTCAAGCGGAGATGCAGGACGTTTTGTCCAGCATGATGGAGCTCCTCCACATTATGCTAATGTGGCCAAAGCGGTTTTAAACCAAAATCTTCCTAACCGTTGGATGGGTCGTGGTAGCAGCCTCATGGACTGACCTCCAAGATCGCCAGACTTGTCTGTTTGCGATTTTTTCCTTTTGGGCTTTTAGAAGGAAAAGGTTTATTCCTCACCATTGCAACAGACGATGAATGACCAAAAAAAAATTTAAAGGCTGATTGAAGAAGAACTCCTGTTAATACCTCGGCAATTTAACAAAAACGCTTATGACTCATTTTTGTTTCGTTGCTATCAATGCGTAGCTATTGATGGACATCAGTTCGAATAAAGGTTAATGAAAGAAATTATGTTCATTAATAATTTATCACTTTCATATTTCTTTCATTTCATTACTTAAGTAACATTGTAACAAATCACCAATTTGAAATGGTTATGCAAATAAAATTACTTTCCGCCATTTTGTTTTGATTAATTTTAAGAAAATGAAACTCGAGGGTACTCTTGTTACATATCTATTTATTATAACTGTAAAGTTTCCAGTCTGTAGAGTGTGCGATACGTCCGACATATTAATTTAAAAATAGCAACCTCTTCGTGGGACACCCGGTACACTATTTGGTATTATAAATGGAGTAATTAATTTAACGGAATTGTTAGTTGGGTGAGTTTGTAGGCGACTGATCGTGTATTAAGCTCTGTAACGGACAATTCTAAATGTTAGCTGTCATTTAACTGACATTGTAGGTAAAGGAAACTGGTATGATATTGTGGTGTGTGACGTGGAAAGGGAGGAACAAGGTTTCAGGATAAAGTGGACTTTAACAGTAATTGAGGAGGGAATTGTTCACTATATATATATATATATATATAATATACTGGAAACGGGGAAATCGGAGGAATCGGAAACCAATGGTTTATAGTAGTGTAATAATAGAGGTTGGAAGCCTACAACCTGTCTATCTGACTGTCTGTCTATATGTCAGTCGGTCTGTTCATTTCACATAACCTTCCATTCAGTACGTATCTTATTAATGTACTAATCCACATTGAATAAAATTTAATTGTTAGTAAAGTCATAAAAAAGTAAATTGCTACGTAATGTTTAAACTATTATTTATTTCATGATCCAATTCGCCCACATTTCTCATATACGTTTTCAAAGGGAAATGACAAAATCAATGTCAGCAATTTAAACTTTTTAGCTTGCCAAGCTAAATTAAAATTGCAAATCTGCACAATGCAATTCATTGGTGTTAGTTGTAGGACTGCAATTAAAATAAAGTTAAAAATCTGGTGTGAAACACTCACACGACTTTCTCTTTCCAATGCAAATAATGAACAATATAACCTAATATTACTAATAAAACATTAGAAATAAGGAAAAACAATTCTCAAAAAACATAACGTAATTTTAATCATGAGTGAAGGACGTAAAATGATCATAAACCTCAGTTTGGCTTAAAAATACGGAAAATTACTCTTTCACGCTAAACTAGGCTCTGTAGAGAAAAGTGCCCTAAATAAAAGTTGTAGATCTTTTAATTTCCTATAAATTTGATTATTACAATTTTGTCGTAAAATGCATGCTAAGGCTGAAATCTAAAAAAGAAATCGATTTTTACAAGTTTTCGTAAGAAAAAAAAACATGAAATCGCTAATTACCTCTAAACTGAGCGTTATACAAAAACATGTTTGAAATAAAAGTTGTAGAATTTTAAATTTTCTACAACTTTAATTATATACATTTTTGCCCTAAAATGCATATTAACGCCGCAATCTTAAAAAAACAATTTTTTTACTTGAAAACAACCTCTTCAAGAATTTTAGCAGACATGACGCCTACTCTTTCTTGTAAAGCATGAAAAATTTAGTTAACGAGGCGGTTTAAAAAAAAAAGTAGGAGTGCAAAAAAGTGAAAAATGACACGAATAATTTACTACTTTCGGTTGAACGATTTTGATGAAAATGTTCGTGTCAGGTCCTCTAGTGGTTCCTAACTTAAGTTTAAGTTTGTGTTTCAGCCTTAGTATGTATTTTACAACAAACGTGCATTTAATTGAATTTATAGAAAATTAAAACAAATTTATTACACATTTATTAAGTAAATTTATTACTACAAATTTATTTGGCGCATTTTTCTCTACAGAGCCTAGTTTAGCGTGAAAGAGTGATTTTCCGTATTTTTAAGCCAAATTGAGGTTGATTTTCATTTTGTATCACTCACTCATGATTATTATTTTTTTGAGGTAAGTTTTTTGTTTATATCTAACGATTTATTACTAATATTAGGTTTTATTGTTCGTTATTTACATTGGCAAGAGAAAGTTATGTGAGTGTTTCACACCAGATTTTTAAACCATGTGCCAATTTATTGATGTATTTTCTACCAGCACAAGTGGAGTTTTTTCAAACAAATTTAGTGTTATGATTAGCAACATTGTAATCAATTTTGTTCCTTGTGTTTTGATTGTGAACATTTAAATCCTTTAAACAGGTATTTTGCTTTACTTATATTATTACTTCATTGGTGTACAAATTAGGAACTGTAAGCATTAAAAAATCCTTAAATAATGATATGCAAGAGGTTAAGTAGTTAACTCCCACTATATACATCTATTGATTTTTTACCTGAATTTTAAAAACTTTTTCCGTGTTACTCTGATGAATTACCTCAAACTAGAATGGAAAACCGGATATTAGATAGAATTAAAACATGGTAAGTTGCTATTAGCAAATTTTTATCATTTAATTTGGCAATTATTTTAATGCAAATACCTCAGATAATATTTGACCACAGATTTGATAGATATAAATACGTCCGTAGGATGTCTTCTTTTCGATCGTTGACTAGTGTCTTCTGATATATCTAAGAGTCAGATGGCGAGATGTGATTCTAGTCATCTTTGGTATTTTGTACTGAATTTGTTAAATCTTATTAAATTGTTGGAATGTTTAAATCTCTGTGTAATATGTTGTTTATTATGTACCAAGGTGATTCTGTAATTGTTCTTAGTAATTTTGGCTGGGATTTTTTTAGAATTTCAATATTTAAATGGCTTACTTATTTCCATAATTGGATCCTATACGTCCAAATTAGTTTGAGAATTGTTAGCAAAAGTAGTAAAAGTATCATTGATCAATTCTTTCATATTGACATAACCCAACAACATAAAATGTATTGGTTACAAATTGTATAAAATAATATTATTTGAATTTATGTGTATTGTGACAATATATAAGGGTAATGTGTGTTCGAGAATTTTCGAGGAGAACCGAGATTTTTAAAATGTTAACGTAAGTATTAATATTTGTTGTTGTTTAGGTAAACAGCCGAAAAGCTAATTTGAACCTCTAGAGGTTTTACTAAGTAAAAACGAGGAGTCAGGTGGTTTACCATTGCCTTCCTCACTGAGTTAAAAGAGTATGCTTATCAGCATGCCAGGCCCTCCGAAAAGCACCCACTTTCCACCCTGCAAATGACACCTTCACTTCATTCACCACAGGGTCTGGCTGTATAGTGAAATTCATTACTATCAGAGGAGATAACGCTGACTAGTGTCTTTTACACCTCTACCTCTTCTGTTCTTAAATAGTTCAGTCATATAATTCGCTGACTATGTGATAAGAAACAGAACTATTTTTTGTAGCCCTGGAACCAACAGATCGAATGCAATTAATTTAACACTCCATCTGCCCGTTATGGGCATTATTAATATTTAGTAGTAAATAATAAAGAGGGTTTCCAAGAAATATAAATATAACGAACAAATGGTTATAGTGTAAGTCAGGTCAGGCTGTTGTTGTGCGGCGACCTGAAGGAGCCGGGTGTCTATTTAAATGATTGTCTCATTTTGTAACCATTCTATTCAGTTATATGAGTTGTTACGTTTTGTAAAAACTGTAATTTTACAAACGAGTGTTTTATATTGATGAAATATTATTAAATCTCTGTCCTTCTCGTAACTTCCATAGATTCACCTATATAAGCGCAGCGATTTATTTAGTCAGTCAGTCTCGATTTGTGTGTGATTCAGTGAGTGAATTGCGTTGTGCGTAACAGTGCGTTAGAGAAGGTCAAGGTCCTGTGAATTATTGTCTAACGTTTAGTTTTATTTGTAAGTAGTATTTAGTTTAATTAAGTGCAAGGGAGCCGGGTGTCTATTTAAATGATTGTCTCATTTTGTAACCATTCTATTCAGTTATATGAGTTGTTACGTTTTGTAAAAACTGTAATTTTACTTATTATATTGATGAAATATTATTAAATCTCTGTCCTTCTCGTAACTTCCATAGATTCACCTATATAAGCGCAGCGATTTATTTAGTCAGTCAGTCTCGATTTGTGTGTGATTCAGTGAGTGAATTGCGTTGTGCGTAACAGTGCGTTAGAGAAGGTCAAGGTCCTGTGAATTATTGTCTAACGTTTAGTTTTATTTGTAAGTAGTATTTAGTTTAATTAAGTGCAAGGGAGCCGGGTGTCTATTTAAATGATTGTCTCATTTTGTAACCATTCTATTCAGTTATATGAGTTGTTACGTTTTGTAAAAACTGTAATTTTACTTATTATATTGATGAAATATTATTAAATCTCTGTCCTTCTCGTAACTTCCATAGATTCACCTATATAAGCGCAGCGATTTATTTAGTCAGTCAGTCTCGATTTGTGTGTGATTCAGTGAGTGAATTGCGTTGTGCGTAACAGTGCGTTAGAGAAGGTCAAGGTCCTGTGAATTATTGTCTAACGTTTAGTTTTATTTGTAAGTAGTATTTAGTTTAATTAAGTGCAAGTTAAGTCTATTTATTTTCATTATTTTTTGTAATTATTAATTTAATTGTAATAATTGTAATTTATTTGTAGATTTAAGACACTTTATTAATTATAATTTTTAATGTGTAATAAATACTTTTAATTTTAAACTTTAGTGTATAAATTATTATTTATTTTACCCAGATCCCGAAACGGACCCTAAGGATAAGTGTCACAATATGTACGATCCGAAATTAAGGCTGTAAACACAATTGGGATTATAATTTACCTCTAATTATTGTACAGATTTTTTATTAAAAGAGAGTAACAAAAGTTGTTTCATTCAAATTTCCTTTAAAATATTAATAACTTTAATTAAAACAATAAGTGAATTGTGAAGGACCAATCAAAAAGAACATTAAAATTACTTCACAACATGGGAGGTGAAAAACCACTCCTATTAAAAATTAATTACAATGGCATTGCTAAAGTACAAATTGAATTATTATTTGTTGAATGATGAATGCTGAATGACGAATGACATTCATCAGTTGGGAATAATTCGTCGAAGATGGACCATTGGGAATAATGTAGTCACTCGATCATTATTTTCGATTATTGTAATTGTCAAGTAGATTTGAACATTATTTTAATTACAAAATTCAATTAATTAGTTATTTTTAATTAATATTCCTTTAAAACATAAATTTTTAATGAAATCTAATTCAGTTATTTTCGGTTTAGTGAACTTTAATTTGTTGCGTTAATTAAAAATAATTTATGCGTTAAGGATTAAACTGAAATTAAATAAAAATAATAGAAACGGTTTTGTTATGTGAATTACGTGATGTTAATAAAATTAGTTATAAATAATTAAAAATAATTTTGTGTTCCTAGATTGTAATTTTTATAATTATCATTTAGTCCCTGCTTGGTTGTAATTATTTTAGCAGCACTAGGGTTAGCTTTAGTCCTGTCTAAAAACAAGGTATTCCTTTTTCTCTTCGTTTTGTCATGTAAATGGCATTGCGTAGGCTTATTTCATGTAACTTCGAGAACTGTTTTTGAATTATTTATTATAGATGAAATTTGTGCCTAGATAAATCGATAAACCTAGATGAAGGCTTCAACAGATGAAAAAGTGATATCTCACTTTTTCAAAAAAAGACTCTAGTTTTCGGTGTGGAAAAAATTCATTAAAACTGGTCCCAATTGTGGATCTACATTAAGTAATAAGAAAGGCGGCTTTCCCTTGTTTTTCTGATAGTTTTACTGAGTTTGCTTCATTGTGGGATATGTGTTTCTTATCAAACGCTTCCGTGCTAAAGGAATGCATTCACAAAATTTCATGAATCTTTTTTTCAACGATTTGAGCGTATGTGTTTTTTCTCATTATTTAAGAAAACATCTAGTCTTTAACTTATAAGTTACATAAACTTAAGGGGCCGGGTCCTCATATCTTTTTCCATACTAACATAAGGAACATTTTCTCAGCCTGTGGTGAAGATAATTGGCTAAATTTTATTCCACAAATTTATTGGACCTTGATATACATTTTAACATTAGGGTTTCTTAAATTATCGTTTAGTTCATCAGAAATTTTAATTTTTGTAGTAATGTCAATAATTTCCAAAAATTAACAAATATTTGTCACTATAAAACCGGTTTGAGCAAATTTTTTGTTAGATTGCAAAGTCAATATGTGTATTCTAATGCATTAAATGTACCCTGAAAATCTCAAGTCATTGTTTCAAACCGTTTTTGAGAAAATGTCCCTTTTGTATGAAAAAGCTAAATATTCGGAAAATGAAGAAACGAAGGAAACGAACAAGCAATAACCTCACTCGTAAGAAAAAATCAGTTGTAAAATAAATAAGCAAGCAAGACAAACAACAGGGCTGTTTACAATATGCATGAAAAGTTACCATTTTAAAAAAAAATAAAACAAATTTCAAAACAAAGATGTACAAACGTTATCCAACTAAAATTTATAATAGGCCCCTGAAAAACAGTATAAAAAATCGTAATGGTATTGATTTAAAAAATCAATAAAATATAAAACCTTATTAAAGGCGCTTATTTTGTATCAACTTACGCAGAAAATCCAGTAAAATTAAATAATTTTTTTTTAAATGGTGAAATATTGTTTTTTTTTTTGGGACCGGGTTCCCTTAACCTAATTTCCTAAATGTTTACTATTTAGAGGTTTTGCCCACTGACTTAACCTTTAATATTCGTTAATTCTCATTTTAATTAATCGGTGATTAAAATATATAACACGCAATTAGAGGTTGTTGTATTTACCAGTTTTAAATTTAGCTAATTTAAATAATAGATGATTTAAAAATGATTGTTCATAAATGCTAACTTATTGAATAATTTAACACACTCAAAAAAAGAAACACTTCTGAATATTCACTATTTACAAGTGATCTAGTTCATGCGGCTTCCTTTCCTTGAGTCGCCTGTACAGCTCATGGACGTTTAGTAGCTGGATTTCCTCTATTATATCATACCGTTGGAATCTTTATTCGCGTCTTTCCGCAAATCTTTTAACAGTTCACTATTGTTTCCATCCCAAAATTCCGATGGAGAAGGCATTTCTAATGTACTAATTTGCATTTACAATGTTCTGCAATACTTTATTAGGTATTATTGTGACTGAGCAAGTGGGAGAGTGACTGAGTAAATGACACTCTAGTTCTGTTTTCATGTAGACTGCATACTTTTATTTATACCTAAAATGTTTTTGACATCCTGACCTGAAATCAGACCCAAAAGATTACATTACTTCTCGTAGTATAACGTTATACTTCTCGTAGTATAACGTTATACTTCTCGTAGAGGTAACGTTTTTGCAGTACTTATACTGTGTGTTCTCTTTTATTTTTTTATTTTTTTCCCGTAAAATAGCAATTTTTGACACATAAGGAACATTTTCTCAGATAATTGTGAATGGATTTAGATTAAACTTCTGCACAGTCTTTTATACCATAATATCTACTGTATGTACTGAGTTAATATTAAAGTAAAATAATGTATTTTAATATTTATTTTTCACTTAATAAGCAAAAAATTATTATTTTAAAAGGGGGTAATAAAAAAAATTCTTATCTTCCTAACAATATAAATTAAGATGCTACTGACTCAGTGGGTGTAGAATAGCCTGAAAAGTAACCACAAAAAAATTGGACAGGATAACTCCAATGTTTTTGAGAAAATGTTCCTTAGATTAACATTATGGAAATTGACATTCCGGGTACCCTTAAATTTATGATATTGATTTACATTAATGTGTACTAGTTATTAAGACTTTACAATAAAAGAAAGTAGCCTAATGTTATCTAAAAACTTTTTGTAATACTTAAAAAAAAGTTGAACTACATTACCAAAGATATTGCGGCAGTACGAGTAATATTTTTAGTTCTCCCTTTCTCCATCCCTCTAAGAAAGGTGTTAAAAAAGGTATTGCGTTTTTAGTTATGCAAATGAATGCGATAAGGAATCAAGCTAGCATGTTAGCGTAAAATACTCTATGTCCTGATAAGCCATTGACAATTGCCTACGTCAGTGGAGTTTCCACACGAATCAGAAGGTGATATTTAGAAAAGAAAAAACAGTTTCCAGATAAAAGTTGTGTATTATATGTTGGTTTTAACTCCAATTTTTATTTTTTATTTTTATATAGTATTTTTTTACAGAAACCATATAAATATAAAAATTATGGCCCCTGATCATGAGGAGGTTATTTAATAGTTATTTTGTGATTATAACACCCAGAACTGTTTTCTTTTATATTGAACTCATCTTCATCTATTAGACCCAATATCTCTAAAGCTTTCACAACTTTGGAACTTTTGGTTCATCCTTGCTTACTCCGTCTAGCTAGAACACATAAAAATCTTCTGTGGTCACCTGTCCTCCTCCATTGTTCACGGATGACCATACCAGATGCGTTATTTTTCTTTAATTTTGTCAATTAATGAAATTTTTTAATGTAACATTCTATCTATACCAACTTTATCCAATATTTCAATATCTGATGAACCATCAGACGTAAAACATATGCCAAGATATTATACTCGAGCACCAATTCAATAATTCCCTTGTCGGTTTGTATATTGTGTTCTATCCTCAAATGAAATCAAATTGAGAAAACAAGTTATCATACTTATAATTATTCATTAAACCCTAAAAAAACCTAAACTTATTTCATATTAAATCTTGCCCTATAACTTTGGATGTTAAATTTAAAATTATTCATATAAAATTATTTAGAAACGTTTACGAAGCGTAATTTTTATTTTCTTAGTTTATTTTTACTTTGAACAAATTAAAGAAAAACAAACGTTTTGACTAAATAGTTGATAACCCATATGTATTTATACTGTCCATGACAGACAGGTAGAGTGTCAAATTATTTACACTCAATCTGTTTGTTGCAGGGCTAAAAATATAGTTCTGTTTCTTATCACATGGTCAATTAAATGACTTAACCATTTAAGAACAGAAGAGGTAGAGGTGTAAAAGACACTAATCAGAATTATCTCCTCTGAAAATAATAAATTTCATTATACAGCCAGACCCCGTGGTGAATGAAGTGAAGGTGTCATTTGTAGAGAGGGAAATATGTACTTTTCAGAGGGCCCGGCCGGCATGCTGATAAGCATCAGTTTCCACTCAGTGAGGAAGGCAAGGTGAACCACCTCGCTCCTCGTTTTACTTAGGAAAACCTCTACAGATTGAAACCAGCCTTTCTGTTGATGACCTTAAGAACATGTATTTGTAAACGATTCAGATAGCTAAATTTAAATTAGGGATAAGATCATTATTCTAAAATTTTAGTTTTGTGAATCAAAATTTATATAATGACAAATAGACAAACTGATATTCATATATTTTTGTGTAGTATCATGTATCATTTTATTTTGTGGATGATCATTCATTATTGAATATTGTTTTGAAAGGAACGTGATATATTTTAAATAAATTATTTAAAAGGATTTTTCTATTGTCAACATTTAAATCTCACATGAATAGAAAAGTCATTCATTCATAAATATGTTTTATACGTGGAAATGAAATTCCGAAAAAATGTTTTATACAACTACACTATTTGTATTTTACATGCATTATTCCGAAAAATAATTCATATAGTAAAGATCATTGTTTTTTGTCTTCTGTAAATTGAAAGGTTTTACAAATTGTTAACAATTTATTTTAGTTGTGTATTTTGGAACAAATGATTTAAACATACAATAGTTGAAATAAAAGTTTTTGAAATTCAATGGTTTCGACGGAGATTGAAGTAAATGAATTTAATTGTACGTGGTACTATTGAAACGTTATCAATAAAATGATTTAAAAAATATAATTATTTTTATATTTTACTTTTAATACTACATATAATTCTAAATAAATAAAGTACAAATCGTACAAGTATTCCCTTGTAATAATCATTTGTCTTTTCGGATTTTTTTGTATTGGTTGGGTCAATGCTGAAAATTCCATAATTGATTTACAGTGGGTTTTGTTTTTGCTGCGTACACAATTAGGTTGGCATGTGGGTATGTGTAAGGTTTGTTCAGTGTTTTTATCCGGAGTTCTTTTTATGAAGAGAGAGGAAAAGCGTGTCCGAACCGAAAATGAAAAAATTCCAATAGAAGAACAAAGAAATATTGCCGTAATCAGGTCTCAGGTCTCTCCAGCCAAACGATAGGGCACGTTTTTCGCAGTATCCCCTCCACATTTTCTTCCAACTCATTCTATCTTTTTATTATCTTTTTTATTTTTCCTCCTAGTTTTTTATAGCTTCTACTTTTTTTGCCTGCTTTCATATGAAAAATCTTTTAAAATATTTGTGAAAGTGCAGTTTAAGAATATATTATATCATGTCGACGTATAAAGGAAAGATAATGGCTTGATAACAATCCTTTTGTTTTTCCTATAATAATTGCATTATTGATTTCCGATAAAAATCTATGAAAAATATATACTTTATATTAATTGCAGAATTATAGTAAAATGTTTGTACGATAAAATTAATCAGTCGTGTAAACATTTGTACATATATGTGTTTTACGTAGCGTCAATCTATTTGAGTAATATTATCTAGCATCTTTGTAGTCAGACATTCCCAGTTTACAACAAGTTAACCCTTTTCAATTAACAAATAAATTAAACCACAATATGTGTTATTTATACAAATTAACAAAAATGATTTTAGACAGATGCCTAACAATAAACTAACAAATTAGCTAATAATTGCTGACAAATTGTTTGTTAGCAATTGTAATTGCTAACAAAAACTAATTTAATCTTCTATCATTTAAATATTGTAATTATACTCATGTTTATTTATCACCTAATTTTATGACATTTAAAGACCATAGTCCTGCCAATGAGGGGTGTTCTCGGGCAGCTTTTAAAATAATTTAAAACAATTAGCAAATATATTTGCTAATTGTACAAAACTACTGTAAATTTAAAGAAATAATATCAAAAAATTGTTGGCTGCCATAACTGACGCCATTAAAAGAAAATTTTATTTACTTAATAAAAAATTTAATGTGAAATAAGTGTTTCCAAGAAAATTAAATTATATCCGGTAAATTTTCAGGTAAACTGTTAATCTTACACCTAAAACATTAAAAATTCTCATTTAGTAACGATATTTCTTAGCAAAATATTAAGTATAATTTTATTACGTGGATTTATTAAGAAAAGATCTAGAATTGATAATAAATTTTTTGATTTCCCTTATAATTAGATTATTAATTTCCGGTTAGACTCTGTACGTACTAATTAAAAATTAATTAATTACAAAATATATGATAACATAATTATTTGCTTGATACAAATTACCCATTCCTGCAATATTTGTACATTGTTTTACTTTTATGAACTATTTCCTTATTTATAATTTCGCTATTGGATAAAGTAAAGTGTATAATCTCGTCAAAAATTCAAAAATTTGATACATTAATCTCTAACATCTTCAACTTTTATTACTCCAAAAACTGAAAAGTGGTTTTTGCATGGACGCTCTCCTATTTGTGTGTTAATGCAAGACGTTATCCTAGATCTGGAACATCTATATCGATTCAACTTTAAGTTCGAAACTTTTTCTTACTTACTTACTAACTTACTTATAGTTGAAAGTTTTCTCGTTCATCTGAGATTTTCTTAAAAATGTAACTTTCTTCATTTACTGGATTATTTATGGTTTATAAGCTAGCGTACGTAATAATATCTTGAAAATTTTATTGGGTATACGACATTAAGTTTTTTAATGTAGATTAATTTGTTACTTTTTATATTTTGTTGTTTTTTTTTTGTAATGTTTGTATAAGTAGTTTATAGTTTTTATTTTATTTATTTAAGTTACAACTACATTAAAATCGATTCAATTTATTTTAACAGTAACTAAGATGGTAAAGAAAATAAAAAACTAAAGGAAGTCAAACATCCGTGATATTCTTCTGTAATGTTTAGAGAAAATAAAGTACGAAAGATTTTCATTACAATTTCTATAAGGCAAGTCTAGAAAATCTAATTTTCTTTTGTCTTTAAATTTTACTACGGTAATGTACTATGAGCTGTGGAGTTTCCGTATATCTTATTTAATTTAACTGTTGCTTAGGTCATCAGCCGAAAGGCTGGTTTGAACCTGTAGAGGTTTTACTAAGTAAAACGAGGAGTGAGGTGGTTTACCTTGCCTTCTTCACTGAGTGGAAAAGTACGCTTATCAGCATGCCGGGCCCTCTGAGAAGCACAAATTTACCACTCTGCAAATGCCACCTTCACTTCATTCACCCCAGGGTCTGGCTGTATAATGAAATTTATTATACTGTCTTTTAAACCTCTACCTCTTCAGTTCTTAAATGATTCAGTCATTGAATTTACTGATTATGTGATAAGAAACAGAACTATTTATTTAGTCC
The DNA here is from genome assembly GCA_035578175.1 of Catonia carolina. Classification (NCBI taxonomy): domain Eukaryota; kingdom Metazoa; phylum Arthropoda; class Insecta; order Hemiptera; family Achilidae; genus Catonia; species Catonia carolina. The sequence goes on from JAQMRL010000003.1 coordinate 106,481,099, forward strand.
TGCAACGTAACAGATTGAGTGCAAATAATCTAACACCTATAATCTCCACCTGTCTGTTATGGGCATAGATTTAACCGGTGGGAAATTTTGCTTTCAGGAAAAGAGGTACCCAGTGATACATTCTCCGTTCAAAACTACAGGTGTTGTTCGTTATTTAGACAAAAATGTCTCTGCTCCATTTTCACTTTAGACGTTGTATAGTTTAGAAAATCCTTGTAGCTAGATCACGGGCTAATTGGTCGGGATGATCATTTAGTCGTTTGATACATTTACTATAGAAGGATGTAGTTAGTTCATTTACTGTCAAAATTTTGAAATCACTGAGGAGCGTTTATTACTTACATAAAAAATAGTGCCAGAAGCAAGTCTTAAGAATTTTAACAGAAAATCCTGGATCGACTTTAAGTTACTCTCTGCCGCTGCTCCAAAGAGTTGGGCACCATAAGTTCAGATTGGTCTTAACCGATCCATTTAATTTTCAACCTTGAGTTTTCGGGTAAAACTATTCTCTAATAAATGGATTTATTATAAAATTTGAATGATCATACAGTTCATTCAAATATTTTTTGCCTTTAATTTTGAATCTAAAACTATCAACTATAGTGCAATCATTAGGATGGATCCAAATATTTAACGCTAAAACCTTATAATGTGACCAGCTAAATTAAAAGTTTATTTCAGTGTTCTTTAAAGATATTTTTTAATTTTATTTTGTTTTTCTGTATGTTTCAGGTACACTCATTACAATGCGTTTGAGTTCGAAAATTTCATCAATTCTTTGATTTACTTCGTTTGAGACGATCCGAACGGTGGTCGTCTGCCATTTTAGCCTTGCTGCCTTGCTTTTCGATAAGTTATAAAGATTTAGATTAAATAATAATTTTAATGTATTAATTTTAAAAAAATTACAATGATCGTTTATGGGTTCCATTTTTGTTCTTTACTTATGAGTTATGCCGAAGTTTTCAGAATCCATTGGTAGCGTATTTAACAAAAGTAGGTAATCTTATTACAGTTTTCAAATATGTAGCGTAAAGAATAATACAAAGGTAAGTAATTGATATTGTAACCATATTTATTTTCCATAATTTCTCAGAAAGTAAATAAAATTCATTCGCCTTTGGCAATAAAGAAAATTTTTATGTCTTTAAAAACTCAGTTAAGCAGTTAGTGAATACATTTTAATTTGTATTAGGTATACATTATTGAAAAAAATAACTTCTACATTAAGTCGCCCAATATTTTTTAATGGTGAAACTCTTCAATTTAAAAGTGATACGTTCATATAAATTTTTATTAGGTTTCCTGTTTGTTATAATAAATTTTAATATTAAATTTTATCTAGAAATGAAATTTTTAATTTTTTAAATTACATTAAAAATGTATTCCCTTTAATACGTCGTTGACCTACTTTGACTTTTCCTAGAAATCAAAAAATGTAAATAAAAAAGTCGTAACAGTGTAGGTTGGATAAAAAAAGCTTTTGTAACTTTTCTATCAGCACTGTTAAATATTTTATGGGGAGAGGACTGTGATGTAAAGGGAACAAAATTTATTTGGTTACGCTTATGCATGGGATCATGTAAGTTGATCAAGAAGATCATATTAAATGACACGCTGTTGAATGAATAAGGGAATCAAGGAGAATGAAGGGGAACAGAGGACGTTATATCCTTTTATCGTCCTCTTCCCTCTATTTTCAACGTGTGTGGTTGATGGTACGGTTTTACTTTGATAAAAACTGGCTGGTGAAAACCCCTCAGCATCTGTTGTATGTACCAACGATGCCACTGACTTTGCTATTCGTTTCAGCTGCTTTGTAAGCTCCTGTTACAAGGACTATCAAGTCACGTGATATCTTTTCTTATAACATGAAAAAACCCATATATTCTACTTTACGTGTCTTCTAATAAAACTGTTAAATATGTATATTTTTATTCCCATTGAATTGATATCAACAACGGGTTAGTCTTTCATTTACTTTGGCAAAAATAGAAAAAATATAATGTAGATTGTATAATATCTTCGGTAGATCGTAAAAAATACTATTGATTTTGATATGCAGTACGTAGATCACCTGATCTTACATGATAATCTTCTACATAAAGATCATCGGCTGTTTTATATTTTATAAAATAATATTTTTAAAAAAATCAAATTTTAAAACTTATTTATTAAAAACTGCTAAATGTGTCTTAATAATATTACTTAAATTTAAATTTTGTATTTAAAAACATAAATAAAAAAGTCATGTTGGTATTGTTTAACATCAGTGGGGTTTGAACCTGATGAATAGGTGATCCCAAACCAACTTATCAAATAAATTTCAATATTTAATATAATACAATAATAATATGATCAGAATTTTATATTAAGAAAATAAACAATTAATTAAACATATTTAGTGTGATTATTATTTTGATTTAAAATATTGTTGTAAACAGAAACAGTACAAGTGGAACTGACTGCACCATTCAAGTGAAAATTTGTCAGTTAAGATTATTATAATGTAGACAATTCGAACTGGCACAAGTCTTGCTCTACGTGTAGACTACACTCAGTTCCGCGTAAAGTATATCCATAATCCATTCTTTTAACAAGATCTACAAATTTTAATCTACTCAAATACAACCTTATTTCAATGTACAAACATACAAATAACTTTTTCATTTTAAAATATGTATTTAATTTATACCAGGGAAAATTGAAATTATAAATTACAAGAATTAAACTTCAAAAACTCACTAAACTATACTCTACAGACGCACACAACTAACTAAACAAATTTGTCTGAATATAATGAACAGAAAACCATATATGAAAACAAAATTAGTCACATTATTATGTCAGACAGATTATTAACAACAACAGTGAAAACAAAGCGAAGTGCCGAGCGTGAGTCGCACATTACAGTAGCGATTGTATACTTTTGTGACTGTACCGTCGTTGCATGGCGAGGGGCGAAGAGCGGAATAGATAAACACCGAAGCTGCTTGTGCCAATTCGAATTGTCCAAGGTATAACAAGCTAATTTCGTTTCCTGAAATTTTACGGGAAAGCTGAAAAACTGAATGAAACTCTTATAGTTTCCCTGGAGATGTCAGAAAATATAGTCACGAAAAACAGTATCCAAGTAGGTACTCGTTGGTAGTTTTTCTAGTAGTTAGAATAAATTTTCATCGTTCCAACGACATCGAAATCAATGTTTGGGATAAAAAATGGATTTAGTAGATTAAGACTCTTTACTAACGACTTAATACATATATTTTTACTTTATCTTGCCTATATGAATATGTAGGAAGGAAAGTAGGCCTATTGTTTTCATGGCGATTTTTCAAAATTGAGTTTTCACCGGATCTACACGCTTTCAGACACCCTGAACCCAAAAAAACATGTTTTTAGCGAATGATTTGTGTGTGTGTGTGTGTGCGTGCTTGCGACGCACCCCTCCCCTACACACACATACACCATTTGCTAAAAAATTGTTTTTTGGGTTCAGGAGGTCTGAAAACGTGTAGAGCCGGTGAAAAATTGATTTAAAAAATCGACATGAACGCAATACTTTCCTTCCTACATATTTATATAGGCAAGAGAAAGAAAAAAATCTTATATAGGCTATGGTAAAATATTAGCTCTATTTATGCATAGTTATAAAGTCACAAGTTCATTAATCTGCTTATTTTTCAACAGTGTAAAGTTTTATAGAAATAATTTAAATTAAATAAGAATAATAATTTAATTTCAATATAACAATAGATTCAGTAATAATATCCTTTTGTTTAAAGGAATTACAGCGTTCATTGTTATTTGCGGAGATAGAAATGTTAACCTGAGAATATTCCATTAGGTTAATCTACTTTATTTCAGGGTATTTAAGGTACTTTCTCACGTCAAGTAAAACGTGTAACAAACTTAAATATCCCTAGTACTCTGCCTTAACGAGCTTTAAAGCTATTTTAGAGTTTCCTTAATTAGAAAAACCTCTACATGTACATCAGTCCGTTCCCTTCCACTTTAGGGTTTGTAAGTCCCAATCCAGCATGGACATTCCAAACATTTTACTATTCAGCTAATTTACTAAGTAAAGTTTTCTCCTAGTTTAAAACACTGAGAGAATACAAACGGAAAAACCCTAAGGGAAAACATAATGAAGTGTTACTTTTGTAATGAACTTCTAAAGCCAACTTTTTCACAAAGGTACTGTTTTATTTTTTAAATTAATGACTTTTATTTTACTCCTGTTTAAACTAAACTTAATTCAAAACAAAAAGTTTATGATAGTTTAAACAAAAAAATAAATTAAAATACAAATAATAAAGATATCCGGGAAAAACATTAATTTTTGTTAACGAATCTTTTACTAATTTGACAGTTGTAGCCCGTTTATTTTTACCGATTTTCTTTCATCTACTACTTAATTGCACTGTTTCTAAATTCTGTAACTCGAAAAAGTCAAGTATGAAAGTTTTCTAATTTATGTTAGCCGCTTAAAACTTGATTATACATTATTGAACGAATTTCTTTGTGAACACTTATTACAAAATCTATGCTACGTATTGTCAATCAAAGAAATCATTTATGAAAAGAGGTAATTATTTTAACATATTTTCTACACGGATATTGTTTTAACAGACATTTTATTCATAAACAAATTAGAGCTTAATTATTTTTCCATTAACGATTGTGGGTGTAAACTGACAAACCTTTTGATCAATAACCAAAAAGCTGGTTAAAACTATTAGAGGTTTTACTTGGTAAAATGAGAATAAAGTGTTTTACAATTGACTTCCTTACTTGGTTATCAGTTTGTTTCTGAAGAAATTTAACATCAACTCTGATAGTAAAATGAAATTCTTTTTCATGTATCGTATCCTCTCAGAACATTACTAATCGTAACAGCAGTTTGCGTTTCGTAGGTATCCAATCTAAAAAGCGTCTTTATACTCGTATTTATACCATAAGGTACCAGTCCCGTAGTAGGTTAGCCACAACGTTTTCTTCAACCTGAACGACATTTACTCATTATTTCACCTTGCATTATATTCTAGAATAATCTATATTTTTAACTCACATCGCATGCCCAACGTATTTGAATTTCCTTTTGTAATAGTGTGTATAATTTCAATGTTTTTTTTTCGAGAGCACCTTATCTCGAACGCTGGAAGTCAATTTATGTTAACAATGCTCAAAATCTAAGCCTCAACACCATACAAAAAAATTAAAATTACATAATAGCAAAGTAAACCAACACGTAAGGGAATTTTAAGGTTTCTACTCCTTACGATTCTGCCGATTTTCCTCAACCCGATTAAAGGTCTTGTTTTTTTAGAACAGGTATCTTTAATTAAGTGTACTTTCATCTCTACCTCTTCTATTCTTTAAAAGGGAGTCGGGAATCCAAAAATAACATTTTTGGACTTTTTTGTTTTTTTACAGTTTAGCCTATAATATTTCAAAATCTTGTGATTAATTTGATATATTTACTGTTGTTCTACGGTGCCTTTCCTTTCTATTTCCCCCCCCCCTTCTATTTTAATATTTAAAAATAAATTGGGCTACAAATAGACTTTTCTCCAGTGTTTGTGACATTAAATCTATTTTCTTTTTGCTTTTACTTTGGTTAGAACTAAGATAACGTGATGATTTTTGTTTTGAGTTTTTTAGAACTTCCTTGTAGTGCCCCAGTAGTTAAAAAGACGGTCACAGAATTGAATGAGTATGACCACATCTAGGATCTTGACCGTATCAATACTAGTGGCTTATGACCCCTTTTTTGCTAGGTTCAGTTGAAACCTGCAGATAAATTTCTGTCACAATCCATGCTATTTTCAAGCACAGCCTCCTCAACAGAAATCTTCTTGCTTAGTACTGCATGAAGCAAGTTTGCTAACACAATCTTAAAGACTATAAGCTGGGATGCACTAACTTAATTTTTTCAGTTTCTTGCAATTTCCGAAAAATTCATTTGTTACCACAAAAGGAACATTTTCTCAGCAACCACTCAACCAATTTTGATGAAAACTTCAGGGTAGTTAATTTTTATAAAAATGCATAATTTCTATGAATAACTTGTGTAAAAAATATATTCTGAAATATTTTACAGCTATAAATGTTTCAAAATTTCTTAGGTTTGAAAAGTGAGCCGAATTTAATTTTTTATCTTTGTTAAACAAAATATTATAAAATTGTTTTATTCAAAATGTGTACTTATACTTAAAAAAGCATAATATATTGTAAAACATTGCACAATGTTCTAAGCAGTACAAGCTGAGAAATTGTCCCTTAAGTAAGTATAATGAAGTATAGGACTCCCGTGTCCCCCTTAATAAATTTTTCATTTATTTTTGGCCTTCTTGGAGTAACTAATTACGAGTAATTAAATGAGTAATTAATTCATTTATTGATTATATGACAATTTAACACGAAAAGTTGTTTACAATTAATTTTTGCAATCTCATTGTCTTCTCATTCTTCTAGAAGGGTATTAAAATTATGCAATTTACGGAGATCTTCACAACTTTTGAATAATTCGTATTACGAAATTTTTTACTGTATTGTTTTTGGGTTATTGAATCTTGTACAAGTCTACATTTTTGAATGCAACTTATTGTATTGAATAATTACAGAACGCATTTGAATTGAATAGAAATAGTTTCATCACTATAATAATTTGTAAAGTAGAGAGTTTACAAAGATGTAACTTACTTGTTAAACTGCGTTTGCTTTGTTATGAAATTTCATATTTTACCTACTATACGCTGTTTACAGAATGGACATGCCATGTTTGTCTTTCATTCACCGGAGTAGAATAGAGAGATAATTATTATACAAATATTATTCATTCGCAACTCCATTGTCCGTCTAATGTATACAGTAATTTTTATGTAATTGTAATAGGTACTACAATTTTCCCTATTGTTCTAAATGGAGCATTACTTAGATTTTTTATTTATTGTAATCTTACGTCCCCCACCTTGCACAAGATTATATTTCTGGCGCCTGCCTCGTATACCAAATATATTTAAAGGTTTTTAACGAATTTCAGAAACATTTAGAATAGAATCTGTTGGTAGTTTTATGGTAACATGATGGTACTATTATAAAGTGTATGATGATACTATTGTATAAATTCTTTGGAATCAGCAAAGATTGTTACTTATTGTACTTCTGTTTTTAAAACGTTAAAAAATTAAAGAAAATTATTATTACAGCTAGAAAATCAGTGTACTTTCTATTCATTTAAGTTTTAGAATTGAAATTTTCCCGATTTACCAGGAATCCCTCAAATACCATTGAAAGGCGATCAATAGCTGTAGAAGCAAAATAGATTAAAATAAGATTAACAGAACACACTATGTGGTGTCTTCCTGTAAGCCCTTAATACATTTTTTTATTACGTAGGTCTATTGTGATCCTTTCTAGCCTACTGGTTGTCATTGCAGTTTGAAAAAAAATATTATAAAAAGGATGTAGGCAAACGATATTTTTACTATTTTTCCTGGTAGGCTATAATATTCGCTTATAAAACGCTGTGGAACTTTTGTTATTGTACGTTATATTAGAAGTTATGTTTCTGTTTCGTGTTATTTTATTTAGGATACCGTCTAATGAAAATATATCCACCTAAACACGTGTTATCCTGTAGGAAAATCCTAGAAAACATTGCATTCAAAACATAAACAAGATGTTGTAGTTATCTACAAGATTTTATTTTCATCCAAATTTTTAAATTAAGAAAGTCTAAAAATTGTGTAAGATATTTCTACAAGAAGAAGATATTTATACTAAGAAATTCTACAAGAATTCTTTTATAGTCCTAACTTGGCTTAAATTTGAAGAACTCGTTCCATAACTTATTTTTAACAAGAAATTTGGAATTATCTTCACAGCGTCAAAAATTTTAATTATAAAATTAATATCTACATATTTAATTAATAAAATACTGGTGTGAAACACTCACACGACTTTCTCTTGCTAATGCAAATAATAAACAATATAACCTACCATTAGTAATAAAACATTAGAAATATAAAAAAAATTAACCTCAATAAACATAACCTCAATTTGGCTTAAAAATACGTAAAATCACTCTTTCACGCTAAACTAGGCTCTTTAGAGAAAAATGCTATAAATAAAAAATGTACATTTTTTAATTTCCTATAAATTAGATTATGTAAACTTTGTTGTACAATGCATACTAAGGCTGAAATCTTAAAAAATCTATTTTTTACACATTTTTTCGTGGAGAAAAACAGAAAATCGCTAATTACCGCTAAACTAAGCGTTATATAAAACATGTTTGCATTGAAACTTGTAGGATTTTAAATTCTCTACAACTTTTATTATATACATTTTATCGCTAAAATGAATATTAAAGCCGCAATCTTAAAAAAAAACAAATTTGTTATGTGAAATCAGCCTCCCTAAGAATTTTAGCAGACATGGGGTCTACCCTACCTTGTAGAGCATAAAAAATGTAGTAAATGGGGCGATTTTAAAAACAATCGTATGAGCTGTTTTTGAGAAAATTGCAAAAAAGTGAAAATGACTACTTCCGGTTGACCGATTTTGATTAAAATTTTCGTGTCGGGTCCGGTAGTGGTATTTAACTTAAGTTTTAAGTTTCAAGTTCGTACAAATGTTCCGTTCTTGAGATATACTGTACACACACCCACACACACACACACACGCGCGCGCGCGCGCACGCACGCACGCACACACACACACACACACACACACACATGTAGTATAGCGGTACGTTCAGCACACTTAAGCTCTTACACCAAAATAAGGACACTTTTTCAAAATCACCCCTTATTTCAAAATAAAGACCACCCCTTAAATCAAAATAAGGACCAATTTTTCAAAATTACCCCTTATTTCGAAATAAGCACCACCTCTTATTTCAAAAAAGGATCACTTTTTCAAAAACATATTCTTATTTCAAAATAAGGACCGCTTTTTGTTAATATAACGAGTAAGCACAATTTTGAAGGCAACTTTTAAGAATTACGCTCTTAAATCATAATAAGAGCATATTTCAAAAAAAGGTAAAGCAACCAGCTAAATCCCTGATAAAACCAATTCAAAGAGAAAAACATCAGTAAACTAAAAAGTGTCCCTTAAATCAAAAATTTCAAAAGCACTTAAAACATTTTCAAAGAGCCGAAGCCCTTTAAAAATTTTAAAACGTAATTTGCTTTATCAGTTACGTGCATTATAAATGTAAAAATAACAGCTATTAAGAATAAAATAATCACTTGAGAATATTTTTCCGTCACCTTTGGTTTCTAATTTTTCATCGTGCAGGAAATCCAACAGAAGTAAAAAAATTTCGTCGCGCAGAAAATCTAAGAGAAATAAAAATGCCCTAATAACGAAGTGGTTGTTATTTCCCTATAGCGCGTTTGGAAATATAAAACACTCTTATTTCCTTATTTCAAAAAATGTGATACAATCTGATTGATGAATTAAATCAAGTCATTTAATGAATTAAATTAAGTAAATTATAATAAAACGTATAAATATCATGGACAAAGATTTTTTAAATTGTATTACAATAATAACTAGTTTTTAATACAAAGTAAATTACAAATAAAATTATTAAGTGTCAAAAACCATTGTTTCACACCCCAGAGTTGTCGCTCATAACCAAGATGTTGACTTAAAATGAACTAAACAGAAAAAACATTTGAACGTCGGCTACAAATTACTACTGTTGTTGTATTTCTGTTTGATCTAACAATCTTCTTTAGGTTCCTATACGTTCCGGATATTGGCCACCTTGTTAACAATACTTAACCTTATCTACTGCTGCTCGTAACAGCTGTGTTGTCATTTTCGAGTACCACATTCTCAGATTTTTCAACCAGAAATACTTCTTCTCCCCACGCTACGTTGCCCAGCTATTATTCTTTGCAATATAGATTTCAGCAGATCATATATTTTCTTGTTGCGCATTACATGTCCCAAATACTCGAACTTCCTAATTTTTATCGTGTTCGTGACTTCTTTTGTATCTACATGCGTCTCAATACCTCCTCATTAAGAGACGCAACCCACTCAGGAGATTCTCGCCATCATTCTGTAGAACCACATTTCAAATGCTTCAAGTGTTTTACTCATGAAATCTTTAAGCGTCCAAGACTCGACGCCGTAAAACAGAACCAAGAAAACATAGCATTGCAATAGTCGCATTTTTGTCTTAATATTCAGATCGTGTGTTTGAAATACTTAACTCTTTCTGTTTAATTTTTTTTAGCCTTTATTTGTTATCAGGAACTGTGTTTTATTGAGAACCACCCAATTTTATTGCTGCTTTTCGCTGTATTTTTGGCGTGATTCGGCATGAATTTTTGAACAGGGATCCTCCAGTGGAGTATTTTCAGGAATAGCTGTCAGCTGGTCACCATACAAAGTCGCTTGCCCAACCAGTGTTACTTAACAAATAATAGCGACTTTCTACCAGGTGGCTGACTGGGCTGGCCCGAAAGCCATTCTATTAAATGTCCATTGATTTATCTAACGAGCAATCTACCATTATTTTTATGTATTTTTTTTATTTCAATACGGGTATACATGGTACACGGAAGATTGAAATAAAAATGGTTTGAGAGAGCCAAAAATAACAATGAAAAATAGATAACATCAGGCGTGAGAAACTAAATAATTTAACTTGTTCCTTATTAGGCCGTAACGATAAAAAAACATCAAAAAATAATAAAACTGAATATATCCCTTACAGTGCTAGCTAGCGTCCTATTATTAGGACGTCAGCAGTTTTACCAAAAAAATGCCGGCGTCGTCCTTTTATTAGTACGTTGACTAAAAAATTCAAAAAATATTTATTTTCACTCAATTTTTAAAAACAACGTATGAAAATAATCGGTAAGAAATGTACATTGAAAAAATACAAGTAGAGTTTTTTCTATGAATGTAACTGATTAAAACAACTAAAAACTGGATTTTTTAACTTTTATTACAGTATTTTTAATTTTTACAATAAATAAATTATTTTTTGTAAATTTGCACAATTAACTTGTCTTTAAATTGATATAAGTGAAATTGAGTAACATAATTTTTAGGATGATTTTCTTTAATTAAAAGGGAAATTTTCACAAAAAATGACTACGTATCATTTTATTTTTAAATTGTAAGAAATGTGTTCCAAGTTGAATGTTGTATAAGATCAATTCATTATGAACAACAAAAAAGTCTTTAAGATACCTTGAAAAATAGCCTGTTATGGATTAGATATATAAAATGCTACATATCGCACATAAGTAGGCTGGCATTTTTTGGTAGGAACTCATAATATTCTCCCGGCACTGTAAGAGATATTATTATATTATTAAGATTATAGACACAAAAATTGATAACTACGAAGACCATCGTCACTTGGTGAAATTGTCAATTTTCCGTAGCTTTCAAAGCTAAAACTCTACCATCATTTTAGGGGATACCCAAACGTTACCCAATAATAATTTTCTCATCCCATACTCCTTTACCTTTCTATAGCCCCTTCATTACTGTCTATCTATCGTATGTACAAAGATCTTTAATTGCATCAAATAATATTGTAAGAGGGTGTTGGGAGGAGATAATATTAGCAAAGCTAAAGTAATTTTATTAGGAAGATTGTAGGCCTAACAATTTCAATTTACTTTGAATCAAGTCTAGTCAAATCGTCTGTCATTATTAACAATGTTAGAAATGTAGATAATATATAACTTAAGTATTTGCTGAATCTGTTAGATTATTAAATTGTAATTTAGGTTAAATTTCATTAATAATCTACTTCTGTGTTCTATTCAAAAGTTATTACATATAATAGGGCCTAATGTTGTGTATAATTCAGATATTAAATTTTTGGATTTGCCTTAAAATGTCAAGTAATTCTTTTGATACAGAATTTTATTCGTTATTTTTCATTAATTAATTCATATTCATAGCTTGAAGATAAAAATTTGAACTGAACTATTTTTCACAAAATAGTTCAGTAATTTATGTGAAAATCTTTTGATTTTGATGGTATTATATTTGTGTGTCTTCGTTGTGCAGGCATTTCTTTATTTACGCAGTTAATTCGTTCCGAAAAATTGGCGCGTAATTCAAAATCGCGTAAATCAAGAGCACGTTTCCCATAAGATTGCATTGTAGTACTAGTAATGATTCTTTTCACAGCAAGGACAAAAATAATTTTAAAACGTTGATTTGGCTTGAACATGACGTAATATAAATTAAAATTACAAAAATATTACAGAGCAATCAAAAATAATAATAATAATAATACAGTTTATAATTACACCTACAAGAATTACGGACTGTACAGTTTTTGTCTCATTATTTTTTAAAAAAAGTTTACATAGGTTACCTATTTTGATTTCAACCTTGGTTTCTTAAAAAAGAAGCATCCAGTTAAGTCTGTTTAGTAGACAACTTCAGTTCATCAAGCGCCATTCGGTAACAATTTACCTCATTTTTAACACCGTTGATCAATTTATGGCTTCTCTAAGTTTTGGGATATCGCGTAACTTTGAAACCGGAGACGCGTATATTTAGGGAAGGGTGCTAAAATGACAGCCGCGTAACTTCAAAATCGTGTAAATCAAAACGCGTAAAGAGATGCTTGTATTACAATTACAAATGATACAGAGAACCCTTGTAAGAAGGCTTGAACGCTATTGGACACAGGACATTCTTGCGAAAAGTCGATGAGAAAGCTGAGGCTTTAGCTTCATCAAGTAAAATCAAGTGTTGGTAAATTAAAAATTTTACGTCTTTTCAACAAACTGTTAAGAAAATTTAAGAGATTTTAAAATAAAATTAGTTATGTCAAAAACCAGTCAGTTATGAGTTACATTAAGTATTGTAGTTACGGTTCAGTGTCAGATTAAATTTAATAATTTTGGATCTAATAATTCCAATCAGAATATTTAACTACTTGCACTTTTAGTTCATATGTTATAAAAAATTAGTTCTTTGTTCACTCATGCGCAGTACTTTTTATAAATTTCATAATATAAAATTATTTTCTTTGGTAAATTATATTTCAAAATATAATTTAACAATTACCTTGTTTTGTTTATGGTTTGTTTTTGTTATATTAAAATAATTGTTAATTTGTTCGTTTGTATACAATAAATTACCTTTCCTTCTATATTATTTGAATTTTCCGCACAGGGAAATTCTATGAATAATGTTAAAATGTTTTTTAAAGATTTTTCTTTTTTCTTTTAAATAGGTTATTACATTTTCTCTTTCATCTTTTTGACACTTTGATTTTTACTTCGTTCTTTTTCAGACACTTTTGCTGTCTGCACGTCTCAATTTTTTTTCTTTTTTATTATGATAAATCTTGCTTTTCCATTTTTATATAACTTTTCTTTTTTCTCATATACCTTTTGTATAATTTATGTTCAGTCCTTTGAATGGCACCTATCGTTTTATTTTACTTTTTAAGGTCCTTTTCCATACATTATTATGATCTTATTTGGTTCGATTAATAATTTTGTTATTATATATATATATATATATATATATATATATATATATATATATATATATATATATATATATATATACATAATTGTTTGATTACCTGATAAATTTTCTTTTTTTGTCTGGTTGTGTGTACAAATGTAATTTTGTGTCTGAAAATATTATAAGAATTACCATTCACATTGAATATCACCCCTACCATTTTTCTTTCCTAATATATTATGTAATAATCTCGGAATTAGCCATTTAATCCCACTATTGGTAAACTAAAGAAAAATAGTCATTGCAAATGAAATATCTACAAAAAATCATTTTCTAGATCATGAATTCAAAACATTTTTTTGATAAACTAACTGTGCATTAAAAATTAAGTTTGAAACCTTGTGTGGTTTTTCAATACTTAAATATCGTTCCATTCTTGACTGTACATACTTTTCTGCTACTAACTTATTTAATTAATATTTTATAGTTTTGAGCAATTTTGTTTTACAAATTAAGTATTTTTTCGGGCCCATCTTAATTCGTAACGATTTTTATTGCCAGTGATAAAACCGCGGTAACTTATATCACTGAAAATATTATTAGAAGACATTATTATTTAATCGAAAACGGATTTATTTCAATTTTCATGAGTATTAGTCAAAAATTTAAGAAAATAAATACGCTACAATCCCCTCTTTCGGAATCTTTTTGAGATAATTATTGTTTAGTTTATTTTTAAAAACATATAGAATATAAAAATTGTAAACATTTAAAAGTAATTTTCAATAAAAATTATCGTTTGACAATGGTTGTCCGGATTCTGGTTCGGACACCTATTAGAGTCAATTAATCAGTCAATATAAACTACTAAAAAATATATTATTTTGTTTTGAAATTTGATAGTTATATTTAGATATTCTCTTGTTTATTGATTATATATGAAGGATAGAAGTACTTGTACCAGTAACAAAGTTTAGGACACGGCATGGTAAAGGGTTGTGGGTTGGGTGTATGTAATATTGAGACAATACTGTTATTTCAATGCGGCTTTTCTCTAATTAACGCGCTTGCTTTCTCCCTCTACAAGAGCTGTTCTGCCCTGAGGGAAAGTGGTTTCTCTGTTGACCTATCTGTTTTCCCCATTCCTAAAATCCTCCATGTAACGTACTACCTAACTGAAATTTAATTTGCCCTCATGTACCCCCTTCTACTTTATATCTAAATTTTTAAATAGAAAAGAAAATCAAGTCGCTTTTATTGACCTAGCTAGAATATTATAATATTAGTCAAAATCATGTCGGAAACGAGGTGGAGATTAAATCATAAACCACCATACCATATTTCCAATTTTTTTTTCATTTAAAGTCCAGATAACAGGCTTTACCTCCGTTGAATCCGTATTTCACCTGCTGATTCCGAGCCTGTAAATAATTTTTGACTTTGACTTTATTTAGAAACTATACAATACATTATAGGTAATCTTTAAAAAGTTTAACAAAATTCTTAAAAAACCCAAATCGCAGAAAAATAAATAGCAAAATGGTTTTAAAGAATATGTATCCCATTGCATGATTCAAAGATTGAACATTAAAAAAAAATAAAAAAAAGACGTAAGAAAAATTTAATAGTTAATAAGAGAAACAAGATTTTAGTACAGTAATTTAAATTCAAACAACACAGTATGATAGAAAAAAGAAAACAATAGACGAGCAGTCATGTTTTTTACCCTTAAAAGCAATAAACTTTAAAAAAACTAGGTATCCTAACACTTATACTCGTAGACAAAGGAATAAAAAATTAATTTTTTCCTTCTACGCCGTAATTTTATGAGCAGTAACAAATTCTTACAAAAAAAACCTCGTAGTAATTTGGAAACGATAGTTAGGCTTTAAATAACTGAATACTTAATAAGTTTATGAAAATTTCTTTCGTGATGGTGGGAAATATTGATCAGAAGGGAAATGAAGGTCTTGGTTTTTTTTGCTAGTTTTTAATAGTTCAGAGTCTGTCTGATCTCTTTTTATAGAGAACTACGGATCAGCGAGTTATAAAGGAAAATTATTTGAAACAGTGAAGTTGAATTTTAACCATACTGAAAATTAGATGATTGTACAAAATTTTCATGTTTCAGTTTTGTATGAACGTGAATAATTTTTTGAGAAAAGAAGAAATAAAAGGGATATTTTTTATTACCATTCTTTTCATCTTTGATACAAATTTTAAATATGTAAATTGAATTCGAGGTGGTTCGTAAATTGAGTTAATAGGTTAGACTACATTTGAGTGAAGTAAAAATCTAATTAGAGAATTCCAACACAGCTACTGGCATTGCCAACTTATTAGGCCTATTGAAGAACTCACAAGTTTCATTTTACTTTTCTTAATTGAAATTTTTAAAACGTTTTCTTCTTGAAATAAGTTCAAATGGATGAAATACACTACACATTTTATTTTAAAATTCTGCTTGTCAAATTAGTAACTCGTTTGTTTCAAATCAATTTAAGGTTATTGTATTATTTTATATCGATTAACTATTTTACTATTTTTTTGTTTCAGTCTGTAGCCTAAACGAAGACGTTTATGTGAAAGTCCTTGTTTTAGTTCCCGACACCCTGCATCTAGTTCGAGAGAGTACCATCTATATATTACTTCATTCTGAAAATTTGCTAACTAATGTTTTGAAAAACTTGGCTATAAATTGAATTGTAAACTCTTTTAAAAAATAAATAAATTATTCGGTCAATTTAATTAACTATAAATTTTTACCATGATATCGTCAGACCAATATTTATCTAGCTCTCTATTTTGAATTCACTCAAAATACGGTTATGTATATTTTTCTTTGGTCAACTAGACTACGAAAAATAAAAGTCGTTTCATGAATGTGAACTAAAGATTTTGGTGAGAAACTACCTTATGTGGTATTGAGGGTTGCCACGTATACAAAATTTTATTCAAGTAACTCTTAAAAATCTGTAAAAATGTAATACGTTCACAAAAGTTTCATAGAAAATACCCCAAAAGGTATAATAATTGGATTGGATATGCCTATTTTGAACACATCGGTAACCGCAATGTATGGTGTCGACACGGCAATTCTTGTACAGGAAAAAACTGATTAATCTTCCAGGTTGGCGCAGTGATATCTTTAATTAATACAAGTATGGCTTACCCATTGGGGTATTAAGCTATACCCAAGAAAATTAACACAGGTTACGCGTTCACCTTACGACGTCAAACTTATCCGCCTGTGGTGCTGAATAAATTCATATCCCCCAGGCGAGAGTGATGCAATATATTGGCTTGTTGCGACTAACTTGGAAGCATCATCTACGTACAAAACGTTTACAACTTAACCGCCGCCAGAAGCTACTCTTCTGCTTAATTAACCCTCAATAAAAAATCCAAAATGTTAATATACAAAATACCCTTTTGAGACCAATCTGGACTTATGGTGTCCAGCTCTTTGGAAGAGTGAGAGAGTAACTTAAAATTGATCCAGGGCTTTCAATCAAAATTCTTAAGACTTGCTTCTGGTTTTTTTATGAACACAATAAAACCCTTCACGGCGATTTAAAAATTCCGACGGTAAAGGAACTAATCCGCGACCTTATATAATAAATTTCACGAACGACTAGATGACTATCCAAACCAATTAGCTCGTAAATAGCTACAAAGAACTACCCAACTGTGCAACGGCTAAAGCGAAAATGGAGTAATAGACCTCTTGATCTGGATAATGGGCAACACTCATAGTTTAAACGGAGAATGTACCACAGGTAGATTCCTTAAAGTAAAATTCCCCACCCCCATTAAAATATCATTACTCGTATACAGAAATTATGCAGCTTGTACCGTATTAAGAATTAAAGACAAAAGAAAGTAATTGCTACAGTCTGTTTCATTCATTAGTTAAAAATAATCTCACTCGGTAGAACATAAGATTTCTTATACAATAATTCTGAAGCGTTACCCTTCAATGGACAATTTAATGTCCAGATATTTTTAATTTGTGCAATCTGTTGTAGTTGATAATTCCATAGCTCTTGGTATGGTTGTAATGATAAATAAATACTAAAACTTTCATGTAACAAGAGTAAATATTCTTCTTAAAAGATAATTTTTATTCTTTTTGTTAGTTTTCTTATTATATTATAGATCGTTTCACAGAGATGGATTGTTGAAGCCTATGAGAAATTCTTTAAAGTGGTATTTGAACGCCTTAGACTATTTACTTTGTTCTGCTACCCAAGTTTCATTCTGTATTATTTGCTTAATATAAAGTTTACTTTCCGTTTCTCCATTTTATATTTCAGTAATGTTAGTACAACAAAATTTAATTTAATTGAACGAAGTCTGTTAAATGTTTCTTGCTAAATTAATCGCAGAAAACTTAACTATAGTATATGTAGAAAACTTTATCCGTAAGAACAATGATTTAATTAAGGGATTTTAATGACAATTACCGATTAAAATTTTAAAAAGTTGTATATCTTTTGCATTAACCTTCTTCATTAACAAAATCGATCTGAAGAATTTGTTTGTTGTAATATTATTTTTCTAGGTTATGTAAAGACTAAAGAAATATTTGTAGGTATAACGAAAAAATATCAAAATCTTAATTTCGATTATCCGGCCAGCCCAGACAGAAATCTAATGGGAAGATTTTCTTTTGTAAAGTAAGATCCATTGAGTGAGCTACGTCTTATGGTGATCAGTTGACAGTCATACATGAACAAAGAACGATTAAATTGTGTATTAGTTGTTTGAAAATAAGAACAGTTCTGGATATCAAAATAAAGTAAAAAAATTTAATTTCAGCAATTCTTTTCATTTTATAATTAAAATTATTCATTATTTTACGTATTTTATTACCTAGTCTATTCGACCACTTCACAATAACGTTGAACTGGATTTGGGAAAGGCTTAATCTGGGAAAGTGAAGGCGTTGAAGAAGTACATTATGTTATTTGGTAAGGTAGTGGTATACTCTTTTGGCGAGGATAACAACAATTTTCAGGGTTCGTGAACGTCAAAAGGGATTATCTTCACCCAGTTCAGGAAGAAGTACAGTATTTGAGCTCCGTACCTGCTAGAGTTTATAGCCACATAGTCACTCCCAGATTGCTGCCGTATCCTATAGATACTTTTCCACTTGTAATTTTCTTATTCTACTAGGTTGCCATGGCAACGCTACGTGAAATGTATTTTTTTGTAATAATACCGTATTTTATTTTTGTTACATTCATTATTTTTTATAGTGAAAATATTTTGTTGTTTAGATCAACAGCCGAAAGGCTGGTTTGAACCTCTAGAGGTTTTACTAAGTAAAAACGAGGAGTGAGGTGGTTTACTATTACCTTCCTCACTGATTTAAATGAGTATGCTTACCAGCATGGCAGGCCCTCCAAAATGCACGCACTTTGCACCCTGAAAATGACACCTTCATTTCATTCACCAAAGGGTCTGGTTGTATAGTGAAATTCATTACTCTCAGAGGAGATAACTCTGACGAGTATCTTTTACACCTCTACCTCTTCTGTTATTAAGTAGTTCAGTCATATAATTGGCTAACTATGTGATAAGAAACAGAACAATTTTTTTGTAGCCCTGGAATCAACAGACCGAGTGCAATTAATTTAACACGTTACTTGCTCGTTATGGGCAAGCAAATATTTTATTTCGATTAATGTCTTGTTTCTTAAAAAACAATATCCATATTTTCGTTTATTAATTTTAAACCTTTGTGCTTGAATTTTATAAAAAGAATAACATTCCCAAGAATAATCCCTAGAATTGTATAACCGGGGGAGCTACAAATATGACTCAGTTATAATTGTCACGCCTATTATTCTTTAACTTCATTTATCTTTCAAGATTTTTAAAATTGGAAAAATATAACGTCCGTTTTATTTCCTATAAAATGAGTGGTATCTTTAACTGTTTTTTATTATATATTTTGTAAAACCATATTATCTCCAAGGATGTATAACATGCGATAAATTTCGTTAGTATTCATTTGTAATCTAATGTATTTATAACATTGATGAAATGTATTTTTTACACTCTTTACCCAAGATTTACAATGTAATAAATTTTTTAACCATAAAATTCTTTATTTAGAACATAAACTAACATGTTTTTACTTGACGAAGCTAATAGGCTAAATATAATAGTTATTACTTTAGCTTCTTTATTAATTTTCTGTAAGATGGTTTCGAAACCGTTCCCACTTAAGTCTTCTAACAATGTTTGGGCATATATACGTTTCAAAATCTGAACGTAAATCGACGCACTATTTTATAATCAGATCAGATAGGAGTTTTAAATCGTTAAGAGGGGTACAGTTCGTAATATAAAAGATAAATTGCATCATTTTATGAATTATTATTTTGTTTTGGATTGCCTGAATGTCCTTAGTATGGGATGTTTTTGCTGGTCCCAATAACTGCACCTAATAGTTCCGTACAGTTCTTATGACTGCATTGTCTATTGTCTATTTATTTGAGTTTTAGTGGTTTGTTTTTTAACGGTTCTTTATTTTGCTGAGGATTTTAACGTAACAGCAGTACGATTGTTTCTTATAAAATAATAAGAACACTGAACAAAAAAATATTTTATTCAACTTTACAGTAAAATTTCTCAAAGAAGACTTCATCGATTGACTAGTGCACACACCTATTTATAAATGTTACTAAGCTAGCCTTTTCGAAGGTACAGAACAGAATATTGCAGACTTTTAAAAAAATTAACACAAAATAAAACAATCATAAATATTAAAGTGTGTGATTGCGGTTGTACAAAAAAAGACAAACGTCAATTATTTCCCTACCTGATAATCCCCTCACACACTTCAAATAAAATAAATATTTTCAAAATGAAAATATCTTTTCTTAATCAAGGATTAAGCCTCCGCCTGTTCCAACTCACAACAACGACAAACTATTGAATTATTACCATCGTTTGCGTGGCCTTCCAACATCTCTTTTCCCCCTGGTCTGTATTGCAAAACACTGAGGGGGGATCTTCCCCTCAGGCATTCTCTCTACATGCTCCCTCCATCGATTTCGATGTTCTGCTATCTTCCTATTCAGGTTGTAAACATCCAGTTTTGTTCTTATGTTCTCATTTCTTAGTTGTTCCCTACGACTGCAATCGTAAAAATGAAAATATATTTTTTGTAATTACTATTAAAAAATTCTATTCATTTAATCTAACTTAGTCTCAGTTTACTAATTTATTGTCATTTCACTCATTTTATTATCACTTAATTATTTCAACGTCTTCTTCGGTCGGAGAGTGTTCCTTCTCTCTAGACCTCCTCCTCCTTAGATTTATCTTCCCATGGTTCAATATAAAACTGACTTTACAACATTAGTTTTCTATGGATAGTTGTGTAAGTAAATAATTAATTAAAATAAATAGTCGTTACGTGCTACTGCAATATCATTATAATGATGATGTATTTATCATGATTCTGTTTAATTTACTGTCAACTTACTCAGGTGTAGGTGTACTCTTGAATGTAAACATGCTAGTAATTAACTAACAATTAATTACATTTAGTATAATTAATTATACATTGTCAATCACTATCGGATTACTAAACATACATATTATCTTAATTGCATCAGTTAAATTATTATCTCAAATTTACCTAATTATTAACATGTAAAATTTAAATTTAAATTATTATAATACGGTATTTTGATAAGAAATATGTACGTTATTGCATCTTGGAATATTTTTCATATGATTATCTGTTTTTTCTTTTTTGAAACTTTATAGTAGGCTATACCGTTTCTAGATAGAATATACTAAAAAGTTTCAAAAATCTTCTTTGTTTTACGTATAGATTATATTATAATCTATCTGTAAAACAAAGAAGATGCTTCTAGTTATCTTACGAGGAGATTAAAATATAGTCATCATTAGTAATGTTAGAGTTTATTATCCAGCAACTCACGCGCTAATTTAAACATTAAAATAATTTTATATTTATTTTGTACATAATACACATCCAATACATTTTACGCACGCAAGGCACATCTGACCTAACTGATTTTTGTTTCAGGTATAATTTTCTTGTGTTCTAAAGTAGAAGATGTTTTGTTCTTAAGATACACCAATTGGGTAAATATAATATTAAATAATTAATATTAAATTTAGTTAACCTGATTCGATTAATAATAAAATAACGATAAATTAATTGCGCAAAGTTTTAGTTAATACTCAGTAGATATAACTGGGAAAAGGAAACCCGTTTTTTGAGGATGACTTTGACCCGAGAAATGGTTGCGTGAACACCGCAGCAGAAGCAGTTTCCTGATAATCCATCATCGCCTACCGTGTATCCGATACTGTCCTAACCTATTCTTGCGACACAATGTATGTTTGTTTGTACGTGTGTAAGTATGTTTGTAGTGTATTACTCCTCTCTTATATTTTTATTTTCTTTCATTTAATTTATATGTAATTAATCACATTGTATGCATAATATTGTTTTGTATAATAAAACTGTATCTTGTAATTTTACATAAATGTTTTGTCTATATAAATAAACCAAATTTACTGTAGGCAGCGTTAAAGACGCAAAGGTAGACAGGCTTCCTTTTGTAATTAAAGAGAAAAATTATATAAAATTTGTGAGCTGTTTAATACTAACCTTACAATTTCTTTGACATTTATTTTATAGGGGGTCCGATACAAACGGGTGTCAGATGAGCTGGGCTCAAACTTATAAAGTTTTTTTAAGTAGTGTACTTATCAAATAGTTTATAAAGCTACACTTAGGTAAATTTAACATAGAAAATAATAATAGCAATTGAAAATACTAATCTTTAAAAGTAAGAGTAGTATTAGAGTTATATCGTAAAATATTTACGGTATTGTTACTGTTAGAAAATATGTGTAGCCATTAGGTTTTATTTTTTTAATGTATAAATAATATAATCCATAAGTACAGAGAATTTTTTAATCCTGTTACCCAATTTTGTTAATGTCCGGTATTTTTTGTTTAAGAAAGGGAAATTTTGTTTTGTGACACAAAGTTTGTAGCCCTACTCAACCGGTATATATACGGTAGTGTGAATTGATTCTCCTTGAGATGTGTAAAATTTTGCGCTGTTTCCGATCGTGTTATGAACAGAATGTCTTTTATCCTAGAACAACGGGTTTTCATTCTTAAACAATACTTTGTTACGAAATCGTACGTGAGTGTAAACGAATCATTTTAAATTAAATTTATTGGTGTTCCTCCACCAGAAAAAAAGACAATTTCTAGGCTAACAAACCGATTTTAAGAGACAGGTAGTATTTGCAACAGAAAACGTAGTGGTCGACTCTCTTGATAGATGATGTTTAAGAGAATGTGAAAACACTAGCTGTCTCTCGAAATCGGTTTGTTAGCCAAGAAATTGACATTTTTCTGGTGGAGGAACACCAACAAATTTAAATTAAAAAGATTTTTTTACACTCGCGTACGATTTCGTAGCGAAATATTGTTTAAGAATGAAAACCCGTTGTTCTAGAGTAAAAGACATTGTGTTCGTAACACTACCGGAAAGTGCACAAATTTTACACAGCTCAAGGAGAATCAACTCACACTGCCGGTTGAGTAGAGCTAAAACGAAATTTCCCTTTCTTAGAAAAAAATTACCAGACACTAACAATTGGGTAACAGGCCTTAAAAAATCACTCTTTTATTTCAGACTGAATAAAATTGTTCGTTAGTCTAAGACTAGTAAAGTAAGGACTAGTTAAAATATTATTATATTTTTAAAAAAATCATAAAATAATAAGTTTCAAAAAAATAAAAAATTTAAATTATCGTAGGTAGTCTAGTAGTCTAAGGGAACTGAGTCTTAATTTTTGAAAACTTGTTTAAAACATTTGAGTTTGAATTAGGAAATGCACAACCATTTAAGTTAGTTCAATCACTTTGATGTAATGACTAATTACCTTAAGTACTTTTCTTTATTTAATTACCTTAATTACCTAGTACCTTATTAGTTAGACATAATATTTTAGTGTTGTGGTTACTTTTTTTATTATCTTTAACATCTCTTTTTACAATATTGTAAAATTATAACTCGAATATTTTTTAAAAGAAATATGGTATATGTTCTAGTAAAAATGGTACAATTTTATGATATTAAATTTAGAAAATGTATTTTATTTAAATATTTCTGACAAATCAAGTCTCTATTCTACAATCTTTGCAGTCGCTTTGGTGGATATTCAGGAATTAATCTTGCAATTTGTCGTTCAACTCATTAGCGCAACTGGCTCCTACGCCGGGGTCCCGGGTTCGATTCCCGGTCAGGTCTGCCATTGTTTCATCACTCATTTTCATCTATCATCCTTCTCACCGTCTGCATTAGCAGTACCTAATTGCAAAACAGTCGGACGTTAAACAAAAAAAAAAATCATTAAGATTGTCGGTTAGTCTGTTGTAGAATCATGTGTAACTTGTGCGTATTTTCTCTTTAAGGAAAGTTTGAGGTCATCGTGATTAATTGTGTTGCTTACGTAAGATGGTGCACCATAACAGGTCGGGGAAGTTTAAATGCTTGTAACTTTTAGATATTATTACATTTGACAGAGCCCAAAATTATTTGAATTTTAAAAAGCCAAAATAGGTTTAATAAAGTTTTGTATGTAACTCGTCGTAGAGATAGTTTGCCAATTAGTCGGGTAAGTTCTTTAAACTTTGAATTCAGAATCATTCGTTTCGTTTAAGAAGGCTTTAGGTAATTAAATTTTTACAGATAAAATAATAAATATAACTAGTAATTAATTTTTAACTAGTTGTACATCAATCTTTATTTTTAAATTAATTCAACCTGTATAAGTATTTACAGACAATAATAAAAATATTAAAATAAAATATTTATTGAACCTAAATTTTACCGTTACATATTATATACTAAAGATATTTGCATATTATTTTGCATGATATGAAAGAATTGAATATGAAGCTGAAAATTCCACTAACTAATTTATATTTTAATAATTTAACATTTATGGCACAGTATTTCACATTTTTAATACAATTTGTAAACAGGAAAATTATTAAACATTTCTGTGGATTTGAAATCTAAGGTTAATATAGTCTACTCTAAGTATAGGTTTTTTTTAATTAGTATTCTGAAAATACTGTTTCAAAAGTTTTATTTAAAGTGGAATTCTATTAATATTTTTTGTAAATTTTTGTTTACACAAGATTCGAAAATATCAATTCTGTTTTTGTTTAATTTTTCTCTTATTTCTTTCAGGCCCGAGTTTGTTATAATGAAATAATGGTTTTTCCCATTTATTAAATACATTTCCCATATTTCTGCTCGCATGTTTTGTTTATTCTGTTGATATTAGAACAGTACTTCAACATTTTCCCCATTTTCTTCTTCTCCTTACTTCTGCACATATAACATTTCCTTCCTTCTCCTATCATAACTTATCGGAAAATTCAATTTCCGTAAATATGGAACTGAAGACTGTTTGTGAAAGTCATCTAGAACAAAATTGTGTTTCAATTTCATCGTGACGTGCTCTATAAGTTTGTATAAAGAAAAGTTTAAAGTTAGGCAACTTAATACGAAAATATTTATGTATTTTGGGTATATACTTTTTTACTTAATAACCATAATTTTGATAGAATTCAATATTAAACATCAAAAACTAATTCAGAAATAACAAGTTATTACAGTTGGAAAATTATCAGTGCCTCATCTTTAACATGGCTATCGACCCAGTTCAGTCCATCTACTGAGTAGACATACGACGTAAATAGTTGGGTGTATATTTTTAATTTCATGTATATATATATATACTGTATATATCCACGTCAAAGATTCTGCATAATAAAACATACAGGGTAATTGTTGGAAATAAGGGTTCCCGATAACGAAATAAAAGAAAAAAATAACAAAGAATAAATCATAAAACAACAGCCTCACTAATATTGTTTTATGAGTCCTTAACCGTTAATAATACGCTATTAATATTTTGACAGATTTTGAAAAAATACCCACTATATACTGTAAATTTTTGATTAAAACGCATTTTTACGAATAATAAATATTTAATTAAACTACTTACATACTTGTTTAGTTAGTGCACATTATAATCTTTGTAAGAAACGAAGTGCACAAAAAATGTGGCGTACATGTGGTTTTAATCAATTACAGAGGTTTTGTTAAGCACCTCTGTTTCACCATCCTCTAATAAAAAAAAGAAAATTTTTCAACCCAAATCCTCTTCACGTCTCTCTCTCTCTCTCTCGCTAAACCATTTTCTTTCCAATTCAAACACTACTGAACCCATCATTTCTCTTTTGGTCTACCCCTTCGTCTTTTCCTTTCATGTCTAAGTACATCTCCTTTTAAGCAGTTTAGGTTTACTTATCAAGGTATTTAATTACATTAAGTCGCTGTAACATAATAAATAATAGGAAATGGCTTGTCAAGTGTTTTACCATATCTAAATTTACCATTGTACAAGCGTTAAAAGGCAAGGGATATTGAAAATTTACACTGATTTGTTCAAATTAAACTTAAATTAATCAGTAAAATAAATTTTAGAGACAGTTACAGAAGATGATACTAACATCCCAAAACAAGCTATTTTCACTGTGTTCTCGAGTTTGACGGGCTGTAACTTCAAAACGGAAAGAGATATTTAATAACGGTTTTCACCGATACATTTTTCGTAAAACTCTACATGCAAATGATGTGGCATATGACCACCTTCGTATTTAAAAGGAAAGTTGCATTCAAGATGGCAGATCCAAGATGGAGGAAAAATGTACAAACATGAATTCTAGTAGATTCTATTTGCATTCATAAGATTATATTGTGTTTTGAAGAATAACATCACCTATTTGCGAAATATTTTGCGTACTCAGACCTTTGGGACAGCCATAGTAAACTTATAAAATTACTCATTGATCTAAGGACCACCGTAATATGTTGTTGTTGTTTAGGTCAACAGCTGAAAGGCTGGTTTGAATCTGTAGAGGTTTTACTAGGTAAAGCGAGGAGAGAGGAGGTTTACCAGCCTTCCTCACTAAATGGAATTGTACGCTTATCAGCATGCCGGGCTCTCTGAAAAGCACATATTTTCCACTCTGCAAATTACACCCTCACTTCATTCACCACAGGGTCTGGCTGTATAATGAAATGCATTTCTTTCAGAGGAGATAACTCTGATTAGTGTATTTTACACCTCTACCTCTTCTGTACTTAAATGATTCAGTAATTTAATTGGCTGACCATGTGATAAGGAAAGAACGATTTATTTTTGCTCTGCAACGAACAAATTGAGTGTAAATAATTTGACACTCGGCCTGTCTGTTATGGGCAGCACCGTAATATAGTAGACAAAACCCTGTTCACCGTTTGAAAATTCAAGTGGGGAAATATTTTTCTATTTTAAATTTTGTTATACAACGAAAAAATACTATTTGTTAAAGTTGTAAACCGTAAAGAAAGTACACCTAAAGAAGTACGTATTTTAGTAATTTTGATATTTTTAAGTTTTTTGCTGCATTCTTCTTCTTCTTAACGTGCTCTTTCCGACCGGAGGTTGGCAATCATGATTGCTAATCGGACCTTGTACACCGCAGCTCTGAACACCTCCTCTGAGGTACAACGAAACCAGTCGCGAAGATTCTTCAACCAAGAAATTCTTCTTCTCCCCACATCTGTCTTCCCCTGAATCTTGTCTTGTATCGTTGCCTCATCGTTAATATGGCTACCGACCCGGTTCAGTCTATCGACTGCATTTTGTATACACTAAATTTTGGGATCCTGCGACTAATTTCAGTAGACTGATTAAACGAATGGTTACTTAAGGAAAATTCTGACGAAAAACAATTGTTATTCTTAGAAGTTTGACATAGAATAGAGTAACAGTTGTAATGAGACAATTTAATGCACATCTGGAGTTGTTTACATTTGAGTCTATTTAAATAAATATAAATAATTCCAGCTGATTAAGATAAATATTTAAAAATTATTTAATTTTCATTAACAAAATATGGTTACTAGGCAACTAAGAAGAAGAAAATAAAAATTGTAAATTATTTTAGTGTGGGGCTGAATATCAAGCCAGCTAGTAGGTCCCACATTCGTTCTTAAAAAATAGTAATAAATATATATATTAGAAGATGAAATAGTTTATCCACCAAAGTTCATGTTATTAAAAGAGACACAAATTATTCAACTTTATAATAATAGTGATTATCTGGTAGTTTTTCAATGGCAGATGTATAAAAACATTGATGAAGACATTCGTCTAATAGAAGAATTGAAAGAAATATTTAAATCGTTCAAAGATTGTGAAAGCAGATTAATTAAGATACGTAACAAATTAAAATATTGAAATATTCATTCATTAATAATTATAAAAATAGATATACATTTAAAGAATATTTATTCATTACAGTACAAATTGTTGTAATTATGAAAATATATATCAAATGAAGTAAAGATTGTTAAGTTTGATAAAGAGTTATATTAATTAAATAAAAACCATAATGAGTTAAATGTGAATAATGTTTTATTGAATGAAATAGGGGACAAGGTAAAATGGAAAAATTATAAAATCAAACTTGAAAGCTGATACAACACCAATAAAGAAAACAATACTAATTTAATTATTTATTACAAATTTTGTCATACCCTCGTGGGGATAATATAATTTATTACAAATTGGCATACCTTTGTGAGGATAAATTTAGTTTCTTTCACAGTTTTTGTTCTATGACAACAACAAAAATGAAGGATTGTGTGGAAATTTTGGATAAAATTATTTTTGCTTCCGGTTTTAAAATTAAATTGGATATTTATTTAACTTAATCATAATTATTTTCATAATTTGGTGTTTTACTACACTTGTTTTGTTTAAGAAAATGAAGTTATCAGAAAGTAAAACCATGATTACTAGAAATTAAGTAACTGTAAAACTGTTGTATAAATTAGATAGTAATAGTAGATATTTCAATAGGAGGGGAAGGATTAGGAAGATTATAAGGTGCGAATAGAATAAGAAAGGAAAAGGGGTCAATTAGAGGATGTCGAGAATAGCCTAAGATATTTAAAAGAGGAAGATGATGCCGCGTGTCAAGGAGTCATCAAGGTTACAATGCGGTCCTATCTGCATGCAATCCTAGAAAAGCTATAACATAACAGTACATGGTAAACAAACATCTTGCTAGTAAAATCTACATGATAACTTTTTACAAATTACATACTCATTACTTTCAATAACATCAAAGTACTTTATGCATCCTATAACTTGAAAGATAAAACTTAACCATGGGTTAGTTTTAAGAATTTTTACTGAAGATTATATTAAGAATTTATAGATACATATGAAATTTTAATTAATTATTTTCAGCGCATAATTAACAATTTTATACTTCTCAGATTACAATTTAAAAAGAATATTTTTTTCATTTTTAACTTGGCTACCGTAAATTTTAACCGCAGCAGAATTTTAGCTAAAGATGTATCGAAATTTAGCCGAACTAATTAAAGAATATTTAAATACTAAAAATAATATTTTAGGGATTCTGAACGGTGTTAATTTGGAATTTGGATCTTATAATCATTCGCTGATGTTTTGTATTTTATAAAAGAAATAAACTTAAAATAAAAATGTTATACCATAGTGAATTCGTTTTATGATGAGAAAAACTTACGCTTTCAATTATATTTTGTTATAACAAAATTACTCCACAAGATTTGTTGAAATTGGTTCAATCTTTCTTGCGTGATTCAGTAACAACTAACACATAATTGATGGGGGTAATACAGTTTTTCTTCTCGTTACTTATTGTGTTCATGCCACTCAAATTGATGGAAAACGAAAAATTTATTGAAATATAACGGTTAGATACGATAGTAATTTTAGTTACGTTATGACAGATTGTCATAGGATTCTACCGTACAGACAAAATAAAAAATTAACACCGACAACATCGCTGATTAAGTTTTTATTTCTTTTAAGTTTTTTGTTACCCAAAACATTTTGTATTTATAATTAACACATTGGAAATTAACGTGATAAATAACTATGGTTGATTTTTGTAATTTGGAATAGCGCTAATGGGAGTAAACTCCATTTTATATTCTGTCATAAAATTTACTTATAGTTAAATTTAATTGATTGTAAATTGTACTCTTGAAAGTAAAAACCGTTAACAGTAGTTTATAAATTATTATGTATATGTCAAAATGGGTTTTTATTAATTTAGGACGTTTATCAGAATATTTCACCTTTTTTTCTAAACTCTCCCCTTTAGTTTTAGTAATTCTAAAATGAATATTTTCAATTTTCATTACCAGCTTTAATGGAAATTAATACAATTTTTTAGTACTACTGAAATTTTTAATCCTTCAATTAACAGATATAATATCAATTTATACACTGGGTGTTTTTGATCAAATTCAAGACACTTCACCCTAGAAATAAATTTTATTTCACGTTTAATTGTTTGGCGTATTAAAAGTAGTACAGATGGTGAAGAATCATAGATTTGAATGACTAATGAATAAAGCAGACCTGATTGGGAATCGAAACCCAGACTCTTTCGCAGAAACCAGTTGCACTGACCACTATAACAAAGGGTCAGGTAATAATCCAGGAAAAGCTGCAAAAGAATTTGGTGGTTAGCAGAATTTATAGCCTACAATTTCCAGAAATCCAACTTAACTTCATTACAAATTACAACTACTGTACATCTCTGATCTAAATTCAATTGTATTTTACCAGCAATGGAGACACTTACAAACTGCGTAGCCCTGTAAGAAGGATTAACCTCAATGGTCACGAAATCATCTCGCAGAAAATAAATGAGGAAACTGATTGTCAGCTTGATCAAGAGAAAACATTTTTTTGTTCTTATATTTTTATTATTACCCTAGAAATCTTAGGTTATCAAAATCTTTCTCTTTGAATTTTCACTAACAACTTTAATTAACCTTTTTTTTAATGAATAGGCCCTACTGTTTCAATTTTTTTTAAATTTCTACTGACATTTTTAACCGTTCAAGTAATTTGTTGTATTATAAATTCACATTTATACGTACATATTCCCTGTATTGAGTACATTAGTATATAATATAAATACACTCAATGATTATATAAATTTTATTAAATTCCTGAAAAATCACTAAAAGAGAGAACCTACTTTTGTAAAACTAATAAGTGATACCAATTAACAGTAAAAGTTAAACGATAATTAGAAAATTTTTATGGATTTTTAAACTTTTTGGATAATTGTTTAGTGTTTTTTGGCTTAATTTATATTGTTGTAAAAATTTAACAGATTTTATTAGAAATACATAATTGATTTTGTAATAAAACGTATTAAAAAATTGTGTTTGTTTTTACTAAGTTAGTTATAATTAAGTATTTCTTTAATACATTTACTACAAAAAAGCCAAACTAGTTTTTTTAATTAAAAGAAAAAAGTGAGTGAAATGAATGTACTTGTTTTTCTTTGATTTGGTAAATAAAACTGAAAGAACTAAGTACTGTACATAGCATTGCATTGAATTGGTTAATTTAAGCCGGTGTGAAATCGCTGACATGATTCCCGCAATTAATGTCTGTCTATGGACATGTAGTTACAGTGTAGCGTGCAGTCGAGAGAATGTTTCTTGTTTGGTTGGTTGTTTGGCACAAGACCACATCACAAACATTAATACACTAGCTATTACATAAGTCTTTCTGAATTAAATTCAATCCCACCGAGAGCCGCCTTTATAATACCGTCTGTAACAAAAGTTATTTACGCCGACTATTTTATAAGTTTTCAGCCATTTTGCCTCTTCAAACATATTTGAGTAATATTTTCTTCAACATTAATTACACTATTGAATTTTATATGTAAATGTATGTCCCTACTTTGAATCAACTTTTGGTGGTCATATTTATTAAAAGTTCTTATAAGGATAACATATTTAATTATAGTATCATTCAACAGTAATATTTCTTTAATTTTAATTAATTATTTGTAAATCTTTACGTAAAAGACTTTTGTAAGCAGCATCCAAACTATAGTAAATAAAATGAAAAATGAAGGCTGTGTTTGGAACCGCGTGTCTCACCAAGTAAAAAACATAACAATTTCATTATCAATCCCATTAAAATTTTATTAATTTCAGTTTTAAAAAATACTTAAAAAGTTGGTTGCTGATTTGTCACATTATTGTTGAGCACTGGACCGCAAAGATGCTGACACCTGGTTCAAATTATGGTTAGGGTCTCAAAAATGTTAATAACGTACCACAACTTTGAATAATTTCACTCCCTTTGTAAAGGTCAATAACTAAAAACGGTAGTTGATAATTGATTTGCACAAAAAAAGTGAAAAAAATATCTGTTATCGGCAACTTTAATGGAATATAGAATCTTAATAGAATATGAATTTTTCCAAATTTTTTTTCAGGAATCAGATTTTAATTTATTTAGGTCAAGCGCGTTGCCAACTGATCTGCTGAAGCAGACAGATAAAAAAACAAAAGATATATTCAGATTTCATAAAATTTAGGGCTCGTAAGAAACAAATCACATCATGAGAAATCAAAGAAGATATGATCTACTGCAGAGCATTCTGCAGGGGAAGATATAGGGAACGAGGAATCCTGGTAGAAGAAGCATTTCCTGGTTCGCCAATTTGAGGATCTGGTCGGTAAGAGCTCCACGGAATTGTTCCGGATTTTGATTTTAATTAGATCAAAATTTTGCCCGTAACGGGCAGGTGGAGTGTTAAATTATTTGCACTCGTTCTGTTGGTTCCAGGGATACAAAAAATAGTTCTGTTTCTTATCACATAGTCAGCCAATTATATATGACTGAACTATTTAAGAACAGAAGAGGTAGAGGTGTAAAAGATACACGTCAGAGTTATCTCCTCTGAGAGTAATGAATTTCACTATACAGCCAGACTCTGTGGTGAATAAAGTGAAGGTGTCATTTGCAGGGTGGAAAGTGGGTCTAGCATGCTGATAAGCATACTTTTTCAACTCAGTGGGGAAGGCATAAAAAACCACCCCGCTCCTCGTTTTTATTTAGTAAAACCTCTAGAGGTTCGAACTAGCCTTTCGGCTGTTGACCTAAACAACACAACATCAAAATAGTCATGATGATCGCCAACATCCGAACCGGATAGGCACGATAAGAAGAGAAAAAAAAATTTTAGTTTTAAAAATACTACATACGCTACATAAGCTTGCCAAAAGAATAACTTTAATTAAATTCCTGAAAAATCATTAATAATTGTGAAAGTAGAAAATAACTTTTTTTAAAACTAAAAAGAGTTACCAATTAACAGTAAGAATAGATGTGACAATGAATGATTAAAACAATATTATGATTTGTTTTTGACTTTTGGGCCAACCTGTACATACACTATAGCTTACGTTATAGTAAATTATTTTGCTGGTAGGCCTACAACTACGGTTCCGTTAATTAATCTAATTCCCAGCAGTCCGCAACAATTACTTTATGTTACGTTATTTTACTTACCTTAGTAACCTTATGTCGTTTTGTTACACAATACTAGGAAAACAAATGCAATCGTTATAACAATGTATATTATTTCCTTCCTCTTCTATTAGTCGCATGCGGAAAAGAAAAATGTCCTCCGGTGAATTTTAGTTTGTTATATTGTCAACAAAGATTATCATTATATAAGCTGTCATTGTTTGTAATTGCAAAAGTTTTCTTTGTTAATATAGAAATTAATTATAAAATAATTATCCATAATCTTTGTATGAAAAAGAAAGAAACACAGTCAGATGAGTACAGTGTCTTTTTTTAATATTGATTGTACTAAGCTAATCAAATTAATTAAGTAGTATTTTATGTACAGAAAGTAAGATATGAAAAATCCCTTTCATGAGACAACGCATCTCATGCCTGGTGGCAAAAACCAATAGTGATTTCCCTCTCTACTCTTTAAGAGGAATCGAATGACACTATTTTTGTTTCCAAATTCCGAGTTTGATTTCTTAACTTCCGGTTTTGGGCCACTTCCAGTCGAAACCGGAAGTTCAAACCCAATTCAGGTCCACTAATTTTTGTGTAGATTACAAACCCGAAAACCATTTGTTGCTATCTGTTTTAGTTTCTGACTTTGATTTTTTTTTGACTTCTAGTTTTGGGTCACTTCCGGTCAAAACCGGAACTTCAAACCCCATTTAGGCCCATTAAACTTTTTATTAGAGTACGAATCCGTAAACCATTTGTTGCTATCACTTGTAGTTTTTGACATCTGGGTGTGACGGACGGACAAAACAAAATAATAGATGACAATTTTAATTTTTTTAAGATAGAAATTAATTATAAAATAATTATCCATAATCTTTGTAAGAAAAAAAAACACGACCAGATGAGCACAGTGTCTTAATTATTATTTTAAACATTGATTGTACTAAGCTATTCAAAATAAATAATTAGTGTTTCATGTATAGATAGTAAAATAAAATCCCTTTCGTAAGGCAATTTTTAAAAAGGCTTATCTTTGACTGGGCAAAAACCATCAAGCCTAGTGATTTCTCTCTTTAGTCTTTTTGAAGAATCGAATGACAATATTGTTTCCAAATTCCGACTTTGATTTCTTAACTTCCGGTTTTGGTCCATTTCCAGTCGAAACCGGAAGTTCAAACAAATTATAGGCCCACTAACTATTTGTGTAGATTACGAATCCTAAAACCGTTTGTTGATATATTTTCTAGTTTCTGATATCTGGTTAGACGGACGGACGCTAAGAAAACTGATAGATGACAATTTTAAGAATTGCCATTAATATTATTTTGCCTTCGTGCGGACTCTGAATAGTGCACTAGGCTTCAAATCGAATGGTCTTGAATTCGATTTCCGGTCAGGGTTTGGAATATTTTTTCTAGTGCCTAATGTAGGCATAAGCATTGCAATCTGTTCAATTTAAAAACAATAAGCAACCCCATGACCCAATGATGTGAGGGTGTTACGCGTACGTGTAAACAAAATGTAGTCTTGTTTTCAAATTTTCATTAGGATTTCTTTGAAGTTTGGTGCCGATCGCATAAAAAATAAAGGTTTTCGCTATTTTTCCAATTCCCCCTCCTGATTTTTCCCCCAAGATTTTTTTTGGTAAAAAAATAGTTTTTGTTTGTCAAAACAATTCTAAGATGTTCCCCAATGTGGTTATCATGGAAATAAAATGTGCAACGGAACAAGACTTGCCATAAAAATGACACAAAATTTGATAGAGGCAACACTCATCAGCGGTAAATTCAAAGGAAAAGATGTGATGATTCCACGCATACCAATTATTTCCAACGATTTGCCCTTCGATTTCAACCGGGCACAGTTCCCTTTGTGTCTTGACTTAGCAATCATCATCAAAAAAGCACAAAAGCAATCGTTGACAAATTGCTAGCTTGAAACTGTATGTAGCTAGCTCCCGAATTGGCACTCCAAAATATGTACATTTATACAACACATAAAATAAAAACCAAAAACATTGTTTATTCCCTAGCATTAAGGCTAAATGAATTAACTTAATTTCATATTTTCCTTTAAAAACATGTGAATTTCTCCTGGGCGTAGCAACGCGAGCCGGGTACCGCTAGTAATCAACAAATATATGGTTTTGTTATTAAAGATTGCAAATAAAATTTTTATACTTACTGTGCTATTAGTTATTAAGTTATAGTTCTTCGTTCTTGTTTTTTCATTTTGTACCTCAATATTGTGTTTAAATTGGATAATAACTGGCTTTTGTTCTCTATCTAAATGTTTTGCCTCTATATTTAGTTATTTATTGTTCTTCGACATAGGTCTTTTATACGCATAGGTAGAATTTAATTAATGTTCATATCAACATGTATAATTTTCATAAATTAAACCCAATCTCCATTTAACCTTGGGTTTAAACGCCCATCATTTTAATAATTTATTAAATGTTACATTTATAGTTTCAAGGATAACCACTACCAGATCAAATTTGTAACAAACTAATAAAACAATATCTGTTTTTAGCTAACTTACATGAATACAAATGGTCGATGTATTTAAATTTAAAATGAACTAATAATACAAAATTCTATTTTTAGAAAATGATATCTGAAGAAAATCAATTCGATGTTGCTTTTTAATGTTTCTTTTGCACGCCCAGTAGATTTATTTTAAATAAAGTTTGAGTAGAACGGAACTTTATGTTCTGACAGAATTAATTTACGTTGAGGAAGGTTAGGATTGTCAAATGTACTTCAAAGACTTATACAGTTTGAAAATAATAACTTTTTTTCTGAACAGTATTTTTATGAATGTATATTTTATAGAAGGTAGAATTAGGAGTTGGTGCAGTTGTCTACTTTAGCAGACAAATTTCTAGGGAATATTTATAGTTTGGATGCCATACACTGAACTTTCTGTGGTATACTTTCGCTGCTTATTTCTTCATTATTAGATGATGTATCTATCCAGAACTATTGAGGTCTGTCACAATACTTACTTAATTTAAAACAAAACCCAGAATCTATGATTAAAAAGAAACATAAATAAATTTTACCGAATGACCCTGCAGAAGATGGTAACGGTTTTTAATTTTTATACATATGTATTTATGTATTATGTTATGTATATTTATCTATTATATCGGAAAGCGTTCACTAACCAAACGATTTCAGTAATGTTAAATTTAATCTAAAGTTTTTTTTCATAATTTTTAAAAAATCAAGTGAGAAATAAACTACATATTACGGAATATGCCCATATCGGGCAGGTGGAGTGTTAAATTCATTGCGCTCAATCTGTTGGTTCCAGGGCTACAAAAAATAGTTCTGTTTCTTATCGTATTGTCAGCCAATTGTATGACTAAATTATTTAAGAACAGAAGATGTAGAGGTGTAAACACTAGTCAGAGTTATCTCCTCTGAGAGTAATGAATTTCACTATACAGCCAGACCATGTGGTTAATGAAGTAAAGGTGTCATTGCAGGATGGAAAGTGGGTGATTTTCGGAGAGCCTGGCATGCTGATAGGCATACTCTTTCAACTCAGTGAGGAAGGCATTAGTAAACCACCTCACTCCTCGTTTTTACTTAGTAAAACCTCTAGAGGTTCAAACCAGCCTTTCGGCTGTTACCAAAACAACATTACGGAATATATTTTGTAAGATTTACAAAAACTAAGACCATAAAATCTGTGAATTTGTTTTTTTTTGTAGTTTACGAGTCATGATGTCTACTTAAATCTTGGCTTGTGCGTATATGACGATGTAAAGCGATACACACCCGATTAAGTGCCAAAACTAACTGGGAATCTAACCCGGGATCCCTGGTATACAGGTAGAATCCACTTAAATTAATTGCTCAGAAATGATTCAAATATAAATATGCAAAGTTAAATTTGTTAAGGTAAAAAACAGTTTAAACAAAGCAATCAATAAAAATGAGAAACCAGTGAGCTTGTAGTAGTTCAGTTTTAGCAATTCAGCTTTCAGTAACTTTGAAATATGTTAGCCTATTATACCTATTGCTGAAGAAATGTATACTTTATTTCAAAACTCTAATGTAGTTTTTAAAAAATTCAGACATGTAGGCCTATATTCACAAAAAATTATAATTACTTCACAGTTGAATTTTTCCTTGTGAAACATTATTACGTAATATTATAACATGGAAATATTAAACCAAAAAACTCAACAATTCAAAATGAATTTTATTAATTTTAAATGGATTTTAAAAAATCGTATAAACTTCTTCCATAATGGAAAGTTTTAAGTGCGGTGATAGTTAGAATCTATTAGAAAAGTTGAAGTTAAAAAACTTGGAAGTAGAAACACTGCAGCACTTCTTTAAAACCGTTGTTGGTGTTTTTTTTTTTTTTTTTTTTAGTTTTAACTAGACAAACAAAGTGATAATAATTTAACAATCACATCAAGTGTTCCTTGTTCTAACTCTGGTTCAAATTAAGTGCTGTACAATTTTTCACCACTTTTAAATAGTAATACATAAAACACTTAAACACTTAAACACATAAACACTTTTAAATAGTAATAACACTTAAAACTTTAACCTTACAACTTTATTATTTTATAAAAATGTTTGAGATTTATTTTTTCGGAAAATCTCACGGCTCTTATAACTACTTAACTACATCTATAAATTACTGCGGTTTTGTAATAAATTCCAATACTCGTGCAGTAAAAACATTTGTTGACAAAATTAAGTCACGGTTGCTTCAGTTGCTTAATCGGTTAAATATTAACATTGAACATTAGTTAGCAAAAGCTAAATATTCAAATCTTATTTCGCACCCAAAACCTAAAAACTAAACACATTAAAGCTCACTTTTACCATTCTATAAACCAGAGTAGCCTAATTGGAGAAAAACTTGAGGGGACTAAAAAAAAATAATTGAAATACCCCATTCTTAATTCTGCACGGTTATGTATAGGCCTACCTAGTCGAAAAAGATAACTGTTAAATATTACCTTCATCTAATTATTTCTTCCTCTTGCCTATATGAATTAAAAAATAGGAAGGAAAGTATTGTTTTCATGATTGATTTTTCGAATTTAGGTTTTCACCGGATATACACGTTTACAGACGCCTGAACCCAAAAACATGTTTTTAGCAATTGGTCTGTGTGTGTGTACGCGTTCGGGCGTGTTGTGTATGTGTGTGTGTGTGTGTGCGTGTAACCATAGCCCACCTTAGTTGCTTATATAATCAAGTCGTTAATGTGTCTTTAATAATCAAAAAAAAGTGAACAAGATACGGTGGTTACTAGAAATATATAAATTTGAAAATTTCTTCGTCACAAATATGCATACTTATTCAGTTTATTTTTTAAATTACTCTTGCAGTTTTATTAATATTTCATTAATTTAGTCGGATTTATAGAAACGAAAGTTCCTAACAAAAATATTCATTTAATTAAATCATGTGTTTTTAGAACATAGATTAATTTTATATTTTATTCTACATTCATCGGATAATTTCGATGTTATATTTTGATAAAGTAGTAGTTAATATTTTTTTAGAACGTTTTTAATTGCTTTTAAAATTTTATTTGCATTCAGTATTAATGGAATTTCTGTGTTTTTGTATGTAAATTTAGATAGAATCGATAATCCGTCCATAAAGGATAATTTATTTTGTTACGAAGGGGTGGAGTATTTCATAAATGGTTGTTATTAAATATTTTACACTGTATTTGGTATGTAATAAAACTGTATTTATTAAAGCTATTACGTAACCCATTATGTATTTTACATTACATTTTTAATAAAACTAAGCTACTTTAAAAAATAAATGAAACAATGAGCAATGGTAATTTAAAATGCACTACCACTAAATATGCAAATAAATGACGTCCCTAATTAATTTAAATTGTATTTTACCGACTTATACACATAAAAGGACAAGTATTTACCATAATTTAGTTTTCCACTGGTTAACAACAGCGTTCACTCTATATTTTATACTATTTTAAATGTATTTATGTAAAATCTGTTATTTTAAAAAAATTTACTTATATAGGTATGGAAAAAAATATTTCTTCTTCGTCTAGATTTTTCTGTCGCAGATTAGGCCTTCAGTGTTGTTTCATCTTAACTGCTTATCTTTTTTCAGACTATTCACATCTCTTCATTTATCAGAATGTAGTTAGTTTCACCTACCGATCCTCAGCCATTCGAATCAAATACTCTTCCCATTTCTTTCTGTATGTACCAATTTTTTTTCAAGAGAAGGAAGACATTTAAATGAACACGGATTTCCTCATTCTTAATGTGATCTATCAAAATATACCCCGTCTTTCTTCACAAGATCCACAATTCCGCAGTCTAGATCTGGCTTTTATCTTTACTTTAAAGTACCCAGGACTCATAACCGTCCAGTAATACTGGAACAGCAATTGTTGTTTAGGTCAACAGCCGAAAGGCTGGTTTAAACCTCTAGAGGTTTACTTAGTAAAAACGAGGAGTGGGGTAGTTTACCATTGCCTTTCTCACCGAGTTGAGAGAGTATGCTTATCAGCATGCCAGGCTCGCCGAAACGCATTTACTTTTCACCCTGCAAATGACATCTTTACTTCATTCACCACAGGTTATGGCTGTATAGTGAAATTTATTACTCAGAGGAGATAAATCCGAGTAATGTCATTTACACCTCTACTTCCTCTGTTCTTAAATAAGTTAGTTCGGTCATATAATAAGCTGACTATGCGCTAAGAAACAGAATTTTTTTTGTAGCCCTGGAACCAGCAGATCGAGTGCAATTAATTTCACTCTCCACCTGCCCGTTACTATAACAGCAATAGTCTTGTTAAATTTAAACTAGGGTTTTTCCGAACTCTTTTACCCAGTGATCTCGTTATTGTCCCGAATATATAACTGAAAATTATTGAGTTTATTCTTCATAACTGCTTTTTAGCTTATCGAGGCACCCATCGACAACTATTTTGTTCGTACAGGGTTTTCATCCAGAAAACCATAGATTTTGTCTTTGCAGCGGAGATTTCAAAGCTAATGGAAATAAGCGTAAAATTTTGTGACATAGCATTTACACTACTTTATCTTTGGAGAAGTTCTCTTGGCCATCCAGGCTTGAGTTTTCATAGTGGATTACCTTGTTATATTATGTCTCAAGTGAATTTACTATTTGGATTTGTGAGTGTTTGAAATTTAATGTAAATATAATTTTTTTTTTAAATATTTATTTACTTAAAGTATTATACACTGAGAGAGTGAGATGGTTTACCACTGCCTTCCTCACTGAGTAAAAAAGTATGCTTATTAGCATGCTGGGCTCTCTGGAAAGCACATTTTTCACCCTGCAAGTGACATAATCACTTCATTCACCACAGGGTCTAGCTGTATAATGAAATTCATTACTTTCAGAGGAGATATCTCTGATTAGCATCTTTCACACCTCTACATCGCCTGTCCTTAAATGATTCAGTAATTTAATTGGCCGATTAAGTTATAAGAAACAGATCTATTTTTTTTTTTGTAGCCCTGGAACTAACAGATTGAGTGCAAATAATTTAACACTCCACCTGCCTGTTATGGGTATAACTTTGATGTGTGATATTGAAAATTATTTAATAGGCGAAAGGGAATTTAATTACGAAGAAGCGGTACCCAGTGGTATATCCAGTAGGAACGATGTGTGTTATTCGCTATTTATATCAAGAAATATCTACTTTATTTCCGAAACAGACGTGCTGTTGAGTAGTTTTTTATAGATAGATCATGTGCCAATTAATTAATTGGATTGGTTATCAAAATAATCATATATTGACTGTAAAATGATAATGCTAATAAAGCTAGTTCATTTACTATCCGAATTTCAAAATTATCATGGAAGGTTAATAACTTACGTTGATTTTAAATAACTGTCTGTTGAATGGTCGAAAAAGGATTTTGTATATTAAAAGTTGAAATGGAGGTTTTGTTTTGTTCGAGAGATAATTGAATAACTGAGGGGAAAAGTAGGTTCTGACGATAGTAGTTTAATTCTAAAGGCTTTGTAAGTAAATGCTGCATCCGAGTTGGTCGTCAATCAAGCCACATGCCAAATATGTCACTACTCTTGCCTGCAGGATGTTGACATTATTCAGCACCTCAAAGTAAACACATTTGTTGTCGTAACTTATGTTGATTTATTAGGGTTTGCCTAAATATTCCAACGAATATCCCAGTCGTATGCAAGTTAAAATTTTACACAAACCTGAAAGCGCCATCTGCAGTGTTTCCTATGGAAGAACTGCTAAATGGTCAGCTTATGTTGTGGTTACCGGTTGTCCAGATATATCTGAAGTAAAAACGTTGTACGAAAATAGGAATTATAAAGATATTTTCTATATGCGTGACTTATAGCAAAAGTAAGACATTGTGTAATTTGCTTTAGTGGTGAAATAGAGACATTGTGTTATTATTCGTAGTATTTTGTTCTGTTTAGCTGGAATTTTGTTTATGACGGATAATAGAAGAACCCTACAGATGTACTCGGTAATCGTCTAACTTATGAACTAGGTCTCTTGAAGCAATTGCACTTGATCTGCTGGTTGTACGGTAGAACAAAAATACTTCTATTTTTTTTTTATCTTGATATTATAAATTACTGAGTATTTTGAACAGAAGAAGTAGAAATATGTGAAACTTACTGACGTTTTCTCATCTGTAAAGAATGAATCTCACTACAGTATATGGTCAGAGCATCCTTTACATCTAGATGTAAACAAATCTGAGCTTCTTTTCTATCCGTTTTACTTATTTTAAGTAAGTTCATCTAAGTTTCAAACCAACTACCGACATTGCAAAATGCACTTGATCTGCTAGTTGTACGGTAAAACAAAAAAGCTTCCATTTTTTTGGCTTTGATATTATAAATTACTGAATATTTATGAACAGAAGAAGTGGAAATGTGTGAAACTTACTAACGCTTTCTCCTCTGTAAAGAATGAATCTCACTACAGTATATGGTCAGAACATTCTTTACTTCTAGATGTAAACAAATCTGAGCTTCTTTTCTACTCGGTTTACTTATTGTAAAGAAGTTAATCTAAGTTTCAAACCAACTACCGAGATTTTCTTTGAAATTAGTCAAGTAAGGATTAACTTAACTTGACTTAATCAAAAAAATTGAATTGACAATCAAAAGTTTACTGTAGCATTTAACCAAACTAGTTGCTGATCTAAATAAATTGCTATTTGGAAAACTCCCATTTTCCAATTAATACGCAACATTCGTATCCTCCATTCTGGGACAACAATAATGGAATTATTATTGTCATTATTTAAATTATACATATTATTATTTGTGTTGTAGTTAACACGATCAGCAGTGGTCATATGTCTGCTGCACATGTCATCGATTAGCATATCTACATGCTACATTGCATACATAATAATGAATATTAATAATTACATGTACATTGAATTTCATTTACACTGTTGTAACTATTGTTAACTCGTTATTAATTTATCCTAATATAATATTAATTTATATTAGAATACCGTTTAGTTCCATAGTAGCGAGTTTGACTTTTTTAATGAATAATCATAAAACCCTTTTAATTTTCTCGCAAACACAAATTTATATCCGTTATAGGAATTTTAAAATTGAGTTTGTATAACAACAGAATAAACGTTGATAGACCTATTTTTATGTTGACTGCATTGAGACATTTTTCAGTTCAATTGAACATGTCTACTTTGTCTACCCTAATTGTTCTATTTTCCGCTAGTATGTTGATATAAATGAAATTATCCTTGAAAAGTTGTACGTTTTTAATTTTCTACAACTTTAATTGTCTACACAAATATATATATATATCTTGTACTTAGTACTTAGTACTACTTAGTTCTACTTAGTATTTTGTATCTTCTTACTTGCTTTTTCTTTTGACTAAACCCTTTTTACAATTACGGTGTTTTCTCTTATTTTGGTTTTGTTTCTGCAATCTTCAGTCATCAAATGAGGGACTGAATACTCTCATTGAAAGCAGAGGTGTAGTCCGTTTCATAAAGTTTCGAAGACTACGGTGGTTAGGACATATTGAGAGAATGGAGTCAATGAGGATGGTTGTGATATAAAAAGAAAGACTACACTAAAGAAAAAAGAAGACCGTTCTAGGAAGAGGTGGATTTATGATATCATAGATTCGATTTTTATTTTATGGATGCTAGCTACTAGCACTGAATATTGAAGGAGAATCATAAAGGCGTATGAAGCCAAAGCCCTATCAAAGGGCTGTAAAGCTAAAAGATAAAAATGATAAACTAGGCTTTCATTCGCCTCAAACAAATAATTAAAATGGTAAGCATGAGAAAAATGATATTCTAAAATGTTGTAATAATAAATTGTGAAGCATTTTGAAATTAGGTTAGTCTATTGAAATTTTCATTATTACAATACCTTTTCTGTAGATTACGAGAAAGTAATAATGTAAAAATATGTAGGGACTTTAGATAACTTGAACAATGTAACACAACAAAACAATAAAATTAATTCTTTGTAAACAGGTCGTGAGAAATACATGTTAGTTGTCATTAAAAATTAAAGTAATGTTCTTCACAAATAGACTATTGTTAAATTAAATTTCTCCCCTAAATTGGTATGAAAGTGAAAAAATTTAAATCGTTGGGCAATATGTTGTTGAATGGTGTATTTATTTTGTAACAAAAATTAAAATATTTCTTCAGAAACCGTTTTGTATTATTTTGTGAATTCTCATTCATTTTTCTCAATTTCCCGGCAATACGTTCGTTTACTGAATTCTTTTGAATCGTTAAAGAAGTCCAAATATTATGCCGTATCCAATTAACTATTTTAAATTTCACGCAAAATAATAGTTTATAATCTTTTCATAATTTTATTAACTTCGTATTTTTAAACAAAATTTATTGGCCATTTCATATACTCAGTCAATAAATAATTTGTAACATATTTTTGTACTGAAATAAAATTAATTTTTGATGATAAATATAATATATTTAGTTACTATAAATTACTTTTATGATGAACTTCGCTTAAAAACTTCACTTAAAGTTTTGGCGTTTATTTACCATTACAAATTATAATTATATGTACGTTATGTTTACAACCTCCAAGCGAATCGTGCGATATTTTGGG
This sequence comes from Catonia carolina, assembly GCA_035578175.1. NCBI lineage: Eukaryota > Metazoa > Arthropoda > Insecta > Hemiptera > Achilidae > Catonia > Catonia carolina. The sequence goes on from JAQMRL010000003.1 coordinate 106,525,225, forward strand.
GCTTGACAGATGACCAACTTAGAAGGATCACCTGAACACAAAACGTTTAGAACTTAAATGCAACCAGAAGCTACCACTCTTCTTCTTAATTAACCATCGATTAAAATTTTAATTTATAAAACCCTTTTGTGATTAATCTGGACTTACGGTGTTGATCTTTTGAGCAATGGGAGAGCGTAATTGAAAATCGATCCATCTCGTTCAGTTAATGGTAATGGTTTACTAGCATTTCTTTCGCAACCTCCTCTCCGATTGGTCGCCAGAAGGCCTAGACCCGAAGGCCGTTCCGTAGAACTCTTAATTTTTTCAAATGTGACGGTGGCTGTCACCTTGTATAAAATTACTAACTAAAATATAATAGAATGAAATAAGTTTGAGGGCGAGTTGGAGCCAGGTCAGTCGACCTGGGGAGTGTGTACTGCTCGCCCCCTTGTCAATGGTTGCCTCTTGGGGTTCGAGGCCCCAGACAGAAATTAGTAGAAGGGTCCTAACACTCAGAACATTGGTCAGAAGATAAACTAATAAAAAAATTAGTTATGACCTAAAGTCGCCTATATATTATGTCCAGCAAGTGATTTCACACAATTTTATAAATTAGTCTACAGTGCCGTTGACTTCAGCCGTGACAACTCCCTTACTTAAACTACATCACGACGGTAGAACGTAGCTACCTCGTCAAGGACCTCCACACCGCCCGGGCATGCACCTCGCGGTACAAACTCGAACGTTTCGTGAGAGATCAATTTTCCCCTTGGCCTTGAAGCTTCAGGGTCAGATCTCTTTCAGTCAAACTTTTTAAGACGTAATTCTGGCGCTTCTTTTTATGTAAATAATTCACAAGGGTTTCAAACTTTTGAAAGCAAACAAACTAACCGCATCCATTTAAATAAATTTCATGATCGTCGACTATCAGTAGATAACTACTACTACTAGATCGACTATTAGTAGTAGTAGATAACTATCTTAACCAACTAGCACGTTAATACCTAAGCATAAGAAACTACCTAACTGTACGATATCTAAAGCGAAAATGGGGTAGGGACCTCTTGGTCTAATAGGGGATAGCTATAGTCCAAACGGGGAAACGCACCACTCTTTTCCTGGCGTCTTTTACCGCGCAGTAAAATTCTCCACCAATATTTTAATACCACACACGAAAATTTTATTGCCCATAATAGACAGGTGGAGTGTTAAAATTATTTGCACTCAATCTGTTAGTTCCAGAGCTACAAAAAATAGCTGTTTCTTATCATATGGTTAGCCAATTAAATGAATGAATCATTTAAGAACAAAAGAGATTGAGGTTTAAAAGACACTAGTCAGAGTTATCTCCTCTGAGAATAACGAATTTCATTATACAGCCAGACCCTGTGGAGAATGAAGGAAGGTGTCATTTGCACGGTGGAAAATATGTGCTTTTCAGTGAGCCCGGCAAACTGATAAGCATACTTTTCAACTCGGTGACGAAGGAATGATAAATGACTTCATTCCTTATTTTATTTGGTAAAACCTCTATAGGTTAAAACCAGCCTTTTGACTGATGATCTAAACAAAACGAATATTTTACCGCTCATTGTACAAAAAAGTATCCAAAAACAGACAAAAATATTACCTTTTACTCGAAATTCAACAGTAAACCTGTTTAAACTTATTTGTTAAATCAAAAAGAATTCCTTTTTTGAGAATTCCTAAAATTCACTTACTTTATTAAGATAAAATTGAAATGTATTCGTGAAAAATATTGGAGCTTTATTATTTTTCCATTATTATTTCTTATTAAACGTATAAAAATTTTTATGTACATTTGATATGTAATCCAAAACACCTTTTCCGGTCCTAAATAGAACGGATTAACAAGGTTAAATAAAGTAATACTGATATATGTTTTGTGCTAAGGTTTTCATTTCAAGAGAATTTAAATGAACTGTGTTTTTGTTAGTTCAGAATGTAGTTGAAGAATTTCTTATCCAGGAATAAGAATAAAAACGTAGCAGCCTATATAAAGTATTGTAACAGCAACAACGAAAAAGGCTTGTTTGGAATGTTGACTCAAAATTAAATTCAACATAAAACTTTGTTTTTCTCTACTTGTTGCGAAAATAAATACTGAAAGTATCGTTCCATCCTTGTTTATTTTGTTTCAGAAATGTTACATTCTGCTTACATCTCCTACTTTTTGTTGTTGTTTTTGTTATTATTATTACTTTGATAGGATGTTCAGGAAAATTACCGTTACTTGGTAAATTTCTTTTGTATATTCACAGTTATTTTGTAAATGCCTTTCTATCATTTTATCCCCTAAAGCACAAATCTTACATGTAATGCCCGAAATTTTAATTAATTTGCCAGATTTTAAATTGTATTATATTTTTACTTTCTCTTGCCTATATGAATATATAGGAAGGAAAGTACTGTGGCTCTTATGTGTATGCGCACGTAATGTTTATCAGACACAATCTGACAACGCTGGCAAACGTTCTGATTGGTCTAAACGCGTGGACAGCAGAGCTCATTAACCGTGTAAAGCATTATAGTGTATTTTACACCTCTACCTCTTCTGTTCCTAAATGCTTCAGCCATGTAATTGACTGACCATGTGATAAGAAACAGAGATACTTTTTGTAGCTACGTAACTAGCAGATTAAGTGCAAATAATTTAACACCCTGCCAGCCTGTTATGTGCAAAAAACACTTATTTAAAAAATAATCGAATATGAACTTATGAATTTTGAAGATTATTTTTAATATGTCAAATTAAGATGTATATTTACTTCATACTTTTCTAATATTCATTGTATTAATCTATGTACGTACGTTACATTTTATTACCTAACACATTTCACTGAAAAATTTTCTATAGAATTTTTCGTCGCTGCGTAGTTTGAAAATATTATTTTGAAACCAATAAAACTTGTAAATGAAAGTTGTGTAATAGAGGTTAATAAAGTAAAGTAAAGCATATAATGTGCTCGATCAGATAGCGAAAATTTTGAGTAGGCGAAACGCAGAACTTGAAAGTAGATTTGGCATTCAAAGTTGTGCTTGACAGTTTAACTAACGAGTTACTGTAGTTAATAGGGCTAATGGTAGCCTAAGGGCTACTTTTACTGTTAGTAGAAGCGTAGGGTGGTCGCCGATTCAACATCTCATAAAGAATAGACATACCCGCAGGTATTTCTTTCATTTTTTTCTTATGTACAATATTCACTATTAAAATTATGCTGATTTTATTATAACAATTTATTTTAATTACATTTACTCATAAACGTACACAAAACAAACTTTTCTTTTATGGTCGTAAGAACAAACAGTAACGTACTTATTTGCATGTTAATGAATACAGAAAGCTTAGTGGCCTGTTTTCCGTCTGTATAAAATGAATATTAAAATTTTAATATTATAATACGAGACTTAAGCAATAAGTAACTTAAAGGTTCAAAGATAATTTAAGAAGTAGAATGTTACTTAATACTGTATTTAACCCACTATATACAATTATTTATTTTAAATTTATAGTTTATTTATAGTTTTGTAATGTAACTCCAAATAATTTTGGTTGTTTGTTAATGCTTTGAGGTTTTCTCCGCAAAGTATTGACTCGCATTTTTATTTTTATTTTCTCTTGCCTATATGATTATATAGGAAGGAAAGTATTGCTTTCATGTCGATTTTTTAAAATCGTTTCACCGGATGTACACGTTTTCAGACTCCCTGAAACCAAAAAACATGTTTTTAGCGATTGGTCTGTGTGTGCGCGTGCGTGCGCGTGAACAAAATATCTCAAGAACAGAACATCGTACGAACTTGAAACTTAAAATTTAAGTTAGGTACCACTAGAGGACCCGACGTGAACATTTTTATCAAATTCGGTCAACCAGAAATAGTAGTTTATTCGTGTTATTTTTCACTTTTTTGCGATTTTCTCAAAAACGGCTCCTACGATTTTTTATAAAAATCGCCTCATTTACTAACTTTTTTATGCTTTACAAGATAGGCAAGACGCTATGTCTGCTAAAATTCTTCGGAGAAGCTGTTTTCTCGTAAAAATGTTCTTTGCTTAAGATTGCGGCTTTAATATGCATTTTAGCACAAAAATGTATATAATAAAAGTTGTAGAGAATTTTAAAATTTACAATGTTACTCTCAATTTTTTTGTATAACGCTTAGTTTAGCGGTAATTTGTGATTTTCTGTTTTTTTTCACGAAAATGTGTAAAAAAATCGATTTTGTTAAGATTTTAGCCTTAGTATGCATACGAGTATTACGACAAAAATAGATTTAATTAAATTTATATGAAATTCAAAGATACACTGTACAACTTTTATCGAGAGTATTTTATTCTACAGAACATAGTTCAGCGTGAACGAGTGGTTTTCCGTATTTTTAAGCCAAACTGAGGTTGATTTTCAATTTGTGTCTTCCTCTCATGATTAAAATTAGTTTATGTTTTCTTCTTTTTTCATATCCCTAATGTGTGTTCGTTGCAATCAGTTCAATTCAGAACAATAAGCAACCCGATAACCCAATGAGATGGGGATGAAGTGTATGACGAGTAAATGAGGTGCAGTCTTGTACAGACCCAGGGCGACAATTCCTGAGAGAGTGTGGTTAATTGAATCCCAACCAATGTTTTTTGAGGTTAGTTTTTTTTATTTCTAATGTTAGGTTATATCGTTCATTATTTGCATTGGCAAGAGAAAGTCGTGTGAGTGTATCACACCAGATTTTTATTTTTTTAAATAAATACACTCTACTAACATTAATCTGGTTGTATTTGATGCTAGTAGTAAGATCGTCCAAAAGCGGCAGTAATTGCTTTTTGAATAGCAAAACATGTAAAGAGTTTTATATGCACGCACCAGTTGTTTTATTAACGCCCTGCAGGATTTAGTATGGATGACAGACTCTGGTACAAAATAAATGGAGTTAAAATAACACTGGAGAGAATTTATTCTGATTGAATGAGAGTTAAAAAGGAAACCTATCGACAGCGAAAATTGAAAATTGACAAAACACTCTGTGGCTGCAAACACAATTGAAACTCGAATGGTAGTCTACAATTGACCAGTATCGTCACGTCGTCCCATTGCCAAAGCCGTTACAAATAAAACCCAGCCTTTGACCACATTAACGCTCTTACCACAATCCAACACCACTATCTTTTTGATAAAAATAAAATTGACTTTATTGTTCAATTACTCCGCAAAATTTATAATCAACTTTAAATTGGAATTTAAAACTCAAATTCATTAACAGTAAAATTTTATTTACATGTCGAAATTTTATTATCATCAATAGGGTAACGAACTTTACGGCTAATAGTGAGCTACCTAAAAATTCTCCCCGTACTGATCTTCCAGAAGTACCTCTAGACCTTGCAGTTGATTCGTTATTTTTGCAAGTGGTATATATTTAAATGTAATTATATTTAAAATTACAGGAGGATTACAGGCACAGGAGGTTAAATATCGCATAGCAAGGGCAACAGCTGCTTTCAATAAAATGAACAGAGTTTTCAGGAGCCATGATCTTACCATTGAAACGAAAATCAGACTTTTGAGGTGCTACATCTTCTCGATTTTGCTGTATGGAGCAGAGGCATGGACATTGAACAAGAGTATGATTAAACGTATAGAAGCCTTTGAATTGTGGTTGTACCGGAGAATGCTTAAAATATCATGGACAGAGCATGTAACAAATGAAGAAGCTCTGAGACGGATGAAGAAATCCAGAGAATTATTGAACACCATCAAGATCCGTAAACTTCAGTATTTGGGACACGTCATGCGGAATGAGTCCAGATACTCTTTGATACAGCTCATTGTGCAAGGGAAAATAGATGGAAGGAGAGGACCAGGAAGAAGAAGAATATCCTGGCTACACAACCTCAGGGAATGGACCGGAAAGACATCTGCTGAACTTTTCCGTATTGCTGTCAGCAAAGTGCCATGCTGGTCGCCAACATCCGAAACGGATAGCGCACTAAAAGAAGAAGATATTTAAAATTGGTATATTAAAAAGTCCCGGTATCTCTCCGGTATAAACTAATGAGAATAATAATATATTTTTTTTTTGGTTGGCCCCTCGACTCCCCATATAGCTAATCTCATTCAAACCAAGGGAATACTTATAGTGGGGGATTGAAATGGCAGTTCAATGGAGATTACGGAAGAACAGCAAAAACCTTAATATGCCTTTATTAATCCAAAATTGGAGGGCTTTAGTAGGCACCCAATATAAGAATAAAGAAATAACAACCAAACTTAGAACCATTAAAAACAAACAAGTAAAGTGGCACAGTCTGAAAAGAACCTTAAAGAATGAAGCTGAGCATAAAGATATCGCACGGACCCTATTGTAGCAATAGTCACAAATGCCCAGAGCAGACATTTATGTAATAATAAAAATTAAATAATAATAATTTAAAATAATCATAAAAACAAGTAGAAATAATTGTACGTTCAACAGTGTTGTAATGAAATGAGGTTTCGCTTCATAAACATGTTTGTTTCACTGAGTCACTGAGTAAACATTTTTTCCGTTACTTTTGATTTTTTTTCTTTACTTAATTTATTTTGCAACTGTATAATATAAACTTGCTGTAAATACAAAAAGCGAAAATGTTTACAATTATATAAAAAATAAACAATTAACCGGGTTGTTTTTAGGACACCACCCAGTGATAGCTCTCCAGATAACGATAATTGAGTTACATTTTAATTTATATTTTTTTACACGTAATCACTGTAAGAGCTGCATTAATATATTATGTCTCTATTCCATTGGCGTTTCAGTCGCCTTTGTGCGATTCTTGGTACATCTGAAAAATTCATGTTGCATATTAAAAGATTATTGTGATTTTGAAGTTCGTCTCTGAACCTACGGTACAATTTTAGATATATGTCGTTGTCTTAATGAAAGCAAACTATATGTAGAAACCAATCGACGCTAAACCATGTAAATTTTATTTAAAAACTTTTAATAACTTTAATTATATACAATTTTGCCTTAAAATGCATAAGAAATCCGTAAGATTAAGAAAAAATAATCACGAGAGTACAGGCAGCCATCCCAGGACGACTTTTACCAGACATATCACTTACTCCATTTTGTAGAACTCAGAAAAAATAGAAATTTAGGCGATTTAAAAATAATCATTGAAGATGGTCTTTGAGAAAATCGCAAAAAGTGAAAAATTGCACGAATAAACTGCTCATTTCGGTTGACCGATTTTGAGTTACCTAATTTGAGTTCCAAGTTTCAACTTGGTACGAATTTCCGTTTGTGAGTTTGTTTTCTTCACATACACGCGTGGATGCGGGCGCACTGATAGGAACACTCAAATAAATCAGTAAAAACATGTTTTTTGGCTCAGGTATCTTGAAAACATTTATTTCTGGTGAAAACTCAATTTCGAATAATCGATGTGATAACATAACTTTCCTTACCTTATATGTAAGGGAAGAGTAATTAAAACGTGGTGTGTTTTTTAAATAGTTCATTCATATTTTTAAGGGCCGCGTCTAGTGGATTACGGAAGGTGACGAATTAATAGAGGGCCAACTACTTAGATTGTACTGAATTAAAGTTAAAGAAATAGTCATGTTGGTATTTTTTCAAGAATTTAACAGTGTTGCAGCTGTTTTATTTATTGCGTTGTTTTTTTTATTCTGAACGTTTTGTGTTCTACGTAACTTGTAAAATATTAAACCGAACATAAATATCAGTTAAATTTTTAAACGTAACATAAATTTAAATTTAAGTTTGAATTTCATGCGTTAGCTTATTTGACAAATGATCAAACAATTTGTAAACTATGTCAAAGACAAAGACATGGCTTACCAGTGTACCATTATTTCCTCCGCCGCCCACTGATGAATATTTATCATTTTGGGATTAGTAACGCCGGCGTTAACACAAAAGTGTGGGAATAAAGACAAATGAATAGCTTGTTCCGACACTTTTCAATACATTACACGTGTTTGCATCCTTTTACGTTTTCTCTTTGTGAATTACCAGCAATTCAAAACACCATTTTTTAGTTACTAAATTTGGGAAGGTAACTAAGCTTTCTTGACTAATTTGGAGTATATTTCATACCAAATTTGTTCGTGATTTGATTTCCGAATGAAGTCCGGAAATACCCATTTTATTTTTTTTTATCCTACATGATATATAGAATAGGAAAGTATTGTTTCCATAACAACTTTTCTAAAACGATTTGTCACCAGAAGTAAAAGTTTTCAGGCCCCCTGAACCCAATAAACATTTTTTACCGTTTTTACAGTTTGTGAATCTATATAAAAATATTGTATGAAAGTGGAACTTACAACTTATATTAGGTACCACTAGGGGGCCCAGCACAAATATTTTAATCAAAATCGATCAACCGGAAGTAGTAGTTTATTTGTGCTATTTTACACTTTTCTGCAATTTTCACAAAAACTGATCCTACGATTTTTTTAAAAAATCGCCTCATTTATACTACATTTTTATGCTCTACAAGATAGAGTAAGTGTATGTCTGATGAAAGCCATTTGGGGTATCTTGCAGTAAGAAATAGCATTTGTAACATTTTGGGCTTAATTTATGTATTTCTGGGCGAAAGCGTATATGTTTAAAATTGTAGAAAATAAAAAAGCTACAACTTTTATTTTTGACATTTTTTTACAACGCTTAGTTTAGCGTCAGTTAGTGATGATTTTCTGTATTTTGCTAATCAAAATCGGTAAAAAATAGGATTTTTTAAGTTCGCGGCCTTAGTATGCATTGTACAACAAAAATATGTAATCAAAGTTACAAAATCTACAACTTGTTAAAGCATTTTTTCTACTGAGCTTAGTGTAGCTTTTATTGGTAATGATTTTCTGAATGTTTTACTCCAACAGAGGTTGATTTTCATTTAGCGTCATTCACTGATGATTAACAAAAAATTGTTTTCCATTATTTACGTACTTTGGCAAAAAAAAGTTGTGTGAGAGTTTCACGCCAGATTTTTTGTACTACAGGCCTAGTCTTAATTATAGGTCTGCTTGTCTTAAATATATTTTGACACTTGTCAACATGGTGCTGTTCCTTTTTTGGTTTTTGACTCCACCAAAACAAAGCCTACTGAAAACTTTTAGGTCTACCTATATAGTTTTTTCTACAATGCTATATTTCTTGAATACATTTTTCATTGAAATCGGTTATGTGATTTTGGACACAAAAGTTATAGAATTAAAATTAGTCAAGGAAAGTACAATAATAAAATGACACGTTCAGTCTATAAATTTTATTTATGACTACACAAAATTTTATATTGTTTCAAATTAAACTCATTAATTTATCCATCACATGAAATATTTTATAATAATATTAGGGTAGTTAAAAAAAATTAACATTGAAATAGCCTACAGAAAAATTATCTTGTCAAAAAGAGAATGTGAAAATAAAAATTATGTTTTTTAAGGTTACAGTAAATAGTATATATGCTTATTAAAAATTTAAAAATGTAAAATGAATTTACCAAAATGTAAAACTCTATCATTTTAATTTGTAACAAAAGAAGAAAAATATTTTTGTAAACTACAATAATGAAATTTTGATACCATTTTAAAATGTAAAATTTTAATTTTTTGACGAAAATAGATTATAAAACCACTTGGACAGAGAAAAATACCATTTTGAGTATTTTTTTAATCTACGTGGTGAGAAACTCCATGGTAGATCTCTAGAGATTTGTCGAAAAATTTTTGAAAATAAAAATTTGAATAATTAAAAAACGTAACATGCTAAAAATACACTGGAATACAATACCTAATTTTGTACTTTATTCTGTGGGAATTTAAATTTTTTTAATATTTTTGTTTATTTTTAAATATTCATACTAATAGCTAGATCATTATCGACTGCTTGTGATTTGGGTTGAGGATCAGGAGGGTTTGAACATGTAATAAAATCTCTAACCCTAGACGGGAATCGTACCCGAGACCTTCCGCATTGCAGCGTAGAGGAGGCGTAGAGGAGCTGCGCTGCGGAGGTACTCAAAAAATATTTTAAACAAACAAAATTCTACTTGAAAAGAAAATTGTTCGTTGTGTTAAATTTTTGTGTTATTAGTTCATTTAAACGAGCTGTCTAACCAGATCTAACAATTTTTTTTTATGAGAATTACCCTCTGATGCTTAAAAAGAATTAAAGAAGTGTGCTCAGATTGTTAGGTAGTACTTGTTGATAACAATAGACACATTTGGGTGAGATTTCACGGATTGACGCTTTGAGGAAGTCGTATTGTTCGACAGAATCGTTAATGACGCGTGCCCACTTGGGCAGCGTCAAACAATAGCTGTCATTCACATATACACACACAGTTACACGCCCACGTGCGCGCACACACAGCAGTAAACCGCTCAAGTAGGCCTTTCATTGTTATTTGGTGGAAGATTCTACTCCAAAGTAGTCGGTACCTTAAGTATGTAAGTACAGCAATTTGTTTCTGAAGTACCCATTATACTGCGAAGTATGTACTTTTATTTTTTGTCGATTACTGTAACATCCCAACAACTATCATACCTATCATACCTAGTAGCTGTTATTCTTGGTGTTTGGTGGCTAAAGGCGTCTTGAATTTGAATATGGACATCCTCCGGCGATTTCTCTTGACTGCATGTCAGCTGGTCACCACAAGGAGTTGTACACAACAGTTGTAACTTAACTTATACTGAAAATAACTTTCTTCGTTGAGTGATTATAATCGCCCGAAGGCCGTATATAAAATAGAAAAAGATTATGGTTCTAAATAAATATCTGAAACCTTTTTCAAGTTTAACATACTTTTCACGTAGGTATGGATTTCACAAAAATTATTAAGTTATTTTAATACATTTTACATTAAATGTGAAATATGGAATATTTTTCATGAAACGGTGATTTCTATACCCATATGGGCAATCCTTATACTAAATGGAAATCCTTATTGTTTGTGTTTATATATATATATATATATATATATATATATATATATATATCTAATTTATAGAATTTTCTTCATTTGGTTCGAGTTTTCAATTCCATTAATGAAGGTACTGGTTTAGAATATTTATACAGTCAAATCCTGGTTAACCGTACCCCGATTAACGGGAATCCGGGTTAACCGGATCAGTTTTTTAATTGTACTACATAGAGTTAGAAAAATAACGGATCAATTCCGTTTTCCCACAATGTATAGCACACACAAAAAATATTGTACACGTAAATGTTAATGTACAATATTAATATTGTTAATAATTATTTATTTCCGTATTTAAAGTAAATTTGCATTGTGATGAGTTAAAAAACCAGTTTCTAATTTTTTCTTAAATGTAGATATCAATTTGTAAAATAGTTACAGTAACGTCTGTGAAGTTGCCTCCCCCCCCCCAAACACACACAAACATTTAAAGCAAACTAGTGGAATCGATTTTTCTACGTTTGTTCCGCAAAAATAAGCGAGTAAATCGAGAAAAACGGCGGGGCGAACTTCATGCAAGAACTCAACTTTTTAAACTTTTTGGGGCTAAATTATATTAACATTCCGTCTTATCCGAATTTCTGCTTATCGGAATTAAAGTCCGCCCACATAAGTCCGGTTAGCCGGGGTTGTACTGTATGACTTTTTAACAGTTAATTTCATCGAAACTCTAAATTAACTAATAACTAAATTAATCTAAATTAACTAATAACTGAACCAGTAACCTTCGATTTTTACATTTTAAAATACTAGATATTCCAAGCCACTGAAGTAGTCAATGAAAAAATGTTTTGTTAAAAAGTAGTTACCTCTGAATATCTAATTGTGTATGAAACATGAAAACGTATAGCCAATTTAATTTTATCTAGACAAAAAGGTTTACCTGAAATTTTCTTGTATGAATAAAAAAGTAAATAAAAATAAAATTCTTATTCAAGTACAGTCAGCACCGTTGGTATAACTTATTTTGGGTATATTTTATGGCAATTTTGTTAAATAAGGGATTAAAATAATGCATTGTAATGTGAAGATATTTTTAAGGATACCATTAGCTCTTTTTTGGTAATTGGAAGTTTTCCATATTTTTACGGAGTTAATTCGGAGCGGATCTGTACATAGTCTGACAGACAGGCATACACAACATACAAAACACACACACACACACAAACAAACACACACACACACACTCTCTGACAATTTGAATAACATTCAATTGAAATGTATATTAGTAAAATACCAGAATACCGTTCATTCATTTGGGAGTTCACTTATTCAATGGCCAAATACCGTACCTCCACGACTGATTATTATGAAGATATTAGATGGGGCAGGCATATCCCTTTGTTTCATTAGTAAACTCTGAATACGGTATTTCAATTCTAAATGAAGGAACAACGAACAAGAAAAACTTTACCGTTTGAAACTCGAAACGAGGCAAATTTTAATAGATGGTGTGACACCAAATTTTATAAAATTTCTAAATAAAACTGGTGTCAAACACTCACATATTTTTTTCTTACCAATGCAAATAATGAAAAATACCTATAACCTAACATTAGTAATAATACATAAGAAATAAACAAAAAACTAACCTCAAAAACATAACCTTATTTTAATCATGAGTGAAAGATGCAAAATGACAATCAACCTTAGTTTGGCTTAATAATACGGAAAAATCACTCTTTCACGCTAAACTAGGCTCTGTAGAGAAAAATGGTTAAATAAGTGTTGTAGATCTTTTAATTTTCTATATATTTTTTTATGTTCACTTTTTCGATAAATGCATATTAAGGCTGAAATCTTAAAAAATCCATTTTTTACAGATTTTCATGAAAAAAAAGAAAATCACTAATTACCACTTAACTAAGCATTATATGAAAAAGTGTTTCAATTAAAAAACGTAGGTTTTTATTATATAATACCGTATTAAAGATTTTATTGTATACACTTTTGCGCTAAAATGCATATTAAGGCCGCAATCGTGAGAAAACCATTTTTTTTCTACGAGAGAACAGCCTCCCCAAAAATTTCAGCAGATATGGCGCCTACCCTATCTTGTAGAGCATAAAATATGTATTAAATGAGGCGATTTTTAAAACAATCGTAGGAGCTGTTTTTGAGAAAATCGCAAAAACGAGGAAAATGACACGAATCAACTACTAACTTACTTACGGTTCGCCGACTAGAAGAAAATGTTCGTGTCGCATCCTGTAGTGATATCTAACTTAAGTTTTTAAGTTTCAACTTATTGCGATATTCCGTTCTTTATGTATTCTGTTTGCGCGCGCGCGCGCACATACACACACACACACACACACACACACGCACCAATCGCTAGAAACATATGTTTTGGGTTCAGGGGTCTGAAAACGTGTAGGTCCAGTGAAAACTCGATTTTGAAATATCGACATGAAAACAATATTTTCCTTCCTACATATCCTTATACGCAAGGAAAAGTAAAAATAATTTTTTTTTACCCGGAACCTTTCGTTTTGCTGTGTAGAACTCTAACCGTGCCTCCACGTAGGCGGCCATTAGTTTTGTTTCAACCCCCCTTATCAACATTATAAAGCGATATGATTCTCTTTATCACTTCTTGGTTAAAAATGTCTTACATTAATAATTTCATAATGATCTGAAAATGTAGCCAAAAATAAGTTATTTTGATTATTTGACAAATTTTGATACCCAAAATTTATCAGTTAGACAGTTTCCAAATTCACGACTTAAAACATCATGACGTTACCTTTTACGATTAAAACTTGAACCAAAGGTTAAAAGTTTAGAAGACGGTGGCAGTTCCAGCCTTGACATACAGCAGTGATGAGGAAAAGGGAAGGAAGAAACATTCAAACTGCCGAAATGAAATTCTTAAGATTTGTCAAGGATTGCACAAGACTATACAAAATCAGAAATGAAGATATTAGGCAAGAATTGGGAATTTTTCCACTTAACGAGAAAATAAAATTATATCGTGCCCAATAGGTCGATCATTTAAATATAATGCCAGTAAGCATTTCCGAATCGCTTTTCTAGTGTAGCGAGAAGATACAAATCAGTGGGATGTAAAGATATTGGCAGGCCGAACAAAAGATGGGTGCCAGAACAGGTAGAAATGCCTAACCCGTGAAGAGAAGAAGAAGAAGAAGAAGAACTTGAATCATCATTTGTTGTTATTTAGGTCATCAGCCAAAATGCTGATTTGAACCACTAGAGACTCTACCAAGTAAAAACGAGGAGTAAGGTGGTTTACAAAATTGCCTTCTTCAATGAATAAATAGTATGGTTATCAGCATGTCGGGCCCTCTGAAGAGACACCCTGAATGACACCTTCACTTCATTCACCACAGGATCAATCTGTATAATGAAATTCATTACTCTTAGAGGAGATAACTCTAACTAGTATCTTTTACACCTCTATTTCTTCTATTCATAAATGCTTCAGTCATATAATTGGCTGACCATGTGATGAGAAAAATATTTTTTTGGTAGCTCTAGAATTAGCAGACGAGTGTAAATAATTTAACACTCAATCTGCCTGTTGCGGACAAACTAACATTTACTACCCTTTGTTATAACTATTATATTGTCATCAAAATTAAATTAAGTAAATTTCAGCATCTAAATTGAAACGACGTGAATTTTAGCACCACGTCCAATGAAAAGTAATAGAATTTAAAGTTTGTGCTAGAGCACAAACATATAATATAAGATTATAATAATATAAGCTTAAGAATAAAAAAGGTAAAAAAGTGTCTGTTTATATAACGGATCGTATACTACAAAAAAACTAGATTATTGTGTACTGAATTATATTCTCGTAAGTACAACCGCAGAATGCATCAGTAGAAATTTCTCTATTTTCATCGGTATATTGTAATTATAACTGTAATAATCCTGATTATACGGTCATACAATTAACAATACTTACCTCGTATTATTTTTTAAATATCTTTTACAAAAATAAAACAAAAAAATGATTTATGATGAACTTTTAAAGGTACCTTTCTTAACCTTGACAAAGCTTTAAAAGGACATCCAGAATCATTCATTCAAGAGTTTAAAATATATATTTTTCAATTACTTTTACATTACGTACACGACGTGTTTACATCAGAAAAGGTTATTATTTTTAAAACAATTAACTTTCAGTTATTATTCGAAACTATTGTAATTGAAAATGGTTTTTTCTGAACATAAATCGAATCGCTATGTCATCTGTATGTATCCGTGTATTCATAAAAATAAATCAGTTGTATTTTTGCTATTAGGTTATATTATTTTTCCCACCGTATGTTATAAAGATTAAAGGTTATTTATGAAATATATGCAATTATCACGTTTAAAAGTTATTAAAGAATTCATTAATTATGTCAGAAAATACTTTTAAAAAACGATAAGCGGAGAACCTTGGTAATCCGAACAAATTGTGATTATTTTTTTTAATCCTTATGTGTGTACGTTGAATCTGTTCAATTTAAGAACAATAATCAACCTTGTTAAATTAATTACCCTTCATCTGTTGGTTCCAGGGCTACAAAAACTAGTTCTGTTTCTTATAACATAGTCAGCCAATTATATGACCGAACTATTTAAGAACAGAAGAGGTAGAGGTTGTAAAAAACACTAGTTAGAGTTATGTCCATTGAGAGTAATAAATTTCACTATACAGTCAGACCCTGGGGTGAATGAAGTGAATGAGTCATTCGCAGGGTGGAAAATGGGTGCTTTTCGGAGGGCCTGGCATGCTGATAAGCATACTTTTTCACCTCTGTGAGGAAGGCAATAGTAAACCACCTCACTCCTCGTTTTTACTAAGTAAAACCTCTAGAGGTTCAAACCAGCCTTTCGGCTGTTGACCTAAAGAATGATCCAATGAAATGAGCATGGTATGCCAGGCGAGTAAATGAGATTTAGTCTTGTTCAGACTCAGGACGATCATTCCTGAGAAGTATAGTTAATTGAAATCTAACCATCAAAGAACACCGATAACCTTTGTCTAGTATTCAAATCTAAAGTATTCAAAGTTAAAAGTAACTAACTACCTTTACCTG
The DNA here is from genome assembly GCA_035578175.1 of Catonia carolina. Lineage (NCBI taxonomy): Eukaryota > Metazoa > Arthropoda > Insecta > Hemiptera > Achilidae > Catonia > Catonia carolina. The sequence continues at coordinate 106,541,269 of JAQMRL010000003.1, forward strand.
GATTTGAACCAGGAAACTTCGTCTTCGAAAATCAGCTGTCAAACAACTGACGCACGGCAACGAATTTACTACTAGACTATCACAGCAGATTGTGTTCCTTGTAAGAATTTTCCGAGTTGGAAGAGCCACAAATGATCTTGTCAGATCACAGAGGCTGTGCCATTTTATTGCTCCGGTAATAACATATAATCCGTAACCTAAATTAGAATCGTAGGAAAATATTATATATTTTAGAAAAGTTTTATTGACAAAAAATTTTATACATTTAAATTATACCAATAACTTTCAAATATAATTATATTTTACAATGTAGAATAACAATGAAAACGTTGTTATTAGAAAGTATTCTTCAATGACTGTTTCTAAAGGTAAAATACGCGATTAAGTTTACAAGGTCACATTGTTACAGACCAATTTTAACTTGTTTTGTAAAGATTCGTCATATTTTTGTTATTTTGTAAAGAAATTTTATTTCGTTTTGTAAAAATACGAGTTGTGAAATTTAAGCCGTTAAGAAAAGTCCACTATGCGTTGAATTGGTTAATCCTAAGAAAAAGTTAAAGGAAAATATACGAGAAAAGTTTTGCTTTTCAAAAGAAAAGAATAGAGAAGAGGAAGGAAGAACTGAATGTTAGTACTTTTATTAAGTAAGTAAGCTTAACATCGACAAATCCCCTCCTCTTCTCTTATACCCCTTGCGGGCCGACTAACTTCTTTCATTGCGAAGGGGACAAAATTTGATTGAGTTTTTGCTTAGAATGAAGGAACGGTTCCAGTAAATATGGCTTACTTTAAAAAAATCGTTCGTTTGACGTTTTGGAATATTATCGTAAATATTGAAACCTAATTTTCACATTAAAATAAGATTAAACGAGACAAAAATGTTTGTGATTATCTTTCAAAAGTACACCCATTTTATTATTACTTGTTTCCGCGTACAACCATTATTTTTACTGTTTTATAAACATTTAGAAATAAAACAAAGAGTTTAGCATTTTTGTGGTGAATTCTTGAACAGATACGTATTTGTTTTCTCAAATTTTCAAAAAATTGTGTCAACTTTTAAAAACAATATTGTAAATGATCAATGATATTTCAGTTAAGATCAAAACAAACTCGAACAAATTTTACGAAAAATATTTTTTTTTAGATAATTATATGCCCATAACAGGCAACTGGAGTGTTAAATTAATTGCACTCAATCTATTGGTTCCAGGGTTACAAAAAATAGTTCAGTTTCTTATCACATAGTCAGTCAATTAAATGACTAAACTATATTTTAAGAATAGAAGAGTTAGAGGTATAAAAGACACTAGTCAGACCTATCTCCTCGGAGAATAATGAATTTCATTTTACAGCCAGACCCTGTGGTGACTGAAATGAAGGTGTCATTTGCAGGGTGGAAAGTGGGTGCTTTTTGGAGGGCCTGGCATGCTGATAAGCGTACTCTTTCAACTCAGTGAAGAAGACAAGAGTAAACCACCTCACTCCTCGTTTTCACTTAGTAAAACCTCTAGAGTTTCAAACCAGCCTTTTGGCTGTTGACGTAAAAAACACATATAAATTATGTACTTTTTTAGTTTTATTGTACCCTTAAATTGATTCAGGGTTTCTCTTGGTCTCTGTAGTTTTAATTCCGAAACTGTAGTTTTTTGTTGTCAATGAAGTAGCACATATACCTATTTTCCTTAACTTTAATTCATGACATCTTATATAAAAACTAATTATGTACACATAAAAAATATTTTTTGTAATGCTTTAAAAGGTTTTGGTGCAGTATCTAGCCAGATTCGCAAATTTACTTCCAAAGGAAGTGTTTTTAAAAATATATTTATTTTCTTATGTAAGCAAGTTTAATAAATAAAAATTACATCAACTAGCCCTTTGCACCTACTGCTGGACACAGGACCATTATTGCCATCCACTCTGTCATATTTTGAGCTCTTCAGATCCAACTGCCTGTCGTTCTTTTCATATCGTCGGTCCAATAAGTGAGAAATCTTCCTCTGTTAGTCGTTCTCCTAGGCGTTTTTCGGTCCGCATGTTCTACAGAAAACCCATTCTAATAGTGCAATTTATGGAACAGCAGTGACACCTGTTCTTCGAGATAAATCTTCGTTAATTATGTAAACCCGTGATAAAAGTCATTAAATAACTATTAGAAATTTTAATGGAAAGGTGTTTTAGGAAAAGAAAAGAGTTTGTTTTGTTGTAAAGAATATCAAAAAATTGAAGGCCACCTCCGTGGATCAGTCAAAATGGAAGGTCTCGTATGATTCCCGGTTAGGGTACGGAAATGATTATAAGTAAAAACCCACCTATGTTGCACCGTAGCATATGGTAGTCACTAATGACGAATGCCATTGATTTGACTTTAAATAAACTACAAAACAATGATTTGAACGCGATGAATTTTAATTTGACAGGTTAGATTTCAAATTATAGATTAGTTTTCAAAATTACAAAGGTTTCAAAATTATTTTGAATTTAAAATCATAAGGAGATGGTGAGCATTAAAGCATATTAAAGTTTGTGTATTTATTTATTGACTAATGTAATTGAACTTGACGGTTTCTAACAACTTAAAGTTGTACAAGTGAGTATTTGGAACGAATAGAAAGAGCACGGGAAGGAAACTGGTAACTTTTCTTTGCTATAATCCCTTGAAAATCGGCTTATAACTTTACAGTGAAGTGTATTCAATATAAAAGCAACCAGGTTAAGCGTAGCATACGATACATTTTAACTGTTAAGGAAGATAGTAGAGTAAGTTACTCCAGAAAATTATTTTCTATACAATTTTTTAAATTATCTATTTTAAATAGTTGTATTAACAGCTTGCTCATTAGTGACTATAACGTGTTATTTACTAAAATTATCAACAAAAAAAATCTTGTGTGAAACACTCACACAACTTTCTCTTGCCAAAGCAAATAATGAACAATATAATCTAACATTAGTAATAAAACATTACAAATAAATAAAAAAACTAACCTCAATAAACATAACCTAATTTTAATCATGAGTGAAAGACGCAAATTGAAAATCAACTTCAGTTTGGCTTTAAAATTCGGAAAATCACTCATTCACGATTAACTAGGCTCTGTAACGAAAAATTCTTTCAACTAACATTGTAGATCTTTTAATCTCCTATAACTTTGATTATATCTACTTTTGACATAAAATGCTAAATACTAAGGCTGAAATCGTAAAACAATAGATTTTTTACACGTTTTCGTGAGAGAAAAAACAGAAAATCGCTAACTACCATTTAACTAAGAGTTATACAAAAAACTGTTTGAAATAAAAGTTGTAGGATTAAATTCTCTACATTACATATACATTACATTTTACATATTTGCGCTAAAATGCATAATAAAGCCGCAATCTTAAAAAAAAGTTTACGAGAAAACAGCCTTTCTTAGAATTTCAGTAGACATGGCGCCTGCCTTATCTGATAAAGCGTAAAAATTTGAGTAAATGAGGCGATTTTTAAAAAAATCGTCGGAGCCGTTTTTGATAAAATCGCAAAAATTGAAACATTACACGAATAAACTACTACTTCCGAGTGACCGATTTTAATGAAAATGTTTGTGTCGGGTTCTCTAGTGGGATCTTACTTAAGTTTCAAGTTCGTACAATGTTCGGTTCTTGAGTTATTCTGTTCACACAAACAAACCAATTGCTAAAAACATGTTTTTTTGGGTTCAGGGGGTCTGAAAACGTGTAGATCCGGTGAAAACTCGATTTCGAAAAATTGACATGAAAATAATACTTTCCTTCCTATTTATTCATGAAGAAGAATAAACAATTTAGTTTAAACTGTGAAATAGTGTAGTCCTAAGAATTATTGAGTTTTTGTTATTTTCATGGATTAATTTGTAAGTTGTACATTCCGCCTTAACTTTTTATCATTTCTGTGATATTTTGGTGAGTTGTAACATACTACTACTACTTACAATTAATTTTTGAGTAATTTTAGTTGTCTGTATGGTTTACGTAACCTATACGAGGTTTGGTGTTTAGTTGCCATGGCTACCAATTTCAGTAGTCAGTGTAATGGAAACGGTAACGCAACTACGCCTCGTTCTAGCGATCTAGCAGGCTCTGGCAGTACAGATGTCGGAACAACAGCTGTTTTAGAATATTTAAAGGTATTAGACGACTTGGAGCATAGACAGTCAACTAATGGAATTACTTTCTCTTCTTTGACGAAGAAGAAACGTATCAAAGAATCTAAACGTGCTTATAATCATGTCGATACCAACGATGTGGATAAAAATGTTCTTCCTGATAATTCAAAAAAATTTAAAAGAACTTTAAAACCTGACTTCAATAAAAACCAGACTAAGGTAAACTCTAAACAATTTGTAACGATTACAAATATGTTTGACTGCTTATCTTCTAGTGACGAAGAAGTCATGGAAGATAAAGATATAGAAGATACCGAATAAACCCAAATTGAAAACGTTTTAGAAAAACCGAAACCTCTTTTTATAAATTTTGTGAACATAAATGATATTTTAGGAATTTTGTAGACAAGGTTGCTAAAGGACAATATTATTACAAATTAGAAAATACAAATCAAATTAAATTAACTCCTAAAACTACTAAATTATATTCAGTTATAGCTAAACTATTGGAATCCCGTAATATAAGCTTTCACACGTACCAATTGACACAAAACAGGTGTTTCCGAGTTGTACTCAAAGGGATGCACCACACAGCATGTCTTGATGACGTGAAAACCGAATTAGAAGAAAAGGACCATGTAGTTTTACGAATTCATAACATAAAACACAGGATCTCAAAAGAGCCACTAAATATGTTTTTTGTTGATATACAGCGAAAAGATAATAACAAAGATATATATCAGATTCAATATTTGCCAAATGCCAAAATTTCTTTTGAAGTCCCCCACACTAAGAAAGATGTGGTACAATGCCTAAGATGCCAGCGGTATGGTCACTCTCAGGCGTATTGCAGACACCCCTTCCGTTGTGTTAAGTGTACTGAAGAACATCCAACGATTGAATGTAAAAAAACAGATCGCAAAACACCAGCAAAATGTGTTTTGTGCGGAGGATCCCATCCAGCAAACTATAAAGGGTGCTCTGTATATAAGGATATGCAGAAAAGAAAATATCCTCAGGTTCGGCCAAAAATAAATTCTCAACAGCAAATTAATCGACCTCATCTTAAAACTCCTACGGCAATACCGACTGCTTCACCGCGTGATCCGCGCATTATAAACGGCTCACTACAAACGTACGCACAGGTGGCTTCTAACTTGCATACAACTCAGCACTATGTAGATAATAGCGTCACTAATAATCGTGTACCGAATCCTCATCCGTACTCAGAAGGAAATCGTATAACATATTCAACACAGTCACCTCCAGTACTAATGCATACAATTCCTGGAAATGAAACAAGCGTAGGCAGTCAAACCCTCAGCAGATTGGAACAGCTGATCTCGAGGCAGCTAGAATGTCAGGCTAAATTATATGACGACATTAAGATCATACTAAATATGATGTCTACCCTTATAGCAAAATTGTCATAATGGTAAGACTTCTTAGAATAGCTCTATGAAATGCTAACGGCTTGGCCCAACATAGCCAAGAAATCAAGTCTTTTATCATTTTTCAGAAACTGGACATTTTACTTATATCAGAAACTCACTTCAAAGATACAAATACGTTCAGAATGACAGGATACACGACATACCAAACAAACAGCCCTGATGGTAGAGCTCATGGGGGCTCCGGATTAATAATAAAAAATACCATCGCCCATTATCAATTACCAGCGTACCAAACTGACCGCATTCAAGCCACAAGTGTGTCAATAACAGATAATTTTGGACCATTAAACGTATCAGCAGCATACTTTCCTCCAAGGTACACGCTAAGGAAAGAGGACTTCACGCAATTTTTCAAATCACTGGGAAGGCGTTTTATAATAGGTGCCGATTTTAACGCAAAACATCAGCGTTGGGGGTCTCGAATAACTTCCCCGAGAGGTCGTCTGTTAATGCAAGTCATCGATCAAACACAATTATCTTATATTTCTTCAAATGAACCTACATATTGGCCTACTGATACTAGACGACTTCCTGACGTCATAGATTTCTTTATTAAAAAGGGAGTTCCTGACGCACACGTAAAAATAGAGTCTTGCTTTGACTTGTCGTCAGACCACTCACCTGTAATATTATCAATTGCATCCATTTTTAATAAATCACAGTTGCCTAAACATTTGACAAATTCATATACAAACTGGGACTATTTTAGGCAAAGATTAGACTACAAAATTACCTGTGATGTTCCTTTAAAAAATGAAAATGATATAGACAAGGCTGTTCATTACCTAACCGAAACAATCCAGGAAGCAGCCAAATTGTCAACTCCGGACAAGACAACTAATTACGACAATACGGACGTCTATCAACCTTTGAACATTAAAATTTCTATTAACGAAAAAAGGAGACTAAGGCGAGTATGGCAAACTACAAGAAACCCAGTAGATAAAAGGAATTACAATAATGCAGCCAGGAATCTGAAGCGTTTGTTGCAGGAATATAGTAATGAATCATTACAAGATTATTTAAAGCAATTAGGTCCTAATTATAATACAAATTTTTCCCTTTGGAAACCTTTGCGACGGATTAAAAGACCCAATCACACCATTCCACCGTTTCGACTACCGAACGGCAACTGGGTAAAGAGCAACAAAGAAAAAGCAGAAGCTTTTGCTAGTCATCTTGAAAGTGTTTTCACTCCTTTTCCCTCAGATTCAATTGATGAAGAGGAAATTAACGAATTTTTAGAATCTCCATTTCAAATGGCAATGCCTCTTAAATTATTCTCCATAAATGAAGTCAAGGAAATTATACAAAAAAAATATTTGTTCAAGAAAGTCGCCGGGGCACGACTCAATCACAGGTGAAATTCTAAAAGAATTGCCACAAAAAACTCTGAGACTAATAACAATCATTTTTAATGCTATGCTTCGTATTGAATACTATCCTAAACAGTGGAAAATAGCAGAAATTGTGCTCATCCCTAAACCAGGTAAACCACCTAACGAAATAAAGTCATACAGGCCAATAAGTTTGTTGCCGGTGTTGTCTAAAGTGTTTGAAAAACTTATTTTAAAAAGATTGATACCTGTACTCGAACAAAGTGTTGTAATACCAGATTACCAGTTCGGTTTTCGAGCGGGGCATAGTACGATCGAGCAAATCCACAGAGTAGCTGCTAAAATTCAAAAGGCTTTCGAAGAAAAAGAATTTTGCTCAGTAGTCTTTATTGATATCTGTCAAGCTTATGACAAGGTTTGGCACCTTGGTCTGCTTTTCAAGCTCAAAAAGCACATACCTCATCAATTTTTCAATTTATTTAAATCCTTTTTAGAAGACAGATATTTCAAGGTTAAATTACAAGCAGACTCATCACAATTATTTCCTATCCATGCGGGAGTTCCTCAAGGTAGTGTGTTATCACCTTTCCTATATTGTATATATACTTCTGACATGCCTGTTTCGGAAAACACCACATTAGCAGCTTTTGCTGACGATGTTGCGATCCAAGCTGTACATAGCAAACCACATACTACTTCAAAATATCTGCAAGAACATCTACACAACATAGAGAGCTGGCAAAAAAAGTGGCGGATAAAGTCTAACGAAGAGAAAAGTGTTCAAGTGACATTCACACTAAAAAAAGACACTTGTCCACCTGTTAAACTAAACAATAAAACACTACCACAATCAGATATAGCAAGATACCTTGGAATGCATCTAGATCGTCGACTAACTTGGAAAACACACATCTGGAATAAGAGGAAACAACTAAATTACAAATTTTATAAACTTTATTGGATGTTACACAAAAATTCTAAATTATCGTTAACGAACAAACTAACAATTTACAAGACTATTCTGAAACCAATTTGGACTTACGGGATACAACTTTGGGGAACGGCGACAAAGTCAAGCGTTGCCATAATTCAACGTTTTCAAACGAAATTTCTCCGGACAATCACAGACTCTCCGTGGTATGTCACCAACAGGATCATTCAACGAGACTTGAACATACCAACCATCACGGATGAAATCTCAAGATTTTCTTCGAGGTATCATACAAGACTTAATAGCCACGCAAATTATTTAGCTGTGAACCTCCTCGACAACAGTGAAGAAATTCGACGTTTACAAAGACTTCACACGACAGACTTGTTTTAAAACACAACCAACGTAACTATATTCATTGTAAAAAAAAAAAAAAAAATTTTTTTTTTTTAAAGTGATTATATATTTTATTTTGTAAAATGGAGAAGAACTAATGAGTTCTTCTTCAACAAGCCAGTTAATAGACTCTACCACTCATCTATTCATTGTTCCTTGCGAACAGATTGTAGATTAAGCAGTGTTTGAAAAAAAAAAAAAATTTATTCATATAGGCAAAAGAAAGTAAAAATTCAGTTTTCAGCCGGGAATCAAAACTGGGAAATTGAGCTTGTCGAATCATTATTTTCCATTCTTATTTATTTCCTAGTATTAATCTATATTGTTGTACATTAATTAGCAAAATTAATGTACTTGATTGTTATAACAATGTACCGTTCCTTTCGTTTATCAGTTAGTTATAAATGAATATTATTAATTAGCAATACCCATTGTATAAATTAGAAGGCTGAAAACATTCTGTTGGTATAATCCTTCAAAAGCCTTCCAGTTGGTAATGATGTATTAAACTGACCCGCTTTCAGTATTTCACAAATTAAAACCCTTTGATTTTTGGCCTATAATAAATATCGTTTTCTTTCCGGTACTAATTACTTTTAATTCAAGGTTTCGCTATTAAACGTCGAGTAAATAAGCTATTGTTGAGGTATCTCTTTCTTACAAACCATTCCTCTCATTTGAAAATAAATTATCTATGTATTAAATTTTATCTCAACAGATATAGGAATGAAAGTCTGTAAAAATGAATGTATATATATGTGTGTGTGTAAAATCAAAAAAAAAACATCTTATCCGAGCACAATGAAACTTGCAGAATCATCCTGCATCGGCCTTCGTTCAAAATTAAGCTAAATAAAAAATGATGTGCCTAGCGGTAGGGTTCAAAAGCTTTTTTTTAGATTGCTTAAGGTGGATCTAATGATTCTTAGCTTTCTCATTTAATTACAAATAGCTTCAAGATATAAGTCAGTAAATAAATGAAAAACAAAAAGTTACATAATTACATGTCATAGCTTCATTAGGTTTTGTAAAATTTTGTTTGCATAACAACTTCTGAAACGTCAGTAAGATTTTATAAAACTCATAATTAGTAAGCCCATAAAACTCAAAATTAAATTAAATTAATTAAACTCAAAATAAATTTAAGTTTCGTCTTAAGCATATTTTACTTAATTCCTTAGAAAGGTACACACTTACACATTAAACACTTTCTAATTTTCAGTAGAAGTTTCACTGATGTATTGTTATTTAAAATTATGTATTTTAATTTAATGTTCATTCAACTGTAGGCCTATATTTGTATTTATTTTTAACAGAAATTTGTTTTTGTTTCAGGTACGTAATTTGTGGCCATATTTTTGAATAGATTTTGTAAGTATTGCACGTTCTCATGCCTAGAGATAATTCTAATTTTAATATTTTTTTGTAATTTGTTTAATAAATTATTAGTATGTTTTATTGTAATTGGATTTCAAAAAAATTGAAAAAATTACAGTTAACTTATTAAACTTTTGTAAATAGCAGTATTAGACCTACTATGTTAATTTTTTAATCGTAACTTAGAATTTACTAGAAAGAAAAAATGTTGATGTTGCAACTGACTTAAATAAGATGGCGCATAATGCCAGATATGCATTTTTCTTAGGCCACGTACTGTCGTCTATTAATTGTCTTAGTAAAATTAATAGGCCTAGCGTCCGACGGCCGTTTAATAATATATTAAAAAATTAATTAATTTAGTCAGTTAGTAAAGTCAACTCTGGTGTATCGGCCGTGTTCGTAGTAAATCTGTAAAAATATTTATTCTGAGCAGGCGTACTAATCTTCTGATCGTGATCTTCATATTTATTGGTGAGTGCTAGGGATGTCATACATATAATTATATAAAGGGATCTTGGAAATAAGTTTTTTGTTATTATTTTCTTCGAAATGTTATAGATTTATATGTTTTCAAATGATTAAACTTGTTGTTAATTTGGCTTTCATTTTCAAGTATCTGTTAATTATTTATTAGACTAATAAAGTTTGGTTAATCCTTTCATCAAAGTAGATTGTAATTTATTAAACCCCTTCTCGGCCGTTACACTTTATTCTCCGAATTATATTGTAATAAATTCATGGAAATCTGACACCCAAAATCATTACCTTGTAACTCTATGCTCTCAGGGTGATTCAGTAATAAACTAAATAAGAATTTCCTTACTTTGTAATTGCTTTTAGAATTTCTTATCGAAAATCCTTAAACATTTCCGGCGAAATTTTCAAAGGATGACGTAAATATACATATAGATGTAAGTAATTACGCTTTTATGTTACACAGATGATTTAACATTCTAGAGAGCAAATTTAAAGCGTATTTAATTTTAAGACCAGTATAAATTGATTAAACTTCTTGAATTAGGTCATAATAAGTAAAATATAAGAAGTCTACAAAGTACTTTTTAGTTAATTAACATTACTGGGAAATACTTCCATATAACTTAACATTAATGCGGACAATCCAATATCCCTTTTGACCCTTTGTTGTCAGATATTCAATTCCAGAACATAGGCCTTATCGTATCTGTAAAGGTGCAGATTATTTAAATTACAAAATATTGACTCACAGTAAATTTTTTTTAATCTAACAATTTTTAGCGGGTAGAATTTTAACAGCTATATTTAATTAACAATTTCAACAAAAAAGTCGAGGGTAATAGCGTTCAGAGGGAAGAATCCAATTAGAAACAAAATTGTTATAGAGAACAGTATTCTGGAACAGGTATCCCACTTTCAGTATCTGGGTTGCAACCTAACATATCAACAAGATAAAGATACCTTCAATAAGATGGAACTATTCTAACATCTTATATGCGTGACTATCCATAGAACCTTAAAAAAGAACACTGGTTGAGACAGAAGGTTGAGATTTTATAAAACAATAACAGTGCCTACCCTACTTTAGGGCAGCAAAACTTTGATGCTAGTAAACACAGATGAAAATTATTTTGCCGGCCGCATTAGCGTAGTTGGTAACGTGCTCGCCTCTCATCATGCGGTCTTGGGTTCGAATCCCATTCAGGCACGACATAGTTTCATACGTTACAAAAAATCATTTCATCCTTCATCGTCTGCATTAGCAGTAATTGCACAACAGTCGGATGTTAAACCAAAAAAAGACAGATGAAAGCAGATTGAAATGACATTGTTACGGCATACATATGTATGTAGTAGAGACGACCGATGTAGGAATGTAGAGATAAGGAAAGAACTTAACATCGTCTCCATGAATGATAGGGTATTGCAAAATAATTTACAGTGGATAGAGCATGTGAACAGGGTGAACGAGAAGAGGATACCTAAGCAGGCGCTGGGTTACAAATCGGTGAGAAGGAGAGACCGAAGGCGCCCGAGGAGGAGGAGATGGACAGATTTCAGAGGATCGGAATAGGCAGGAATGCTTTTAAGTCTTGAAGGGAAGAAGAAGACAAAATATTGAGAGAAAATATTTTTTTAAAGTTGAACAACAAAATATTTTAAAAAATATCTTTATTTTTAATACAAAACTGAACGAAATTACAGTCAGTGAAAAAAAATAGGCTGATAAATGCTTTTGTATAGATGAGAAATCAACAACTGCGAACAAAAACTACTAAAAATCATGATATTATCATAATTAAACTGTTATTTTGAACCAATATTTTTATTTAAACTCATTTAAACCCATTTTTATTACTTCTAATAAAAATAAAGGGAAGTTGCGTAATGCCAAGATAAGACACTACCAGACGGTTGCCAGACCGGAGGTGCTGTACGCGGCGGAAACCCACCACTTGAAATCTAACATCCACCTGCGCTCGATAGAAACTACCGAGAGGAAAATCATCAGAAGAATCATCGGGCCGACTCAAAATAAAGAGGGAGAATACAGGCTCAGAAGTGACGAAGAAGTATATTCCTTCACCACACCCATAAGAGAAGTCATCCAGCAGAGACGACTGGCATTCTTCGGCCACATAGCGAGGATGCACGACTCCAGACTAACGAAGCAGTTATGGAAGTACTGGGAGGGCAGGAAAACTACAACGAGATGGCACAAGGAGATCCACGAGACGATGCTGGTGAATGACATTACGGGCGAAACACTTCTCAATAGAACAGAAATGAAGCAGAAAATTGAGAATCTAAAGTGCTTGGGAGGGCCGAGGAGAACGGGAACAGCCTGGACGGAGGAGCGAAAAAGATCACATGCAGAAAAAATGAAGGCAGCATGGGCCATCCGGAAACTGGCTGGAACTAAGAGAAATGCATCCCTAGTAGGATCTAACAAGAAATAATAATAATAAAGGGAAGTTGCTTTTATATCATCTTATCATCTAGCATTTCCTTTTAAAAATAAACCCTTTTTCTAAAATAAAAACGGTATAATGCATGATATTTTCAATTCCCTTTGAAGTTTTCTGTAAACCTTTGATATTTTTGGTATTTGTAATATACCTACTTGCCAACTTAACTCTCAAAGTTTCTTCACTACATTTATTATTCTTTTTTTTAAATTTCTTATTCGTATAAATACAGAGTTTCAATTGTTTGAACACCCGAATAGATTTTAACTCAGAAAAAATCATTTGGCTAGTTGTTGATTTTTTAAATTTATTTATGGGGTGGAGCCGAGTAAAAAAAACTATAATAAAGACACCCGTTTTGGAATAAATATGGTATATTCTTTTTAAAATGATTTACATTGAATCAATGCTCAACACAATTTTCCAAGTAATATAAATGAGCAGGAGTTGACACTGAAAAATCTATGTAGTATGAAATATTTATATATAAATGTTGTAGGAATTATACAGTAGCTGATTCACTGCAAAATTTTAAACCCCCAAAAGAAATTTAAAACCATAAAAAATGATTTTTAATACTACAAAAGTAAAGCTTTGATGTTTTGTATTCATTTAATTTTATAGATACCGAGGGAAAAATGCAGAGAATAAAACTCTAATTAATTATCAAATATTTTTTTTAAAGGTATATTTTTTATTTTTCAAAGGGGATTTAGTTACTAAAATCTCTCATATGAATTTGATGTATTTAGTGGTTTGATTATTGGAAAAACGAATTTTTGTTTTAGTTTGTATAGTCGCATCAACAGCTTGGTCATTAGCGACTACTGTGGGTTTCGGTACTACAACGGTGGGTTATAACGTGTTAAAATTTCCAGGTCATAGCCGGGAATCGAACACGGGACCTTCCACTTTGTAGGCTGGCGCACTAGTCACTACGCCACGCAGGAGGCAAAAACGGATTTTAATTCTGAGAATCTTATTTGTATGTCAATAAGCTCGATGAATATAATCCGTAAATCAACGACAATCGACAATGAAAGACAAAATATTTACAATCAGCAAATAATACCAGAAGCCCATTGAGATACACAAAGGTTTTTTTAGATGTACGCTGGACAGCAAAAACGATGAGTTCTTAAATCTCTAACGGAACAGAGCTTCAGAATTGACTTAGAATAATAAGGCATGTTTAAAAAACTTTAAAAATTTATCCCATTGTTGTAAATATTTTTCAATTTGTACATTTCTTTGTTTGTTTTTTTTTTTTGTTAAACTCTACGTTTTTTTTTTTTTTTTAACGTCGCATCAACTACAACGGTCATTAGCGACGACGTTGGGGTGTAACTGTTTACAATGGAGGATGAAATGATTTTTTGTAACGTATGAAAATATGCCGTGCCTGAGTAGGATTCGAACCCAGGACCGCATGATGAGAGGCGAGCACGTTACCAACTGCGCCAATGCGGCCGGCTCTACGTTGTTTTTATAGGTAGTTTTTTTAACGACTATTCTTAATAAAAATCAGCAGCGTGATGTATCAGCAATTACGGTGGATTAAGGACAATGTCTTACCGGAACAAAGCTTTCCGTGTTAAAATTTCACGACACTAGCTCGGAGTCCAACCAAGATAATAATGAATAAAAGAGACACAATTTTAGTATTTTTTTAAAGCAATACCGTGAAACCTCATTTTCAGTTTCATTGGTAGCAATTTTTAATTGCCATCTATCATTTTCCGATGTCTATCCGCACGTCACATTCTGATGTCAAAAACTACAAGAGATAGCAACAAACGATTTCGGATGTATAATCTACACAAAAAGTCTATGAGCCTGAACTGGGTTTGAAGTTCCGATTTTGACCGAAAGTCGCCCAAAACTGGAAGTGAAGAAATCAAAGTCGGAGTTTGGAAACGGGTTTGAGAAACGGAAGTGGGTCAAAATAGAAAGTCATGATATCAGAGACATATTTTTTTTACGTCTGACTTTTTTGCTAATGCAGACGGTGGAGGATGATGATATATGAAAATGAGTGATGGAAAAATGCCAGACCTGATCAGGGATCGAACCCGGGACTCCGGGGTAGAAACCAGTTGCGCTAACCACTACGCATAAAAGTCATAATTTGGAAACAAAATAGTGTCATTTGATTCCTTTTAAAAACTAGTCAAACCTTAGCTTACTTACAAAAGCTAAGTGGGCTTTATCCTGTTGTGAGGACAATAATGGACACAAAATGTGACTTCTTGCGCCGACTCAGAAATAATTGCCACCAACCATTAGATGCGTCGTCTCAAGAAAGGGATTTTTGTTTTAAAATTAATATTACTCATTAGACAACTTGAAATATTGACATATTGGATTATTAAAATTTTGAGTTTCGATATTGGGTTGTTGAAGTTTACTAATAAAACACAATGTACATATTAGACTTTTACTTCTTAATCTTTTAAGAGGGCTCGGACATCTAGGTAATTCCGTAGGCAATTCACTGAAGCTGTAAATTGCTATCACAATATAATCAAGTAGAATGCGGAGGTGGCATTTCATAAAAAAATTTCTAATCTCGTCTTATCTTTTTACAAATGGAATTTAATTTCTCTTCTTTTGTGTTACTTACACATGACAAAAATGATACATCTTTATCTTACTACGAAATAAAGAAGAAAAATAACTTAAAATATTTTTTTAGTTGAAAGATGAGTTTAAGCAAGGCCACTCGCATTTATAACTGTTCTCTTTCGCTGTTGTTATTATTATTGTTAGCTAATAACATATTCTGAAGGACAACTGAAGAAAAGAGATGTATCATTTTCACGCTACTTTCTAAATACTACGAGTAAGATAATGACTCTTTTTAAAATCGTAGTTTACTCATCATTTCAACTATTCTCAAGTCCAGTCTTGTCTTTTAAACTTTTAAAACAGTAATATCTTTTCACTGCTTGTTTATTGTTACATTTCTTCACAACTACTTTTCATTTCTAATATTTTTAATTATAATGATCATTTGTAAAAGTAAAAAACAGACAAATTGGTGCAAATGAGTTACACAGAATTTCTCAATTCATTGAGTTGTTTTCACTAAACACTTATGAGGCCTTCTAACCAAAGAATTTTAAAACACTTTCAAATTAAAATAATCACGTATCGATTGAGTATTTTAAAATCAGTTTCTCTTGAACTGTTATAATATTTACACGTTACTTTTGTTCTTTAGGTCATCATCCGGAAAGCCTTGTTTGATCCTCTAGAGGCTTTATTTATGATAAGTAAAACGAGGAGTGAGGTGGTTTATGCCTTCCTCACTGAGTGAAAAAGTGTGCTTATTAGCACACCAGGCTCTCTGTGAAGCATCTACTTTCCACCATGCAAATGATGACATCTTCACTTCATTCACCACAAGGTCTGGCTGTATAATGAAATTCACTACTCTCAGAGGAGATAACTCTGACTAGTGTCTTTAACACCTCTACCTCTTCTGTTCTTAAATGCTTCAGTTCAATAATTGGCTGATCATGTGATAATAAACAGAACTATTTTTGTAGCCCTGGAACTAGCAGATCGAGTGCTAATAATTAAACGCTCCACCTGCCTGTTATGGGCATAAAAACATTGTTTTAAATAAAGAACATAAGAAGGGCTTCCTTACGAAGACCCAAACATAGCTTGTTGTTCACTGTGTGCAATAACTACTAGTAAGATATATCTTATTTGTGATCGTCAGATAATATTTCTTTCTTATAGTCAATAATTTTTATGTTTTGATAATTTATTACACATTGTTGTCAGTGTTTAGAAAAGGACGTCTAATATTGATAATTGTTTATTGTACTTATGTAAGAAATTTCTCAGAATATACACATTACGAGATACTGTTATTTAACGCACTAACCACGCATCAGATATTGATTAAAAAATTTCCCAAATAGTGATTTTATTACAAATCACTATTTTGAATTACACTAAACTCAAAATTTAAGGACCATACAAAAATTTGGAGTTGAGAAAGTAAATGAAAGACAAGAACAAACAAATTAATATTTCCTACAATTTGTACGTTATGTTAAACTACTTTTTATTGAAACGTAAATTAACTGAATAAATTACCATACTGACAGAAGAGAGATTTCTTCATCTTTCATTTTTTGTTTTCACTCTTATTTTTGTATGACATGTTTTGTTTCGTCCGTAAATTACTATGTATTTATTTATTAACCATATTTGTAACTGCTTATTTTCAGTTTCAATTTTTGTTTAAATTACTCTATTTTATTCTTTTGAAATGACTTTTCAAGGAGAATTATTTCGTTACACTCCGTTGTTAATTTAGCAGATTATTTACTGAATATCTCTTTCTTGGTATTTTAAGTTAACCAACTTTCAAAAAAAATCTATATGCATGTATTACAAACGTAGAAAAGTAAACAGTTATTATTAAATTACTGTATTTTTCACATTAATAATTTTTACAGACATTTCTTTTCGTCTGCAGCCTCTGTTAATAAACTCCAAGTAGGCTGTCAATAACAATTTTTTACCGTATCATTCTGGTAGTTCAAGAACTATATTATCAGTCACGGAAAATCAAAACCAATTTTCAGGTTTGTTTAAGAATTAACTTCTTTTATAATTTCATAAACAACAAATTTGATACTTAGTTATTCTTAATGAGTTTCTATAAAGAACATTGTAGTTCACCTCATTCTCCTCGAATTAAGGATAATTTAATCGAATCATGAATTCAAAATATCAAATGGACGCCTCTGTAGCCCAGTGGTTAGCGTGCTACGCCACAAAGCGACGGTCGTGGGTTCGATTTCCGGCCAGGGTCTGAAAATTACTAGTTCACCACAGTTCCTCAACCCAACCAAGACCTCAACTGGTAACCAAGATGGTGATGCGACTTATTATAAACTAAAAAAAATCTAGTGTGAAACACTCACACAACATTCTCTTGCCAGTGCAGATAATTAACAGTATAACCTAACATTAGTAATAAAACGTTAGAAATAAACTAAAAAACTAACCGCAAAAAACATAATCTTATTTTAATCATGAGTGAATGATGCAAAATGAAAATCAACCTTGGATTGGCTTAATAATACCGAAAATTACTCTTTCAGGCTAAACTAGGCTCTGTAGAGAAAAAATCTTAAAATAAAAGTTGCAGATCGTTTAATTTCCTATTAATTTGATTATGTATGGTTTTGTAGCAAAATGCATTTACTAAGGCCGAAATTATAATAAATCAATTTCTTTACAGATTTTCATGAAACCCCCCCCCCCCCCCAGATAATCACCAATTACCGCTAAACTAAGCGTTATACAAAGAAATGTTTGAAATAAAAGTTGTAGGTTTTTAAGTTGTCTACAAGTTTTATTATATGCATTTTTGCGCTAAAATGCGTATTAAGGCCGCAAACTTGAAAAAGACCATTTTTTTCTACGATAGAACAGCCTCTCCAAGAATTTCAGCAGACATGCACCCAACATACATGGTGACGCCCATCGTAAAGAACATAAAAAATTAGGTAATGAGGCAATTTTTTAAAAAATTGTGGGGCCGTTTTTTTAGAGAAAATCGTAAAAAAGTAAAAAATGACGCGAATAAACTACTACTTAGGGTTGACCGATTTTGATGAAAACGTTCGTGACGGGTTCGGTAGTAGTATATAACTTAAGTTTCAAGTTTCAGGTTCGTACGATGTTCCGTTCTTGAGATATTCTATTCACGCACAAACACAGACAGACCAAACACTAAAAACATGTTTTGTTGGATTCAGGAGGTCTGACAACGTGTATATCCGGAGAAAACTCGATTCCAAAAAATCGACATGAAATAACAATACTTTCCTTCTTGAATAATATTCATATAGGCAAGAAAACGTAAAAATGGTTGTTGGAAAGGTTCGCCATCAATTTTCAACTTTAATTTTAATTAATTTCATCAAGTCTGCTGATTTATAACAAATAATGAAATTATTCACTTCACTGAAATCTTTAATATTACTTTGACCTCAGGTTGGTTTGTCGGTTTTGTCAAAACTATCTCTTTGGGATTTAAGTTAGAGAAAACTTTTCCATTTATTCGAGTGTTGATTACCCTATCCAAGGCAAACTTCCAAACAAGTATTTCTTTACTGGACCTACAGTAAACTCGTCATCTGGAAATTACTTGAAAGCCTTTACACCATTCACAACATTTCGGTTGATAAACCTCATACGGTTTCCAATCACTATGTTCAGTTCAGTTCTTGCTACTTCGTCAATTTTCATTTAGTTAGTTATCTGGATAGAATTCCCCGAATTATACGGTAGCCTACATTATCCAGGAATATGTTTTTCATGGAAAATTTGTTTTTAAGATGTACTGTAAAATATTTTATAACAGAATATATTTATTAATAAAAATTAACCGTATTGGTTGAGAGTTGTTTTAACAGCATAATTGGTAAGATCGATGAGACCGGGTTCTACTCCAGGTAGGATCTTAAAAATTAACTGAAAAATTAGTAAAATAAAGTGTTAATAATATTAACGGCAATGTTCATGCGACTTAATCTTTTTAATCCTGAATTAATGTTTTCTTGTCATTAACGCTAGTTAAGTAAAGGTCCAATTATTTTAAGATGGATGAACTAAATTTTAATTTTGTGATCGATTTAAACAATTAAAAAAACAGACATATTGAAATTTTATTACATTTAAAAATAATACAATATTTATTTCACCATAAGTTTGGATTAAATTCACAACTATATATCCAAACGTAT
This sequence comes from Catonia carolina, assembly GCA_035578175.1. NCBI lineage: Eukaryota > Metazoa > Arthropoda > Insecta > Hemiptera > Achilidae > Catonia > Catonia carolina. The sequence continues at coordinate 106,560,624 of JAQMRL010000003.1, forward strand.
GGTTATCTTCCGTGAAAATGAAGGAAAAGAGAAAACTCAAATTACTGAGATGAAATTAGAAAAACTACCTTTGTTTATAAATGCGAACAACTTCACTGATTCACTCAACTACTCACAATTTATTTCAAAAATTCTCGACCACGGAGAGTGAAGTTGGGTACATTCTTTTTAAGGTTGAACAGGAAACCTGGTATTAGGTTTTAGTACCTGTTTTAAACCTGGTATTAGTATTAGGACCGAACCCCTTTGCGCCTATTGAAAAAAAAATCGAAAAATTACTCTAAATCAAGATTACCTATATTATTTCCCATCTTCTCGAAGAGCTATGTTTCTAAAACCTCGGATCCATATTTGTATTGGTCATTTAAGAAAGCCCATAAGTCAAAAAACTATTTTTGGAAAAATAAAAAAACTTATAATTTATTATGTTTCAATTTAAAAAATATTAAAAAATACAAATTGTTCAGAGGGCTCTATTTTAATATAAAATATATTTTTGTCTTTTTGAAGACAAGCCACTTGTTTAAATAAATTGAAAATTTAGACTTAAGGTGTTTCTGAAATAAATTGGAGTAAAATGTTAACTTACGTTATGACTTAAATAGCTTTCTGCAACAATAAAAAATGAAATTATTAACTTTAAGAAAGAAAAATGTTGATTTTTCAGGGCTATTCACGTTCTTCGTCGTTGTCTTAAACGGTAGTTATAAATCTTAAAAAGATTTTTGCATAGAATTTTTGTATGGTCTCTCCAACTAGAAAGTAGAGCTTAAGGTTCAAAAGAACATCCACTTTCATTTTTTAATTAGAAGGAAACATTTTATATCCTTAAAGATAAGCCTTTTCTTAGTGTTATATATTACTTAAATAAAGCCAAAATTATGTGATTTTTGTAGGGATGGGTGTGTTCACATTCTTAGTTCTAAAATGCACTTAAGAAAAATGTAAAATTTTGACTAATGACTTTCCGAAATGACTGATTCATTTACCGTATAAAATAAGAATCTGTTAGAAAAGTAAAGTATTTGCATTTTAACTAATTGATTGTAAGGAATAGAAAAGGTGTTTCTACTAAAAACAATGAATAACATTTCTGTATCCCTCAAAAGCTGTAATTGTGAAGATTGACATTATTAATTTTAAAACGTATAAAAATAAAACGCGGAATTAAACCGGGAAAACAAGGAAAAGTAATAAACCAGTGTATTTAATATACCTTGAAGAAAACTAAATTTATTAATTTATTTAATTAATATTGATATTGGTTTCTTTATTTGTTTGTTTATCAGCTTTCAAGTTTGACTTTATTATTTCTCCATTTACCTTGTCCCCTATTTCATTCAATGAAACATTATTTACATTTAACACATTATGGTTTTTATTAATCAATATATTTTCATAATTACAATCACAACTTTCACAGTTCAAGTGTACTTCTAAATATATGTTCCTGTTCTTAATACTGTTAAATCAACTCACTGGTTTTATTTTATTAATATTCTTTACAATTATGATGTATATTTAAAATTGTAATTTTAAGAATGTGAAGACCTCCTCATCCTTTCAAACTCCAGGCCCCCCACTAAATCATTTTTACAAAATTCTTTAACCTACTGGCCGCCTAGCAACCCCATTTTGTTTATATCTTTTTTAAAATTAAATTATTTTTTTATTATTTTAAGGATCCCACACACCGGCGCGAAATATTCGCAGCAGTAGCGAAATATTCGTTGTTTACGCGACAGCTGTTATTTAAAGTAATGGCGACTTACGAGCCAGCCCACACCAGAGCGGATTTCGCGCGAATGTGCAGCGTTTTATTCGCTGCGATTTTAGTGCGAAATATTCGCTGAAGCAGCGGAATACCGGTTATGTAAGCCACAGCTGTTACAACAACAATAAACAGCTGTTGTTAATTGTAATGGCGGCATACGAGCCAGCCACACCAGCGCGACCTGGAGGAAGATTTGCGCGAATTTGCCGCGTTTTTATTCGCTGTCACAGCGAATATTCAGTTTGCAGTCGACAGCGTTTTTTTCGCAACAACAGCGAATTCGCGAAGTACCAAAATGCTAGAGACTGAATTAGAAATATACAAGGGTAAAGGGGGAATGTCTATCTCATTCAGTTTGGAGAAAATGAGGTTTTCAAGTTCGAATCTTATTTACCTTTCACCACACCGCAGATATTGTAGATATTGTTACCGCTCAGAATTAGATATTTATTTTGTATAGGATTGAATGGTTCAGTAACAAAACTGACGAAGTTATTAACTGTATATTTAATAATTTATTTAATGTTTAACATTACATAATATTGATAGGTACAAAAACAAAGTAATACATTGAAAACCTGGTGTGAACACTCACATGACTTTCTCTTGCCAATATAAATAATGAAAATTATAACCTATGTCTAATCGTGATTAAACATTATAGAATGGAAAACGTTACCTAATTTTAATCACGAGCGAATGATGTAAAATTAAAAATACTAAAAATCAGTTAGGCCTATTACCTCTGAACTAGGCTCTGTACTAGAGAAAAATATTACAAATTAAAATTGCAGGTTTTTAATTTCTTATAATTTTGATTATAAGTGACCTATAGGCCTACACTTGTCTCATAAAATGCATAGCAAGGACGCAATCTTTAAAAAATACATTTTTTACAGATATTCATGGAAAAAACATAAAATCACTAATTTGCCGCTAAAGTAAGCAATGTGCAAAACAAATGTTTGAAATAAAAGTTGTGGTGTTTTGAATGTCCTACAACTTTGATTATATACACTTTTCCTCTAAAATGCAAATAAAGCCGCAATTTTAGAAAAAAACATTTTTTTCTATGAGAGCACAGCCTTCCCAAGAATTTCAGCAGACGTGGTACTTATCCTATCTTGTAGAGCATAAAAAATGTAGTAGGCCTAAGCCCTAAATGAGGCGAATTCAAAAAATAAATTTAGAAGCTGTTTTTGAGAAAATCGCGAAATAGTGAAAAATTTCACGAATAAACTACTACTTCCAATTGACTGATTTTGATGAAAATGTTCATGTCGGGTCCCGCAGTCGTACCTAATTTCAGTTTTAAGTTCCGACTTTGTACGATACTTCGTTCTTGAGATATTTTTTTCACACACACACACACACACACACACGCGCGCGCGCGCGCGCGCGCGCAGACCATCACTAAAAACATGTTCTTTTTTGGATTCAGGGGAGCCTGAAAATGTGTACATCCGGTGAAAACTCGATTTCGAAAAATCGACATAAAATCAATACGTTCTTCCCGATATTTTCATACAGAGCAAGGGAAAGTAAAAAATTATTTACTTAAATAAAGTAAATTACTAAGAGTGTTCTACAGTCTTAAGTCTAATTTGAAGGTTTTTACTTTCCCTTCCCTATATGAATATTATAGGAAGGAAAGTAGGCCTATTGTTTTCATGTCGAGTTTTTACCGAATCTACACGTTTTCAGACCCCCTGAACCCAAAAAACATGTTTTTAGCAATTGGTTTGTTTGTTTGTTTGTGTGTGTGTATGTGGGTGTGTGTGTGTGTGTGTACGTGTGTGTGTGTGTGTGTATGTGAACACAATATCTAAAAAACGGAACATCGTACGAACTTGAAACTTAAGTTAGACACCACTAACGGACCCGACACGAACATTTTCATCAAAATCGGTCAACCGGAAGTAGTAGTTTATTCGTGTAACGTTTCACTTTTTTGCGATTTTCTCAAAAACGGCTCCTACGATTTTTTTAAAAATAGCCTGGTTTACTAAATTGTTTATGCTCTACAAGATAGGGTAGGCACCATGTTTGCTGAAATTTTTAGAAAGGCTCTTTTCTCTTAAAAAATTTTTTTTTTCAAGATTGCGGCTTTAATATGCATTTTAGCACAAAAATGTATATCATAAAAGTTGTAGACGATTAAAACATCTACAATTTTTTTTTTCAAATATTTCTATGTAAAACGCTTAGTTTAAAAGTAATTAGTGATTTTCTATTCCATGAAAATGTGTAAAATAAATTGACTTTTTAAGATTTCAGCCTTAGTACGCATTTTATAACAAAAGTGTCTAATAAAAATTTATAGAAAATTAAAAAATCTACAACTTTTATTCAAAGCATTTTTCTCTACAGAGCCTAGTTTAGCGTGAAAGAGTGATTTTTTCGTATTTTTAAGCCAAACTGAGGTTGATTTTCATTTTGCGTCTTTCACTCATGATTAAAATTAAATTATGTTTATGGAGGTTAGTTTTTGTTTATTTCTAATGTTTTATTACTAATGTTAGGTTATATTGGTTATTTTTTGCATTGGCGCGATAAAGTTCTGTGAGTGTTTCACACCAGATTTTTTGTGCTGTTTTGTTAATACCATACAATACTGCTGCAATACATTTCATTGTGTATTTTAAATTGTTAACAACACAATGTACCTTGTAGAAAGGTTACACACTTTCCAAAATTGTATTACTTAATTAGATAAATTAAACTTTATTAGTAACCAGTTATTTTCTTCTTCTGCTACTAATGCACATAACACAAGTACCTCTTCTTTTTCAGACAACATATTGCAAAAAACTATGAATTTATTTTGTAGCTTTTATTTGTTATCGGGAACTTTATACATTATTAACAACTACCCAATTTGATCGCTGTATTTTTGAAGTGCATTAGGCATGAGTTTAAACAGGGATTCCTGTTTGTTCATGGATGGCTGTCAGCTGGTCACCATACAAAGTCGCTTGCCCAACCGGTGTTACTTAACAAATAATAGCGACACGCTACCAGCTGACTGACTGGGCTGGCCTGGAGGCCAAAAACTATGAATGTTGATAAATAAACAACCGCTATTGTTGCGATTTACGCGCCGGTCTGAGCAGTGACGCGAAAATTGCTACCGCAGCCAACGCGGAATTCTCGCTGCCGCTACAGCTGCGAATAATTCGCACCGGTGTGTGGGATCCTTTAATTCCACCAGCTGGGTCTATTTACATTCATTTACTTCAGACCAAAACATAAACAAAGCCAGCTGTTGATGATTTTGAGTCGTCACAACCTCTCTGTTGCAAGCCATACATCTGCGCTCAGCATAGATGTAACTGTAACAATTCAGTAAATTGTCTTCATTAGAAATATTTTTGTGTATTATATTTTTATGTATTCTTTTATTATATTCTTAGAGATATAAGTAGTGTGATTCGTCATTATTAAATTCTTATCATTTGTTATGTGTGACAGATTGGACTTAAGTTCTGTTGCAAACAATTCAAATAAAATAAATAAAAATTAATAGGTAAATTATTGTAACTGTGTTGTTCTGTTGTAAACAATTCAGAAGTTAAAATAATATTAACGACTTAGGGGACAATCTTTGTAGGATTATATCTAATTATTTTGAATTGCAATAAATTGAATATAAAATAGAGATATTGATAATGTATTAATAAAATGTTATGTGTTGTAATAACTACTGTAACAAGATATTAAGTATATTTTTAATTTTAAAAGTTATTGTTTAGTACTGATACAAATTTAAATGTAAATAAAATCAACCTCAGTGAAGAAAAAGATAAATCGTGTATTGATTTAACTATAAAAAATGAATTTTTCACATCCTATTAGGTTTACATAACGTGAAATAAATGGGTGATTTTAGAAAAACTCTTATTTTTAAATATACATCACGTAGGCTAAACAATTTCTAAAAAGAATAATTTACGTGTGTTGTAGTTCATATATAAATAAATGTAGGCACACGTTATACAACATGCAGAAAACCGAGGTGAAGTAAGTGTAAATAAAAGTGCAGGATGTATTTTATATTAAAAACCTGATGAAATTTATAATTCTAGTTCAACGACATAATGATATACGGGTACCTTTTTCTACTTACATAAAAGAATACAACGACAAAGGATTGAAATAAATAAATAAATAAAATCAAAGAAAAAGTATTACTAAAAGACATCCTAAAGTTCATTGGTACGCATCCAAGCATTTATCAAAGAAGAAATCAAAAAATATATATGTATGCCAGTTGAAGTTGTATCCAAAGAACGAAAAAATAAGATGTAAAATATTCAAAGAAAATGAAATGCATAATATAAAGAAAAAATATAGACCTTAAAAAAACAACAAAAATATGGAAAAAATATTGTACACATCTATGCTAGGTTTACTACCAACAGAATGGATAAAATATAAAGTGCCGTGAATGTATTGCTTCCACCAAACTATTTTATTATCAACAGGATGTTTCACATGAAATTAACAGTAGCACATTAATTTGCATTAATTTATTTACTGAATAGGTATTACCTTCTTCAAAAATATAATAATTTGAAAAAGTAATTAAATCTCATTATAAAATAATTTCTCAATCATTCAAATTTTTTTATTTCGAGATTCTTTTTGTCCCTACTCCAAATCAACTGCAACTTTAAGTTTATACATCAAGCATTTTTTATGTACATATTTATGTTCTCATTGAAAAAATCACCCAGTGGTAAACCCTCGTTCTGTGGTTGCTGGAGATTACAGTCCAGCCCCTTTTAATCTCCTTCCTAAATTTTGTTGTAAATGAGGGCGTGACAACGATTGTATCTCCTGATTTGTGTGATTAATAAATTTTGAATAAAAACGAAATTTATTCTAAATTTTCTACAATCAGTTTTAATCGTAGAAAGATCACAATAATTAAGCAATGAACTTTAATTTGGACTGTCAATAATTCAGACCGGTTTTATATTGGTCCGAATGATTAAGGTTTTATTGTATCGATTAAGTTTTACTTTTCGAGTTCAGAACACAGGATACGTAAATATAAAAAAAAAACAATTAAAAATCGCTCATTTTCAGACAAATATTTTTCAAACAACTTAAGAAATATATTTTTTACGACGTAGGGCTTAAATCAGTAAGACAGTAAATTACACGATTTAGCAAAACATACATACAAAGACTGAACGGACTTCCGAATTACTTCGCGATAAGCTTACTGGACAACAATAATTGTGCTTTTACAAGACTTAATAGATACATGTTTGACTTAAGTAGCAGATTTCATAATGATTAATCTTTGTAACAAAAATTTTATTTTAAGATTCTTTCTAAATTTATTTTATTTATATTTGATCTAACATTATTATTGATGAACGATAATGTTTTATTTCGTGTTTTTCTGTGTTATCTCTATTACTTATTTTTCTTGGTTTTTAAATTTAAGAACAGATTAAAATTTGCAGTCTAGATTATAAAAAAATTTCTTGGCTTTCCACCTACAGTTAATTTACTCAATTATTCTAGATTCATTATTATTTTATACGTATAAAATACGTTATTACACCATTTATAATCGTTCAAGCTTCACCGGATTGGTGATTTTTTAAATTTAATCTTCTCTTTGGTCCAATTTCTAGTTAATTTGTTCATCAATAATGATATTGCTTTAGACATACAGCATCTCTGATACTTTTTGTACTGATTTTAAATTTTCACTTCTTTTTATAGTATTTGATATAACCTGCAATACGTGTTAGGGCCATAATAAGGATAGGAGAAAAAAATCTCTTTTGGAGTAAACATTAAAAAGTTAAAAGTTTAAACACTGTAGTATTTTAGCTGTTTAATGGTTTAAAGCAAAACATTGAAGAACATAAGATTGTTACGTTTTGGAATACAATTTTAATAGAAAAACTTTTAACAACTACGAGTACAACTAAACAATCGTAATTTAAAATTGAAATTATAATTTCTGTTTGAAACATTTTCGGTTTTATAAGGCGGTTTCACCCTTCCAATTCCTTGTAGTGATACTAAATAAGTAAACCATCATTGGTGACTTTTTTCTCTTTAATTTTTATTACGGCACTGCACATTGAGCTGCACAAATTCACTATGATATTTAAATGTCAGTGGGGAATTTAATTTTAAGGAGAAGAGGTACGTAGTCGTACATCCTCCTTTATAACTACGAGTGTTGTCCATTATTCAGACCAAGAGGTCTCTACTCCATTTTCGCTTTCGACGTCACGCAGTTGGGAAGTTCCGGTAGCTAGATCACGGGCTAATTGGTTTGGTTGGTCATCTAGTCGTTCGTGAAATTTACTATAAAAGAACGCGGTTAGCTCCTTTACTGTCGGAAATTTGAAATCGTCGTGTAGGGTTTTATAGCTTACATATAAAGAAGCATCAGATAGAAAGTTTTAAAAATTTTGATTGAAAGCCCTGGATCGACTTTATGTTTCTCTTTCCCACTTTTCCAAAGAGCTGGACACCATAAGTCCAGATTGGTCTCAAAAGAGTTTTGTAAATTAAAATTTTGGAATATAGATTCAATTTTGATCGAGGGTTCATTAAGCAGAAGAGTACCTTCTGGCAGCGGTTACGTTCTAAATGTTTTGTACGCAATGATGCTTACAAGTTAGTCGCTTTTCAAGCTATAAGCCAAGGTATCGCTCCACTCTAGTCTGGGGGATATGAATGTTATTCAGCATTTGCTAATACAATAATAAAACAAACTTTTGTCTTGTCAAAGAACAAATTATTATTTTTTAAATGTAAAGTAAAAACTTCAAAGAGATGCTAAATAAAAGTAATGTGATTAAACTAGAACAAAAGTTTCTTTAAACAAAGTTTGTAGCAACTTTTCAACACCACCGCCTCTTTCAAATAATAAAATCAATTTTGGTCGGGTATAGAGACAAGCGGGTGGTGAGAAAGGGTGGTTTTATCGTTGTTGTTATTATTATCATTATCTTGATCATTAATGTAATAGTTTCCACCCTGTCGCTTGCAAAATTTCCCATTCCTACGTTAAATGGTAATTTTCTTAATTGCTTCGGTCAGATATGATAATCAAAGTAGTTTGTAGACTAATTACCTAATAACCTGTAATGACATTGACATAAACATATTTGGTCCTGTTAATTTAGACAGGGGTTATTATTAACAACCTTGGGTGTCTCAGTAGGTAGCATTTTGGATGCTAAGCCGAAGACTATGTCTCCTTTTCAATTATTAATGGTTATAATACAATGGTTATAAACTAACAAAGTATTGAAAATCTAAATTTGACGCTAGTGTTTTTTCATGGGAATGTAAATTGTAAAAAATCTTATGAATTGTGTTTAATTGTTTTAAAACGTTTTTCTTTACGAAAGTGAAAACTGTTGGAGGTATGGCTTGTGTGTGATTAAATTTTTTAATTTCTTATTAGTTTAGGCGTTGCAGACAGTTTAGGCTCACGTAGACAGACTGTTAGAAAAACCAAATGTATTGAGACCGTGGCGTAGTCGTTAGTGTTCTTGGATACAAAATAGAAGGTTCCAGGTTCAATTCCTGGCTGATGTCTGGAAATTATTGTTAAGTCAAAAATCAAAACCCATCGTTCCAGTTACACAACCCATAACAGTCAATTATTATGACACAACTTTAAGTTGATGCTACCTTAAAGTTGTTGTTGTTGAGGTTATCAGCCAAAAGGCTGGTTTGAACCTTTAGAGGCTTTACTAAGTAAAACGAGGAGTGAAGTGATTTGCTATTTCTTTCCTCACTGAGTGGGAAAGATGCTTATCAGCACGTTGGGCCCTCCAAAAATCATTTACGTTCCACCTTGCAAATGACACTTTCATTCACCACAGGGTCGGGCTGTATAATGAAATTCATTACTCTCAAAGGAGAAAACTATAACTAGTGTCTGTTACATTTCTATCTCTTCTGTTTTTAAATGCTTCAGTCATATAATTAGGTGACCATGCAATGAGAAACATAGCTATTTTTTGTAGTCATGGAACTAGAAGATCGAGTGCAAATGAAAATTAACACTCCACCTGCCTATTATGGGCTTAAGTATGAAGGAAAAAATGTATTGTTTTAGCATCTACCATACATAATCAATCATTTTAATTATAACCAAGAATTTTGATTTTCTAAATAATTCTGGGATAATCAATAGTAATTAGTTAAGTAACTACTTAATATCTAAATAGAAATGGTTAGAACATAAATCGATCCAAAATTGCAATAAAATATTTTGTGTACCATTGGTATTAAAATTTATCCTTATGAAAAGTGATTTACAATGTATGTAAGAAGGTACACAATTTTAAACAGTGCAAGTTTATTAGTATTTCACGTTTTAAAACCGCTGTGAGTATTACGAAACCATTTTCCTTGAAAATCACCAGTATTATTTGATTAAAAATTGTGAACTTATCCATATTACCTGATTACTAAATGGTGAAATATATATCAATAAATTATAAATAATAGCAGAACTCCTACTGTCTGAAATATTTTCTCTGTTATAGTCAAATTTTATAGCTAACACAGAATAATTTTAATTTAATTTTTAGCCATGTTAAAATTAATATCGTCGTTGTTTTTAAAGTTTATATTTATTTATTTATTCATTTTCCCATTGCTTACAAGAAAATATCATTACAATATAAATGTTAATTTCCTTAATTATACTTTGAAAATCTAAAACTATTTATTTTAATTCGTAATGGGAAAATTAATTTACCCAACTATGGTTTCCCATGTTCAAGGGTATTTATATTGAAAAAAACTGATTACGAGTTAATTGCACTTTCTTACAAAAGATAATTTAATGCGTATGGTACTATAAGAATAGCACTACTACGCGAGACTACCTAGAGCTATATAAGTTTTACCAGAATAAGTAAAGTTTACAAGAAGTAGAAGAAGGCTTAGATTGCAGTATTTGCGGCAGATTATAAGTGATGTAAGATTACCGAGGTCTAAGTATACGGTTAATCAAAAATCGATTTGATGAGATCCTACCAATCTATCCCTGGATTGATAACTAAAGAACAAAAACAATCACTTTACGTTTTTCAGCGTTAAATTTGAAGTAGTTTGTAAACTAGGATGTAAAGATTCGGAAGAAAGTTTCATGATTAATAATCGGAAGCTAAATGACTCTTGCGATTTAATTCGCACAATAATACAAATTCATTCTTAACAAGTTTAACAATTACATTAACACTTATTGTATTATTTCATGATGTTTTGTATCAGTGTTATCTATAAAATAAGTACCTAAATAAACCATTCCCATCATAATAACGACCCTTCAAAACAAACCGAACTTGGCAACGTTGCTATTAGTATTGTAGCACCATCGAAATTTTAATTCATTTTTTTTATTTACTTCTCAAAATCACGTTACGGATTTTAACTATTTTAATTTTCGGAAATTTGGCGGAATCCTAAAAGTGTTCACTTTACAACCATGTTCAAGTTTTTAAAATCTGTTTGTATTTAAAAATCTCTGTATTTGAGGAAAGAAATAATTTCCATTTAAAATACATAGGACCAAATTTTTATTTTTTTGTGGTAAAACATCGAAATTTGAAGGGAATGGCCCGAACTGACACAGTAAAGTTCTATAAGACAGTGGCTCTCCCTATACTGACATATGGCAGTGAGGTCGGGGTGTGGAAGAAGAAATGTGAGCATTCCATCAAGTCAGCAGAGATGCGCTTCCTGAGATGCTATAGTAGACTGGATCGGTTCAGAAATATGGATATACGGCTAGAATTGGATGTATATTCTCTTAAAGAGATAATTATGAAGTACCACCGGAAATGGGCCGATCATCTTAAGAGAATGTTCCCACACAGGATTCTTCGATTGGTCAGAAGTTACAGGCTGATTGGACAGCGCGATCCGGGGCGACCGGTGGCTAGGTGGAGGCCAGAACAGGTCCTGCAACCTAATCCTTGATTGGTGAAGAAGAAGAATAAAAGTTTTAATTTTAGATAATATAAATGATTACGATTTGTCAGAATGACGTCTCTAACCTTGATGGAATAGTTAACTGTCCCACGGAAATGTAGTACTCTTAAGCAAACATGTTTTTTAGACGTCACATGCACGAAACCTACAATAATAAAAAATATTGGTAGCAATATTGATATTACCCAAGCTGTTTTATGTCAAGAGCACTAAATCAATGACTGTGGTAACAGATTCTAACTAAATCACAATGAAAATTACGTTTTATTCAGTTACCAGTGTTTTTTATTACTGTTAGCAATATTGACTTAGTTGTTTCATGTCGAGAGCAGTTAATCAGTGAATTTGGTTACAGATTCTAACTAAATCGGCTACTACTCTAAGGGCACCATTATGAGGCAAGAATTGTATGTTTGTGTAGCTTTACAGTCATGTTATGTGAATAGTAGATAGTGTATTGTAATTAATACTGGAAAAATAACTTTATTAAAACGACCAATATTATTAAAATACCCCAACAAGCAATAAAACGAATGGAAAATTCAATTTGAACTTGGTTCTGCCTTTCGTTCAGTGGGTATTATATTGTAAAGTAAATAGCTGCAGGCAATTTGATAATACATCCTTTCTGGGTTTATATTGTATTAGCAATAATATGGCTATTATTGTTATACAGAATATTAATTGAATATGTTAAACGATACTGTCTGTTTGTTTTTAGTCTACACAAATTTACTACCTACGGAATATAAATTAATAATTGAATTCTAGATATTTGTACATGTTATGAAAACAGTAGAAATTGCGTCCGTGCTACATTTTCATTTTGGTATATCCCTCTCACAATAGTAGTTACCTGTAATAATGCTCGTAACTAAAATTTAATAAATTTTTAGTAGAATATACAGTTTTTTTAAATTGGCAAGGTCATTAATATCTACTTTGTGTTTTGAATATTTTAACAGTGTGATAATTGCGAATTACTTTAAAACTTTATTCAAGAATCGAATCTAGGTATTTTTATAGTTTCATCAGTTTATTAAATTTTTTATAAAATACATTATGTTCGATTATAAATAAATTCTTATGATAAATCTTGTAAGTGTAATTAATCCTTTTGTAATTGTTTAGTGCCCTTAATGGGCAGGTGGAGTGTTAAATTATTTGCACTCAATCTGCTAGTTCCAGAGCTACAAAAAATAGTTCGGTTTCTTATCACATGGTCATATGACTGACGCATTTAAAAAATAAGTGGTTGAGGTGTAAAAGACACTACTATAGTCAAAGTTACCTCATCTGAAAGTAAGGAATTTCATTATACAGCCAGACCCTGTGGTAAATGAAGTGAAGGTGTCATTTGCAGGGTGAAAAGTAGTGTTTTTTAGAGGGCCTGTTATAATGATAAGAATACTCTTTCAATTCAGTGAGGAAGGCAATTGTAAACCGCCTCATTCCTCGTTTTACTTTGTAAAGCCTCTAGAGGTTCAAATCAGGCTTTCGGTTGCTGACCTAAACAACATTTTTTTACTAACCTTTTACACCTGCTATACAACTATTCATTGTTATAAGAAATTTCTTTTACATTTATATTCTCCGATGATGGTGGATCCACTGAAACATGTATTGTACAATGGTTTATTAGTTTCTGGTCACTAAAGGTCGTTGTAGTAGATAGTTTACGAAAAGAAAATTTTGGAATTTTCTATAGTTTGTATAAAAGATTTTTAATTTCTATCAGAGCGGTCAAAGTGTATCTTTCAGAACCATAATTAAATCTGAAGCTAACGATGTAATAGTATTGAACACTGCCAACTGAAACACTGTGTCTGTTACTAAATTAATTCTTTTTTTTTTTTTTTTAACTTTAATTTTATTTAGAAACTATACAGTACAGTATAACCATCCAAAAGCTTAACTAAATTTTGAAAAAAAACAAATGACTTGATAAATAAACAGAAATATTTTTTTAAAGAATACATCCCAGTGGATAATTCAAAAGTATAGTGGATTTCAAAAAAATAAGTTAATAAAAATATAGAACAATTATATCAATAGATCTCTACTCCATTTTCTTCGTAGGCGTCGGTGTGGTAAGTTTCGTCTTGACATTTGCTGTATTAGGGGATTGATGTGATCTGTTAATTTTCTGTTAAATTTGGAATATTTTATTTTAGCAGTTTCTGTTACAAAAGGGATTTTCAAATCGGAATGCAATGTTAAATTTGTTACGTAATATGGGGCGTTCGTTATCATCCGAAGTATTTTTGACTGATGAGTTTGAATTTTTTGAATGTGAGTTTTCTTTGCGGTCCCAAAAATTTCAATACCGTAATTCCATATCGGTCGTAAATAGGCTTTGTATGTTAATAATTTAAATTTTAATGATAGAGTTGATTTTCTGTTGATGATTAATTAATTCTTAAATTTAAAAATTAACGTTTATCTGTTGGGCATTTTCATAGTCGTTCATTAAGATGTTCATTGAAATGTGTGTTAATTGCAAAGAAACGACTAAGAAATTCAAACAAAACACTGAAGTTCAATCTAATTATTGTTAGAAGTTAAAAATGTCAGCCTAATTTTTATAATGTTAAACAAATTGCGAACTTAAAGCTTGTCATATTTGTTCAAATTTGCTTCCTTCTAAGAATTATTTAATATTCCAAATTGCCTTGTGATAAGTATAATTCCGTTAATGCTTTATTTTATCAGCGGAGACTTACAAGAGTGAATGATGTTACTAGAATTGAATGAGGATAATTGTTTTTCTTGTAAAAGTCCGATCAATCTGAAAACCTAACTCAAACATGAAAGCTACAAGACTTTTAAGTAGGCTACATATTACAATTGCCCATAACGGGCAAGTGGGGTATTAAATTAATTTTACTCGATCTGTTGGTTCCAGTGCTACAAAAAATGGTTCTGTTTCTTATCACATCGTCAGCCAATTATATAACTGAACTATTTAAGAACAGAATAGGTAGAGGTGTAAAAAACACTAGTCAGAGTTATCTCCTTTGAGAGTAATGAATTTCACAATACTGCTAGACCCTGTGGTGAATGAAGTGAAGGTAACATTTGCAGGGTGCAAAGTGGGTTCTTTTTGAAGGGCATGGCATGCTGATGAGCATACTCTTTAAACTCAGTAAGGAAGGCAATAGTAAAGCTCCTAACTCCTCGTTTTTACTTAGTAAAATCTCTAGAGGTTCAAACTAGCCTTTCGGCTATTGACCTAAAGAACCATATTACAAGCGAAGAATAAAAGAAAAAACGATCATCTTCCATGTACAAAATTTATATTTATTTTTATCAATAACAAGTGTTTAAATTTCTTTATTTGGAGAGAAATCTGGATAGGAATCATAAGATTAATCACGCATCATTTCAAAACAACGAAGTAATGTTCATATTTTGCTGAGTATGAAAAACACAAAACATATATTGAAACAGATGTTCAAGATCAGCATTGAGAGTAGATAAAAAATGAAACAGCTTCTCTTTCAGAAGAAAATTGAAAAGGAAATAGAGCTGGAGGAAAGTACAAATGATGTTCCTACTACTTGAAATGATACATTCACAAAATGCAAGTACTGCTGACTCGACGGCCACAAAATACTCACATTCTACGATACGTAAAAGTACCATAACTTCTACACATTGCTTCAGGAAACTGAAATTAAATTTTTTATATAAAATATAACATTTTTGAATATGAAAAATACGTGTTATTTCTAATGTAATGTTTAGTTTCTGTTAATTGCATATTTGTTTATTATTTTATAAAATGGAGAACAGTCGGACGTTAAACCAAAAAAAAAAAATTATTTTTATGCAATATTCAATTTTTGTAAATAAATTTTTCTTTTTTTAAATAATGTTCAATTGTACATAATGTTTACCCATTACCTTGTAATATTTTTTTTTAAATTGTTTACGATAATTTATAAAAAATTAAATTATTTCCTAATTATTGTTGCGATCTTAATTTTTTAAAAAAACATGACAAAATTTTGATTTTTTAATATTATAAATATTATATAATAATAATAATAGCAGGACAAATAGCAGGAAAAATCGGTCTCAAAATTTTTTTTGAAAAAAAAAAACCAAAAAAATGGCAAAAGACCCAGACCCGCTACGTATAGACAAGGTTCAAATTAACGACCAATATATAAAACTCGTAGATTCCTTTAAGTATTTAGGAGAAATCATCACTTACAACAACAACGAAAAGGAAGCATGAGTGGAAAGAACCAAGAAACTCACAACTTCACAACTAACCACAAAAATCACCTACAATAAAATCAATCAAACCATAATAAAACACTACAAAACGGTTGTACAATCAAAGATAACGTATGGGAGCGAAATTCAATTCAAATTAAACCAGGAAAACAGAAATATAAAATCCAAAAACTTGAAAGGAGGGTCCTTAGGATCTGCATCGGAAAGAGACACCACACCAAGTAGATGGAGAATGGAGATTACTACCAAATGAACAGATCTAACAGGAGACCGAACCGGTAATAGATACGATGAGGAAAAAAAGAATATCCTTCTTTGGACATAATCAGAACTCCTAAATATAGAATCACAAACCAAATAGTCAGAAAACTCTACCAGAAAAAGACAGAAGTAATGTGGTTAAGACAAATCAAGAAAGATATAGAAGAATTCGGCATCACCTTCGAAGATCTAGAAAATAAAACTGAACAGCTGAAACTATTAGATTCCAAGGAAAGGTACATAAAAGAGGAAGCAGGAAAGTGATCTTTTCGGAAGCAGAAAGGCAAAGAAGATCTGCCAGAATGAAAGAATACTGGAGGAAAATTAAAGAAAAGAACCAGAAGAGAGTGCCCAGAAACTGACTCAAGTGATCCACTGCGGTCTCAAAAGAAAAAAAAATATATTACGAGTATTTAGTTGCTAATTCATTTAACGAGCTTGACTTTATAAATAATTACGAAGTTTTTGCTCGTCACATGCAGGCTAAATTGAATGGAATGTTAAACTAAATTGATGAGTTTGATGGAAAAAGGAACCTAAAATACTATAGGCCCTTTTTCCGTCAAAGTGTTTATTGAGTCCGCCATGATATTCTCTGTATTTGTACAAAGTTTCATATCTCTATGTTTTTTCTAAAAGATGCAACGACGATATTCAGAATGTCATGTCAAGGCAGGAAAATTCGTTAACTTGTAGGCAGTCAATGAGGTTACATAGTAAACTTATTAAAGTAGTTAGTAGTTTTAAATTTCTGTTGCGTATTCTGTATTATAATTTTGTGTAGTTCCTCAGTAGTAAAAAATTTAAATTTTATATAGATATACATATCTGTCCGCCTACTTCTATTGCAATGCATCACAATATTTTTAACAAAATGATTAAAGTATCATTTTCTCAATATGTCGGTTTTGAAGATAGGCCCTTTTTCCATCAAAACTCCTCAATTACATTTTATATGCTACAAAAAAGGTCTCATTCTTCTATTAAGCTCAATGAAATAACCATTGACCTTTAAAAAAACAAGAAAGTTAGAGGTGTAATAATTGATAGATTGATCAGAGTTCTGCGGAAGTAAAGGGTTTCATTATACAGTTGGTGTAAAGAATTTATGGTGTTAATTCCAGGATGGTAAAGTAAATAGATATTTTTCAGGAGTTGTGGCGTAATGGGCATAATCTTGAACGTAATGTTTTATATCATACATCAAGTACTCTTTAATGGTCTCAATTGACTTAAAATTTAGGAATTCGGAATTTTATATAATAAAATAATCCGATTTAAAATAGTTTCATTAATTTTAGACCAAAATTTAACAAAACTGAATGAAATTTTATTTATTATAGCCTAAACTGAACTAATTGAAACCGGAGCCTATTCAGTTCAGATTTCGTAATATTCAGATTATTTGAATTATTCAGAAAATTCATTGTTTCAGAAAATTTGAAAAATTTATTATTTGAAAAATTTGAAAAATTGTGCCTAATAACAAAAAATCTGGTGTGAAACACTCACGCGACTTCCTCTTGACAATGTAAATAATTAAAAATATAACCTATGTTTAACTATTAGTAAAAAATGTAAAATGGAAAACTTAACCTAATTTTAATCATGAGTAAATGACGCTAAATAAAAATCAACCTCTTTTCGGCATAAAAATATGGAAAATCACTAGTCCGATTCACGAAAAAAAACACCTGTCTTTAAACAGCAATATCTTTTGAATCGTTCTATGTAAAAACAATTACGATAGACCTACATAAAATTAAAGCTTGTTTTATTGTTGGTTACAGGATTACATTAACAATCCTTGTAGCCCTATAAATTTTACAGTACGCGTGAACAAAGTAATAGTACCTTGAAGTTAGGTATACTGGAAAAATGGTTAAAAACAAGGTACATTTTATGTGTAATTTGTTATATATTAAATACACTATCAGTTTCTGAAAATGTTAACATATATCCCGTAACCAACAATAAAACAAGCTTTAATTTGATGTACCGTAATTGATTTTACATTCAACGGTTCAAAAGATTTTGCTTTTTAAAGACAGGGGTTATCTTTCGTGAATCGGACTATAGTTGACGCTAAACTTTGCTATGAAGAAAATAATGCATGAAATAAAAGTTTTAGCTTTATTAATTTTCTATAACTTTAATTATTAAACGTTTGAAGTAAAATACAAACTAAGGCCTCAATCTTAAAAAATTCAATTATTTTACCGATTTTAATGAGGAAAATACAGAACATCACTAACTGACGCTGAAATAAGCACTGCAAGAAAAAAAGCTTGAAATAGAAGTTATAGGTTTTTAATTTCGTACAACTTTGCTCGTTGGTGTATTGATATAGTGAATGTATTATCGATTTGCGAATGTGCAAATTTTGCGAATATGAGTTTGTTAGTGTATGCTGATGTATACAACCCAACGCATATTGTAGTAAATTCGCGAATATGTATCTTGTTCGGTTAGGGAGATACAGCCTTTGTGAAGTTACGAAAATACACGAAGTGTGTTAAAGAAGAAAGCATTGAATTTGTTTTTTGCTCTTCTGTAAAACTGAGAATTTGCACATTCGCGAGTTTACCATTGGAGGGACGTTATTATTAATGACATAAGAACTATTTATTTTAAATTTCAAATAAATTGATTAAACGAGAATGAATTTTACGATGAAGTTGTCAAAGAAGTGTTAATATTATGATATAAATCAGTTCAGTTTATTTAAAAGTTTATGTTGGAATATTATGGTATTTTTACTACACAATAGTCTGTAGTATTTAAAGAGATTTGTCTAGGATTTATCGTGAACATAAAGTAGCTTTGTGTACGTACTCGTGTTTACATATGAAATTTTAATCTGTCTTCCTTAAAGTAACAAAAGATAAAGGGTTTGAAAGACAATGGATAGATTATTAAATGATCTTGAATATTAAATTTAAGTTACTATAGTTTCTAAACAGACTGGCTTTTATATCCAATATTATTACTCTGTTACATTGCACCGTATTGTTATATACTTGAAAGGGGTTTACTGTCTTCAGAACAGTGCATTATTTAATTATATTTGTTATATATATATATATATATATAATGTCTTAACGCCATTACTTTACTAGAAATATAATATTGTGTATTATCTATTTTTTGCTCTATTTTATTAAATCTGTTTTCTTGTTTTATGATTTCACTGGTTTATTCTCTTAACGAGTACAGCAGAAGAGATTCTAAAAGATTCATGGGATTCGAATACGCGGTAGATTTCTGCTCAATGATGTGGTGGGGTATGTTATTATACGTTTGTGGTGTTCCTTTTATCCCGAAACAACAACTTCTTTAAAATCCGTGTGACTTCTAAATTCTCATAATCACCGGCACTCGAGAGTATTGAAATTGTATTGTAGTTTCTCTTATATAATTGTGTTTACGTCATCAGCCGAAAGACTGGTTTGAACATCTAAAAGCTTTACTAAATAAAATGAAGAATGAGGGGGTTTACCATTTCCTTCCTCACTGAGTGAAAAAGTATGCTTATCGGCTTGTCAGGCCCTCTGAGAAGCACCTACTTTCCACTCTGCAATGACACCTTCACTTCATTCACCACAGGGTTTGGCTGTGTATTGAAATTTATTTCTCTCAGAGGACATAACTCTAACTAGTGTCTTTTACACCTCTACCTCTTCTGTTTTTAAACGCTTCAGTCATGCAATTGTTTGACCATATGATAAGAAACAGAACTATTTTTGTAACCCTGGAACTAGCAGATCGAGTGCAACTAATTTAACACGCCACCTGCCTGTTATGGGCAAATAATATATTTTAACTTTTCATTAAAAGAAATTGTTTATTTTTTTACTTGTTACATTAATGCCAACCAGTTTGGCTATTAATTAATTATATAATATCACCGGCAATTTTGCTAGATTGCTACGTAGTAATATTCTTCTTTTGCCTAACATATTTCATATTTAACTGGTCTAATTTCTACATATGTGTTACGATTCTAAGTTATACTATGATTATTTTTATTGCATCATTTAAGTTCTTTATTTTCAAGTTCCTGAAAAATTTTTAATTATCTGAAAATCTATTTTTTTAATATAATATGATCATACTTCAATGAATGATTGATCATCAGGCTGTGGAATATTTCTTGATAGTCACTCATTGTGGTTAAAATTCGCTTTCAAATTTCGTTTAAAAATTATTTAATTAACCGTATTACTTTAACGTTAGAAATTATGTTATCCAAATAGAAATCTATACATATACGTAAGAGGATTAGTGCATGTATGTATGTATATATGTTTGCTCCCTACGGCCTCCTTAACCTCTCGACCGATTTTTATTAAATTGTAAGAAATCATGTAGAATAATCTTGGTTCCTGTCAAGTTGTTCCTGTAAAGTTTGGTGCCGATAGCATCAAAAAGAAAGGTTTTCTGTGATTTTTCCAATTTTTCCTCCGTGAATTTTTGTTGGTAAAAATAAAAATAGTTTTTGTTTGTCAAAACATTTCTAATTGCTCTACATCTTAGTAAAATTAATTGACACAGTAATGGATGAGGACAAAGCACTAAATATACAACTGAATTTCTAAATACGATGGAGCCACCACACGTATTGACATTGAAAGTTGGATCGCCAATGATGCTCATTCGAAATTCAAATGCGCCAAAGATGTGCAACTGAACAAGACCGACCATCAAAAAACTAACACCAAGTTTGATAGAAGCAACAATCATCAGCGGAAAATTCAAAGAAAAAAATGTGCTGATTCCACGCATACCGAAGATTTCCAACGATTTACCCTTCGATTTCATGCGGCTACAGTTCCCTTTGCGTCTTCCCTTCGCAATCACCATCAACAAAGCACGGGCAATCGTTGACAAAAATGCCGGCTTGAATTTTCGAAATTCATGTTTTTCACACGGCCAATTTTATGTAGCGAGTTGGCATATCGAAAGATTTGTATATTTATACACCAAATAAAAAAACCAAAAACATTTTTTATCCCTTTGCATTATGATAAAATAAATACATTTAATATCAAATTTTCCATTATAAACATGTGTGTTCTTTTCTTGAACGTAGCCGGGTACCGCTTAATATAAATTTTTCTTTCCCTTTACCGTAATCATTTACTTATTCATACATTATTTACTCCCGTATAAAAAAATTGTCTGCAGGTTCAAAAACGAAAAAAGCTTATTCAAAATATTTTTCATTAATTTGACTGAAAGACCGGGCTCAACTTTAAGTAAGTACATCAATTTTGAATATACTAGTTTAATTTTTAGTTTATTAGTCAAGTAATATTTATTAGAGGTACGTCATTATCGTATAAAATATTTTAATCGCTTGTTAGAGAAACAACACGAGTCAAACGCAAGTGATTTTTTAGGAAATACAGAAACTATTTTTCTAATTTTATTGATACATAATGCTAAAAATTATTTTCCATAAATTTGAAGTACGTCTTTAAAAGAATTGTAGTCATTTTTATAAATTTTATCTTATTTTTAATGGATATTATAATTAGACGAGGGAATTTTCCAGCATAGACTTGTGGTTTTTCTCAAACAAATGCATATTGACGAAATAAATAGACCTAATGCAACTTGTTTTAGTTAGGATACTTAAGTCTATTTATATTATAATATTAATTTATAGAATATTTGTTTAAGATTTTATTTTGTTATTAAAACCGTAGTTAAATTTTTTATTCATTTTAATTTCAAGAAAAACAATTAATACTACATTTCTTTGGCTTATCATATTTTTCTCCTGATGGCCATAAAAATATTTCTAATGTTGTTTGTCAAACAAAAATGAATTTTCTGCAGGTTAAATCTACTACTATAGTAGTTTGACTTGTGGTTTCCTCTATAAAATAATAAAAATGCAGTGAAATATTCGATTTTCAACACTAACTCAATTTTGATAAAAAAAGACGTGTGGTTTCTCAAACAAGTGATTCATTTATTATCTCGCGTTAAAATACCCTAATTTTTGATTAAAAAATTACACAGTATTTCGTGTAAAATTATTTTTTAGTTGAAAAAATTATTTTAATGGAGGTTAGGTTTATAAAGGATTTACTGAACAATGGATGCATTTAGATTATTAAAATTTTATTGTATTACATTATAATGCGTAACAATACCGATTGGTGAGAATCATCTTCTGTTTGATAACTTTCTCACACATAACTAATGCTTAATAATACTAACAGGAAATAAAATGGTAATTTAAATAAAATATAGTGTAAAGGTTATTTATATTATCAAAACAATAATCACCTTACTGTTGCTCTTCCAAAACTTTCACTTTAGTTTGTTATACATATCGAAATAATCATTATATCTTTTAATAGTAGATAAAAGTTTTTTATTTCTAGTTTATCTGCTTGATGAGCAATTTTATATACACAACTCTGTTCACGCATTTTCCGCCTTCATTTTAATAGAGCCGTATGCTACTTGATTGAGCTATGAGACGATAAATTATACTTTATGAGCCTGTTAAATTATGAGAAGTTAAAAAATCCTTTTCATGATACGACGCGTCTCATGGCTGGTGGCAATTTTTTAAATCTTTTCTTTGACTTATGACAACAAACCATTAATGATTTTTGTATCTACTCTTTAAGAGGAATCAAATGATACTATTTTTGTTGGCGAATTCCGACTTTGATTTCTTAATTTCCTGTTTTGGGCCATTTCTGGTCAAAACCGAAACTTCAAATCCAATCCAGGCCAACTAACTTTTTGTGCAGATTACGAAACTGAAACCGTGTGTTGTTATCTTTTGTAGTTTCTGACTTTGTTTTTTTACTTTCGGTTTTGGGCCACCTTTGGTCAAACCGGAACTTCAAATCCAATTTAGCCCCAATAACTTTCTGTGTAGATTACGAATCCGAAAACCGTTTGATGTTATCTCTTGTAGTTTCTGAGTTCGATTTTTTGACTTTCGGTTTTAGCGCCACTTTCGGTCAAACCGGAACTTCAAATTTAATTTAGCCCTACTAACTTTTTGTGTAGATTATGAATCGAAAACGGTTTGTTGCTATCTATACAATTGACGGACCGACAAAACAAAATGATAAATGACAATTTTAAAAATTGCCACTAACAAATTTTTATTTGTATTGAAATATGAAGTGTTTATTCAATTTGAAATAGCTCTAAAAAAAAATTCGATGAATAATATGTATGTTTATTGTTTTATTTAAATAAATATTATTACTAATTGTTTAATTATTGTATAGGAAATTCCTAAACTGAACTCATTTGTTTACATTAACCTGTTTATTTAACGGACCATTAGCCGGAGGTTTATTTTGTTTCGCCTCTGTAGGGTTATGGGAACACCATGGTATACTAAAGTAAACTAAATGTTGTTTTCAGAATTTCCTCTAGGCGGTGCACACTTTCACGCAACATGTACATCTAAATATATAACATAACTTTAGTATTTTGCTCTGTACAGTCTGAATATTATACGTGTGTATCCTTAGGGAACTATGGAATCCATTCAGTACTAAAGGGAATTTTAATCACGGTAGAGCCATTCGTTAAAAATTTTATGATTGATTTATTCGTGGGTATCATTTCATTTTGTTTCTCTTTTAAATGACAACAAAATCGTGATTTATTAGAACACCTCCGGTTATGAAATTAAAAGTTTTGTAAATTAAAAAAACTACTAATTGAAAAATTTAGATTTTTATTTGTACAATTACAGTAAAAATGGTTAATTTATTTACATTTGGAACCTAAATATGAATACAGATGCCTTGATATAATTTGAATTAATGTTTAAATTTAAATAAATATTAGTCGAATATCAATGAGTCACCATTAACCTTTTTATCCTTTTTTCACTGCGGAAAGGGTTGCAGTCGCAGAAAAACAACAATATGTTACGAACAGTTAAAAAAAAAAATTCATTTTATCTGTAGGGCACTTAAGTCCGATTTCAGGGCCATATGGAGATCTAGTACACTGCTAACTTAGCTTATAGTAGTAGTGACAATTCCCTTTTTAGATTTTGAGTCATTTTTCCCTGCCCATAACAAACAGGTGAAGTGTCAAATTATTTACACTCAATCTGTTCGTTGCAGGACTAAAATAAATTGTATTTTTTCTTACCATATGGTCAGCCAATTAAATGACTGAATAATTTAAGAACAGAAGAGGTAGAGGTGTAAATGACACTAATTAGAGTTATCTCCTTTGAAAGTAATGAATTTCATTATACAGCCAGACCTTGTGGTGAATAAAGTGAAGTTGTCATTTGCAGAGTGGAAAATATGTACTTTTAAGAGGGCCCGGCATGCTGATAAGCGTACTTTTTCACTCAGTGAGGAAGGCAGTGGTAAACCACTTCACTTCTCGTTTTACTTAGTAAAACCTCTAAAGGTTCAAACCAGCCTTTCGGCTTGTGACCGAAACAGCAAGTCATTTTTCATCAAAAGATTTAATTTATTATTATTAAACAAACAAGTTGTCAATTTTTTGACTTTTTATTTTTTTATCGAGAAACTTTCATTATTAGCAACCACCCAATTAGTTCTCTGCATCATCTCATGTGTAACTACTAGTCGATCACCAAACCAAGTCGCTCAACCAGCTGGTATTACTTAATATTGTATTACTGTTTTACTTAATTTTCTACCAGCTGAGTTTCTCATGCGACATTGATCTTTTATTTTTTTTAGTTTTTTTTTTAGTTTTTTTAGTAAAGTCGCTTGAACAGCTTGGTCATTAGCGTCTATAATGGGTTATGGAACTGAAACTGTAGGTTTTAATTTGTTGTAATTTATAAAACCTTCCGTTTTATAGACCAGAGTACTAACCGCTACACCAAGGAGGTAGCTCTTTTAATCTTGTAATTGTAAATACTATACTTAAACTTTGAATAAAAATGGCACAAAATTTATATGGCTGCGTACTAAAAAATGGAATTTGTAAAGAAATATCGACTGCAAATGCATCAGTTGAAGTGAAACGTTCGGTTTACAATTTAAAATATTTAAGATATTAATTACCTTAGGCCCTAAATACTAAATTGATCTTCTGTAAACAAGTAGTATTAAAACAATACGTTTAAATCTCATATCAACAAATATCATTATGTATTATTTGGATAGATTTCAAACTGAATTTCAATTCCTTCTTTAGCAGGGTGGTTCAGAAACTATTTGACAACATAAGCTGCGGTTACTTTCTTTTAGTTCTCTACTTAATTTACTTTGATTTTTTATTTTAAGTGGATCAAGCGTGTAAAATAAAAACAACCTCGCTTTTAAATTTTTACAGCGTTCATCCAGTGGATCTAATTTACAATATAAGCAACGTTGAAAACTCAGTTTGTATTTTTGCACCTTGATATTCTAAGATGCTCTCGTGAAGACATACAAAATGTCCTTTACAAAACCGTCTTTATTATGAAAATGTAAAGACTTTATATGTTTAATGTGAATTGTTGTTGATACTTTTTTATTAATCAGGTCAGTAATTTTTAAATCCGTCTAACTAAATCTACCTAATTGTCCTACTTACGTCATCTAATAAAACTGGATAAGTTTTGTAAATGAAGAGTTTCATTAAGTTTTTTTTGTTTGTTTCTCGGAAAACTTTCATTCTTTAGCTCCTAAATGTTTCAGGTATTTACTTAGTGGAGACATTTATTACTAAAAGGATTGGGAAGATCTAAATTTTCATATTTAAATCAAAGTTTAATAATAATTATTCACTGCAGTATAATTATTAGAATTTGTGAATACGAAATCCATTTTTGTTTTACCAATTATTTTGTCTTTAGCTGTTTTTTTTTATTGGTGTAATAGTCCTATATTTCTGCTTACACTAGGTATATTTCTTGAGTCACATAGATAATTCTATGCCTAGGTCTAATGTAACTATTAGTGGTTGTAGGATGGTTTTTGAAAATGTAGAATCATGTTTGTGTACGGGGATAGAACCAGAGGCAAGTTGAACAGAATAATACTAGTCGGTTGATGACTGTTATCCTATGATTTCCTTACATTTTAAAATAATTCAACATTTCTGGAAATCCTTGTCCAGGGCAGTTTACTCACCTCATCAATGGAGAATACGTGAACATACGGGAGAAAAAAATGGAGAATCTCAGTCGGAGACAACTATTTTATCCTATTACCCTTTACTACTCTCCCTGCGTACAAGGCATTTAAAAAAATTTTTGATTCGATTACAATAGTTTCTTTTGATGTACATCTTCTTCTTCTTTTTTTTCTCCTTACGAGTTAGGCTTTTTCTGCCTGTTCTGTCATCAACTTTTCTTAGGCATGCCAATATCTCTGCTTCCAACTGGCCCGTATTTTCTTAATAAACTAGGTAAGTGGCTTTCTGGCATTCTATTTCAATCCATTGGGCACGATACAATTTTATTTTTTCATTGAATGGAAACATTTCCAATTTTTTTATTATATCTTCATTTTTGATTCTGTCTAGTCTTGTATAACCCTTGACAGACCTTAAGAATTTTATTTCTGCAGTTTGGATGTTTCGTTCCTCCCTTCTCCTCATCAGCCATGCTTCACTGCCGTATCTCAAGGATGGAACTTATAAAACTTTAACCTTGTTTCGAGTCTTGTTTATTGCCTCAATGTCCTTTGAATTGTCCCACATATCTGATTAAAATTAAATAGTTTATTTTTCACGTTGTAGTCATCTTCATATGAGATATCAGTTTCAAAAAATTTATAGAGGTTCACTTGCTCTAGTTTGTGTCCATTAATTACTATTTTGGATTTTATTGGAGTCTTCCCACAGAATGCCATGACTTTGGTCTTGTTTGTTGATACTTCATATTCTATTCTTTCATCTTTTTGTTTAGTCATGTACTTAGAATACTTAGAGTGACTTTTGAAGAGTACTTAGAGATGTACATATTGGTATAAAAATGTTAAGACATTATTGTCAAGTAATTTTTTTACCATCCTGTAAGAGAAACCTCTTGAATTAAATTTACATGTTTAGTGTTAGGAATATGGTAGGCCTACTGTTCATATATTGATTCAATGTCGAGGAAAGGGAAATTATATGTTAGTGTATTGCCACACCATTGTCTTATTTAACATTGTCAGCCCTTCATCCATCTATTACTACAATCGTATCATTCGATTGTATAACAGAAATATCGAAACAATGAGTGACAAAGAACGAAAGTGTAGAAGAGAGAAAAGGGAAACAATTTCGATATTAAATTATCGATTTTACGTAAATAAATACCTTTACGTTTATAAAATGAGCTCTTCCAAAAACCTATATTTTAGTTGAAACAAACCAAACTGATTTTAACTGGATTTCCTATGTTTAGAATACAAATTTTATCACCTAGTATATCGCAGTAAATTATTACTGAAACATTATTTTAATATTTTAACGTATTAAAATTAACAAAAATCGATCATCAATAAATTTTTACCATGAATCTAAAACCACAGACTTTGCGTAGACCTAAAATAATAGAATTTTTATGAAAAATTTTGACTCGGTGAATGTCATGAATTTGTTAATAAATTAAAAGATTAAAGATACTTAAAATTAGTGTAATCTTACTAAAAATTACTGATAGCATACAAAGTTAATTTATCATGCTGATTAACAGAAATAAAAAATAAAACCAAATTTTTAAAATAAAGGAATTAACGGCACCCTGAAATGGAGATCCAAAAAGTAAAACTTTTTTTTAAATTTCCATGGTAATTTTCTTAAGTACGTCCTAATCTTAATAAACGGATTTGTTGGATTATAAAATATATCTAAAAAGTTAATTATATCGAGATTTATTAGAGGTTGTGAAAAGATTCATATTTTAAAAAAAATTAAAGATATTTTTTTTTTTTTTAATTTATTTAACGTCGCATCAACTACAACGGTCATTAGCGACGACGTTGGGGTGCAACTATTGTACAATGGAGGATGAAGTGATTTTTGTAACATATGAAAATATGCCGTGCCTGAATGGGATTCGAACCCAAGGGGCGAGGACGTTACCAACTACCCAATGCGGCCGGCCTCCTAGCAGTGGCAATTCCCTGTCGCAGACAAGATTTTTAAGGAATTAACTATTAGTTGAGGCAGTTATTACCAAAAGAAATGCGAAGATCTAAATTTTTATATTTTAATTAAAGTTTAATTATTATTATTATTCACTACAATTATAATTATGAGATTTGTGTATACGAAATCCATTTTCGTTTTACTAATACTTTTGTCATAAGCTGTTTTTTTAACTGTTGTGGTAGTTATAGTCCTGCCTACGCTAGGTATATTTTTTGAGTCCTAAAGACAATTTTTTGCCTAAGTCCAACGTAATTAGTAGTCGTTGCATAATAGTTATTGAAACTATAGAACATTGTTTGTAAACGGGGATTGAACCAGAGGCACGTTAAACAGAATAGTACGAGTTTTTAAATTCACTTTAAGAGTACTTTTCCCTAAGAATTCTAGAATGTTTTTATTCTATTTAACAGGTCTCTGACATTTACAAAATATTAAACAATTTAACTTGATATAGTTTGATCAAAGTTTATGGGGCTATCCCCTCCTAGCAGTGGCAATTTTCCATCGCAGACAGGATTTTAGGGAATTAACTATCATTATACAGTTATTTCTATGTATTCAAAGAAAGTTTCAATAAGATTTTTTGCGGTAGGATAATTTCTATGCCTAACAGATTTAATTCTTCATAAGAGACAGTTTTTATAGGTATTTCTGTATTCTATATTTTTTGAAATTCAGAAATGAATAGAATGTATCACTTAGCTTCTGAGATAAAAATAAGTTTTACCATTATGATGCATGAGGAAGACGTATTCATGCGGATGTTCATGCTTCAGCCAATTTCAAGAAAATAGTTTTTGAAGAAATACTATGTATTTTTCAATTTACCAGATGTTTCCAACTTTTAAAAATCGTTTCGTGTTGAATAAACTTAGTAAATTCGTGACAGAATGCAACAAGTATATTTTACTTGCATTTGAGTAGTACGTCAGTCAAAGAATCAACAGGTACTTGGTCGTTAAAAAGTCTTCAAGTACTTATCCGCTCCTCGTCTCTCTACGGTTGATCTCATTCAAGTACCTTTAAATATTTTATTTGCACTTTAAAAGCCGTTATATCTCGATAAAAAGAGTTAATTTAACCCTTCTAAATAGAGATTGAAAAAGTTATCCCCTTACAAAATGGAAATCTTGTTTGGATATCCCCGTATTACTTTCGTTCAACTATGCTGTACAGCTGAGAAAAATATATACCAAATATAAACGGTAATTTTTAAAATTATATTTATTGAATAATATTATACAAAAACTATGCCTTCAACATTTTTCAATATAGTCTCCTGAATTATCTACACACTTCTGCCACCGATTTGGAAGCTTGAATATTGCCTGTTCATAAAAAGATTGAGGGAGAGTTGTCAACCAATCGCGCACGTGCTTCTCGACATCTTCATTGCTTTCAAATCGATTCCTCCAAGTGATTCTTTCAGAGGCGCAAACAAAAAGTAGTCACAAGGGGACAAGTCTGGACTATAAGGAGGGTGTTCGAGAGTTTCCCAGCCCATTTCTTCCAATTTATCCCTTGTCAACAATGCGGTGTGAGGCCTTGCGTTGTCATGGAGAAGGATGAAATCTCTAATGGGCACACCTCGTCTTTTGTTTTGGTAACTGGTTTTTGCCAACTGTAGCACCTGGCAGTAGTAAGCCGCATTCACTGTTCGTTGATCGTGAAGAAAATAAATGAGTAGAACTCCCCTTGAGTCAAAAAAAATTGTTGCAAGAACTTTTCCGGCTGAGAGACGAGTTTTGGCTTTCACTGGGCAGCCTTCATCCTTCCTTCGACACTCCTTACTTGCCATTTTCGATTCGGGAGTGTAATGGTGGACCCACGTCTCATCACATGTGACGATGTGCCTCAAAAAATCTTCACCTTCTTCTTGAAATCGATGCAGAAGTCTCCCGGCGATCTCCGACCTGACCTGTTTTTGATTTCCGGACAGCAACCTCGGTGGTCTGTGATTGCAGACTGAACACTCCTGTAGCTGATACCAATTTCTGACGAGATTTCTTGAACAGTTAACCGGCGATCACCTTCAATAAGCTCTCGAACGGCACTAATGTTGTCATCTGTGAGACTTGACCTTGGGCGTCGACGGTGACTTTCATTTTCAACACGTTCTCGCCCACCCCTAAATTCTCTGGCCCACGTATACATTCGATTCTTAGACAGAGTAGTGTCCCCAAACTGTGCCCGCAAACGAGTAAAAATTTCCGAAGGCTTAACACGTTCATTTGCTAAAATTTTTATGACGATTCGTTGCGCAACAGATGGATGTACCTCTCGCTCGGTCATGGCTGTACTGACGGCAGAACGCAACAATGCTGCGAAGTAAGCTGTTCCCCCTACTCCTATTAAACAAAACAACAACTGCTCACCGCCACATCTGGTCCGAACATGTTTGGTACAGTCAACAGCAAAATTACCGTTTATATTTGATTCGCCTTCGTACAATCGCAATTCGATTACATCACAGTTAAAATATTTCAAGTTGTTTCTCACAATAATTATTCCGATAAAATTTTGCAAAACCTTGATATCCTTTCTTCCATATATTCATTGTTGTTATTTAAGTCATCAGCTAAAAGGCTGGTTTGAACGTCTAGAGACTTCACTAGAAAAACGAGGAGTAAGTTGGTTTACCATTGCCTCCCTGACTGAATGAAAAAGTATGCTAATCAGCATGCCAAGCCCTCTAAAAAGCATCTATTTTCGACCCTCAAATCACATCACATCATTCACCTCAGGGTCTGGCTGAATAATGAAATTTATTACTCTCAGAGGAGAAAACTGAATAATGTATTTTACTCATCTACATCTTTTGTTCCTAAATGCTTCAGTCATATTCAGGCTGACCGTGTGATAAGAAAAAGAACTATCTTTTGTAGCCCTGGAACTAGCAGATTGAGTGCAAATAATTAAACACTCCACTTTCCTGTTATGGGCAAATATATAATGTTATTATACATAAATATACATACATTTATTAGAAAGTAATTTCGCCATCAAAATTTTTACTGCTTTAAATTATATCTTGAAGAAACTTAATTTGATTATGTAGGCTGTACTCTTTGCTCCTTTATTATACCTTATTATTAATTAAATTCTGTCAAAGAAATTTAATTTAGGAATTTTTGTCTGCTTATTTATAACAGTAATTTTGGCTTAGTTTTATCGAATGATAAAGAAAATAACCCTAAAATATTTGGTTTGCCCATTCATTTGTGTAAGGCTTCGATTTGTCACAGAAACAGTGAGTCCACTATAGTATGCATTAATTTCATGTATTAGTACTTAATGAATTAAATATTCTTTCATTAACCTTTTAAGTTCTTGTTCCTTGGTACTCACTTTTCGTTTTTACCAATAATCATACTATCATAAATACTTACCATTGAATCATTGTGTCTCATTACGTGGTCGATAAATTTCGCATTCCTTTCTTTAATTTTATCATGAGTTTTCTTTTGGATCCTATTCCCAATAACGCTTCATTGTTGTCTTTTTCGTGATCCAGTTGATGCGCATTCACTTCCACAGCCACATCACCGTCGCTCTTTATTTTATCCTGCTTTCTGTACACCCATGTTTCAATTCTATGTAGTAAAACTCTCCAAAAAAAACCCGGGATAAAGATAGAAATAATTTTCTGTCATTCCTGGATTACATAAATGAGGATTTTGTAAAATCTAGGTAAGAAAGTTTAGATTAAGTATGCTTTTGAATGTTTTTTATCATCAGTCTCTCGACTGGTTTGATGCAGTTCTCCAAGCTGTTCTATCTTGCGCAAGTCTTTTCATATCTACATACTTGTAACATTCTACATCTTTTGTAATTTTCTTCATATATTCTAACTTTTGCCTCCCCCTACAATTCACTCGCTCTATTTAAAAAGATTTAAAAAGCACACTTCAAAAGAGAAAGTGTGCCATTTTGATCACGTATAAAGTAGTAACAAGTATGAGCTTCTGCAACTTATTCTCGAAGAAAAAATTGAAAATAGATGTAGAACTGGATAAAGGAGATTGTCATGGTTAAGAATTATCAGAGACTGGACAAATTTGAGTACTCAAAGAGCGTTTTCATGACAAAAAGTAATTTACTAAACTTGTAAAAAAAACTTCAATGATGACATTGTACTCTTAAAAAAAATTAAAACAACATCGAAAATTTACTGAAAAATACAGCATTACGTAAATTTAAAAAATGACCTATAAACCTAAAAAAATAAATGATATCTAATTTTTTGTTAAATGTATTGGCTTTTGGGCAATAAACATCTCCTGTTACAATCAAAAAACATTCGTATAAACCAATTTGAAGACTCATTTGAACATGTGGAATACAACTTTGGAGTAGCCTACTTCTGAAAATTTTAAAATCAAAATAATATAATTCCAGTCAAAACTACGAGAAACTTGTTGAACATGCTCTGATACATAAGTGACAAATTATCTTTGTCTTATCTTGTAGTCTAAAGTTGAGTCATACTTGTCATATCTTTGTCATGTAATCTTAACTTAAAGGCTCTTAAACAAGAAAATACCAGTTCTTGTATGAAATATATGAATACGAACATTAAAATTAACTAGCAGTGAATTTATCAGACAATAATTTAACATAAAATCAAGTTTTAAACGATTGAAATTTTTGAAGTTATCTTATAAATACTGTAATTAAATATTTCGTAATATCGTTTTGCATTTTAATTATTTTTTTTTTTTTTTTTTTTTGTAGTCAGTCTCTCGACTGGTTTGATGCAGTTCTCCAAGCTGCTCTATCTTGCGCAAGTCGTTTCATATCTACATACTTGTAACACCCTACATCATTTGTAATTTGCTTCATATATTCTAATCTTTGCCTCCCCCTACAATTATTTACTCCCTCAATATTACCCTCCATTATTAATAGCCCAATACCTGGATGTCTTACGATATGCCCCACTTGCCTACCCCTTCTTCTGGTAAGATACTTCCATATACTTCTTTTTTCATCCACTCGCATAAGAACCTCTAAATTACTTATTTTGTCCACCCATCTAATCTTTAACATTTTCCTATAACGCCGCATTTCAAAAGCTTCTATCCTTTTGAATGATTATATAAGCAATTAATAAAAATAGTACAAGTAGAAAAGTCACACATCTGGCCTTAAGTAATTCTATAAATGTACGGAATAACAATAAATAAGGGTATTATTGTTTTACTGATTTCCAGATGGCTACTCATTCTTGTCTTTGTCCTCAAAGTCAAGTCAAGGTTATCAGGCCTATCCAATTTCAAAATGCAGAGGATGTGGAACTGCCGGCTACTTTTACAAAAAGTGAAAAAATTAAATAACGTTCACTAAAAACTCGTTTCTCAACTTTATCTAATGTTTTTTTTATTTGAGGATTTTGTTAATGTATTTAATATTTATGACGTTTATCTCTTGGCCGTGTCTTCGTCTGTTTTTTTTTTGCATTTTTAAACTAAATTTTCTTAGAATGGTTATCTGCTTAGGCTATAAAGGCAAACTCTTGTCAAAATGCTGTTATCTGCATTTCAACTGGTGTAAAAAAAGTGTATTTGCCTAAGGTGTGTAAAGAAAAACTTTTTTTATATCAAAAACTACCTCAGTTTGGTAAAAATATTATGAAATAGATTTCCATCTACTCGATTCTTCAAAAAAATTATGGATATCTGCATTAATAGATTCATATTTCTGCTAGCTGGTAAAAAAAATGTGATGCTGTCAAAAAAATATTCTTTTCACAATAATACATTAGTATGGTAATTTCGCTTTTATGTTAATATAATAGGAAAGCTGATTTTTATTAGCCATAAAATTTTTGACAAAAAAGTAATAATATATTGTGTGAAAACCGATCAAGTATGATCTTCTATATCTCTGATGGTAAAATAATTAAATTTTAATTTACAACAGTAGGAGATACAGCTGTAACATACTAGAAAGAGTTTATATTAGGCTGCATCTATGACCCGGTGGTTAGAGCGCTAGACTGCATTACACAATTGAAAATGGAACGTCCCGGTTTCGATTTCCGTTTATGGTCTTGAATTATTCTTTTTGAACCCAATTTTTCCAAAATTGAAATCCTCCAAATTTATCCATGTTTCCAAGTTTTTTCGATTGCTGTGCCCAGTTTAAGACTCTTCATGTCATCTCCCCATTGTAGCCAATCAGTGATAGTCAACGTTTCCTTTCCTTAACCATGGTCTTCAGTTTTTAATAACATTATTCCATTTACGGTCCTATGGGTTACGTTATAGCCTGACTATTTCCATTTTAGTTGAGCTATTTTTTACACCACGTTTTTACTTTGGTAATGTTTCTTATATAATCGTCCGGCTTTCCATGTTGTAGTGTTACCCCTGCCATAGAGCGTTTTATGATCCGTAGTCATAATTTGACAATATTCCGCGTAGTAAACATCCATTTGGGAGCACGTGGATCAAATACCTTGGTCTCTAAGTACTGTAAAATATTCTTGTTTCTTAGAATAATATTTACTCTCCTAAATGCTTCCCAACTCAATTGTTTTCTTCTATCGATTTCTGCCTTTTACTTACTTTTATCTAACGAGTTGTCCTAAAAATTTAATTACCCCATTCTAGTATTTTTTAGTAAGGTGATACACAGATATTTCTTCCATATTTTTTGTTTTTCTTAATATGTTTGTTTTTCGTTTTTCTTAGGTATTATTAGATTTTATTAGGCTATTTATTATTATACATTTATTATTTATGTGGTTCCTAAACCTCTTCGTTTGTAGAATAGGTTATTTTAATACAAAATAATTTGGAATTATGTGGTAGTTCAAGTTATAAAACTTTTTTAGCGATTACTATTAGTTACGGTATATAATCAGTGTGCTTTTTAACATTTAATAATTCTAGAAACCCTAACAAAATAATTCTAACCCAAAAACAAAACAAAATGTTCTAGAATTATTACATGTTAAAAACACGCCGATTCTGTACTGGAACCATTAGTTGCCGATAACGACAAAAGCAGTTAAAGCTTAGAATAAACTAGAAAAAGAAAATTATATAAAATTTGATCTAATAGTTAAAATAAAAATTTCATTCGCATATGAAGAGCACCTTGATAATGAGCACGGATTCCCTGATTTTATGAACATTGTGTTACGTAACACTTTTACTGACATACCTATATAAAAAGAAAAAACATTAGATAAATTGAAAAAGAATTGTAATATTTGATTAAGTCTTCTTCTTTAAAACAATAAAAATAATTTTTTGATAATAAATTGTTGAAGTCGGGTGGCAGTTCAGATTACAAATTTTTTTTATTTCTTTGTAACAATTTTGTGGCAAATTTATTAATACTTAATATTCATATGAATAACAATTTTATTCTCTTTAAAATTAAATAATTTTTATTCGTTTAGAGAAGGAGCTTTTGGTAGGTACAAGGTTGGGACCGGGTTATTGAGGATTATTGAACGTTCAGTTTAGTTGGATTTATAGTACTGAAATTCTACCTAAAAGTAATATAGCTTAAACGATTAAATACATGGATTGTAATATGACATTCATAAAATCCCAGTGCATTTACCCTTACTTTCAAATTTCAGTTTTTATAACAATAATCGCAATGTGTACAATGTCGTGCTTCATCTTTCTTCAGTAAGTGTTTGTGTGTAAGTGTAGTAATCGTGTAAGTAGTAGGCTACTTGATGCCTTCGAAGCTCCGTGTGATCAGAAATATGTTTTCTGATGTTGTGAAGTTTTGTTGGAAGATGCTGAGACCATATTTGGTTCCAGTGGTGTTTGTTTTGGTTATTTAGGTGTCCTAATATTTTTATGAGACAAGAGATGTTTTTCTGTCAGTGGGATCTTTAACGCCTCTTTGGCGACTGTGTCCTCTGTCTCATTTTTCGTGCAAAACGCCACTTTCAAACACATCATTACAGACTCCCAAATTACGCATTCCACACGAACAATATTTAAAATTAACAAAATTTAGTTTTTTTTTGGTAACAATAATGACTAAATTTGATAGACAAAGTAGCGGTTCAAAACACAATTAATTTTTTCAAAATAAACTTTCACAAAATTTCAGAAATGATATAATTGTAAAATCATATCTGTTCTTTTTCATTGTGTCATTCTATTTGTTTATTTTTATGTTGTCTAAATTTTCATTGAACATAACTAATTTTTCATTCTGTTTTTATTGATGACCTTATTGTATGTTATATATTTTGTGTCTTCTTTGAAAATTTTGTACTGCATGTATTTATATGTATTTATATGTATTTATATGTGGTCGCTAATGACCTTTAGTCTATGCGACATTAAATACATAAATAAATAAATATTGATTTGTATAAACACATTCTCAGTAGCGATTATACTAAATGCTTTTGAGTTAATTTCCATGTGTATTATATATAGTAAACTACAAAAACAAAAGTTGATTTTTACTTCTAAATTCCTTTGATCCTCTGTGGTCAAATTTCACCCTAACCGTAATTGCTTATGAAGCGTATCTATACACTATAATAACAAACAGCACAAGTAACAAAATCTCTATACTGTTATAACTATAACTAGTTGATAATCGTTAGCATGACAACGTGTATTAAATAACAAAGCATAGGTGTAACCGAAATTATCGTGTACCATTACATGTTTGACATTTTAACTAACGTTTTATCCGCTGTAATTATTTAAGGATTAATATATCCTTTGAGTTTACTAAATTCCTTTATTAACGTAAATTATTTACTCAGTATCAGTAATTCAAAGGACAGGAAAGTTTTCTGTTAAAAATATTTTTACTGTATTAATTTTAAAGGTCGAATAAAATATTGTGATTTTTTTACATATAGGCCTACAATTTCAGTTGAAAACCTTTTTTAGTTCCTTTAATACCAGCTTGTACATCATCACAGCAATCCAGATCCTGTTAACCGGTATTTCTGAATAGAGCTTTTAAAGTGCAGTTAAATTACTCCGTCAGGTTTTTAAATCAGCATTTTTTTCTTCCTTCTGATTTTCATTTTAATTATTAACTTAAGCAGCAGATTTTTATTGTTTCTCATAAAATACCCTAAGTATTCAATTTCTTTTTTTATAGTAAAGATTTTTTCCTGAGTTTATTCATTCTATGATAACTTTACATAAATCTATATCGATCAAAGTCGTCGTCGTCGTCTTCATGGATTAGGCTGTGCGTTAGCCTGTTCCGGCATCCATCTCTTCCTCGGTCTACCAATACACCTTTTACCTGTCGGATTATGGATCAATGCATTTAATGGAAGGCGATCTTGGGACATTCTTAACACATGCTCTGACCACTTTTCTTTGTATGTCCTTATAGTGTTCAACAATGGTTGGGCACCGCATTCATTCCTTATTACTTCATTACGAATGCGATCCTCTCTTGTGCAGCCCTTAACTTGCCTTAGAAATCGCATTTCCGCTGACTGAATTCTCGATTCCTGTTTTCTCGTCAGCACCCATGCCTCACTTCCATAAGCCAAAGTTGGGATCGCCATAACTTTATAAAACTTTAGCAATGTGTTTTTCCTGGCTCTACTCTTGAGAGATCGACTTATTGCACCACATACCATGTTGAACTTAGTTACTTTTTGATGCACATCATGGTCATAATCATACGTAACATCGCATCCCAAGTATTTAAAATTAGCTACTTGCTCCAAACTCTTGCTTCCAATCACTATTTTAGACCTTGTAGGCCATTTTCCATGGAAAGCCATAATTTTTGATTTGCCTGCAGAAATTTTCATATTAAAATGTTTGCCAATTATGAAGAGCTTACGCACTGCCATTTGCAGCTTGTCCTCGGATTCCTGTATAATCACAGTGTCGTCAGCAAATAATAAATAGTTCATAAAAGTATTGCGGGTAAGAGCGATACCCTTGTCTACTTCATGCTGCCACATAGACATAAGTTCGTTGACATATATATTAAATAAAGCAGGTGAAATTGGACAACCTTGTTTGATTCCTTTATTTGTAGCTATTTCATCTGTCAATTTTCCGGCCCCCACTGCTATTTTTATTGTTGTGTTCCCATATAAAGTTTTTATACTGTCTATCAAATGCAAGGGACATCCATTTCTCAACATTATGCTCCAAAGTAGCTCTCTATTGACATTATCAAATGCCTTCTCCCAGTCTACAAAGGCCATGTGTGTTTCACTATTATACTCTCTGCGTTTTTCTATTATCATTTTTAAAGTGAACACCGCATCAATACAGGATCTCCCTCTTCTGAAACCCATCTGGTTCTCCTGTAAAAGAGACTCTGTTATTGCCTGTAATCTTCTAGAGAGGATGAAAGCATATAATTTGTATGTTGTATCCAGAAGACTTATTCCTCTGTAGTTTCCTGGGTTTGATCGATCTCCTTTTTTGAAAATAGAGACCAATTTTGACACCATCCATTCTTGTGGCACTGTATGATTTTTCCAACAAATGTTAAATAAATGCAAGAGCCGTAAGTGCAGCACTAATCCTCCATATTTTAGAAGCTCCATATTCACTCCGTTGAGTCCTGCTGCTTTTCGATTTTTAGAGGCTTTAATTGCAGCTTGAAGCTCCATCATAGTGAGCTGGTCTACTTGACAAGAGTGGCATTGTGTAGCATCTGTGTGTTCATCTCGGCTGCGGAATCATACCATAAATGTTTATAGTGTTCTATCCATTCCCGTTCACCTACACAGCTTATATTTGCAAGTTCTCTATTTTCTTTCTGCATCATCTTCATAAACTTGTAGGCCAGTTCCTGTCTGCCATGGATATCTTCCTCAACAGTGGTTATATATCTTTCCCATGATTCCTGATGTGCCCTTCTTATAATTTGCTTTGCTAAATTTCTGGCTCTGTTATAAGATGTTTTATTCTCTTCATAAGGATCATTCAAATAGATTTTGTATAATCTCTGTTTTTCTTTCACAACTTTTTCTGTTTGCTCATTCTATATTCTTAAGCCCTTCTTCCTATAATTTTTCTTTCTTGTACCAAGGGCCTCCATGGCAC
This sequence comes from Catonia carolina, assembly GCA_035578175.1. Classification (NCBI taxonomy): domain Eukaryota; kingdom Metazoa; phylum Arthropoda; class Insecta; order Hemiptera; family Achilidae; genus Catonia; species Catonia carolina. The sequence continues at coordinate 106,600,047 of JAQMRL010000003.1, forward strand.
TTATTTTAATTACACTGGATATATTTTTCCACTCTATTTCAATATCATCCGAGGTAGGTACAATCACAAGCCTGTTCATAAGTCGCTGTTTATAGAGGTACTTTATACTTTCATCTCTCAGTAGTGATACTTTGAAATCCTTGTCCTCTGACCTCTGGCTTGTATAACTGTTGGGCTTCTTTTTCCATAGATAATGCAGTTCTATCTTCCCCACTAGCAAAAAGTGATCTGTGTACAGATCTATTCCTCTGAAAATTCGGACATCTCTTACATGAGCAGCCAATCTTTGATTTACAATGATGTAATCTATGATAGACCTGCAACCTCTTGCGCTCCATGTGAATTTATGTATATCCTTTTTGCGGAAGAATGTGTTGGTAACTTTCAGCTGATTGTAAGAAACAAAATCTCTCAACCTTTCTCCATTTCTATTGAGTATATCTTCTCCAAAAGTTCCAATGCATTTGTGAACTGGATGGTTTCCAACTCTTCCATTCAGGTCCCCAAGCAGAAGCACATCATCATTCACATTTACCTTGTTAACTACTGTCTGTAATGTTTTGTAAAAATCCTCCGATTCCTTATTCTTCCCAGCCTCATTTGACTCTTCTGGTGTATAAGCTGCTATGATTGTGAAGTTACCTCTCTCATGTCTTATTCTAACAGTCATTAAACGTGCATTGATAAATGAATAGTCTCTTATTTTTGACTCCCATGACTTATCAATGAGAATAGCTACTCCTTTACTAGCTCTCTGGGTTCCTTCCACTCCATTGTACAGCATTACATAATCCTCTACATAACAACTTCCAGTTAGTTTCTTTTTTGTTTCAGTGACAACCGCCACTTTTATGCTATTCTCCTTCAGCAAGTGCGCCAGTTCAATCTCTTTATTCATTATACCTCTAACATTCCAAGTTGCAATTTTCACTGTGTCCGCTATCCAATTTCTATATTTCTTTGGGTTTCCATTTTTTGTTATCCATTTATTCCAGTCCTGATCCGAGGCTTTATTTAGACGCTTGTCAGTAATATATTAGTCCCCAGGCCACGATACGAACGCTGCGCTGGGCAAGTTTGGTGGTGGGACCACCACCTCTCTGCTTCCAAACCCACAGGATTTGTTCTCAGGGTTGACTCCCCCAGGTTCATCCGCCTCATTCGCCGTTGGGAAGCTTTCCTCTTCCGCCATAGAGCCGTTGACCGTGCCTCAGTTGATCCGCGAGTGCTTATTTGACCTTCTGTCTTATTCGCACCTGTCCTGTATGTCTACAGGAACTTTCCCTATCAGCCATTGGGACGCGCCGTGTTGGGGTTGAGGCCCCCCATCCCAGTGTCTCACCCCCAGTTATGTCGATCAAAGTCGATCAAAGTAATATGCAAAATTCTTCAAAATTACATTTCAAAAGGAGTTTAGTTTCTTCATACTTTCTTTATCTGAGGTTCCAATCTTGAATTTCATAAAAATGTGGGGATAATCATTTTAGATTTCTTATGTGTTAATTATTTTTTAAATGCTAGGTAAATGCACTGAAAACTTTATTCTCCTTAATTTAAAGATCCATGTATCGTTCAGGAACGTTGGAATACCATTTTCCAAATACCTAATGTGTATCGGGTTATGATTTGATTAGTTTGATTGATTTTTGATTTTATCTTCTTCTTTAGCTGCCCTATCCAGATGCCGGTGATGATCATTGAGATCAGACTTTGTATACTGCTACTCGAAATATTTCTACCCAGGTAATACCAAACCACTTTCTCAAATTAGCAAGCCAGTGTTTCCTTAGTGTACTAGGTGCTCTTCTTCTCCTTCATAAGATGTCCTTTTGAAACATTGGTAATCATCACAGCAATTTCAATTTTATTGGCAGTCAGTCTAAAAAGCGCGCTTGTACCTATACCATATCAGTCCCGCAGGTGTTTCACCTACAACGTTTTCCTATGGCCTTAATGATATTCTACAATAATTTATACTTCTGATCTCTTGTCACGTGTTCAAAGTATTCCAAATTCCGTATTAAATGTTGGCTATAATTTCAATTTTTTTATAACGATCTCGGAGTTACAAAGTTCCTCATCCAAGAAACCTTCAACATCTTTCTGCAACACCACATCTCAAAAACCTTAAATTCCAGATTCTTGAATTCTCCCAACCTTGCTTGAATAACAATTTCAAATTTTGTCCAAGCGTTTAATTATATATTCGAAGCACTCAAACTTGCGCTGTTTAATCATCAATACTGCTCAACCCAACATCCCAATCCCTGAAGGACCTCTTCATTATTACTGTGATCAACCCAAAATATTTTTAAATAAATCGATACAACCACAGATTTTACCTAATGAATGAAACTTTTTAATTATTACGATATAGCTTTTATTGTACAACTTTTACTTTGTTTATTTTAGAAATACACGAAGAACTAAAAACATTTTTGTTTTATATGAACAATTTTGATTTTCTAACTCAAACTTGAATCACACCAACTCACACTTTTTGTTCCCGCTGCAATTTAACTTAAGAAAAAGTAGTAATCAGTTACAGAAAGTTTACTAAATTACACGGTAAAGTATGATTGGATGAAAATGTACAGTGGATATAAGAAGGGGTTTGCATTAACTTAACATAAATTTAGAAAATGTTATTCCTCTTAGTATCTATATTATATTCTTTTAAAATAAACTTTTGTATCATTTTTGCTACTTTAACACTTCCCTTCTAATTTTAATAATATGTTAATAATATTCTTTAAATACATTATGGACATTAATAAGTGCACTCCAACTTATCAACTTTTTATAAGCACTCTAAAACTTTTTAAAAGTACAACTTCTTTATGAATTGTAGAATGCAGAATCAGTTCAAAGATAACTTGTTTTTTACGTCGTAACGACTTCTTACTTATAATCCCGTCTCTCTATAATCAATTTTATTAATTGGAAAATCGACTTTTAATTAGTTTCCTTCAAGTCATTGACAAATAATCTAAAATGTATATCTTTCAAAAGTAATATACCATTTTATTTTTTCATTATTTTTGTTATATTCTCGCTTAAAAGAAATATAGAACTCTTTTCTTAATTGCAATAAAATTTTTATGGAAATACAACTAAAAAAATTAAAAGAAAATTGTATCTGTATTTAAATTTAAATGAAACCGGATTTTATCGTTTTCTTGTACTTTTTATGTTATAAAAACTTTTGACAGTATTTTCAATGAAAATTTAATTTAAAAACTGTAGAAATTAAAAAAAACGAATTTACATATAAATGGTAAAAATTGTATTAATTATCTTCAGATATTTTAAAGATGCGTGAAGCGCAGATTTCCTTTTATTGAGTGGTTTTTGGCTCGATTCCCAATAAACCTGTCAGTGATTAGTATTTTATTTACTACAGCTTCTGAAAAAATCTCATTACTGTGCGGGTAACAAATTAATAAAGATGTAATACCACTCACGTCTACTTTACTAGCATCGGATAAAGAGCTGCGAGAAAATGGAAATGAACACTGTGTTCATCATCTTTCATTTACAAATGAAATTCATTTAGTATGACATTATTTAGGCCTAACGCAGCAACCGATTTTAAAGCTATTCTATTTTGAATGAAACCCCCTAAATATTGTAATGTGCTTTCATATATTACTTATTTAAATTCTTATCTTATCTTATCAAATTTATCTGACTTGCAATCTTATAGTTTCGGCCTAATTAGGACCACTTGATCGACCCGTGATGCAACTGACTTCTACAACGGGGTCCCGGGTTCTATTCCCGGTCACATCTGGCATTTTTTCATCACTCATTTTTATCAATCACCCTACTCATTGTCTGCATTAGCAGTACTTTTAAAAGAGTCGGACTTAAAAACAAAAAAAGGCACTATTCTATTTTTATGTTTCCTTCTTCCCAATCATTTTTGTATTTCACCAATAAACTCTTTACTCTGTCTATTTCTTCTTGTCATTTGTGAACTCCTCTTTCTACTAAAATTTTCATCTTCATTTTTTGTTTGTTTTTAGCTTCTATAAACCATCTACTCTGTTTTATAATTTTTGCATTTATCGAATAAGTAACTGTTTTTGTAAATTGTTTCTTGTTAAGTCTATAGTTATTCCATAATATTGAATATTTCTTTTTCCCAAAGATTACGTTAACCTTTCATTTAATTTTTCTCATTCCTAGACGTCTCTTTATTTCTCCGTAACCTATATTCTTCATTTTCATTTTTCTTTTGACCACATATTTTCCAGAACGATTTTCGTTTAGCATTATTATTTTCATTATTCTCGTTCTGGTGGATTATACATACGAGTGCATATGATGCTTTAAGTTTTATAACTGCATCGTAGTGTCTTAATTTACAGTTTAAATATATCATTTTTTCTGTAAATATTTTTCATCAGTTTATACGATCTCTCCAATTTTTCCATCATATTTTCCAGAAATAAATATTTTTGACTACCTAATACGATATTGGGGTTTCACTCCGTAATTATCATTCTTTTATTTTTTATTCACATAATATTATCGTTAATTTTTTTTCAAAACAAACATTTTGGCCCCCTAATTGGTGTAATTCAATAAATTTTATATCATTTTAAAAATCTCACAAATAGAATAAGCAGAAATTTTGAATTACATAAAATTTTCATTCAGATATCACACCCATGTTTGTATTTTAATAACGTGCGTATTACACAGACTAGCACCGTAAAATATATTTGCCTCGCGTTGAAAAGAATATGAAATACTCACTCTTGACGAAAACGTACCGCATTAAATCAGTAGCTACAAAATCTCAACTCTTTTCTACGTCAACGACACGAAAATTATACAAGGCTTTTCACTCTAAATTACATAACTACATAAATTCAGAAGTACAAAGACTGTCACTTGGACAATAAATATACAGCCCAAGAAAGAGACTAAAAAAGATGATAAAATAAGGGATTTATGTAGTAGTCGTTTTGTTTGTAGTGTGACGGTTTGCCATTTCTTCCTCTTTCAAAACAAAGAAAGACATTTTTATACTATCAATATTTTGTAAATGCTGGTTGTTGAGTGTACGCACGTCTACTTTCTTTTTTTAAGTCACGTTAAAAATTGTAGAGTTAATTGACCGAATGAAAAAATAAATTTTATGTGTTTTATAGCAAAGCATTTTGGGTATTTTATATTTTCGGGTCGCACCTCGTTCCCTAAGGTAGGGGGTAGTAATTTATAACTCATAAATGGTGCATTGTAACGAAAAAGTGAATAGAGAATTTTTGTGCCCCATTTAAAGTACTTCAAGACCATGTAGCTAAAGTTCCTTGTATCCCAATGGTTCGCTGAGAAAAGTCAAAAAATGTATTTTGATGATTTGTACCCCGGGGTTTATATTATTCTTTTCTTTCGCCTCAAAAAATGTTCGTATAAATTTTCAGAACTAAATGTTTTGTCTATATTTTCGTCCGAAATTATTACTAAATGTTTTTCAAAATGATTTTATTGTCCGTTTCCTCCGGAAAACTTATTCGAACAAAAGTTTCTTCGTACGAAATGTTTTGTTAATTTAAACATCAGAGAATTGGCAAACCTAATCGGAGCGTGCAGCCCTACGAAGTTTTCTCGTACCACCTTACTCATACTATCATTTCCTTATCCATCTAACCCCATTAGCGACCGAACTTCACCTTATGGCAAAGTGCGGACGCGCATCGTACTTACTTCCTTGGTATCTGATCCACTTATGAATTCTGATCCATCTAACCCACTGATGCGAGATACAGAAGCGGCGCGAGGCGCCGCTGGAGTGTAGAGCATTTATTTTCAAAGTACTGAAAAATGTAATGAATTTTATTTCAAACGAAGAACAGTAATAGTTAGTGATTGGTGAAGGGGACAGCTCATAAGTTTTATGGGATATAAACACGAATAAAAATAAAAACCGAGCAACATACACAAAATTGTAAAGTATAAATTATTTTTAAAATATATTTTCTTAAGATAAGTATTATAAACAATACAGGTTTTTTTGTAATGTGATGACAGCATGTCTTGTTCTTAAAAACTATTTAAGTCCTTCAATAAATAATAGTACTTAGCGAATGTTATTTTATAGAATATTGCAAAACAATTTTATCTGTCTGAAATAGGTCACCCGTAAAAATTTAACTAGAGCAAATATTTATATAAGTTAGATCCACAAATTTATTTCAGTGTTCCGAACGAGTTAGCTAAACTATAAAAATGAGAAAGCATTAAAGTCATAAAAAATAAGTTTTCCAATTTCAACTGATTTCAAATGTCTTTATCACTTTATCATAGCGTATTTACGTTATAAATTTCAGTAAAAAAAGTTAACTTGATTCTTTAAACTAAAAAAGTACGTATTTTCTAAAAAATTTCAAAATATAAATATATTCATGTATAATTAAATATAAATATTAGCTTAAAGCACAGCTTTACAGAGCTTTATTCATGTTTACCTAAAACTTAAAAATAAATAAACTTTCTTGTTCCACCCCAGAAGAGTTTCCAGAAATTATCACTGCAATCACAAAGTTAAATACGGCTATAAGTTTTTAAAGAACTGTTTCCTTTAAATATTTTGAAAACTTCAAGAATTTCTTCAGGACATAACCATATTTCTTTAGGACGAAGCCATATTCCTAAATTATATTTCTTCCCTTAACCTTTTTTCTTCCTTGGCCACATTTCTTTTGGACATCGAGGGGGACTTCTGTAGCTTCACAGAAATTATATGTTAGAGGAATATTTTCTTAGTACTTTACATTGGCTTTCAATTTAAATGACCAATGTTCTGTTTTATCCAAAAATCGAAACGTTTAAGTGTATTCCAAAACTAAAATACAATTTAAACGTAAATTATAGGAAAACTAAAGTGCGATACCAATGTTATTTAAATTGTTCATTTTTTTAATTGATTTACAGTCGCTTCAATAGGTTCGTGATCTGTGGATTTTGGGACTGGAACGATTGGTTTCCACGTGTAAACATTTCTAGATCACAGCAGGGTATCGAACCCGGAACCTTCCGCATAAAAGGATTGCACATTAACCACTACGCCACGAAAGTATATTACTTATAGCCAGTAGCCTACTCCACGGACGTTAAACAAAAAACAAAAAAAACAAAACAAAAAAATACTCCACGGAGACGATCAGAAAGTTATTTAATTTTTACTTTCTCTTGCCTACATGAATAAAATAGGAAGGAAAGTATTGTTTTTACGTCAGGTTTTCGAAATCGAGTTTTCACCGGATCTACACATTTTCAGACCCCGTGAACCCAAAAAACCTGATTTTAGCGATCGGTCTGGGTGTGAGTGTGTGTGTGTGTGTGAACAGAATATCTCAAGAACGGAACTTCGTATGAACTTGAAACTTGAAACTTATTAGATATTACTACTGGACCCAACACGAACATTTTCATCAAAATCGGTCGGCCGGAAGTATTAGTTTATTCGTGTAATTTTTCACTTTTCTGCGATTTTCTCAAAAACGGCGCCTACGATATTTTTAAAAATCGCCTCATTTACTACATTTTTTATGCTCTACAAGATAGGGTAGGCGCCACGTCTGCTGAAATTTTTGGGGAGGCTATTTTCACCTAAAACATTTGTTTTTTTAAGATTGCAGCTTTAATATGAATTTTAGAGCAAAAAGTATATAATAAAAGTTATAGAGAATTTAAAATCCTACAACTATTAATTCAAACATTTTTTGTACAACGCTTAGTTTAGCGGTAATTAGCGATTTTCTGTTTTTTTCATGAAAATGTGTAAAAAATAGATTTGTTTTAAAGATTTCAGCCTTAGTATACATTTTACGACATAAGTATGTATAATCAAATTTATAGAAAATTAAAAGATCTATAACTATTATTTAGAGCATTTTTCTCTACAGAGCCTAGTTTAGCGTGAAAGTGATTTTCCGTATTTGTAAGCCAAACTGAGGTTGATTTTCATTTTGGGTTTTTCACTCAAGATTAAAATTAGATTATGTTTATTGAGGTTAGTTTTTTGTTTTTTTTTCTGATGTTTTATTACTACTGTTAGGTTATATTGTTATAATTATTTGCATTGGCAAGAGAAAGTTGTGTGAGTGTTTCACACCAGACTTTTTTTTATAAATGAAAACGAGTATTTTGGTTACATAATATTATATAATTAAATTTAAACTTACAGTTAGACTGCCTTTACGGCGTAGCGGTGATGAGTGTACTGTAGTGCAAACCATAATGTCCACAGTCTATTTACCGGGCGTAGTCTAGACATTTTAACTTGATAAAATCTACCTCATTAGTCCATAAGCCGCTTTGATCCTAATAACTTAGTAGATAATACGATTTTAAATAATAACTAAGCAGAGAGAAACATATAAGAGTGAAAACAGGTCGTATATTTTGCAGTACAGCATATGAGTAAATCCATTTAATTTTTTGAGAAAAATACGCCTATCTTGTTCTGTAACCATGACTACAATACTCTCCCGTCGAATATAATCCTTTGATATTTTATTCTAGATGTCTCCAGTTGTAAATTTTCATAAAAAGGTTTTTTCATTATGGTTTTATGTACAATATACACTCTGTACACATATACAGTGCATTATAACAAGGTTTAAAACGGAGAGTTTATGTCGTATTGTACTAGTCACTTTGTTACAATGAGTGTACTAAATATATTAGCTACATAATGCAATTATTATCCTCTCTAATCTTATATAAGAGTATTTTGCTTTTACCTGGATTTCAGACTTATCCTTTATCCCTCATTGCGAATAATGTAGCAAAATTTTGTTCATTTTTTTTGTTAAATTAAACCTTTTAAAAATTTGTTTTATTAAATTAACTTTTTATTCATAATATAGTCTACATACTGAGTTGTACTTTAATATATACTTACAGTGAACCCTAAATTAATTATTATTGTAGTACCCTCTGTGAGAGCTTTCTTACTCACGGGTCGTCAGTTAAGTTCAAATTTTTACTGTTCATATTTTCATGATGCAAATTCTCTTCTCAATTAATCGTCAGCTTATTATAAAAATCTGTAACACAAGTTTTTTAATTTTTTCTTTAAAAGAAATAAACAGATTTTAATTAATTAAGAACATTAGAAAATATATGTAGGATTGAAAAATTGTATAATTTAAAATGTTTTGTAAAGTTATCTTAATGTTGTTTTTTATGAATTAATTTTTTAATTCGTAATTAAAATTTCAAAAATAAAATTAAAAGTTAAATTTTCGTAGAATTTTCCCAAATTCATCACTGATTCTTTACGATTACTGATGACAAATAATGGTAAGTTTAAAAAATTTACTGCCACTATGAAAATCCCTTCACGTAACTTTCACACTCCGTCATGGTGATTGCCCACCAGTATACATAGACAATGAACCTCTCACAAAAACAGATACGGTCAAGTATCTCGGTCTGACTTTCGATAAACGACTAACTTGGAGCACACATATCAAACGGAAACGTTTATTACTGAATTCCCGACTTAAACTTCTATATTCCCTACTTCACAAACGATCAAAATTACCAATAGCACAAAAATTACGCATATATTGTTCTCTTTTGAAACCTATTTGGACCTATGGATCCCAAATTTACGGTTCAACCAAACCCTCTAATTTGCAACGAATTCAAGCATTCCAGTCAAAAACATTACGCCTTATAGCAAATGCACCTCTTTACGTTAGCAACAAAACCTTACATACAGATTTGAAAACACCACTTGTACAAAGTTCCATTGAATACCTATACAAACACTTTCACGACAAGTCACACGAACACGAGAACCCCCTGGTGCGTTCACTTTCCTCCGTCCATTTACCTGATAATCCCCCTAGACGCCTTAAAAGACGCTGGAGTAGAGACCTGCTAATTTGATATACAAATTTCATTCTTGGGGAGGCACCAATGGGGGCCCTACCCCTCTCATGCCTGTCATGTCATTTACATTATTATCATAATCATCACATTTGCTTGTTGTAACGTTTTACAGTTGTAAATAAAGAATTAAAGAGAAAAAAAGAAAAAAAACTATGAAAAATTTGGCGTTGATTTTGACTTATTCACCAGCAGTTAACGTGGGCGTAATTGTAGGTAATAAATAAAATTTGAACATAGACTATGATTACAGATGCAAGTAAATTTCAATATTAATTATAGTTTTAAAAGTATTGTAGTTATTTATAGCGCAACTATAAATCAAATGTTTTCGTGTTATAGCGTTTGGAATCACGGAGATGAGTTCTCGACCCATAGTATAAATTGCATATCTATATTATTTGATGGATGGCAGTTTGCCTAACATTTATGGGAAGATTTTTTTTATAGTTATTATAGTTTTCACCTATTATGTAACCTTTGTTTAACGTTCAACGTAATATGTATTGTACTTCACATTGTCCTTTTTTAAAGATATTTTCTTTACTGAGAATAAAATTTGTTTAATAATGAAATCACGACTTTTATTGAAACCGGTTCTGCGGTAGATATTTATTTTTATTATATTGTTATTATAATAAAGATTGAAAATAATCTACTGTTATTTATACTCACCTTGTAAGTATTCCATTTACTGTGTATATAATACGGTAAATAGAATTTTATGTATGTAAGTTAGTACTGGCGTAAGTAAATGTTTTCAAAGGATGTTTGATCATATAAAATCAAAGAGATGCTAATAATCTTAACTGTGGCACATTTGTATATCCTTGGACTGCGAAACGGGAGTTTCAATGTTGACTGCCGGCTAGATTTTAACAAAAAAAACATGGTTTCCAGACTAACTAACAGCGCATTAATAGGTTACACGCTAAAGAAATTCAGTTATGCAAACAGAACCAACCGGGTTGATCTAATAAAGTCGTCGCAGTGAGTCAGCTGTTTGTCAGTTGATGTACGGATACAAAGGTTCCGTGATTCAAATCCTAGAAAAGGTGGTCGTTAATTTTACAGATTTGAACACTAAACACTAGTGATGGGTATACTTTGATGGCTAGGGTTCTCAATTAACCATACTTCCTCAGGAATCGTCGGCCTGAGTCTGTACAAGACTACACCTCATTTAGATGACATACACATCATCCTCATCTCATTGGGTCATGAGTTGGTGTAAATTAAACAGATTTCAACGTACACACATTGTGGTTAAAAAACTACCAACAGATGATTCACGGTGATTCACCTGTGCCAACTGAAAATATTAGATAGCTTTTACGATCCAAATGGACTCATTAGAAATCAGCTGTTCAGATATTAATATATAAATCTTATGATTTTTCATTTGTATGTAACGGTTCATTTAGAACCGCTGGGCTGGAAAGGGTTAAAACCTACCATTGTTTTTCCATACCACTATAATTACCAATTGCCAAGCTTTTTGTGGTACTTGAAACAAAATGAAAAATAATGTTAAATATTTAAAGATTTAAAAAGACCTGTTCCTGATACATAATGTATTGTAGTTTTCAGTGTTTTTGTTATGGTCTTGGTGTACATACTGCTTGTGTTATTATTACACTAAAAAACCACTTAGGTATTATACCGCAGGGAAAAATAAGTTTCAGAAATTTAGTTAGGCTTACATACATACTAGCTTTAATAAGATTAGCCTGTTTTTGTGAGATTTGATTTTCTTTTTTACAATATTGTAGTAAACCTCTTCCAAGGTCTACCCACATCACCCTCAGGTCTGTCTGTACGGTAATTCTTCGAGAGGTATTCTTCCTGGGAGCATCCATTGAACATGATCTTAAATATTCTCTGATTTTAGTATTCAGAGCTTGAACTCCCAGCTCCGTTCGATTGTTTTCAATTTGAAATCTATATCATTGGAAAAACCTTTGACTGTCCAAAGGAATCGCATTTCTGCTATTCACTTTTCTTTTCTTAAAACTTTTGTCCAGATTTTACTTTCATAAGCCAATATGGACATAGCCAATGACTTTGAAATGTAAACTCTTTTTATCTTGCTACCAATATCTGTTTTTTTTTTTTTTTTTAGATATTGTAATCTAAGTAAAAGAAAGCAGATACTTGTTCCAATATAAAATCCGTAACCAATATCTTGGATCTGATTGGTCACTATCCTTTAAAACCCACTTTGGTTTTGTTGGGAATATCCAAAGACCAAATTCGCTTCATATTTTATCAAGCTAAAAGAATGTAGGTCGACCTCGGTAATGCACAATACCACTTGATCATTTGCGAACAAAAGCATAAAAGCGACTCACATCCTTATCTTAATCTAGTTTCTCCATCAAGCGGTTAGTTATCTCGTTATGTAAATACTGAACAGCGTCGGAGAGAAGCTGTATCCCTATTTCAATTTCTTTGTTTATCTGAACCTCATCTGATCAATATATTTAAGTCGGTTTTATAAAATAAATCTACCTTTCAGTAAAAGAGATTAAAAATAAAAAAATAAATATACGCATGAAAATTTTTGAAAAACAAAAAAATGTAAGTATACATAAGTTAGGTCACCCGTTAAAATAATGATGAATAACTTGGTTAGTTTTAATCCACTATTACTGGTCGATTAGATAATATGATCACTAAAGATTTGACAGTAGGCTACTTAATGTCGTATTACTGAAGGACTGAAATTTCAGCGATACATTTACTGTCAAGGTGAGGTATCTTTACTTCGGTCAGGAATATAACGAGTAAAAATTAAAAATCCTTTAAAAATTTGTGTTTATATTTACGGTTTTTGACCCACCGGGTTGATCTATTGGTAAAATTCGTCGCTGTGAGTCAACAATTTAGCAGTTAATTTTCGGAGATGAACATTCCGTGGTTGAAATGCTAGTATAGGCGTTGCTTGTTACCTTTATACGGATCTTTTCACTTTATTTGTTCTTATTTACAACTGTGCAGTTTTGCACCACCAGAGTAAATATGCATACAATATAAATTGTTACTTATGACATTAGACGTTAAAGAAGGACACCACTCATCAGTAGGACTCCCGCAGTTAGTTACTAAAGTTAGCATTTTCATAATTAAATCATTAAAACTATTTAATTAATAATAGTAATTTTAATTATTTTTTAATATTTTAATTGAGTTTAATTGAATTTGGACTATATTAAGTTAAGTTAACCCAAGTCTCTGTTCCATCTTCTGCTGAGCTGACGATGTTCATTGCCTGGGAAATGTGCAAAACTTAGTTCGCGAATCATTAGTCGGAATTGTTACGTAATTTTAATTTAAAGCGTTGATACATTTAGTATACGGGTATCATTAATAAATGAGATTTGTATACTAGACAGTGAACTCCGGTGTACCTTGATGGTTGGAGTTTAACTAACCATACTCTCTTACGAATCGTCGGTCTGAGTCTGTACAAGACTACAGCTCATTTACACGTCATACTTACCACCCTGATCTCATTGGCCCATGGGGGGTTGTTTAGTGTTCTTAAATTAAACAGATTGCAACGTACACACGTAAGGGGTTAAAAAATGATTTAATTTACGATTTTAATTTTTAGTGTGGCTATCCACGTGAAATTAGCGTATATATTAACTTTAATGACAGGCTGATTTTATTTGAGGAAATTTTTGTATCATAATTATTAATAAATCTTGTCAGTCTATAATTACTAATGATTTTTAAAGTGTAGGCATATTGCCTTTTTTATAATTCATCTAATAGCGTTAGTATACTCTATACATACTCAACAAATATCGTATTAGCGGAACTAAATCGTACAATGTGTAAATGATTCGCCGCCTAACAAAAGCATTACTCCAACCATGTAAATTCAATGTAAATATATGACCTTCATTATGTACGTAACAATACAATCGTTTATTACTATCATAAGGTTTTGCCCATTTCTATTTTTTTACACATCGTTTAAAAATAAACTTACAATCATAATTTTAATCCATGACTAAGCCTTAATTCTTAAGCCGTAATTTCTAATTACAGTTTGGAAAATATAATCATTAAGCCTAACTGTGTACTTGTTATTTTCTATTACCGTATAATTTATTTACACTACATAGTGGTGAATAAACTATAATCAGAAAAATTTATTGTCATTCCACCATTACAATAGATATATTTCTTTATATTTTTTTAGTTTTTGTCCGGGAACCTAGAAAATAGCTGACGAATCTCCTACATTTTTGTAACTAAGGATTTTATATTAATTCTGTTAATGGTTTTCGATTTTTTTTTTTTGCCTTACGTGTGACGTCATGTTACGGTATTGTATAGGAAATAATTATATTTTCTAGACAAACGGTCAAAAGATTCTAATGAAGCGTCTTTCTTCATTGCTGTGTCTTCGACCATTAATGTCGTAGCCAGCGCAAATGAACTCTATGCCAGAGGTTCGATTACCTTTCAGGTCTGGCATAATTAAATATAACCAGTAAACAGAAAATCTCCCGCGGTGAAATACTGCAGGTGGCATAAATATAAAAAAACTAAAGCATTTACATTCCAACCACTTTTATCTAAAAGAAAACTGGGGAGTTTAAGGTACTTTTAGTGCCCTTCTGCAGTAAATATTTTTATACATGCATATTCTCCAGTAAAAATAAACCATTAAATTGCTATCACTTGCGCCTAAGAGGTAAAAAGGAGGTAGCTGCCCTAAATATTTCTTTCATGATTTTCTTTAAATTTGGTGTAAAACAATGTCATATATTATTGTAAGAAATAGCTTTGCATTGGAATTTTAATACTAATATCATGAGTTTCATGCCTTAGTGATGTTCTCCTTCGAAGACATGGTGAACAACAATATAAAATAAACTTAACAAAGAAAGAATAGAATAAATTATTCATTTACGAGTATATTTTGTTGACATTTAAGTAGATTTAAATTAAATACGCTACGTATAAATCCGCCGAATGGGAAACATTTTCAATGCGTATGTTGTTCCTTTTCTCTCTTTAGCATTAATATGTTTTCTCTCACTCCTCTTGTTTTCTCTATTAAGTTAAGTTAGTAAGTCGAGTACGCACACTGAGCGACGACAGTAGGAGGCTACAGATGATTAGGTGGTATGGGCGAGGTGTTTGAAAGATCCTTCAACACAAAACATTTCACTGTCTTTTGTAGTATGGAGTATGTAGTGTAGAGAACCTGTGATATACGCTTCGAGTGAAGAACCTACAAACTAAGCCAAATCAAAGCTCCTTTACTTTCTCAACATCACTTTACTCTGATGCATGGTTAACCTTATTCGAGGATCACTTTATGAGTTTTCCTCTCATCTTTGTCACTAAAACACTTTTGATGTTTTAATTGAAATTTTATTAAACTAATGACAAAACAAATGTATCTAACAGTAAACATGATAAATAAAATTTGCTGACTCAATTTACCATTCATGAAACAAAAAAAAGTAAAAACTCTGGTTAAATCAATATGACTAAAACAGTAAGTATGAAATTTTCGTGAACCTAAAGACAATTTTAATATTTTCATATTAAATCCAGTTGAATATTGAGGAATAACACTTAATCCTCGTTCAACGTGGCCGAATCACATTAAACTTTATTTTTGTTTTATATTAATAGATTAATCTATTATCTGTTCGTTTTTGGTTTTACGTCTGGCTGTTTGGTAAATAATTATTGCTAATGCAGATGATGAAGTTTGATAGATAAAAAAGAGTGATGAAAAATGTAAGATTTTATCAGGAATCTGATTTTTAAAGAACAATAAATAGATTTGTTTAAAGTTAATTGTCATGAAAATGTATTTCCTAGCTGATATATATTTAACAAATAATAACTGTTTGTACGTTGATAATATTTATTACAAATTTAATTATTATGCTAATTTTTCGAAAAAGGTAGTAATGTAAGTAAGACCTACTAAACAAATTACAGACGTATTAGAAAACATTTTCACTTAGAAATAAAACAAAAAATGTCTGTGTATAAATACTAAGGGGTAATTGAACAAATTCTTAAATATACGGTTATACAATTCACAAAAATTCGACTCGCTTGCAAGCGACTCAGTCTATGTTTAGAACTATCAATTACTCCCTTTGGTAAGTACGAAATAGTACAGGGTGAGCATAAAGTCTTGCCCTGATTATAAAAATTTATTGCAGAATAACCGTTTGACATAATAATTTAAATTTGATGCTGTTACATAGGTTAGTGTTACTAGTTTTTTTAAAGATTATTTACATTAGTAAACTTCAGTGTGTGCTCCCTTGGTAGCTCGGAGAATGTCGAAGCGGTATTCCAGTTCCCGCCAGGTGTTTTGTAACATGTGTTCTGTCACAGTACCCACAGCAGCTTGTATCCTAGCCTTCAGTTCGTCAATGTCAGCAACTGGTGTGGCGAAGACTCTATCCTTGATATAGCCCCAGAAAAAAAGTCAAGGGGAGTAATGTCTGGAAAGCGGGGTGGCCAGGGTGTTGGACCATCCCTTCCAATCCACCGATCCGGAAATGTTTCATCACGGAAAACACCATTAACGCTAACATTTACTTAAATGTTTTGCAACAGTTCATTGCACCACAGTTAGAAGAATATCAACCATGGATAATTTTTCAGCAAGATGGGGCACCGCCTCACTGGGCTTTGATAGTGCGTAATTTCCTGGATGAAACATTTCCGGATCGGTGGATTGGAAGGGATGGTCCAACACCCTGGCCACCCCGCTCTCCAGACATTACTCCCCTTGACTTTTTTTTCTGGGGCTATATCAAGGATAGAGTCTTCGCCACACCAGTTGCTGACGTTGACGAACTGAAGGCTAGGATACAAGCTGCTGTGGGTACTGTGACAGAACACATGTTACAAAACACCTGGCGGGAACTGGAATACCGCTTCGACATTCTCCGAGCTACCAAGGGGGCACACGTTGAAGTTTACTAATGTAAGTAATCTTAAAAAAAACTATTAACACTAACCTATGTAACAGCATCAAATTTAAATTATCATGTCAAACAGTTATTCTGCAATAAATTTTTATAATCAGGGCAAGACTTTATGCTCACCCGGTACTTTACACAACGACCTTAAAATTTCTTGTTATTAATACAACAAAAGAACACTGCAGACGATTCAACAGAAAACTTGTAATCACATAGAAATTACTTAATCAAAATCATATATATGTCTACTCTACAACTACCTGAAGTTCCACAGAGGAGGTCAAATAAAAAATGAAGCAGATACTTATTTCAGAATAATTTGTAAAAAAATTACATTAATATTTAATGACATTACTTTTGCGTAAATACTTTCAAATCTCACAAATTAACCCTTTCAGTGCCGAAACAATATTTAAACGTTTGATCTAAAGAGCCATTTAATTTGATCAACGTTACAGAAAAATAAATGTCCTGTTAAAAATTAATTTTTATTGTGTACATAAAAAATGAAATCGTCCTAACACTAAATGTATTCAAAATAGTTTTTTTAGTTTATTTAAAGTTGCTTCGACAGCTTGGTCATTGGCAACTACTGTAGGTTTCGGTACCTTACGGTGGTTTTAACATGTTGAAATTTCCAGACCCTAGCAGGGAATCGAACCCGGGACCTTTCGCTTTGTAGGCTAGCGTTTTAGTCACTACGCCACGGAGGTGGTTTAAAAATTTATATTTTATTAATTTTTGTTCAAAAGTTTTTTTAGAAATGTTCGGTTATCCGGACGTTGGCACTTTACGCATAACTTAAGGACGTCCAAAAATATATCGACCTCCTGTTTTCCGGACATTAGTAGCCTACTAAAAGGGTTATAACATACCCTTTCTAGATATACTGATTAATATGAAACGTCCGAGGATGATTGGCTTTCTCATTTCATTCATGCTATACTTTCATTACACTGTTCAGGAAATTTTATGTTGTTCCTTACATCAGGAACAAATTAAAAACAAGTAGAAATAATTGTTTTGTCATTAATGGCCCTTATTTCTTTATTTGTCATTGTTTACAACCACTATAACTCACTAACTTAATACGTCCCTAAAAGCGTTATTTTCAGTTTGCGTTTTCATGTCTGTAATCTTTTCACCTTCAAACTTCTCATCGTCCTCTGTTTTACTTTTGATTCTCTCTGAATCTCCTTTATTTTTGAAATGGCCAATTTATTGGTAATTATAATCCAACCAACACAACCAATACATCCGGTAACATAATAATTTATGTTATTTTGTCGATTGCTTCACACACGGAAATTTTAAGCTTAGTTATTTTGTGCGACTGGTTGTAATGAAATCTTTGAAAATAGTATTGTATGGAATAGGTAACGGAAATATCAAGGCCACCATCATGCGGAGAAAAACTCATCAAAAATTTCAACCCGACTAAAAATATTATTAAAAATATCAAATTTCTATTAAATTTACATTTAATTTGACGTGTTTTTGCTGTTTCAGGTATGTAATCAAGCGTTTCACTTATTTTCATCTTAAAACCTCTACTGAATGAAACTTGATCTGACTCTTAGGAAGAGTAAGTACTATGCCACGTTTTTACGCACTAATACAAAATTATAATTAAATAAATTAAATCGTATGATCATTAAGAATATTAATTAGAATAAAATAATAACATGGAATTATTTATTTTCTGTTATTTTTTTAAACGCCATTTTTATAAAACATTTTTTGTTCGCTTGACAAAGGTTTTATAACTCCAGTATTATTTGCGTACTGTCAGCTTAAGTTGTTACTACTTCGTTATTGGTGGCAATTTTAAAATTGTCATCTATCATTTTCTTTCGTCCGGCTGTCCGTCACACCCAGATGTCAGAAATTACAAGAGATATCAACAAACGGTTTTCGGATTCGTAATCTACACAATGCCCGTAACTGTCAGGTGGAGTGTCAAATTATTTACACTCAATCTGTTAGTTGCAGAGCTAAAATAAATAGTTCTCAACACATGGTCAGCCAATTAATAAATGACTGAATCGTTTAAGAACAGAAGAGGTAGAGGTGTAAAAGATACTAATCAGAGTTATCTCCTCTGAAAGTAATGAATTTCATTATACAGCCAGACCCTGTGGTGAATGAAGTGAAGGTGTCATTTGCAGAGTGAAAATATGTGCTTTTCAGAGGGCCCGGCATGCTGATAAGCGTACTTTTCCACTCAGTGAGGAAGGCAATGGTAAACCACCTCCCTCCTCGTTTTACTTAGTAAAACCTCTACAGGTTCAAACCAGCCTTTCGGCTGATGACCTAAACAACAACAACAATCTACACAAAGGATTAGTGAACCTAAATTGGGTTTGAAGTATGGTTTTGACCGAAAGTAGCCAAAACTGAAAGACAAAAAATCATTCTCAGAAACTACAAGAGATAGCAACAAATGGATTTCGGATTCGTATTCCACACAAAAAGTTAGTGGGACTGGATTAGGTTTTAAATTTCTGTTTCAACCGGAAGTGACTCAAAACCGGAAGTCAAGAAATCAAAGTTGGAATTTGGAAACAGAAATAGCGTCTTTCGATTCCTCTTAATGAGTAGATACAGAAATTATTGGGTTTGAAGTTCGGGTATCGACTGAAAGTGGGCCAAAATCGACTGAAAGTGGGCGGAAGTCAAGAAATCAAAGTCGGAATTTGGAAACAAAAATAGTGTCATTCGATTTCTTTTAAAAAGGCAATACAGAAATCACTAATGGTTTTTGCCATGTCAAAGGTAAACCTTTTTAAAAATTCCCACAAGCTATGAGACGCTTCTTCTTGTGAAAGGGATTTTTAAGTTTTCATGCGAGGCGACGATCTGGGTGAGGTCCAAATTATTTTACTTTTGTATCTTGTGGAAGTACAACATTATTTAAAGTTACCGGTAGGCAATCTTTTTTTCCAAAGTGTGCTGATTTGTTTTCGTTAGCGTTTGCGCTCCACTTCATTAACCATTTCTCAAAAGATGTAAGAATTCTTTTAAATTTGTGACTTAATTATTGGGTTTCTATAAATAGGAATAATATGTGTATAATCGGTAAAAATAAATTGAATTTTTGTACGATTTTGTATAACAAGCAATTAAGATTACTGATTTGTTCCCATCTAAAACTTGATTGGAATGAACCCCCTAAACATAAATAATAATGAAACAGTAATAAACTTAAACAAAAATCACTTGTTATAATAACCTACACTGCTATAAAACACATATTAAAATAAATTGCACGTGCCTTTGGTGAAAGTGAATGAGATAAAGGTATAAGGACAGGTGGTGTCGATTGAACGAAATGAAATGTTACGTGAGTGAATTTACTATTTGATGATGGATGATAAAATCGACAGACGAGCCACTAGAATCGTTAAAGAGATGCCCTGCCCTACCTCTCCTGCCTGCTTTGCCAGGCAATAGAGAAACTGAATGACGGACGGCTTCGGCTCTCTCTCAGAAAGTTTATCGATTTACAAGATATGGCACTTATCGTTCCTTAAAAGAATATCACATTTTATAATATTAGCATTCTGACTCATCGATTATCCGTGGATCAGTTATCCAAACCTTGTAATTAAAAATGAGTTCCATTTTTCTAAAATTTGTAAATACTATAATAATAGACTGCCTCGTTGGCGTAGTAAGATCGTTAAGGTTACAAAGCTGAATATTTTGGCTTCTATCAATGGGGTATATTTGAGGGGATCTATAGAATCTGAGAGGGACTATAAATGTATCATGTCCAAAAATGTACCTAACGTAATAAATGTAGCATTTAATGGTTCTTAACACAACAATTCGTTTTATAGTTATTTAATCGCATAGAATTTTGTTAAGTAGGATATTCTGGATAATTTTACCCAACACTGACATATGGCAGTGAGGCCTGGGTGTGGAAGAAGAAATACGAAAATTCCATTCAGTCGGCAGAAATCCGCTTCTTGAAATGCGTTTGGGGCTTTGGTAGATTGGATTGGTTCAGAAATGAGGATATACGGCGAGAGTTAGATGTGTTCTCTTAAGGAAATGATTATAGAGTAACGCCGGAAATGACCGATAACTTGACAGATTGTCTCCACACAGGATTCCTAGACTGGTTAGAAGTTACAGGTCGATTGGACGGCGCGATCCGGGCCGACCGGTGGCTAGGTGGATGTCGGAACAGTTCTTGGGACCTAATCCTTCATTGGTGAAGAAGAAGTAGAAGACGAAGGATAATCTGTCTACAAATGCAGGCCACCTCTAAGGCTACGGCCGCACTACAAGAGGCAAGCGTCGAGGCAAGTGTTGATGAAGAGGCAAGATTCATTATGGCCGGACTGCAAGAGGGACGTGGCACATTGCAACCAGCTCAGTCGAGTTCAGACAGGAACACCGATCTCACGTCTAGATTTGTGCAAGGAGTTAATGCTCGTGGAAAGTTGAGATTTAAAATTAGGAGATAAATAAGGTTATACAAATCAAGTAGTACACGATATTAATACCAGTAGGGAATATTTCAGCGAATTTTATCACTTGTACAAAGACGCTCGTTATTACGATGATAAATTTGTGGAATATTTAAGAATGAGAAGAAAAACGTTCGATATTCTTAAAGAGATGTTAATCAGTCACTTAAGCATCATTAATCACAATACAGCCAACAGGTAATGAACTGTATAGCCACCAGTATGACACTAGCCTCGACACCTACCGAACCGACAAGCTGATTAGCTAGGATGCAAGCCTAGTGAGTCGCCCGGCTTCAAAAAGTGCTAGGTGGCTTCAGTGCGGCCACCGCTATAACATTACACGTGTTGGTTTTAGGTAGAAGAAGCATACGGGCGCCATTTCCATCTTGCGTCGACACTTGCCTCCTGCAGTGTGGCCGTACCTTAAGTGATTCTTCCTAATACAAAAGGCGATGTAGCGGTACAGAGCTAACACTGCATTCAGCCGTTTATTTAGAATCGGACTGGCTTTGCCCATGACAGCTGCCGAAAACCATCTCTTAAAACGTAGATCCAAGACCAAACCGGAAACCAGTGCACGTTGAGTTGTGCTGCTTATTGGAAGTTATTTGTGTGTACGTGTGTAAGTTTAATATTTTACTTAGTTAATTATTCAGTATTTAATATTTTGCACTCGTATGTAGCTTATTTAATTTTTTCTACTTCTCCTGTTAATCATCGTTATCATTATCATCTCAATTATGGCCATAGTCATCGTCAGCCTCCACTACTTCATGTTTCAAGATTTTAATGCATAGTTGAGAGTCAAGTTTAGTTTGGTTCAGAGCTTAGTCTTTTTTTTGAAATACACTACTAAGGGTGTTTCATTCTAAGAACGTTATTATTCACACTTTTATCGTCTTTGCTTCAACTTTATTTAATTACATTAAAAAATCTGATTGCAAAAGAATTGAAATTTTTTAAGAAATATGCAACGAACAGGAGTTGTGGCTCATGATTTTAGTTAATATTTAATCACCGTCTTTTGAATATCCTAAAAAATTAAAATTATTTAAAAAACCGTTTTGTGAGTATATTGTGTATGACAGAAACTAAAAATACACATTCGCTCAAAAATACGTGAGCCATCAAAAACATGACCAAACTACAGTTAGTTGAGGATGGATAGATGACCAAGCAAAATTGATTTTAACTTAGTTTAAAAATTCTAAAAACGATTTCTAGTTATGGATAACTAGAGTTAAATATTAAAATTAAACATTTATACTATTTTTCAGGGCTGATGAGCTCTCAACGGACGCATTGCCCCTACCCACTTCATAGCTAGCTAATGACTTGCCAATACTTGCTCTCGTAGCTGTGTTATATATTTCGTCAGCCATTTCTTTTGGTCTTTGAACAACAATTAAAACCATTTTTACAATTTGACAACGCTGGTAAACGTTCTGATAGGTCTAAACGCGTCCAACAACAAAGCTCATCAACCGTAAAAAGCATTATAGTAGCTATTGAGCTTTAGAAATTTTTTCAGTAGTAGTCTTTAGGTTAGGAATGAACAAAATGATGTTCAATTTTTGAAAAAAAATGAACAGGATTGCGTTTTATAAGTCTTAGTTAATTTTACCTTAATGTATTTTTTTTGTTTATTTAAATTTATAAAATAAACATTAATAAATTTTACTTTGTATCACTGAGATTTTTCCTTACACGTTAACCTAATTTTTATGGAATAGAATTTTAATCGTTTTGTAATTTTACGATAATTTTTGAGATATAATGAAATAAAGGTATAATTAGTTTTCAGAGTAACATTTATATTTTTATTTGAGTAGTCTCTTTAACGGATTTGGTTTTATTTAAAGTTAGATTAAACAAAGCCAGTCGGCCAGAAAAAGTTTTCTTGTTTAAAAACGTAATAGGCAAATCCAGTGAACTAAAACCAACTCTTTCTCCACTCTCAAACATTTCAAAATGAAATTGTACGTAAAGTTTATCATAAAATCAATCATCAAAAAGTTTTCTACTTCACTCTTGGATTTGAAATCTCGTTGTGATTACTAAATTAATTTTTACTTTCTTGCAATTCAGAAGTACGATATGATACTGTAATGAAAATAACTCTAACGGTGTTTTTAACAGAAATTTGCGTTTCTGGTCCTTACAAGTTAAAATCAACTGCACGAAAATAACCTTTTCCGAATCGTTAAATTTTTTTTTTTTTGCTTGTACTCAAATTTTGTAATTCTTAACAGATATTTTTCGTTAACACTTTATGCTATCAAATATTTCGAGTACAGTAAATGCTCAATTTAACGGATTACCCTCTTAAATAAGTAAAACGGTTTGAAAATTTAAGAAATGTTAATTTTTGTACAGAAAAATTACTAATAACAGTTTTTGATATTCTTTACTAATTATATGCACGATATATATTTTTGAAGTGTTCCCATTACTGCTATTAATGTAAACATCTGCATTTTTCCCG
The DNA here is from genome assembly GCA_035578175.1 of Catonia carolina. Lineage (NCBI taxonomy): Eukaryota > Metazoa > Arthropoda > Insecta > Hemiptera > Achilidae > Catonia > Catonia carolina. Next base: position 106,623,914 of record JAQMRL010000003.1, read on the forward strand.
CCCATAAGCTCTTCCCCTAAAGTAAATTCTTCCGGAAAGGTGCAGATTTTGAAAGTTATGATAAGAATAATAAGCCGACACTGGGCTATACACCGGAGGGCAGGAGAGAACGAGGACGCCCGAGAAAGAGATGGGCAGATTTGAACGGTTTGGAACAGGCATTGATACCTGATCCTTGAAAGGCAGAAGAAGAAGATGATGATAAGAATAAGGTCTAAAGCAAATCCAATGTTTATTTTAACATATTACAGAAACATACGTGACCGATTATGTTATAACTAAATGACTTTCAATTTAACGGACTTTTACAACAACGGACATAGATATCCCCCAATTAGTCCGTTAAATCGAGCATTGACTATTGTGTTAGACCAAAAAATATTTTTACAATTAGCTCTTTAGCTTAATAAGTTATCACGTTAAAAATTTAGAAAGAAAGAAATTTTTCCAAAAACAACTCCAAATTTTGATTAACCTTTCTTATTTATTGGAGTCGGCAAAATTAATTGGTATGTCCAGAAAACATCTTGGACGAAATTTCTATTCGTGCAAAAATCCGGATCTTTTCATATTCTTGTAGTTTACTGCATAGTAAAAGTCAAAGTTGAATAACTCGTTCGTGATACAGAGATATTATGCCGAGATTCCAATCGAATCATCTTAAATATGTAATGCACCTTGGCGTGTGCCTAATGACGTATTTCACCGTGACCTGGAAATACTTCTATTACAGGAAGATTACCCAGCCGGAATAAAAAGTTCATTCATAACTTAAATGCTCATGGTAATCTGTTGGTCAGCAATTTCCTCCACAACAATAAATGGAAGATAAAGTCTAAAAGGGCCAAAATAGTGGATCTTCCTTATCGTTCCACATAAATTAAAATTTTTAGTCATTTTTTCTAAGTTATACTACGTAGCCTACGATTAAATTAAACAAAAAAAAATTGTCATCCGTAGCTCAATTAATCAACATCATCATTTTAGACTATTCATCAAACTCTTCACGAGTTAGTCAAACACTATACGTCTTCCATTCATTTATTTCAGTTTTTCTACAATGCCAATAACCGGCAGGTGTAGTGTTAAATTATTTGCACTTGATCTGCTAGTTCCAAGACTACAAAAAATAGTTCTGTTTCTTATCACATAGTTAGCCAGTTGACTGAAGCATTTAAAAACAGAAGAGGTAGTAGCGTAAAAGACACTAGTCAACAGTTAGGCTATATTTCTGAAGATGTTTTATCCTGTTTCTTCGAGTAAAAATTATTTTTATCTTTTTAATAGATCACAGAACAGGATTTACAATGCAATGGTTGCAAGTCCTCTTTTTTAATTTCAAAAAATTTAAATAAAGGTTTTACAGAATTTTCGAGCTCAGATATCCCGATAATATGGATAATATGTATAATAATTTTACATTAGATCAGTGGAAATGGATTTTATTGAAAGTTCTTGGTAAAATTAGTGCAGTTCTCTTGCTGTTTATTTTATTTACTTCCACATAATAATATTTATTTGTAATTATTTGTAGAAATATTTTAGTTGCAATTTAAATGAACTTGTTTCTGTTGCAAGTGTATATTGTATTATAGCCTATTGTGTAGTGATAATGGGATATTTCAGCCGCCATTTCACGGGGTGTTGAAGGTTTACAATGTTTTTAATGGCGTTTCGTCGCCTGTAGTCTCACTCCCGCTCTCGACCTACTCGGTGTTTTATTACACTCATCAACCTGAAGCTGAAGAAATGGCCTTATTATAATTTCATTCCTTTTTTATTTTTATTCACAAGCTTGTAGCCTAATTTGTAATACAAAACTCAATTGCTTTTTTTATAATGCTCACTAGAAAATTACGGTATATTTTTACGTTGAAATGGGATATTTACAGTCTTATTATTTCATTTCTTTATCTACGAAAATGAGTATTACAAAATTGGTAAACTACTTTGTTCTAGTAAAACTGAACATAAATTTTAAAACACATTCTTTTATTCTGTTCTAATACAAATAATTATGGGAATTTATAAATGTTTATCTCTCACATAACTTATTATTTTACTTTGTGTACAATAAATTTGATTTTGAAATTCAATACTGTGTAACCTCATTGTTAATTGGGAAAAATTTTTATATTTTACAAAACACTAACATTTTATAATTATATTTTTCAATAAAAATACAATACAAAAATTTCCTAATCATAATCAAATCCTTATGAGGTTAAAAGTATAAATTATTCATTTAATTTTCTTATTCATAAATTACATCCAGTTTACATGTGAACAGTTTTACTTTATGCAGGTAACTACTGTCTAATATTATAATACCCTGAAATCAGTGTACAATTATTTTTTATTAAAATCATAAATATTAATAACGTATAAATCCATCAAAAAATAGTATCGATGGGCAAAAGAATTGTACTGTTATTTTTTTAATGATTAATTAACAATTATTAACATTATCATGATTTTATCTATGTTTAAAATTTCAAACATAAAATATTCTCTTTTGTAATGTATTTCAATATCTGTTCAATTATAAAAGAATCGACCACTTTATTTTGTACTGTTATTCCCACAATTAGATGATAATTCTCAAAACCAAACCAACATGGTTTACTATGGCAGTGAGTTGTACACCCTTTGAGATTTAAAATCCAACTCCATATTTTTTTACAATTCTTATTTCTTTTTCTTAGTTGCCTAGCAACGAGATTTTGTTTGTATTAAATTATTAAATTTATTAATGTAAAATAATTTTGAATATTTAATATCAACCAGCTGGCTCTATTTATATTTATATAGGGTGATTCAAAAAGAGCGCCGGTTTTGATATATCAAATTAAGAGATTTATTTTATTGAAAAACTGAAAATAAATACATCAACAAGTTCATCTTTCCTTCCGATTTTATGTATGAAAAATGATGTCATGCATGTGTCCTCCTCTACTGCGCTGGCACGCATCAACTCTGTCCATGAAATTGGATATTACTGCACGACAAGTTTCGACTTCCATTTGCCCGATAACCCGTCGAATTTCCTCCTTCAAGTCATTGATGTTTCGGGGTTTATTGGCATACACCAATGACTTCAGATGACCCCAAAGATGAAAGTCACAAGGCGTCAAGTCACACGACCTTGGTAGCCATTGATGGTCGGAATTACGAGAAATGATGCGATCCTGGAACCGTTCACGGAGCAACAACATTGTTTCTCGTGCAGCGTGACAGGTGGCACCATCCTGCTGAAACCACAACTCGTCAATGTCCATTCCATCCAAATGACGCCACAAAAACTCCCTAATTTGCTGGGTTAACAGCCACACTGTCACGAACCAACGCAACGTTCGCTCAGTTTGGCCAGAACGACGACGTCCAGAACTTTTAAGGTCGACTGTTGAACCCGTCTCAAAAAACTTTTTCATGAGCCTGCGAACTGTTGATTCATTCGGTGCTTCATTACGTCCTAGAGTACCGCGAAGTCGCCTGACAGTAGCCGCATAACTCTCTCCACTCTGGTAAAATGTTTTGACGATTAACACTCGTTGCGCAATAGTAAACTTCTCCATGGTTAGACACAGACTGCGAGAGTACTACACTGTGAACAAGAGAAACTACAACTGAATCGTCAATCGGAATGTTCTCCAAAATAGAAATGTGGTCAAACAATGTTGCCAACCGATAAACAAAAATTTACCAGCCGTTTAAAAACCGGCGCTCTTTTTGAATCACCTTTTACTTTAACAGACCACGATATAAACACAGCCAGCTGTCAGTCATTTTTGAATCATTACAGAATATTACAAACATATTGAAATAGTAATAAAAAATTACAAATTGCCGAGACTCTAACTAAAAAATAATAAATAAAAATTTCAGAAATTTTAATTTTCTTGTCCTAAATCTTATCTCAATTGCGTAATTTTAGAATTGATACAAATTTGGCGAGGAGAATTTTGTTTTAAATCGCAAATTGTCTTAAAATTACACAAATTGTCCAGTTACTCTATTTTGTAAAACTTAAAACTTATAGTTAGGATAATACGTTCCGTGAAATTTTTTAAAATCTTTCATATAGTATAAAAATTTGAGAATATTTGGCTATTTGTCAAATGTATGTTTAGGTTTTGGATTTGTATCGAATCATAAAAACCCCCTTGTGGATATAAAAAAAATTTATTTCGGATGCAATTTTCTTCTGTTCCTCGCTTCCTTCTTCTTTTTCTTCTACTCCTCCCTCCTTTTTCTTCTACTTCTTCTTCTCCTACCCTCCCCTCCCACCCACCCCTTATCCACCCCTCTCCTTCTCCAAACAGAGGTTGGCTATCATAATGGCAATTTCAACCCAGGAAACTTTTACTCAGAATAGATCTATAGGGGATTAGCTGTAGCATTCTTTTAAATTTTTCAGCTATGAGACTTGTCATCTTTCTGGATCTCTATCTTTCGATATTTTACCATGTCTGATCACTTCGTTCGTTGGTTGAAGTTACATTTTTTTTACAAATTAAACTCTTCGTTAACAGAAATAAAAAAGATGAAAATGTTTCCAATACTTTTTGTTTCAGTAGTGTAGAAAGCAAAAATTTTAAAACGGGTGCAAGATACGTAAGCAAAAACGGAACGGTATTAAAAGTTATTCGTTTATACGTATTTTATAAAATATTAAGAGTAAATGCTTAAATTTTGTGATAGAAATGTCAAAACTTGCCGAGCGTAACACTTACTGCGCAACGGAGTATTAAAATAGCTGTTTTAATTAATTGAAACATTAGAAAAGTTGGTGTTGTTTTACGGCATTAGATCGAATAAAGAAAACTAATAAAAACTTTTAAAATGAAAACAAAAAAGGACCAAGTTGAATGAAATGAATTTTAGAAGAAAATTATGTAAGGAGAAATAAAATGAAAAGAAGTTTAATTGGGAAAAGATGACGAGGAAAATGGGAAATGTCATTTAATTTTGAAGACGGAGAGGGTGGGAGTGATGACAAGGAGAGGCGAGAGAGCAAGCGGTTCTCTCCATTTCTAATTAAGAATTATTTTAATCTTGGCACCATTTTTCATTACGACTACGACCAGAACCGTTTACGTTATGTGAATGGATTCATTATTCTGTTAAAATTGCTTTTGAATGCAACAACAGTTAGACTATATTTCTGAAGATGTTTCATGCTGTTTCTTCGAGTAAAAATTATTTTTATTGTCTTTCTCTTAAATTAAAGAACAGGATTTACAATGCAACGGTTGCAAGTCCTCTTATTAAATTTCAAAAAATTTAAATAAAATTTTTACGGAATATTCAAGCTCGATCATATTATTTTTCTTGAAACGAATGAGTGAAAAACTGTTATGACAAAAGGAAAGCTAGCTGATTAATCCCAAAACTTTTAATAAAAAAAGTGTGTAATTACCAATTTGTTTTGTGCATCCTGTGAATGTGCTGTTATGTGTGCTCAATGAGAAATAATTTTAAGTTTGATGGAACAGTTTATAGTAAGTTACCTTCCGGACACTTCTTAACAAGTTTATATAACTAGAAAAAGGAGGCTCCTCCAAAATGTAAGATAAGTAAATAACATATTCATATAGACTAGATAATTTATGCCCTTAACAGGGAAGTGGAGTGTTAAATTATTTGCAGGGCTAAAAATTAAATTTCTGTTTTTTATCACATGATTTGCCAATTAAACGACTGTATCATTTGAGTTAAGAAGAAGTAAAGGTGTAAAATACACTGGAGTTATCTCATTTGAAAGTAATGAATTTCATTATACAGGCAGACCTGTGGTGAGTGAAGTGAAAGTGTTATTTGCAAGGTGGAAATATGTGCTTTTCAGAAGGTCTGTTATGCTAATAAGCATACTTTTCAACTCGGTGAGGAAGGTAATTGTATCCCTCGATTTACTTAGTAAAGCCACTAGAGGTTCAAGCCAGCCTTTCGGCTGAGGATCTAAATGACAAAGTAGCCTATGAAATGTTTGATAGTTTAGTTATGCATTAACTATTAAAGTTTTGATTGATAATGCAGTAATGACATCGAGTTACATTTAGATTTTTAGCCGGGATGGAACCTGGAAATTCAGTTAAGCTGTTTCGGATTTTGCTGATAAGCCACCATATTTTGTTAAAAGGTTTACTTTCATTCTTCAAGATTTTCCAGCGTTAAAAATCCTTAACAAATTAATATTGAACTCTAAGTTTTTTATTGTTTGGATCGGTTCGTTCCGCTTTAACTGGTTTCTATGTTTAAGATCATAAGCATGATCCCATACATTCACCCGGACATCTTATCAAGCATGGATTTTTATTACTTTTTTCATTTATCTGCCCTCACCTTCTGAACTTGCATTAATATGCAAACTATCGTATTTAAAGCAAAAAAAAATTTGTTATTAAAAAGTGGAGCCGCTATCTAAAACAGAGCGTAGCGTACAATTTAAGTTAAGCTACAGTATCAAAACAAAAAACTTACTTTCTTTTTCACCTACAATTTTGTAATATTACCCCTAGCGTGTTTATCCTCCTACGAGACCATCTTCAGTGGGAAAAATATATACTAAAATTAACCTAATTAAAACTGTACTGTTGTTCATTTCTACAGTTGTCAATAAATACAAACCGTTGATATGTTCGTCGATGTAGATTTAATTTAGGTTAGTTTGATCTCGTTGACTTGAGATGATCTCGTAGAAACGCGTTGGGGTAATATTTCAAAATTATTGGTGAAAAGAAAGTTACGTTTTTTTTTTTTTGTTAATACCAACAGATTGAGCTACATTAGTTTGGTATGTAAGCTACATTATAATTTTATCCGCAAGATAAGAATGAGCTCGTTGTCATGGCATATTACCAGAATACATTTTAATATTTCAAGCTGAATAAAGTAGCTAGTAGTAAAGACATTTGTGAATATCAATTAGACATAGTAAACCGTTAGAGGATTAAATAATTCGCATTTCAAACCTATCTGATTTTATTTGTAATGAAGAACTAAATAGAGTAACATTGCCATTATGTTTGAATAGTCGGTCACAAAAAGTGAATTGAATTAGATTTTTTCTTAATAATAAAAACCGGTTTAACCGACCCATTGATCTTTTTGTAATGAATACTCAAATGATAACAGTACGAAAAAATACTGTATTATATTTTTGACAAAAGAATACCGCTTGTTCTACAATATAATAAATATAATAGTAGATAATTTTGTAATTGGGCCTTGACAAGCGATATTATTTTGTTACACATATAGGCGTACTCTATCAACGGTAATACATTTTTTGTATCGATAATCAAGCCTAAAACTATGACGCAATATTAAATTTGCACAACTTATGTCATAATTTCTATCCATTGTAAAATGAAATACGGTTAGGTTAGAAAATTGAATGGTTAGAAAAGCAATGGAACCATGAAATTTTATTGTACTCTATTTTATATTATGTCGGTCGGCCTCCTGACGCAATATGAACCGCTAATGCATGACGTCACACTTAGATACATTGGTGTCTGTCCAGTTATGAGCCTACTACTATAACAAATAACTGTGTTATTGTGTTTTTTACCCACCCATTTTTCCTTCGGGTGGTGTTTTTTAACTACTGTACTATACTATTGAATTTATTCACGTTGTCTTGTTAATGCTATTGTTATTATCCGCTTCTGTTGCAGATCTGTTTAACACGGTCACCTCTTTCATCTGTAATTATAATATGTTATAATTTAAAAAAACACTTGATAATTCGCACGGGAAATGATCCGGATTATCAAATTTTTGAATAGAAATTTATAAAATAATGTACTAATTAATCAATCATACAAAAAAATGTAGACTGATCGTAAAAGGTTGCGTGTTATTTAAGTGTCCGTAATACAGTATCTTATCAATAAAACAACCTAAACCTGATCTAGACCTTTAATTTCTTTAAAATAATCATCAGGGTTGGAATTGTTCTGCCATCTAAACAAGCTGTCGTTGCTATCAATGTTTTAATACATTTTTCTTCTTCTTCTCCTTCCCCTCTTTCTACTTCTCCACCTCCACCTGCTCCTCCTCCTCCTCCTCCTCTTCCTCCTCCTCCTCCTTCTTCTTTTTCTTCTTCTTCTTCTTCTTCTTCTTCTTAAAACGTTGGCTACCATTAAGGCCAGTGGAGTTTGGTCGATTGCTTGATGAAAAAGGTTAATTAAACTTACACCATACCGTTACCGAAAATTTCTTAATCATGATGTCTAATCAACTTGGACCACGCTTATCCCTCATATCTCTCGGCATGAAATTTTGTAGTATCCTGTATTTCTCTTCTCTCATCACATGACACTAGTACTCTAGTTTTTACGTTTCATAGTATTAATAAATTTTATATTTTTATGTAACTTCACCAAGAACTTCGTGTTCCTTATTCTATTTTGTCCATGATATCACTAGCAATCATCTATAAAACCACTTCTCGAAGGCTTCAAGTATTTTTATCGCATACAAAAACACTGAAAACACTTAACAGCGGACAAATCTAATTCCAAATACGAGTTTAAAATTCCTGCTGCATAAAATTCGACTCATTTTTCTAAAGACGGTACGGGCTTGTTCAATATCTCCGTTGCGTTACTTCAATACACTCAGTATCTCAGATACCTGATACTTTCTATTAGTTCCAAAAAGGTAACTTGAATACTAATATCAGCTGCCTTTTACCTATCACTATAATACATTTGGTAGTATACAAATATTATGATCGCCGACCTCTGATAGGAGACGGCACCCAAACAAGAAGAAGAAAAAGAATGACAATACAAACTTATGTAAATAATGCACCTTTCAATATATGAGTTTTTAAAAACTTTCAATAGGTATTCATCTTTTTTCACTGTTTTCCTTTTCTGTTTTCTTTAATTTCTTATGAGTACTTTTGCGGCGCGCACCGCTAAGGTAATATCATAAAGCTTCGAGAAATATTGTGAAGAATGCATCTTCCTTTGTCAAAGTTTGAATTCAGACTCATGTCTCATATCATGAATGTACCATTTGTTTATGAATAAATTCTTTTTCCCCTCCTTCTTTATTCACCATCATCACCACCATCTCAAGGATAGATTTATTAGGGTGTATTTGCATCCATCTACTCAAAGGTCTTCCTTGTTCCCTTTGATCACCCGGTCTATATTGTAATACTCTAGCTGGCAATCTTTCGTTTGATATTATCAGTTGAACTTCTGGATGCTGTCTATTTTCAATACAGGTGATATTATATTAAATTTTTGCCTACACTTTTTTTCTTTTCAGCCGTTTCACTCAGGAAACTTATCTCTACTGACTGTAACCATTCCCCTTCTACCTCTCACTTACCCCTCTATCTATCTCTTCCTCTCGCTCTTATGTACAAATTCTAAATGGAAATATAGCCGACCAGACAGAGGTAATAATACTACAGTAATACTATTACCATCACTATGGAAGGCTGCCAGACGCACAAAGGCTCCGTTAGAGCTACATCTTAATCTACACCATTAAGCCTTCGGCAAGGAAATATATTACATTGTTTTCGGGGTTGTTCAACAACCTTCCTATCAAATTTACCCGTACTTTGTGAGCTTCATAACTAATTATTATAAATTCTTTTAGATTTTTAAAGGTAAAAATATTTTTTCTTTCTGAAATTTCTTTGGAAAATGAAACATTTATTATATTAAATGTTTAAAAAAGGACTCGTTTGGCTTACCAAAGTTATATTGTATACTTGAAAGCAAACTTAATATTTTTCTTCGTTTCGGTGGCATTAGTTATGTATTAAATTACTAAACAAAAACTACCGGTGTCAATTTCTGACTTACATTCTTTGAATTTAAACAAAAAGTTCTTAAGTATCCTCCACTGTATTACCTTATTACCTTATTACTACCTTATTACGTATACTACATTTAGACAAAAAGGAATTTGTCATGGAATAGAATGAAATGATAAGAACCGTAATTCTAAATAGAATTTCTAGTTAACAATCTAAATGTATTGTGGATACAGGTTGCAGTAGTTAATAAAAAGGAATGTTACTCTAAATTTTTATTACAGTATCTAAGAGGAAAATCCAACAAATTAAATCGTTATAACCTTAAATTTTGAGTTAAACTATTTCATAATAAGTTAATAGCTAGTAAATTTTGATCTTTATTTGTTTATTTAAATATTTAACACTGAAATCAGGAATTTATTTTTTTACTGTCTTTATAAGTTGGGATCTCCAAAAACGAATTTTTGTTCATATAAGTTCATCATACTCTGGTATGATCAACTTGTTTAGGATAGTTTTTGACCGGAATCGTTCTAAAATTTCGATATTGGAATTTGCACAGAAATACACCAATATTGTCTTTCATATGTTCAAATGCATTTTTAAATTAATTTATATAGGTTAAAATATTTTTATTCAAATAAATTAAAATGATTGGAAGAAAGAAGACAATTATAGTAGATCGAGTTCGAACAAAGAGATACACAAAAAACTGAAATGAGAAAAAGAAGACTTGTGGCAAGAAAGAACGTAGGAGATTGACAAAAAGTTTTTGATAAAATAATAAATTGCTAAACCAAACCAGCAAGGATCATAGTAACATTGAATTACCTTAAAGATTCAAAAATCGACCAGAAGAAATACAAAATCGGGAAAGTTTTAGAAAAAAATTTAGAGAATGATCTTTGGGGGGGAGAATGAAAAGATGAGACGTGAACCCCACAAAATTGAATAACTTAAGAAGGAGAATTCCGGAAGAATGAAGATATTGTGGGTAAAAGGAACCATGAACAAAACATAAAGAAGTAATTAAAAAATTGATTTGGCATGCTCTCTCCAAAAAGCTGTTTGGAAAAAGACATGAACTTATATAGGTTAAATTAATTAATTTGTATTATTTTGACAGGAGACTGGCAGTAATGAATTTAAAGTATTTTTATATTGGAATTCTGTTCATAACAGACAGGTGGAGTGTTAAATTATTTTCAACCAAACTGGTAGTTTCAGCTACAAAACATAGCCTAGTTCTGTTTCTCATCACATGATCATCCAATTAAATAACTGAATATTTTCAGAATAAAAGACACTAATCAGAGTTATTTCCTCTGAAAGTAATGAATTTCATTATACAGCCAAACTCTGTAGTAAATGAAGTGAAGGTGTTATTAGTAAGGTGGAAAATATGTGCTTTTCAGAGAGTGCTGATAAGTGTACTTTTCAACTCGGTGATGAAGGCAAGGTAGACCATCTCACTTCTTGTTTCACTTAGTAAAACCTTTAGAGGTTCAAACCAGTATTTTTTTTTGATTATTTAAACAACACACAGTCAAACCTCAGTTATACCGGGCCTCGAGATATCGGGATTCGGATAAACCGGGCTCAGGTCGAACATTTATACAAAAGAGTGAAAGTGCAAAGAATTTAAGTAAAGGTAAAACCCTAAATTTCTACCTGCTTATGCATTACTTTTGCGCCGTTGTTGTATTCTGAATGGCATTACGCCCAAGATAAAAATAAAAACAATAGCGTTGCAAACGACAGTAATAAAATAATATAAATGGCGATGGTAATCCCAATTGTACATACTAAAACTCCAGGCTTAAAACGTGCCTTTAATGTAATTTTATTACACATATTTTGTTGTTGTTTAGGTCATCAGCCGAAAGGCTGGTTTGAACCTGTAGAGGTTTTATTAAGTAAAACGAGGAGTGAGGTGTTTTACCATGCCTTCCTCACTGAGTGGAAAAGTACGCTTATCAGCATACACACCCTCTGAAAAGCACATATTTTCCACTCTTCAAATGACACCTTCACTTTATTCACTACAGTGTCTAGCTGTATATTGAAATTCATTACTTTCAGAGGAGATAACTCTGATTAATGGCTTTTACACCTCTACCCTCTACCTCTACCCTCTACCCCTCTACCCCTCTACCCTCTACCTCTGAAAAGCACATATTTTCCACTCTTCAAATGACACCTTCACTTTATTCACTACAGTGTCTAGCTGTATATTGAAATTCATTACTTTCAGAGGAGATAACTCTGATTAATGGCTTTTACACCTCTATCTCTTCTGTTCTTAAATTATTCAGCCATTTAATTGGCTGACCGCGTGATAAGAAACAGAACTATTTATTTTAGCCCTGCATTATTATACATTTGTATGAGGCAAAAACATTAGTTGAACTGAAATTCGGATATACCGGGATTTCAATAAACCATGAAGAGTAAAGCCAGTCATTAGCCCGGTATAACGAGGTTTTACTGTATTAGAATACCGTTAGTTTCCATTAATCTATAGCCGGGAATCACAATTTGAACCTTTACGTAATGAACTGTAATTTTACCGACTGATTCGTGTAAGATACTGTTTATTTTTAATATGAATATATTATCAAACTTTTTATTCAGACAAGGCTTGACATAATAATATTAAGGCCTAAACACGAACGTATTTATTATTATAATGACTTTAATTCAGATATTATCCAGTTGTATTTATTTATTAGTAATACTTAATTTATTGCGTAAACATATAATGATGTTTTTTTTTTTAAAGAATTAATGATGATATCACTCTAAGATGAACACTTTACTGATATCACGTGTGGCATTTTAAAGAAGGTCTTAACTATTACATATGTGTGTATATTTGTATGAATATATTTTTACAGCATCCTGTATTTATGTTTACAGTATTTATTACTATAAAGTATGACGTAATAATATTGGTTCTAATACTAATCACAGTGTCGGGCTTGCCCTTTAAAAAGTTACCTAATCCTTAACTATTTTCAATTACCATAATATAAAATATACAGTACTATTGCATATATTAACCCTTTCATCTTAAATCCTTAAAAGACTTCTTTGCTTGTTGAATTCTTTTTAATTTTTTAAATCTAATAAATTATAAAAGAAGAAGATTCCTGATTATTCAACAATACAGGGTGTAACAAAAGAATGAAAGTTATTTCATTAATTATTATCGGTTCTAATTTACATAAAAAATATCATTAAGAAAAGATGTTTTTACCTCGATGAAATTTAGTCATTGTTTTTTGTTTACGCCTATTAAATTGTGTTTCTTCTTTGGAATGTCAAATAAATAAGTTTAGTAGTTGACTCAATATTTTATTTAAATTTCGTTTGCTCTCGATGTATATGTATTATTTCAAATAACCGCCCATTCTGATTTCCGTTTAAGTTGGTTTTATTTAAATATAATAGACGTGAAAATATAAATATAATAGACGTAAAGCGTCTTTCATTTAAAGAAATATCTTCTTCTTTTCCTTCTCCTCCTCCTTCTTACTCTTCTTTTTCTTCTTCTTAGCATGCTTATCTACTTCGGATGTTGGCGATCATCATGGTTAATCCAACCCTGTTGGTCGCTCCACGGAACAACTTTGTGAAGCTCTTCTCAAACCAGACCCTCAAATTGGTAAACAAGGAAAATCTTTTTCAACCAGGAATTCTCCTTCTTCTATTTGTCCTTGCAGATTGCTCTACAACCTTTTTTGATTTCTCATGAGATGTCGGAGATACTGAAGCTTACGACAGTTGAACAAATATAAGGAATATTTCTCCATAGATAACTGGAGAGCTTTGTAAAATGAAGTAGCTTTGAAACTTTTTTCAAAATCTGAGTTTTTTTGATTGGTAAAACTCTTATTTTTACATTTATTAATGAAAATGAAACTGAATTCTCTATCTACAATTTTTGAAATACTAGTGGGTAGGGGAATTATGCACTGCTCAATTTTATGTTTTGTACTGAATAAAGTTGTTAATCTGCCTATAACATACAGGTGAAGTGTTGAATTATTTGCACTCAATCTGTTAGTTCCAGGACTACAAAAAGTAATTCTGTTGCTTATCAAATGGTCAGCCAATTAAATGACTAAATATTTTAAGAACAGAAGAGGTAGATGTGTACACTAGTCAGAGTATCTTCTCTGAAAGTAATGAATTTCATTACAACCAGACCCTGTAGTGAATGAATTGAAGGTGCCATTTACAGAGTGGAAGTTAGATGCTTTTCAGAGGGCATGGTACACTGATAAGCGTACTTTTCTACTCAGTGAGGAAGGAATTAGTAAACCACCTCGTTTTACTTAGTAAAATTTCTAGAGGTTCTAATCAGTGTTTCGGCTGATGACCTAAACAACAACAAAATTGTAAAGATCACTTGATAACCTCAAAGGCATTTAATGTTTATTTTTATTTTTGATTAATAACAGTTAACTTTAGTTGTAAACATTTATTTAAATCAGTAAAAGGTGTCAAGAATTAAAGAAATTTATTACAAAGGTTACAAAGTTATGAAGAAAAGTTACTTAATAATAATAGTTTTGTTAAAAAGAAATTATAATAAATTAATTTCGGTCATTATCGGTTTGTAGATCATGTTAAGCAAACACACAAAAATAAATTACGTATTTGAAGTAAGATGCTAAAACATTTTTCTCTCAACTTTTTATTTAAAAATAAGAAAATACAGGTGTTTTATTTGCCTCTTATTTTGGACCATCCTGTATACGTTTGAGAATGCTGTTTGAGAATAATCTTACAGAATTGAACAGCGTATCATCATTACAAAACTACATATTTATTTTTAAGAAAAAGTAATAAAATATTATTATCTTGCACTGTATATTCTAAAATAACTGAATAATAAATTTTGTTTCAAGTTGCGTAAAAATCCATAAAATCTTTTACTTAACTTTCATAAAAATACAAAATATATAAAATAGTTATGTAATCAACCAAGTATTCCATTAAAATTTTCGTAAGAAAATTCTTTAAGAGAGGCCGTAGTCGGTTTAGAAAAGTTGTGTTCTTGTGTCAATTCCACAGATTCATATCTGTGTTTGTGGGACAGATTTTGACCAAACGTACAGTAAATTTACATCAGTGTTATTTATGATAAAAATCTCAATGTTAACCGTAATGTATCTTTACAAATTAAAGAAAATACATGTTAAAGAATCTTTTGTTTTCTCACAAACAACTTAACATTTTTCTTTTAATTATGTAATAAACTGGGCCTACTTAAATAGTACTACTTTACCTAGTTACAATCTCTGTAAAACAAAATTGTGGTTTTATGAAACATTAGTAGTGAGCTTTTAAATTAGTAGCCCTACCTAATAGCTTTCTAAATTTTCTGGTTAGTAGCAATTTTTAAAATCTTCATCTATAATTTTCCTTTGTTCGTCCGTCCGTCACACCCAGATGTCAGAAACTACAAGAAATAGCAACAAACGGTTTACGGATTTTGAATTTAAATAAAAAGTTAATGGGCCTAAATTGGGTTTGAAGTTCCTATTTTAACCGGAAGTCAAAAAAACCAAAGTCAGAAACTACAAGATATTGCAACAAAGGATTTTCGGATTCGTAATCTACACAAAAAGTTAATAAGCCTGAATTGGGTTTGAAGTTCCATTTTTAACCGGAAGTCAAGAAATTAAGATCAGAAACTACAAGAGATTGCAACAAAGGATTTTCGGATTCGTAATGTACACAAAAAGTTAGTGGCCTGAAATGAAACCCTAAGAGTGGAAGTGACCCTAAACTGGTAGTCAAGAAATTAAAGTTGGAATTTGGAAACAAAAATAGTGTCATTCGATTCCTCTTAAAGAGTAAATACAGAAATTGTTGGGTTTTAAGTTCCGGTTTCGACCGGAAGTGGCCCAAAAACGGAAGTCAAGAAATGAAAGACGGAATGTGGAAAACATAGTGTCATTTGATTCTTCTTACAGAGTAGATACAGAAATCACTAATGGTTTCTTGCTGTAAGTCAAAGGTAAGCCTTTTTAATACTGCCACCTGCTATGAGACGCGTCGTCTCATGAAAGTGATTTTATTTAAATTAAAAACTTTTTTCATGTATTTTTTGTTTTGTTTTTGTGAATTTTCCGGTCATTGAATCAGCCCAGTTAGTCAGCTGATAGAAAGCCGTTTCGTTCGTTAAGTAACACCGGATGGGGTACAAGCACTGCTTGGTAACCTCGTTCAAATTAGTGATGGGACGAGTCATAGGAGCCTGATACTTTGGAACAACCGCAATCGTATATTAGGAACAGGCCGAGTACTTGGCTAAGCAATTATTACATTTGCACTTAGCCTAAGTTAGACTAAGCATTAAGAACAACCGCAGGACACTACGACCGATTTCATTACTAAGACACTCGTTTGTTCCTTGTACTCGCGTGTATTCTGTCTGTAGTATCAGTCTCCTACAATTTGCTCTATCACTAGTTCCAATTAAATTTGAGTTCAGCGAGAATAATAATCTTTCTACACTCAGTTGGTATTATTTTTATATCAGTACTAAAGTATCAGGTAGCCTACTTGTACCATTTCGTGTTCGTGCCAAGTTGTTCCAGAAACAGAAAAATCCTGTTCCGACCCAATACGAGTTCAAATCCATAAAAAATAAATAAGACCACAGAAGAGCAACTAAAGGTGGTTGTTTTGAAAAAAAAACAAATTCCGGTATCTAAACAAAAGCTAAACAGGTTATTTATTTTAATAAAATATTTTATTTTTTTACAGACTGGGCATGTAGTTATAAAATGTTTCCCTAGTTTTATTACTGCAGCCTACATTTTTTATTGTTTTTCTGTAATAAGTACAGTAGAAACCAATAAAAATAATTTTATGGTTAAGGTTTTATTCGGTAGGATAAATCGATTATACAGTTCATCTATTTCAAGTCGTTTTGAAGCAATTTCATGGAATAGAAAAATTTTTTTTATTAATAAGTATTGTGAATTTACGGATTACTGAATGTCATAAAAAATAAGTGTACAGGTGTAATGGAATTAGTTTTAGTGTCTTCAGAAATAAAATTTATCTCTTTTATTGATAATGATTATGGTAAGTAGAGATATTTATATTAAAATTGATATCGATTTTTATCGTTATTGTTGAAGATTTTTGTCCACTAAATTAGAAAATAGCAATTTTTAGAAATTTTGATCACAGTTTTTGTTGAATAACAAAAAATAAAAGTAGGAATGGTTCTCCATTCAGAGTACATTTTCAAAATGGTAGTCTCCAAGGTAGCGTATAACATTTTGAGGATGCCCAAATAAAAGAATCATTCCGTTTAAAGAAAGTATTATTGTCATGTTATGGGGTCGGTTGCAATATCTTTTCGATTTAATAAAAGTCAAGTTACGTGAAACAAGTCTCTTATCTCCGGTCTCCGGTCTCGTTTATTTAATTTATATTTTATAAAGAATTCAATTGAGAATTATAATGAAATTTTATATTGTGATGCGTTCCCTGGTAAATACAAAGAGAAAGAATATTTTTTACTTTACAAAGAGAGTGTAATGTAACCGAACAGAACAAACAGTATTATTATACTTCATTTTTTAATTTTTGTAAGTGATTTTTTATAACATTTATGTACTAGTAATAAAAATAATGCGCATCAATTTCTTATTTTTTCTAATATTTCTGGAAGGTCAAATTGATAATGAATTATATATATTAATGATAAATCATTTTACAATTCAATTAAACTTACTGAAAAATACATTTAGTACAATTACTGCCAAGAATCGCTAGCATATTTAACGTACAAACCAAACATTTTTGGTTTGATTCTCAGGTAAGACCTCGAAATAATAATTCCACTTCTATTTAATTTACTTGTCAGATATATTTTTAAAAAATGGTTCAACAGGTATGGAAATGAGCAGTCCGTTATAAAGGATTCAGTGACGGAAGACGGAATAGCATTTATAAAAAAACGATCGATACCACTAATTGGAACAAAGGATCGAAGACGACCGACCTAAGATACGATAGGAAGATGACATCAATGGTAGATTTAACTATAGTCCAGCCTCTGTTAGTTTGCTCCTAATGTAAACAAATAATGACGTCAATGAGCATGCGCATTATATCAAAATGTGTACACGCTGATTAAAAAGTAACAACAAAATACTTTCAAAAGTATTCAAATACAAAATACTTTTAAAAGTATTTTTCTAAATGAAATTGTTAGGCCTACATCATATCATGACTGATGTTTTAAGTACTTATAATTTAAAACATAGTTAACTTAATAGGAATACGACACCCGTAAAGTCGCAGACTCTAGCGTGCACCCTGTAGTAGGTGGCTTTTGTTTGTTGACAGTAGGAGCAAACTAAGAACGGCTGAACTGTAGATACAAAACGCAAGAATAGAAATATTGAGTTCTGGAGGAAGCTATAAAAAGATTTATTTCCTTACTTTGTGTGGTAATTTTTATCATAAATTATAGATCCCTGATAAATCATGTAAAACTAGATATTTTATAACATAATACTTGGGTTTCCTTTAAGTTTTCTATACCGGTAGAAACGTATTTTTGTTTATCATACATGGTCTCCTGAATATACAATTGTCTGTTGCCATTACTTTTTATTCGTTTTCCTCTTTTTCTTCTATTACAGGGACTGTCAGTATAGTAAAATATATTAAATGCGATGTAACATTTTTCTGTAATTAGCGTAAATTGTGAATCTATGCCATTTTGTCTGGCATGCTTCAATCTCATTCCACTGAAATAAGCAAGACATGTAGCCTATAGTCCTGTAATTAGAGTGTCAAGCGAAAATAATTTTAAATAATTGAATAAATACTTCAGGTTTTTATTTATAATCGTATTTTTTAAATTTAATTTTCTAGTTTTTTTATTAATAAAAGGATCTCCCTTGCATATTTTACACTTTACAATTACCAAAACTATATACGTAATAACTCTATTTTCTTAGCATTTTTTTGTTTATTTTTAATTTATTCAAACTAAAAAGAACTGACCGCTTCCGTGGCGTAGACTAGCGTGCTAGCATACAAACCGGAAGGTTCCGGGTTTGATTCCCGGCTAGGGCCTTTAAATTTTAACTCGTTAAAACCCACCGTTACAGTACCAAAACCTACAGTAGTCGCCAATAACTAAGGGTCGATGTGATTTTAAATAATCTAAAATATATATATTTATTTAGAAAGTTAAATATTAAAAAAAAATGTTGAAAATTTGAATTTGTTAATTTATTCAACTCTTTTTTTATTTAATTTTCATTTCTAAATCTTGTGTTACACCCATTTTTTTAATTTTAACGATGCTATAATAGCCATATAATATTGTATTTTAAATTTTGTATTTTAAACGGTTTGTTAATATGAAGATGTTCTACTGAAAGTATTTCCTTTCTGGTCAATTAAATTTTCATAAACCTTTACAGTCTTAGAGAGACAGGTTGTGAATAAGAAGTTCCCGATAAAAATCAAAACGTATTTACGTGGGACATTAGGCTACATATGAACGTATTAATCTAATTTTGTTTTATTTAATATTAATCGGAACCAAAAATATAATATTCCTTGATGATAATGCATATTTCCTTAAAATTTATTTATCAATGAAAGTTTCAAAACATATTATTTAGATAATGATTACATAACTTTCTCCTTAGATGACTTGGTACATACGAACATGTGAGAATGTGAAAAATTGTTCAGTTTAGTTGTTGATCTATTTATTAAAAAAAAACAGATTGAATCATTTATTATACATGAAAATAATTCCGGATTCTTTAAAAAAGATAATTTCACCAAAACTTTCTTCTTTTATACATATGTACACTACCACAATAATAAGATAAACTGAAGATTATTTCAAAATTTATAAAAGTATAATAAATACAACACAAAATAAAAGGACTAACAACAGCAGAATCACTCTCTACTGGTTAGACAACAATGTGAATTAAATTCCATTAAATTAACTTTTAAAAAAATAATATAATAGAGATAGAAACAAAATTGTAACATACATTTTTTGATGAATGACATTTTGTTATTAATGTTAGAGGAAAATTACGAAACAATGTAGTTAAGAAATAGGGTGTATAAAAAGAAATTTCAAAGCTATCGAACCATTTAAAATATAAAATGGAATTAAAGCATCATTTTTTCAAAATTATCGTCAAATAATAAAAGTATTATTACCATTTCTTCAGGAAAACACAGATAAAATCCATTTTAAATTAAGTTCATTAGGGATTAGAATATGGAATTGAAGTGTGAATCCTAACGGACTATATTACTATAGATAGTATGTAAAATGAAAGATGAAGCCTATGTTTGGAACCGCGTATCTCACCAATTAAAATCGTAAAAATTTCAGGTATAGTTACTCGAGTCAGGAGTTTGCCTTTGTTTGCAACGAGGGGTAAAGGGGGAAGCATCAGTGCGTATGCGCGACTGCTTTAATTTCAATACAACAAACACAACATCTTATACTATACTCAGGGAATTTTTACAGTATATTGCGGAACCTTTTGTAGGTTAACTGTACGAATATAACTGTTTTTTTCTGTAAATAGAAATATTTGTTTCTCGAAAACGTGGGTAGATTATTCAGTACTGAACGAAATCTAATACGCAGTGTAATAAAATATTGTGAAGTATAGCTGAACAAAAATGCCTTTCCCTGCCTCTTAACAAAAGCCATGAGCGAGTAGCTAACTACCGTGATGTTTCTCTTTTTACAATTCGAAAAATAAAGAAAGAATTTAAGACGTGAATAGGCTATTCTTCAACAGTTTTGTTGACAACTGGTAAAAAAGGAAACGGTTAGGTATTAGATACTAGTGAGACTGATTTGCTGACACCGGTAACAACGATAGTAAAGAAGGCGATTCATTCGTAAAAAATCTTGTTCCAATGGAATAAGATAGCTGGTAATTACAGTAAATCAAACATATCAAGTCATGTAATTAAGGTATAGGCAATATTACAGGTCGCATTTATTTTTTATAAGGTGCATAAAGAAAACATTTTCTCGGAATAAACCACAGCTTACAAGATATGTAGAAACTGCACGGTAGTGAAATTTAAGAGTAATGTTTGACTGTTGAGGTTGGTAGCACTGTCAAATTTTTACTTCCCTTTCTCACTACCCATCCATACGCAAAAGGCAATCTCGTGACTTCAGAATATTTACGCTTGTTTTAAAGCTTGGGGTTTTGGTATTGTATTCTTATAAATTAATTAAAGGGCTACAGCGTTCGTTCTAACTCGTTACATCTATCGGGAACGAAAATAACAATTTTTTATAATTGCTAATTTCTTTACCCTTTGCACTAAAAGGCTGAATTTTAGCTGACATTATTAGAAAACATGCAGAAACACTCCTGTAAAACGCAATATTTTCATCTTAAACTTGATCGTGCTACATGTTCTGAAACATGGACTAATTAGAAAATGCGTTTAAAAAACGGGTACATATTTTGTCACCAAATCGCTAGAAAATGCCTAATACACTTCCGGGTTTCATAATTTATACGAGTAAAATAACAAAAAACGAAGCTTTAAAATGAGCCGTACTGAAATTTTCATGCTTTTTATTTGTTGAGATACGCGGTTCCAAACATAGGCTTCATCTTTCATTTTTCATTGTCATAGTTCGCCTCTAGGTATAGTCATAGAGAATTAATATACTACACCATGTAGTATAGTAGGGTGATCGGGAGACTGCGGAGGGAGGAGACATCTGGAGATCAGCGGGATCGTCCTCTCCCACAGTAAATCAATCCTGTCCCGATCTCAGTTGGTAAGGTAGGCACACTAACTTCCTGAACTGGTGATGAAAGCGATGAATGAAAGTGAGAGAGTGAGTGTTGGTCAGTGACAGCGAGAGGGGAATTAGGTTACGGTTCCCTTCCACACCCCACTGACAGTATGTACATTTTTTAACCCGACATTTCCCTTGTAGTATTATTTAAACAGTTTCGAGGAAGGTGAAGGGTTGTTTGCTGATGTCGGATCAAGGGGCCAGGCGGCGGGTTTTTGGTTGGTAGGCGGTTGCGGCCTCCTTGGGGCTGGACGAGGACGACTCATTTGATTACAACACTACTTCCCCCATCGTGAGGGAGTGGAGTGAACATGTGTTTTTCTCACCGCCTCGGATAAAAAATATATATATATACTACCCCTTAAAACATCTGATTATGCTATGAACTCATTTTATTTGTTAATGATTAAATTATTTACATTTTAAATAAATGACGCGTTAAAATGTTTCCTAGTTAAAATATATTTAAAAATTGGAGAATGTTCAAATATTTTTGTTACACCGTGTATTAAGTATAAACTAGGAAGCAGATCATCGGATGAATAGCACATGCCTCCATAAAGCCTTTACAGGAACATTAGTGACCATTGTCCATATATAATTACTTTATATGTTGAGGTGAAAGCCTCCCCTTCACCCAAACTCTTTCATTTTCTATCTCGCTTGGTCATTTGTCCACATTATAAAATCGATGACAAAGGGAGTAACCCTAATAATAAGCTAAACGTTCGCTATTTATTTAGTGTAGATATATTGTTCGCATAATGTACTGTAATTTATCGAATGTGTCTTTTATGTTATGATACAATAAAAGGTGCTACAAAACACACGTACCTCAGAGAAAGTTCCGCACTTAAATTCGTCAAATTCAATACATTTTAACACGCTTTAATTCTTTTATATTATTTCCATAAACAATTTAATGCATAATAAAATAAGGGAAATGCTATTAAATTATTAGCGTGTTTTATTATATTCTTTTTATTATTTTCTTACACTTTCTACGCCCTGTTAATTATTCTATCTTCTTTAATTGACTTTTTAGTTTATGGTTCAATTTGTAATAGACCATAAAAAAGTAATAAAATATTTCCAAGTAATAAATTAAAAAATTCTAAACGTTTTTATCCTTTTTATAAAATATATTGTAAGGTAGATTAATACAAAAGAAAACATTAAGTATTATGAGAGTTAAATAGACAAAGAAATTATTGTCTTTATGTACAAGTAAAAGTCTTTTACACCGGCGCTTTGTACGAACGTACCTAATAAAATATAGGTTACCAACTAAAAATAATGTCTCGACCAAATTTTTTAAAAATATTCTAGATTACTATTTTTATAGAAAATTCCTTTGTCGTTTAACCAGAAAACCTCCGCTGGCTTTACTTCTCGACTTCTATGAAATTAAATTAAGTTAAGATTTAATTTAACCGTACTCATTGAAAACCAAATCACGCTGTACAAATA
Source organism: Catonia carolina (assembly GCA_035578175.1). Taxonomy (NCBI): domain Eukaryota; kingdom Metazoa; phylum Arthropoda; class Insecta; order Hemiptera; family Achilidae; genus Catonia; species Catonia carolina. Next base: position 106,647,040 of record JAQMRL010000003.1, read on the forward strand.
AAACCAATTAATACTGGAAACAGAAATTTAGTTAACATGATTATAAATCATCGGTGGAAAGAGAGAAATACAAATTGAGAATAACTTAATATGTTGTGATATGAAAAAGAAAGTAAAATCTCTAATTTTTTAACGTTTGCGTAACTTTCTATGAAGAAATTGGATGTGACATTATTTTTTGGATATCTGTCCTGTAAATAACATTCAAACTTTTTGAAAAAAGGAAAGATTTAAGGACTATATCATATTTTAGGGCCGTACTGTATCGTACCTGATACCTGACTGCGTAGTACAATATATTGTATACAATGAATGGTAAAGTATTGATAGATAAAAGAACTAACTATCCCAAATGGCATTATATCAAACAATAAAAAAAAGATAACTTCATTTTATCGATTAAAAATTGTTTTCAAATTTACTTAAAACTTACATATTACCATACAAATCTGTTACTTGAAAAGCTTTAAGCTTTCCAACTTTGAAAAAATTCTGATAAACAGTAAATACTTCGGTACAATACTATTGGTATAGATAAAACAGTACATATCCATAAAATATTTAATTGAAAACCTTACACATTGAAAGAAAAATCACGACTGTTCAAATAAATTCAAATTAATACTGGACGTGACTTTTAAACACCTAAAGAGTTAAGGACATGTTTATGAACCCGGGATCTCCGTGTTGAATTTTCATTTTTATTTCGTAATGAGGTGATTGTTAATTCATTGTTTTTATTGTTAATAATGAAACTCATCTTAAAGTCACATCTACTGAGTGGTCTGGCTGTCTGGTAAGACAAAGTTCTATTGGAAATGCATTGCATTTTTATTACATTATTAATTCGAGATATTCGCACCTTGTTATCGAATGTAAAAATCTTTTTACGTGAAAATCTTTGAAAGTAAAGTACAGATTTTAGGTTTTTGTGGAGAATGAAACCGATTTCACTTTTTTCTAGTACGTACTGAAAATTTTGGAAAATAGCTATACTTATTATTTTTTAATTTTAATTATAGTCTCATCAACAGCTTGGTTATTAGTGATTACAGTGGCTTATCTAACTTTCATATTTTTTGACATAATTATTGCCAAACCCTGGCCGATAAGGCCGATAGCGTTGACTTTTCATTTTTATTCCGTTATGTGATTGTTAATTTTGTAAGTTTAATTTAAAATCGCATCGACAGCGTGGTCATTAGCGACTACTGCAAATTTTGGTTCTGTCACAGTGATTTTTAACGTATTTAAATTACCAGGCTCTAACTGATAATCGAACGAGGTACCTTTCGATGTGTAAGCTATTGCACTACTCACTACACTACGGAGGCGGTCGGTGATTTTTAATTTATTGTTTTTATCTTTAATATGGAAATCATCTTCGCTGAGCGGAAGCTTTGGACTGTAACTTGGCTACGGTCGGTTATTCGTCCATTATTACTACGTTCTGAAAATATTTAATACTCAATATAATCGTTAGCAACTATAGCAGTTGATGCGTATACTTCCTTTACCTTCTTTTTCAGCCTTTTTTTTAATGGGAACTGTACATTATTGACAGCTATATAATTGCTGTTTTTGCCGTAATTGTGACCTGAAGTGTATATGAGTTCGTTAGGAACTTTCAGTGGAAATTGCTCATGTGAAGCTGTCAGCTATTCACCATACGAAGTTGCTTATGAATGTAGAAATTGATGATGTGTAACTGCTGACAAAAGAAATATATTATTTTATTAAAATTATTTAAAAAAAAAGAATAGACTACTTGTTTTACGGAAGATTTAAAATTACAATATAAATCATTGGTAAACAACTTAAAGTCACAACCTGAAAATAAATCTGCGAAAAGATTTAAAACTAAGGCTGCGGCCTTTCTATCCATTCTTTGAAAAGTGGACGACAGATCAATCATATTGAAGAATGACACTCGCATGAAATTTACACTATAAGCTGTCTCGTAAGACGATGTTGTATTGGAAATGCATTGCATTTTTATTACATTATTTATTTGAGATATTCGTACCTTGTTATCGAATGTAAATTTTGTAATACATTTTCATGTGTTGTGAATTTATGTATAATACATTTAAAGTGCATAGAAAATTTTTAAATTAGACTTTAATTAATATCGGTTTATAATATTGAATATTTAAGGAAAACTGATTTAGTTAAGAATCCAGTAAAAATAATATCCAGTAAATCCAGTAAAAATCCAGTAAAAATGCCCGATAATCTAGAAGCTTTCAAATCCATAACCAAATTTACATTCCATTTTGAAAGATTGATAATTTTTAATCTAGTCTTCACTGTAAGATGAACTTATTAATTTTCTGTACGAATAAACAAATCACCTTAGGTAGAAACGGAATGCTTTGTAGTTAATTAAGTGACATGTCACTTTTAAATCTATAATTTTTTGTTTATCTATTTCTTATAGTATAAATTAAATTTATCTATGCCTTACCTTTGGTTACCTTTTTAGTTTAAAAAACTTACGCGCGTTTCAGTGGTACCACCTTCTTCAGAGCAATATTAACTAAAATTAAAATATAACTAAGTTATATAATAGTTATGAGTTTTAATCGATATGACTGAATGGAAACACCAGCTAAATTTTAATTTTAGTTAATATTGCCCTGAAGAAGGTGGTATACCGAAACGCGCGTAAGTTTTTTAAACTAAAAAGGGAACCAAAGGTAAGGTAAAGATAAATTTAATTTGTACTGTAATTTGTATTAAATGGTTGGCAGGATGCATTTCAAAAATTTGTTTTTCTATATCTATACACATTTTAAACATCTCTCTTCCTGCTCCTCCTCCTCCCCTTTCCCTCACTCTTACTTTCTCCTACATCTCCTTTTCCTGCAATCGTCACTATTTTCTTCTTCTTCTTCTCCGTTTTCTCCTCCTCCCTACCATCCCCTGCCCCTGTTTCTCCTCCTTTATCTTCTCCTTATCCTGCTGTTCTCTTCCCTTTTTCTACTACTCTCCCCATTTTCCTCCTTTTTTCTTTTCTTGCTACAATTTTCTTTCTCTTCCTCCTAGATAATCATTTAACTAATTCCTTGTTTTAATGAACTTAAATTATAACCACTTTATGTAATCAAAGCAAGTCATTTATGTGTACAGACTGCACTACCCTTTGTCTTGCTCGAAACAATCCCTTCTTTCCCTGGAATCATTAATTTTATAACTCTCTAGCGTGCCCTTGTAGCAACTACCATACCCTTAAAGGCACCTAAGTGCAACACCGTATATAACAGAATGCCTTTGGGAAGACTGCGACGACAGTGAAAGTTTACCAACACTAGATTTTTACTTTTTTCTTCCATTCAACTTATCAATCACTTTTATTACCTTGTAATAAAATTTACTGGATGATATCTTATAAAATTATTATTTATGACTCAACGGTACGGCGTATTAAAGAGAATAGTGAAATACACTAATACAGAATATTTAATTTAAATATCTAATACGTATAGGGAAAATATCATATAAACACATAATTTATTTACTATTACCCAGTATGCAATATGAAAATGTCACTGAATGAAATGATTAAGTGCTTATAAATTTTCGACAATTATTACACAAAATTATTACTACTACAATGAATTACTTTTATAAATAAATATAATTTCTGTACATTATTATTTGATGCAGGTTGTTTACTTCTCATTGTTCTTGTAATTATATATTTATGTAATTTTCTGACATGTATTTCATGTATCAATCGTTTATAAATAAAAATTATAGGTGTAGACATCTGTCACCGATTTTTTCATTTTTCAATCAAACAGAAAACTTTTAAAATCTGCTCTGTAATAGAACAATATGTAAGCCTATGTGGAAGTTACTGTTACAACTTGATTAAAGTAACTTCAAATCGAGTAACTCCAAAATACTTTCATTATTTATTAATTTATTCAACTAACATGAAAGTTGTAAGGATGAATTTCTGTTTACACCTTATACTATTCTTTTCTAGGTTTCTACAAACCCGAGTTGAACAGTTCTAGACGAACAGCGAAAAATAATGGCTCACGACTAGAAACAAATATCTATTCTATTTCTAAAATATGTACGTTTTTAGGGATATTTATTATACTAAGTTATACGTAAAAGCGTAGTAACGTATGTATTGTATATAAAATTTATGAATTTACTTGAAGCTTTTTCTTAAGTTGTAGGTTTCCTCAAGTTACTTTATGGTCATTGGAAAAGATAACTCAAAGGAATCAAAAAAAAAATTTAATATTAAGCTAAATTTTTTAAATAATCCTTACCAACTCTACGAACTAAGTAAGCCAAAACAGACAGCACCAAATACCAAAATACCTCGTATTATCGATGCTGAGTATTCCGTTTATTTTTTATAGTGGAGTGACTTCTACATTTTCTAATATTTAAAGTTTAGCCGATTCAGGAGATTTTGGTACTGCTACAGGAAAAGTTCGTCAATCATTAATTATTTTGTATAAGTGTTTAGTTTTAAACTATATTTTGTATTTTTTGTTTTAAATTGATTTAGACTTCGACGAAACTAAAAAAAAATGAGCAGTGAATTGTCAGTACAATCTTTGTTATTGGAACTGAAATGGTGTTATTTGAAACGACCGAAATGAAGCGTTTAGTGTTATTGAAGCAATATAAAATTTTCTGTTATCCAGCATTTCGGATGACTGAGTTTTAACTGCATTGACTTTTTAGTATCTTTATTTGTTATAAGTTAATGTGTATTATTATGAATACTGAAAGTATTTTTTCGTATTTCTATGGTTGGGTTATATTTTTAAGTTTAAATGATTTAGGTTTTAGATCAAGATATCTTTTTCAAACCTTTTTAATATCGGAATATTTATGAGCATTGAAATGACTGTATAAATATAGAAGCGAGCCTATATTATAATAATAAAAGATGAGGAATTTTAAAAAACTTTCTTTCGTTTAGGAATTTATGAAACTGATTTATTTAACTTATTCTCAGTGTTATTAAACAGTGATCAAACTTCTAACTGAAATCAGTTAATTCCTGATATCACGTCACTATCTTAATCGGTTACGTACTACTACTGAGACAAATGTCCGTGTCCAATTTTCAGAATAATCTGAAAATACATCAAATGGCAAAATGCGAATTAATGTATTGTAGTATCCTCTTATTACACATAACGGGCAGATGGAGTATTAAATTAATTGCACTCGATCTGTTGGTTCCAGGGCTACAAAAAATAGTTCTGTTTCTTATCCATACAGTCAGCCAATTATAACTGAACTATTTAAGAACAGAAGAGATAGAGGTGTAAAAGACACTAGTCAGAGTTTTCTTCTCTGAGAGTAATGAATTTCACTGTACAGCCAGACCCTGTGGTGAATGAAGTAAAGGTGTCATTTGCAGGGGTTTGTCAAGGTTAAGAAAGGTACCTTTAAAAGTTCATCATAAATCTTTTTTTTTTGTTTTATTTTTGTAACAGATATTTAAAAAATAATACGAGGTAGGTATTGTTAACCGTATGACCGTATAATCAGAATTATTAGTTATCATTGCAATTTAACGATGAAAATAGAGAAATTTCTACTGATGCATTTTGTGGTTGTACTTACGAGAATTTACCTACCTAATTCAGTACACATTAATCTAGTTTTGCTGTAGTATACGATCCGTCATATAAACAGACACTTTTTTACCTTTATATCTATCTAATACTGTGCTCTAGCACAAACTGTAAATTCTATTACTTTTTGTTTGACGTGGTGCTAAGATCCACATATGTCAATTAAGATGATCAAATTTACTAACTTTAGTTTTTATGAAAGCATAATAGCATAGTTTTTATGAAAGCATAGTTATGAATGAGGGTAGCAAATGTTAGTTACACCCACAACAGGCAGATGGAGTGTTAAATTATTTACACTTGTCTGCTAGTTCTACGGCTACCAAAAATATATTTTTCTCATCACATGGTCAGCCAATTATACGACTGAAGCATTCAGGAATAGAAGAAATAGAGGTGTAAAAGACACTAGTTAGAGTTATCTCCTCTGAGAATAATGAATGTAACTGTACAGCCAGACACTGTGGTGAATGAAGTGAAGTGTCATTTGCAGGGTGGAAAGTAGGTGCTTTTCGGAGGTCCTGGCATACTGATAAGCGTACTCTTTCAACTCAGTGAGGAAGGCATAGTAAACCACCTTACTCCTCGTTTTTACTTAGTAAAACCTCTAAAGGTTCAAAAAGCCTTTCGGCTGTTGACCTAAACAATAGTATCCATTTAATTAAATTCCAAATTGAATTCTTGTTTTATTTAATATTTTGTTATTTTGTTTTGACTTAATATTATGAAGATAGAACAATTAAATTTTTTTATGAATTAAATTTCTAAGTGAATAACAATTTCGGTTACAAATTACTTCTTACATAATTATGGTAAAAAAACAGTAATCAGTTATTTTGACCCTATAATATAATGAATTCGTAATGTGAATCGTGGAAATAATAAAACAGAGGAAACGGGGAAATGGGTTGAAATTGGGGAATTGTGTAGGAAAGAAGAAGTGAGGGTATCTGTTAAAAGACATCTCCATCTTTATCTTACCTCTCATCTTAGATGAGAGAACAAGAGGTTAAATAAAGGCAGAATGAAAGAGAGACAAAGAGGTGCGTGCTCTCAACTGAGCGATGTCGACGATCCCTAATGGAGCGTCTCTTAATGATGACAAACTGCTCAGTGCTCAGGTCATCACGTGTCTTCACTCGGTGGCGCCCAAGTCCCCAAAGTATAAGCATCTAAGCACCCAAGTACTGAATTTTCACATCAACGTCAACCCTACTATCATTAATAAACGTATTTCTGTTTTATTTATTTATTTATTTTTATAAGTTTAGATTACATGACAAATTGTTCCATAATTTACATTAACAGAAAACTTATAAACAAAGCTCTGAAGGGTTATTTATAACCTCTTTTCGAATTAAACCATGGCTAAGTACCCACCAGATAATTCAAGTGTTGAGAATGTAGCTAAATAATTAAATATAGAAAGACTAAAAATATATAGCATACAGAATAAAAAAATTAAAACTGACTGCCTCCGTAGCGTAGTGGTTAGTGTGTTAGCCTACCACGCGGAGGTCCCGGGTTCGATTCCCTGCCAGGGTCTGTGTCAAATCCCACAGTTATGTTTCATAACCCACCGTAGTCGTTAATGACTAAGCAGTTGATGCGACTTTAAATAAAAATAATTAAATAAATTAAAACTAATACAGAAAACAAGATTTAAACGGGACAAACTGTTTTTATTTTAACGTCGCATTAACTACTTGCACATTAACAACTTCAGTAAATTATGGTACAGTATTACTGTGTGATATAGTAGTGGTTTTAAAGTAGTATATTTTCTACGACCCTGGCCGAGAATCAAACTAAGAATTTTTGCTGGAACCAATGGATAGAATCTTCTTCTTCTTTTCCCAAAAGAGACAGACAGCAGCCTGTTTCGGTCTCAAGAAATCCCTTTATCTTCTCCACGGCCGCTCCAACTACCCCGCCATCTTAAGACTGATACTTTTCAGAAATTTATAGAAGATAGCTGCTCTTATGTTTAATGTGGGAAAATAATTTAATCATCTTTTTTCAATGAGATAATCTAAAAAAGGTATATTTAAGTTATTTTCTACCCATATGCTTCTTAATCTATCCTTTAAACGTTTCCTTCTTACAGATCTCAAACATCTCATCGTGAGCTGTGAACACTTGTAATATTTTGCTTTCTCATTCAACAAATTTCCGAACCATGTTGGCAACATGCATCTTTTGAAACCTTATCTTTCAGAGTCTGATTGATTGCTTCATGTCAATTTCACATGATCGAATAGTTTAATTAAAAACTCAGCCAAAATTAAAAATTAATTCCATTTAGGGCTATTAAGGTTTCTCCTGTCAGTCAGTTGATAAATGTCACGGTAAATAGTTATGTTACATCGGATGGCAGTTGACTACTAAATTTTCCTGTTTTCTTCACGCAAAAGATTTCTAGCAGTGGCCAACGATCAAATTAAATGATTCATTGAATATAAAATATTAAACGGTGGTATTCCCCTAAATCTACCCAAAAAATTAAAATATATACTTCGTTTCTTAAATACTGTGGAGGTCTGTAAATTTTATACAAAATTTGGTGAGTATATAGAAATGTTCATTACCAATATTTTAGAACATCGAATGGTCATGAAAACAATACGGATTCACCATTTTCTGTTAAGTCATCTTTAGTCTTGCCATTTTAATACCGTGTATAAACGTTATCAAAAAGTGTAGTCAACAACCAAAAAAATTTTCGAAACATTGGGTTCTTTAGTTGGAGAAAACATTGTGAGGAATAAGGGAAATTAAAAATATAGCCAATATTTTTATTATTAACAAACTAAGTTCATTTTGACGTTTTGATAAATAAATCTTTTTGAAATACAGTACCATATAAAAAAATTTAAATTTATTATTTTTTAAACAATGAAATGTAAATTAAAAAACAGAATCACTGATTAATTTTGACAGCATTTTAAACCTGTTACGGAAGTTCTTATCTGTTTTATATTCCAACAATCAAGTAATTTTTAAAATTTGTAAAAAAATTATTTTCATTGAAATGAAATTGGTTGTAAAACAGCGGGTAGCATTTTCGAATAATTTATAGCTCTTTTACCATTAATAAATCACGTTCACTTCAGTTTCACTGGAGTTTGTACGCGAGTAATGTAAACCGATTTATCCCCATGTATTGATGAATTTTATTAAAAATTTGTATTAATAGTATTTACCTACCAAAATAAACTTAAATTACTTGACTTATTTCAAAAAAATTTAATCTCAGTTTATTTTACATGCCTAAGTACGTATGGTGCGCTTTTCTTAAACTAGACCCATCTTCAGCTTTAGAAGTCTCTTAAGGATACCTGGAATGCCTATCTTCGTAATGTTAATATAAGGAAAATTTTCTCATAAACTATTACAGCTGTTATCCTGTCCAATTTTTTTGTGGTTACTTTTCGAGTTATTCTACTCCCACAGAATTAAAAGCATCTTTATGTATTGTTACGAAGACAAGAAAATATTTTTTTGGAATTACCACTTTTGAAAAGCATAATATGTTGCCTATTTAAGTGAAAAATAATATTTAAACTCATTATTTTACTGAAACTCACGGTGCTGAATTCAGTGCATTGCAATTATAGTATAAAAGGCTGTACAAAAATTTCGTTAAAATCCGTTCACAGTTAGCTGAGAAAACGTTTTTGTGTAAAAAATTGCTATTTACGGGAAACAAGAAAAAACTAAAAGAGTTATAAGTACATTATAAGTACTGCAAAATAGTTACCTCTAATGTATTCCAGGATCATAATTTAGAAATTCCTCAACTATTACATTCACAGCTGTTCTAATGCTAACTTAAAGTTTTAAAACAAAAACAAAATTATGAATTTATCGTTTATCATTCAAAAAATTAGTATGTTTATGCAAACTGGTAACGTTCAGAAAATAACACAAGGGTTCAACATATTTTTAATTTTTGATGAAAACTGCAAAAACCCCCACAAATTATACATCATTGGATGCAGAAAACTCTGAATTTCAATAATGTGCAAAAACCGGAATGTGAAAATTTTTCAATTTCATCCGTTCCGAGTACCCTTAACAGTGAGGTTAAGTGTAAACATCAGTTGCTGAAAAGTCAAAAATTAAGACTAGAAAACCTGAAGGTCAGTGGATAGATGACAAAACTAGCAAAAGAATGAAAAATGATTAACATCAGACAAACATCGTAACTAACGGGTGATTCAAAAAGAGCGGCGGTTTTTAAACGGCTGGTAAATTTTTGTTTATCGGTTGGCAACATTGTTAGACCTCATTTCTATTTCGGAGAACATTCCGATTGACGATTCAGTTGTAGTTTCTCTTGTTCGCAGTGTAGTACTCTCGCAGTCTGTGTCTAACCATGGAGAAGTTTACTATTGCACAACGAGTGTTAATCGTCAAAACATTTTACCAGAGTGGAGAGAGTTATGCGGCTACTGTCAAGCGACTTCGCGGTACTCTAGGACGTAATGAAGCACCGAATGAATCAACAGTTCGCAGGCTCATGAAAAAGTTTTTTGAGACGGGTTCAACAGTCGACCTTAAAAGTTCTGGACGTCGTCGTTCTGGCCGAACTGAGCAGAACGTTGCGTTGGTTCGTGACAGTGTGGCTGTTAGCCCAGCAAAATCAATACGTCGTCGTTCTCAACAATTGGGTTTACGATGTTCTTCTGTACGGAGAACTCTTCGGTACGATCTCCAATATCACCCGTATAAAATTCAGTTGACGCAACATTTGAAAGTGGCAGACCACCAGAAGAGACGACAGTTTGTTGACTGGGTATTGAGAAAACGGCAGGATGATGACACCTTCGCAAACAAAATTGACGCCTTGTGACTTTCATCTTTGGGGTCATCTGAAGTCATTGGTGTATGCCAATAAACTCCGAAACATCAATGACTTGGAGGAAATTCGACGGGTTATCGGGCAAATGGAAGTCGAAACTTGTCGTGCAGTAATATCCAATTTCATGGACAGAGTTGATGCGTGCCAGCGCAGTAGAGGAGGACACATGCATGACATCATTTTTCATACATGAAATCGGAAGGTAAGATGAACTTGTTGATGTATTTATTTTCAGTTTTTCAATAAAATAAATCTCTTAATTTGATATATCAAAACCGGCGCTCTTTTTGAATCACCCTATACTATAGTATACAGGGTTCCCATAATTTAAGGAGTTCCTTTTTGCATTTAAGTATTCTGATAAAAAATATTAAATTCTTTAACAAGCACCTTATGTGCAGGTTTGTACAATTTATAACATTGATTTAACTGTAGGGAAATGCATGAGGAACGATTGTTTGGGTCATTGACTAAACATTTTCATGTGGACCTACAGGACCACTGGACTCGTTTCTATCCAATGATTAATGGATAAAAGGCTGCAAACATCAGTCCGGGTCGGATATACCGCCTATCTGCTCGTCCGTCCCTCCTGTTGAATTACCAATCAAAGGTATAGCCTTTCGTCGTCCAAATAGAATGTTTGTCCGATGAATGAACTCAAACTTCATGAGTGTGTGGTATTCAAATTGGAATAGCACAGATCTCTCTCTTTCTATCCTCCCTCTTTTCCCCCAACCTTGTGATTATGTATAATTAATCAAATGCAAATTGGTTGTCCCGGTTCATTCTAAATTTACAAACACCAAATTGCTATTTATACAAGATCCTTCAATAAACTCCTATATTGTAAATGTATTCAGAGTATGCAGGTATAGCATTTTAAATTTAGTTATTTTATTCTATTTTTTTATAATAAAACATTTTGTGAACATCATTTATTGCAAACTAAAATAAATTAAAGAATTTTTTGCTGATACTAACAAATTAAATTAAATTTCCAATACACCATAAAATTCACTCTGATTTTATCAATTTGAATTATTTGTATCTAAAAATAACCTCTCTACAAATTTATTGCAAATTTTAATTACAATAAATTTCATTTACCGAAAGGATTCATTGAATTTTTTTATAATAAAAACTCACATACATTATTTATTAAATCATTTTAGTGAGAATTTACGGTAAATTGAATGCATAAAATGAATACGTACTGTTGTAATGCAGTGATCGCTTATTGTGATAACGTCGGGATTCTTGATTTGGATCGTGTAATCTAGCGATTATGTTATCCGATAATCAAATTATACCCCAACGAACTAAAAGACTGCAGATGAAATTTAGCCAAAAACAGCCAAGGTCGGGTGTGAGGTTCCCCCTTCGGTAAGTCACACTCTGTTCCACTGAACTCCAGCTGACTTTTTGGTAGCCTTTCATCCACAGCGTGAGATCCTGTGCGCCGAGTTTAAATTTACGAAACTTCAAGAATTTGAGTAATTTTAATAATAGTATATTTATTATTTTACCTTCGTTATTTATTTATTAATAAAAGTTGATCTAGACGAAAGTCTTAAATGAAGTCCGATCTAGAGAAAATATTTTTTTTAAAAAGGACCCCAACATCCATTCATTCATTATGTTTTAGTGTATTATAGTTATTAATACGGATCTTCGCAGAGATACCGTTGCACTTTCGGTGCGTCGGCACCCATGAATTTCAGAAGACAGAAAAGGTGCCCCGGCGTGGAAATGATTTTAATTTTTATATTTTATAAAGATTTAATTTCTATTTAACATTATATACAGCAGTAAAATTGGCCAAAAAGTGAGAATTTAAACTAGATTTTGTTGAAAATTTACAAGAAAGTTAGTGTAGCGTGAATTAATTCATAGAGTACAGGCGCATGTACACATTACCATAAAATGTTATGAAATAGATGCGTTCAAATGAAATTACATAAGTTACAATGACTGTAGTACAAAATGAAATGCACTATTCTAAACCTGTCTACCATACACACTCACACAAATACAAATTCATTAATAAACATGACCACAATTTATGGTTATGCTGTAATGTGCTCCGTTTTAATAAGCACTGGGTGACACAAACCGATTCTTCCTGTCGTATTTCTCTTGTTCTAAACTCAATTAAATGTTTTTGTTGGACAATTACTCGGAATACTTTATACGAATATTACTTTATTTTATATTACTTTTCTCGTAATTTCCTGTTAACATATATATATAAAGTATTTAAGTCATGAAAAATTATCATCCTCACCACAATATATAAAAAAAGCTTTTCATGATCTTTACCACATCTTGCTTTTACAGAATGATCAATTTTAGTAGGTTTGTCAAACTATCTAGATGAAACCTATCCCCACTCCACTTTTGACAATTTTCTGTGTACTTTCTGAACTAATACACAAATTGTAAACAAAACCTAATTATTTTTAATAAGTTTTCTTTGACATCTTCTATGGAAACTTCTATTATGTCATAAATATGTATAAAAATGTGAGTACCATTACCAATAGGCTATATTTTAAAATAAACTTATTAAACTTAAAATAACGATTTTTCTGCTATATTTTTGGTAAAACCATAAGTTTTTCAGAATGATTTAATTACTAAGTTCTTTAACAAAGAAGAGACTTTCTTGGTTGCCAATTTGTGTTTTGGGAAGAGCTCCGCAGAGTTGTTCCGTACAGTGACCAATAGGGTTGGATTATCCATGATGATCTTTAACATCCGAAGCGGATAAGTACGCTAAGAAGAAGATAAAGTTCTTTAATGCAGGTACTGGAATCCAATACCCGCTGAAGAAGTAAAAAAACACCACTGAAAATCTTACCATTTAAAGAAAAAGAGAACAACTCTCACGGTATTTGTTTAATAAATTTATTAACTTATTGCTAAAATTTCAATACCCTGTAAAGAGAACAACTCTCACGGTATTTGTTTAATAAATTTATTAACTTATTGCTAAAATTTCAATACCCTGTCCTTTTTGCGTGGTAAAATTAACATTCAACCAAAAGTCAAGAAAAGATGTTTTTATTTTTGTATTGGTATAAATTATTTATCTATTTATAGTTTTACAATAAAATAAGTAAAATAACATTTATTTTTGTATCCATGGCGATAAGAAAAATTCATGTTCATTCCCCTACAATGAGAAAGTAGTGTTGGACTCAATTGAGGGGTCCTCGTCCAGTCTCAAGGAGGCCGCAACCGCCTACCAACCAAAAACCAGCCACTAGGCCAATTGATCCGACAACTGCAAAAATTCTGCACCTCCCACGGAACTGTTAATATAATAACTACAAGGGAAATGTAAGGTTAAAATTTACCATAGGCAACTCTCAGCGGGGTGTGGAAGGGAATCGAACCCAAATTTCCCTATCGCCTTAACCAACCACCACTTACTTTCTCACTTTCAGTGTTATAAAAATAATATTTTCGGTGTCTCTTTATAAGCATTACATATTCAGCTATAATTAGTAAACTTTCTGTATTCCACAGAAGTATTTTTAAAAATTTAATTTAGGTATTTATATCAAGTCTATGTACGAGACTGTCTGTGTAAGTTCAGAAGGAGAAACACGAACATTAGCAACTCTGTGCTCTAAAATGTCGATTTCAGTGATTTTACTACATTAACAAATAAAAAAACTGCGTGTTTAGGTTACCATAAATTCGTATTTTTCATCTTTTATACCGTAGAAATGTTCTCTCAGAGTAAAATTTTGTTTTGAAGCAACCAGTTGCAGAGTAATTCTTTATATTATGTAAAACAATAATACTTTAGATGCGACAGAATACGTAATGATATGGGTGGGGGTGTTTTATGCAGTATATAGTGCATACAATAAGCATAAATATAGGCACAGACCAAGGCATTATGGAAAAGGAGAACTGGCGCAATAAAAGAGAGTACACATACCCATATTATTATAAGTGGTCGAGGTGTTGAAACATTTAAATACTTTTATGTTACAGGAAGGCGTTAATAGATTAGGCACAATAAGAATTTTAATTATATGAAGAACCGATTGTAAAGTTTATTTATATTTTAACCATTACTCGATTTTAATGACACAAACATGTTTGTTTATGTTTTTTTTAATTGGTCCTGTGCGTTTCACCAAACTACCATGAATTTTAAAAAGATCTTCATTGGGAACTTTTTTAAATATTTATCTTATTTGTTGTTCTTTAAATTTGATTTTGTTTATTAAGTTTTATCGATTTTTATAATTTTCTAAATGTTTATAGTAGTTCCTTGTGGCTAAGTATTTTTATTTTTGTTAATATAAAAAGCCAAAGCAAACTTATCTTATGAAAAAACCGAAATCATGATCACCGTACCGCTTTGCATTGGTCGAGCAAATATAAATGGACTTAGTCGATATTGTCGAAGAGTTTAAATATCTTGTCGAGACAATAACTTACAACGGAAATGAGAAAGCGTCCTGGAAAATTAAAACCAAGAAAATAGCGAAAGCCCAGCAACTTACCAAGAACACATACAACAAGAAAGACCTATCTTCAATCTGAACTGCAACACTATAAAACGGTAGTACAACTCGAAGCCACTTATTGCTGCGAAACTATTTCTAATTTCAAAACCAAAACGAGAATAACAGAAATTTTGGGATAGAAACAAGAATCCTTAGGACTCGCATAAACAAAAACGGAAACTCCACGATATCTAGATCTTAATGTGTAATTCTGAACTCTACAATAAAATCAAGCCAATTACTGATATCATGCCGAAGAAACGAATTTCTTTCTACGGGCATTTACTTAGAATACCGGAAAATCGAGTAACTAAACCACTAATTTCTACAATTAACTCGTAGAAAAATTATCAAAGGTGGTTGGCCGAAGTAAAACAAGATATGCAAGAACCTAACATTGCAGAACAAGATCTTTTAGAAAAATCTGAACAGCTTAAGTTGCTTAAAGATAAAGACAAAAGATTTGTCGAAAAACTCAAGCTCCATCGTCAATGATTTGTACAGATAAAATCAGATCCCAAAATATGAAGAATTAATTATTGGGAAAAGCGTAAGAATCCTAAAACCAAACTAAGAAGGATTTTTAGATTTCATTTAAGTGGTGTAATGGTGTCGTAAAAGCAAAATAAAAACGAAAGTTGATTCAAATGTAAAAAGTAATTCCTAAGAATTTAGTGATTTTTCAAATACCTTCTTAACTAGCTCAAAATGTACAGTTGCTAGTCAGCGCGCTAGTTCTCTTATAATGTTAATGATTCCTGAATCCTGAATCCTGGTTGAGAGGGCTAAGAAGCCCTATGATGGCGACATCGTGTTAAGGAACACCTGGTCGCTCGGGGAACAATATAACAGAATAATTGCAACCTCAAGAAATTTAGGGGGAATTTTATAGTTTAAATAGGAAATAGGATTCTGGTTCTTGGGACATTGGAACTGGGACTTGAAAGGAGGTAATTTATTTTTAGAAGTTATTTGTGGAAAATTTAAATTAAAAGACAAGTCGGTTTAAGAGCGGCTCTTTTATTTTATTTTATATTTCAGTGGCCTTTTTCAGTTTTGTGGGAGTCCTTTATTTCCTTTATTCTAATGATTCCTTTATTTCAACTTCTGGCTGTGTAATGATATCCATAAGTTTCAAAGCAGCAAATTTACACTAGTATCAATTTACATAAGTAAAATAAAAAATACGATTCTCATATTCAGAAAGCTTTTACAACACATTGTTCATCTTCAGATATGTACATATTTTTGAAGCAATGTATTAAAATAATTCTAATGGCACTAGCACAAGTCATTAATTAAAGTGCCCTTTGGCAGTTGTCATCAGAAACAAAGGGACATCTTAATTAATGACATATGCTAATATCAGAATGCGCTTTCTAGAGTGGCTGCCAATAAAATGCAAATTGCTGTGATGGTTACCAGCGTTCTGTAAGGATATTGGACATGAAGAAGAACAATAATAAAAAGAAACAGGAGAAGGAAGAGGATGAAGAAGAAGAGAAGAAGAAGCTGACACTACTGTTTTTTGTAATATAATACAACTTCAAGAAATTTGTATGCGACAGCTGAAAATGCATTAAAATTTTGCAAAGCGTACCTGAACTTGTCATTTTTCATTTTACTTATTTCATAAATTAATGAATGTTGCTTTAATTTTGATATTCTTAAATCAGATCTTTTTTCTTTCTTAGACTAGTTTAATAGAATTTTACAGACCGATAAATCAATGCAATAAAGATTGATACATAAAAAACTAGCTTACAGTGTCAATTATAACTGAACAACTACGGTGCTTATCATAATTATTTATTCATTAAATTATCATCAAATAAACAAAAAGTAAATTTTTAGTAAACACATCATAAAAAACATAATATTTAGAACGTTAAATTAATATTTTTAAGAATTTTTCACCCTGAAATTACTCTGGTTATCCCACGGGATAAATATTTCGTGATAATGTTTTTCTTGATCAAGTTCTACACTAATATGGACTTTTTCCGCGGCTTCTTTGGGCAAAATCCCAAAGGATAAGTAGATATACTACAGGTTTGTAGTTGCTTTAATAAAACCCATTTTTCTAGAAAATATTTTTATTTTATATCGTTTAAATATAGAAATATAATTTCAATACCATTGAAATTCATACCACAGGGTTGGATTGTACAATGAAATTCATTACTCTTAGAGGATATAACTCTAACTAGAGTCTTTCACACCTCTACCTCCTCTGTTCTTAAATTCATCAGTTATATAACTTCCTGACCTTCTGATTAGAAACAGAACTAGTTTTTGTAGCTGTGGTACTATCAGACTGAGTACAAATAATTTAATACTCCACCTGCCTGTTTTGAACAATTGTTTATTTTATATTTATTTAATGAAACTTTTTTGAGATAAATATCTTCCGCAAGATAGTGGGTCCGAATATAATAGACAGACAATATGGGTTACGAGGTTGAGAAAAACTTTTCAAGGAAAATAAACGATTAAAAAGAAAAGGCTAAAATTTTACGTACACTTGTATAGAATGAATAACAACCGGTTGAAAAAAAAACAAATTTTTAAGACACTAAACAATAGACCTAAGGTGTTGGATAAATGATTTAAAGAAATAAGATAGGATACTGAGAAAACCGGAATAAACAGAGGAAACTTAATGAATCGAACCAAATGCAGACAACTAATTACGGACTTTAAGGGCGTTGTTGTTCAGGTCATCAGCCGAACGGCTCTAGAGGCTTAACTAAGTAAAACGAGGAGTAAGGTGGTTTACCTTTGCCTTCCTCACTGAGTAGAAAAGTATCCTTATCAGCATGCCCGGCCCTCTGAAAAGGATCTACTTACCACCCTGCAAATGACACACACCTTCACTTCATTCGCCACAGGGTATGGCTGTAAAATGAAATTCATTACTCTCAGAGGTTATAACTCTGACTGGTGTCTTTTACACACCTACCTCTTCTGTTTTTAAATTCTTCAGCCATATAATTGGCTGACCATGTAATAAAAACCAGAACTATTTTTTTGTAGCCCTGGAACTAGCAGATCAAGTGCAAATAATTGAACACTCCACTTGCCTGTAACGGGAAATTAACGGCGTCATGAAGAGCAAAAATGGAACTCCGGGTGGACAGAAGAAAGTAGACAAGCCTACAATGAGCAAATACTGAGAATGTAGGCGGCAAAAAGGGCTTACAGAAACGTCTGAAGTCACACGAGGTCTAAAATACGAGAAAAAATGAAACATTTTGCAACTTTGATTAAAATACTTCAGCTATTCCTTCGTAATACGTAACAGTATTTCTGTTGTAATAAATTGCCTTACCAACAGTCAGATATGTAAATCACAAAATACGGTTGATGCTTTAAATTTTCAGGAAAACTTTACTATTATTTATAACGATAGAAAACTTTTATAAAGATTAAACATTACGTATGACATATCCATTGTATTTACTGGAAAGAACATCAATTTAAAAAGCGTCAGTATAAAATAAAAGAACAACATGGTAAGTTTACTTCCTTCTGCTTATATGTCAAAAATCTTTTAAGTAGGCGCCGTTTATAATAACATATGACGGTTACATGAAGCGTAGCAACAGTCGCGCCATGGCGAGACTAAAGTCCGTGGGTTGAGTCAAACCTAGAGTAACGTTATTTTCAGGTTCAAGAACCGATGTTGATGTAGGAAGTAAATATTTATATTTATAACTGGTCTAATGGTCTTTTATCTTGCATATCATCAGTCGGTGTGTATCTAATTTAACTTATGTTGTATTCGATTTTTCAATTAAAATAATAAACATGTAGCAAATATATTTCTATCTAACTCTTTATTTTATAAAAGGAATCGCTGGAACATTTTACACAATTAGCAACTGTGGTGGGTTTTGATGCTACAACAATTAACGATCAAACTGGAAACTTTCCAGATTTTAACTTGGAATTAAACTAGGCCTTTGGGTTTAGTAGTTGGGTGCACTACCGTTTGGAAATGGAAATCTATGACTGTGAATTTCTTTCGCCACAAAGAACATACTGTTTGAAATGTATTTACTTTAAAGTAAAATAACTTCTTTAACTAGTAATTAATAACAAGTAACACATATACCGGGTGGCCCATATGTCGGTTTCCCCATGAGATGGGACATTTCATTTTGATAAATTGGTAATAGTATAATGTTGGCAGCATCACGTACAACATTCATTAGTTGTCTGTAACAGTAGCTAGTGTGAGGTACGTCTCCGTGTATTTACTATTTTTTTCCTTCGTAACAGTACTTTTAGAATGTTTACAATTGAACGAGTTTTCAAAGTTGATGAATGGATTGGTCGCCGTGGTACAATCGAATGGCCTGCGCGCTCGCCAGACTTAATGCCATGTGATTTGTCACTGTGAGGCATTCTTAAGGAATTAGTGTATTCTTCCAAGCCACAACACCTGTACGAACTAAAAAGTTCAATTAAAATAGCTTTTGACTTTGTAAATGACGATAAAATGTTAGTGTTGATAATTTGTGAATCAGTTTTAAGTTGCTGTATAAAGTGTATAGAGAATCATGGTGAATATTTTGAACACCTGCTATAACATTTTTAAGTTAATATAGATGTACAGTTCATATAATAAATTTGTTTTTTTTTGTCTGTAGGTTTCTTGTTCCATTAACCTTTCTTCCAATTTCCATAAATATTGGGGACCGACATATGGGCCACCCTGCGTATATTTGTATGTTTATGAAATTATTAACTAATAAAATTTACATTTTAATAAAACAATAAAAAGTTAATGCCCCACGTTGGGCGCCGGTATGTGAACTGAAAAATTAAAGAATAATTAAGAAATGTAATCTTAAATTATCATATTAAAGCTTAAATGATCATATTACATAAAAATGACATTCATCCACAGATCGGGAAGTATCAAAAACTACAAAACCTAGACTGTAAAAACTTTATATTTAATCAGATTCAGTTGATTCGTAGGTGATCGCCAAAAAATTATTTTGAAAATTTCACTCTAAAAGAAAGAAATGAAAAACTATGAAAATGTTTATTTAAAAATTATATCTTTAAGGAGTACTCTAGGCTTAAAATATACATAAACAAATTTTAAATATTAAAAATTGTATATTTGTAATTTTGCTAATCCATTTTTAGGCCTACTTTAACCGAGAATTTATTGTTATTCAAAAAATGGCTCGTTAAAATTAATTTTTCCGTATTTTCCATGGTTAGTTTTAACTTGTTTCCAGATCGATCCAGGGACCTTCTGATTAGTAGTACCTTTTCCTAACCATTACGCCTCTGCCGATAACTGACAGGTGGAGTGTCAAATTACTTACACTCAATCTGTTCGTTGCAGGACTAAAATAAATAGTTCTGTTTTTTAACACATGGTCAGCCAATTAAATGATTGAATCGTTTAAGAACACAATAGGTAAAGGTGTAAAAGACACTAATCAGAGTTATTTCCTCTGAAAATAATGAATTTCGCTATACAGCCAGACCCTGTGGTGAATGAAGTGAAGGTGTCATTTGCAGAGTGTAAAATATGTGCTTATCAGAGGGACCGGCATGTTGATAAGCGTTCTTTTCCACTCAGTGAGGAAGGCAGGGTAAACCACCTCGCTTCTCGTTTTACTTAGTAACACCTCTACAGGTTCAAACCAGCCTTTCGGCTGATAACCTAAACAACAACAACAACAACAACAACAACCATTACGCCATTATATTATTTTTAAGTGGCCCCTAAAAATTAATTTATTAAATTTCATGATTTTTCTTTTTGTTTCAGGTAACGAAAATTTGAAAATCTTGAAATGATAGTTTGAATTGCCGTTACAACAGCTTAACAAAAGAAAAATTAATAACAGGTAGTAGATTTTTTTATTACTTCGGATGGTCTTACGATCAGATTGATGCGTTTCCAACAAACTTAATTCATTTTTTTAAGTTGTGCTATTTTTATTTAATAGGAGTATGCATTGTAAAATTTCTCGTACGCTAAAATTGCAGCTGCCTGTAAAGCATGTACATTTTTCTTGTATACCGGACTTCGAGTAATTAAGTACTGATTTTAATGAATTGGTAAAATAATGATACGTTAGAGTTATTAGCGAATACAGAAAGTCTGAAATATGAAATATTTTTGTAGAAGATAACAACGTTTAAAATCCTTCCGGAACAAATCCGGAAATAGTATCTTTGGCTTAGTACTCGAGTTCGCTACCAAGTGAAAAATAAAGATGGTCATTAATTTTAAATTTTATTATCGTTCAATTTAGTTTAATAAAATATTTATAGACTAAACAAAAAAATAAAAAATATGAGGAAATTTATTTCTTGGTTCGTGAGTTGAAGTCGGATATTGGAAATCCTAATCCTGAATCTAATCCTAAAATAAGGAATGAAAACAAATTTTGTGGCATTCGCATGCCACTGCCAACGCGAATGTGATTGAATTTTTCTAACAATTCTTTTTGAATTTCCTGTGTTGCTTCAGTTTCTTTTCTCATCTTTTTCATCATTTCTTTTGTATTTTCTACTGGTTTAAATCTCCTTTAGGTTATTGCTTTAGTGGTTCATATAATATGTGTTTTTACAAAAAGAATAATACATAGCCTGTGATTTCATTGTTCAATTTTACTTTTATTTAATAAAAGATAAGCAAACAAATAAACCTACTCCTGAGGGTTAGTTTTCAATGTTTGGCTATTAAATGAAAGTTTCTTGTTTGAAATCCATTTAAGTGCTAAAATTTTAACACAAATTTTTACACTGCACTGTACCCTGATGTAGTCGTTAATGACGCAGATATAAATGAAACAGTAAAAATGGAAAAATTAATTCTAAATCACAATTCCTGTTCTATTTGTATAAAAAACGAAATGTCATTCTCATTTTGATAGATCTCTAAGACGAAACGAAATTGATAAGTTCAAATATTGTACGAAGTTTTATCTGTAAAAGTACTGCCCCAGTGCAAAATATTTGATACATAGGTATTTATTTTCCGAAGGAGGTAGCCTAAAAGACCTCTTAAAATCTGCAATTTGCATCTACACATAATTGCGATTCTTTGGTGAATAACCTTAAGTTGGGTTTTATTATAACTTTTCAGGCATTGAAAAGGAAAATGCTACAACCGAGTCCGCATAATTTTTTGTTTTACACTCGCGGTTTAGGACGATAATACTAATGTAGATGGTAAAGGATAGCAGATGATAATGAGTGACCAAATAACGCCATTCAGTGGTGAAGCCAACCCCAGTGATGTTTGCAGCCTTAAAGAGTCTAGCAAACCTTTTTATTCAAATCCATTTTCTATAAATCTACTTAATATTACAAAACCACGTTTCGTTAAGAATATTTATTTGGCAACTAAGTTTAATTGAGCAAAAATTCTAGATTTTTTTTTTATCAACTTCAAAAGATTTTATTTTATTTCAATGTGTTATATAATTGGATACGTAAAATTAGAATAATTGTAGTAACTCTTTTATAAAACTTTTTGTTTCTAAAAAATTTTGAATTTTATAGCGGATACGATTTACAATAGCGTCCGCTGCATTTTGCACGTACAAATAATTCGCAAAAATCATGCTGTGTTACAACTACCAAAATAAATTCTTTCGTAATTTGAGAGTAAGTTTTTTAATCTAGTCAACCTAGCACATTTTTTCCTCATGTAACTATAAACGGATTTAAAATACTAAACGAGTATTAAAATGGAATGCCCGGTAGTTTGGAGTTTCCCATTTAGTCACCCATGAGAAATTATTATTGATACATAAGCACAAAAAAATGTTCGTGTTGCAAAAAGTGAGATATTTCATAACTATAAAAAATAAAAAATTTTTAGAAGAGGACGTTGTATATGAGGTTCTCAAATTATAATATAAAGTCTTGAATTTAAACAAACATGAATAGTACTAAGTTTTGATTCAACAACAGATATTATACAAAAAAAGATGAGATTATATGTGAAATGTAGCTACTATTATATTTGCCGACAAGACTGGGACATGTGGAATGACCTCACCGACAAACTTGACCTCCAGTTTCAACTTCAACTTCAAAACAGCCCACATCACGTCACAAACCACCAACCGATTTGCATAACGTTCACAATTTCCTCTTATTATTCAACCTTTTTCACATGGAGAAAAATACTTTTTGGTCGACCTTGCAATTTTTAAACCACTCTGCCATCCTGTAAAATCTTTAGGACTATAAACTAGAATAAAGTAGTCGTGTAGTCGGATATTCTAGTCGTCGTTTATATCATTAGATTAGCCTAATGTCTGTCTTTTCTTTTATGTAAATGTACACCAATATTTTACTTAAACCTACCCATAAGATTGTTATTTTTAAACTTTATCAAAGAAATTTTATACCGACCTTCATTACTTGCATTTTTGTTTTAAAATATTTACACAACTCTTTATAAAATAGTTCAATTATATCTCTAACTTGCAAAAAAGTAAAAATGATAATAAAATAAATTTGTCTAAAATGTTTTTATTTTTTATAAAATGCTCTACGTGACCAGTAATATTACACCACTTTATATATACGTTAAATTTTTGCCGCTAAAAAATGTATTATATACGTAGGTAGGAAGACCAAACTATGCAATATTAAATAAATTTTAACAAAAACACTGTTGTGGTATGAGCACATTAGTTGGATGAATAAAGATAGGTGACTCAGCAGAATGTGGAACTGGATCTCAAAGGAGAGAAAGAAAAGAGGACGCCCAGCAAAGCAATGGATGAGAAGAGTAACGGAGGTGGAGATCATTGAGGTCTATAGAACACCGTTTTGGATTCAAAAAGCCGCAAAAATAGTTATAAAAAATTGTTAAAAAGAGTTAACACTACAAAATGTTCGATTCAAGTTTTAAATTTTTAATTAAAATTTTCCACGAGTTTTAAAATAATTATTTTCGTACACTAAAAGAAATACAAAAATGTAATTGTTATTGTTAATTAATAAATAATGTTAGTTCCAGGGCTACAAAAAATAGTTCTGTTTCTTATCACATGGTCAGCGAATTAAAACACTGAAGTATTTAAGAAAAGAAGAGGTAGCGGTGTAAAAGGTACTAATCAGTGTAAATCACTAATTCTCTGAAAGTAATAAATTTCATTTTACAGCCAGGTCCTGTGGTGACTAAAGTGAAGATGTCATTTTCAGGGTAGATGCTTTTTAGAAGGTCTGGCAAGCTGATAAGCATACTTTACAACTCAGTGAGGAAAGCAATTGTAAACCAACTCACTTCTTATTTTTCTTAGTAAAACCTCTAGAGATCAAAATCAGCCTTTCAGCTGACTACCTAAATAACACATAATAAATAAATATATATATATACATATAATTTTTTAAATATCATTATTTGCAATCAGTTTTTTAAAAATATATGAATAAATTAATTATTAATTTATTTATTTCTTTTTAGTCTTAAACTTGATTTAATATTATTACCGGTTGTACTAGTCATTTTAGACGTTATTCATCTGGACTTGGAATTTTTAGCTAATTCATTGTAGCTATCTGTGGTAATGTATTCGAATCCAGTATTCCTCAGGGAACAATACTCGGAATAGGGATCTTAGGTTTATATAGTGTAAAAGCGACTGGACCAATTAAATATCTATTTTAAAAATTACCAAAAAAAGATGATTTAAATAAGATGAAGAATTTTTTTATTTAATGATAAAAATCAAATTTAAATTGAAGGCATAATTTTGTTTATAAAATGTCATTTATATGAGAAATTAATTTCTCATTAATTATTTTAAGAGCTTATTAATTTACAGCCTCTTTTACTTAAAATTACTTAATTATAAAATATTTAATACAGGCAATCTGTTTGTCAAATGCAGTGATTCCTACCCAGTGGTTTAATGATTTTTAAAAGAAGAGTGAGTCTAACTCTTCTGTAATCATCTTTAACACACAATAAGTTATGATGAAACGCTGTGATACCATCCCTTCACCCAAACACTTAACACCACCCAGTTTTACATATTAATTAAATGCAAAGCGACTAAATTAGTTTGGGGTGAAAATTCTACACCCTGTAATACGTCACTGTTAAACTTTAATAAAACAATCTTTGATATATTTTGACAGTATTAAGAAAGCCAAGTGGAAAATTCTATTTATTTTTTTGTAAAATTAATAATTTTATAGTAAATTATTCGGTAGCATTAATATTCATGCCGTCTTGAAGCCTGTTAGTACAGACAGCTTTGTTTACGTATTTTAGAGCAAGTGAACTTGATTCCTTAAGAGTAACAGAAGCGTGGAATATTAATCAGTACCAATAGAACTCCTACAAAACATATTTAGATAACCTTTATATTTTTCTGGTTTTCAAAATTTTTCAGGGAAAATTTGTTGTTATGGTTTACTTGCGGTACTATATAAGAAAGATATTAACTACAAAATTGTACATGCATATTGAATTTTTTTCTCCCGGTTTAGTACTTCAGTCACGAGTTTTCATTTGGTTTAAACGAGGAGTAAAGGAGGGATCGCATCAGTGCGGTTTCACTGGTTTGATATCAGTTCACCAACACAACAACGTAAGCTATAGGCCTACTTAGAAAACATACATTATATCGCGGAACCTTTTGTAGGTTAACTGTACGAATATAACTGTTTCTTACCGTAAATGGAAATGTCGGTATCCCGAAAAAAGATCGAACTGTTCATAGTGCTGAACGAAATCTAATATGCAATGTAATAAAATATTGTGAAATTAAAGCTAAACAAAAATACCTCCGTGCCTCTTAACAAATTCCATGAGCGAGCCGGCTAACTACTGTGATGTTTCTCTTTCCACTATTCGAAAAATAAAGGACGTTAAAGACAGTGAAGAAGATAATTCTTCATCAACAGTTTTTTTTGCCACCCGGTAAAAAAAAGTAACTGTTATATCAATAAGAAAGTGATCCCAACATGTGAAAAGTTATTACCGGTTTTGAAAGAAAGGCTAAATTTTAGTTGGAAACTTTGTACGTTAAGAAATTTTTAAAGGAATGCGGTTTATGTGGAAAAAGTGACAGTCACAACGAAGTATATTAATTGAAAGGCAACATGTGGTTAACAAACTGCAATTGCACGGTAGTAAAATATAGTGTCTCATTGTTGAGGTTGGCAGCACTGTCAGATTTCTCTTCCCTTCCTCCCAGCCCTTCCATACGCAAAAGGCATTCTCGTGACTCACTATCCGTATATATATATTTTTTAGAAAAATTATGACCAATCAAAATGAAAACAGCGATAATTATGGTTAATGATTCTGTGATACAGCATGTAGATGAATACATCTATCACAGGGAAGTCATTAAATGTGAAAAAGCCAAACCAATAAAACAGAGAGGGGCATAAAACCAGAGTGGTGTGCTTTCGGCAAGCAAAGTAAACCTGAAGAATCAGAAAATTCCCTTCAAACTAAGAAAATAAATTTTAATCAGTATGTGCTTTCTGTTCTCTTGTATGCGGCACACATATGGTCCTTTACAGAAGTTGTGAGGGGGAAGCTGGCTATAACACAAAAATAGACGGAAAGACTGATGCTAAATTTTTAATTAAAAGACTGAGTAAGAAATGAGGATATTCGGCAAAAGACTGAATTAGTGAACGAGAAATACCCCGTAGCATTACTGAAAAATGGCGATGGGCCGGACATACATTGAGGCAGAAGGATGTTCGATGGAACAAGGTTGTTCAGCAGTGGAGGCCCTAGCTGGGAAAGAAGAATAGAGAGCTCTTTATCATTTCATTTTGCGTCATTCACTCATGATTAAAATTAGATTAGTTGTTTTTATTTTAAGCCTACATTGTTTACTAATATTAAACATAGATTATATGTTTTACTATTTACATAGGCAAGAGAAAATCGTTTTAGTGTTTCACACCAGATTTTGTTTTATTTTATAATTCTCGCAATCAGTAGTAAAATAATACCTATAAATAAGGCAAATTACTTGAGGCGGTTCAGAGCAATATCATGTCTAATGTTTCTTCTCTTTTTCATGACGTTCCTTTTTTCTGTATTGTAAAGGTAAAACAGATGATTCACCTTATTTGCATAATATAATTGGCTTTGCAAAATGTCTGCTGTAGGCTATTATATAATGCCCCCGGGAGGTACTGCAAAAATTTGTCGGACTGATTCAAACTTGAAAATTTAAGTAAATTTAAAAACCGTTCTGAACGAATTCCTATTTAGTATGTTTATGGTGTTTTTCAATTTTCATGGTTTTAAAATGAAAAACTCAAACTCAAAAACATAATTTTGGATATCTTTTATGTAAATGAGTGATATTTATACACGCATGTCTACATTTTAAGATTTTAAATTTGCAGTTTAGAAATTTTTTATAAAAAACCAAACCCTAAAATCCTTAATCTGTAAGTGTGATTATGGATTTGGATTTTTTGTTTTTGGATAATAATTAGTTGCAGTAAACAAATTTAACCAGAAAGAATTGATCTTATTTTATCGTAACGGGCCAATTTTAGACCATGTGAAGTGAATTTCGACTTTCTGGAAGCTCTTTTTGCAGCCAACATTCTTAGCATTCTTTCACTGTAGGCTTCTCCTTTCTGTTGTTCACTCGGTGTTTTTGTTCTTTATGGTAGCACTTAGTCAGTAGTCAATACTCTAAATTTGGTTCAATCCATTATATTTTTCACAGTTTATTTCGGTTTTCTCAATATCCCTTCTGACTTCTTTTAATCACTTATCCGGCACCATAGGTTATTGATTACTGCCTTAAAAAGTTTTGTTTTTTCAACCGTAAACATATGCCATCCATTCTCTACAAGTGTCCGTAAAATTTGAGAATTATTTTTCTAATCGTTTCTATTAATCGTATTTTTTCTTGTATAGCTCTCCTCGTTCTTGCAACTTGTATTTTCCGTCTACTATTTTCGGACATATTATCTTACGGAGGCCGTTTCTCTAAATTTCTCTACTTCTCTTTAATTAACCTTCTCAGTCGTTCCAAGGCACTCAATCGCGTGCAAACGACAGGTTTTATTACAGTACCTATTATAATGTTTGATCTTGGCTTGTCTTGAGAGTACTTTTTTTGTGCACAAGGTAAGTTCCTCGGAGTGCATCAGTCATCTTTCCTCGTCTGTTGTTGGTCGCTTTCTTTTCTATATAAAGTTGTATTCTATATAAAGAAAGGTCTTCCAATCAAAATCAAAATTTTAAAATCACTTCTAATACATAATTTAGGGCAAATACGCGTGTGATATAAATTAGGCCTACAGAATTTTATAACCCAGGTATGTAATATTTTCTCTATAATGTTTATTTTTCCTGGGAAAGTAAATCGAACGGATCAAATCCTATAGAGAAGCAACCTAAGATCACGAGTCAGATGTTGAACGCACAAAATGTAAACAATCAAGAATCAATGATTAAGTTAACGGTAAATTTACAGCTGATGTTATTACATCACTTTTTTTAGTTTAATTAAGTCGCATTATCAGGTTATTGGCGAGTACAGTGGGTTTTAACTTGTGAAAATTTCTAGACTCTAGCCGGTAATCAAACCCGGGAACGGGTTGTAGGCTAGAGCACTACCACTACGCTGCTGAAGCGGCCTTTACACCACTTTTAGTGGGATGTTTAGGAACTATTAGGAAGATTAAAGTAAGTGCTTTGTCAGTATAGAAAAATATTAGAAATGTAAATGGATACACAGTGTAACCACGGTTCCTTTGAGGCCCTCCATTGGGGTGGTTACATAGCGTAGCTTCGGTCCTTCAACGAGTTACTCTAACAGTAATTCAAGTTTTGTAACTTGTAACCTCGTTAAAATCAGCGACCTTTTGAGTCGGAACCTAATTAAAAATTTCTGTTGTAAATTAGCATTAAAAACGTTACAATAAAATATTTTTCAAGCTAAATATTTATTTCCCTATTGACATTGAAATATTTTAATCGGCCACAAACAGTTTTGACTAAGAAAATGTCTTGTTAAAAGATCAATGCGTTATTAATAGTTTTAGTTGATAAATCTACTAAAAAAATCAAAATAAATTTTATAAATTTTCGTATTCTTTTCGTTGTTGGCTTAATTGGTACAGCCGTTGAATTAGGGTTTTGTCCAAAGTTCCTATACGTAGTTTTGGTACTTTTATTTCCCCCCCCCCCCCATCAATCTAAGACTGGATTCGTTTAATACCGCAGAAACGTTGAAGTAATGTACGACCTTCAACTTTTGGCAAAGGGTCAATTTAACAACAACGGCTGATACTGAATAGGTTTAATTGGGTGGGGTTCAATCCGGTTTTTACCTAATAAATATTGCTGCTTCTTGGAAGCAAACCAGTTCTTTATTGTTTTGTTTAATGTTTACATTATTTAGTAGTTCATGAACGTCGTAATTTTTCATTATAAGATACAATACACGATTTTGTTCGTTAATTATTAAGTAGCTGGAATTCTATCGGTAAATTAAATAAATATTTTCAGTCAACAGAAGTTAAAATTATTTATGTAATTGTTTTTTATTTACTGATGGATTTGTGTATTATTATTATGTTAAAGTGAGAGCTACGTAAAGGAAACGAAAGGGCGAGGTATAAGAAATAGTTATAGCTAAATGTCTTAGCTGAATAGGCACTCAGTCTTAGAATATACGGGTAGGCAGCTGAATTTTATTGTGTCTAGGTCTTTGAGCACCGAAGTAAAAGAATATTTTTAAGTGGAAATAAATGTATTCTAATTCAATAATATATCAGTAGGCTTACATTGTTGGATAATAAAGGAAATTCCATTACCTTTAAAAATCTATTTGATTTTCCCGTAATCTACCAATTTTAACCTCGTTGATAATCTATTTTTGTTGTACTTTAATATGTTCTAGTTCGTCTGAAGTAAAAATTGTTAAATGGACAATGGATTTAATGAATATTTCTTAAAATGGGAACGATTTACAATCATATTATTTTTAAAACACAAAATTTAATCCAATATATTTTATATGGTTTCCGGTTGTCCTTAAATACAGAACTCTACTAAATAAAAGTTTTTGATAGTTGTAAACAAGATACTTTCGGGATTCTGCAAAAATCTTTAAATGAAAATTATAGAAGCCGTAACGAGGTTTTGAGAAGTGAATAAAAAAATTATTAAATTAAAATTTTGATTGTGCTAATATTTTGGCGTTGACGTTGAAACGTTCAGTTTGTTTTGAAGGGGCGTTATGGTGACGGAAATTATTTATTTAGATGCGTATGTTATTTTTCATTAAGAGCTTTAGAATAAAACATTGCGTAATAAGATATAATGTTAACGTAACAGAGAAATTGGTTGTTAAAAATAAATTAGTAAAATTGTTCGAATTAATTCGCAGGGGTCAGCCATTTTATCTTTTTTAGGATGACTAAACATCCCATACTTTTCGAAAAAGTCAATGAATTTTAACTTTCGGGGCAAAAGTTTAAAAAAAAACAAATAAATGGGCTTTACCCGAACTGCACTTACGAGTAAAGTACCAAGAAAATATACCACTTGACGTGATTCTATTATACTTTTCTCCTTTATATTTTCACCTTTCGTTTTCTTTTTAATAAGAAAATATTTCTTTTCTTTGTCTAAAAGATAAAGTGTAATATTCTTTTTCTACGGTCCAAGAATTAGGATATCTACTCCAGTCTACAAAATGTAGCGTGTCAAATCGAGTTCACATGTTCAGTTTTGGTCGATTTATTTACACAAATTCCCTTAATTAAATAATTACTGTATTTAAATAAAACATATTCTGGTTTTGTTAAAACTCGCTCTGAATGAATCTCATCTCATAATACGGTTATATTATATCACCTTAATTATATTTTCATATAAAAATCTAATTACTAAAAAAATAAGTTACAGCAGATTTTTAATCTCGTTGATAACAATGAAGAGTAATCTTTTTACTGAAGATTTACCTAGATAGACACAGAAAAAGAAATTAAAAATTAAACCAAGACGTAACACGTAGGAGGTGTTGATGTTGGTATTTCAGTGTTAAAAATTTAATCAAGAAAACTAACGGTAAGGTTCAAGAGATTAAATTTTGTTTTTCATTATTGCGAGACTGTAAGGTTTAATTTATTACAAAATTTGGAAAAAAACGTCAGTTTATTAAATAACTTGTTATATTATCTACTCACAAACGCACGCTTAAATAATATACATAGGCTTATATTTTATTTTTGGGGGGGGGGGGAGTTTTCCGCTCCACATTTACCTTCAACTATCAAATTTCAAGATAAAAGGTCAAAATTAAACAGTTTTTAACACATATTTATATATATTTTTTGGATCGTAAATTTTATGAAAGTATTAATTTCTATCGTTTGAATTACAATTTCATTCGAGTGAAAAGTCTATTATACCTTGTAACTGTTATGTCCTAGGACATGTTAACTCATACAAGTACCTCGGAATCTGGTTTGATGAAAGAATGAGATGGTCCGTCCATATTCATCACTTGAAACAAAAAATTCGCTAACTCATTTATATTTTTCCCCGCATAAATGAAATTTTATCAGAAATCACCTAAGGAACATATTGTACCTTGATACAATTCTTGCTGCAGTACGGAATCATCGTTTGGGGTGGGGCCTTTCGTTAAACCGGTACACCGGTAACCACTGTCTAGTATTCAAACCCGTATAAAAGTAACTACCTTTACTAGGATTTGAACCAGGAACCTTCGTCTCCGAAAATCAACAATTAAACAGCTGACTCGCGGCAACGTCTTTACCTCTAGACCAAACCGTTGGGTCAGTAAGTTAATAAAACAAAATTTGTTTTAATATTATAGTTCATAAATACTGAAATTATTACAATTTTTCTTTAGAAAATATTCATTTAACCCGTGTAAAAATAATATAACTTTGTTTCATAACAAACATTTTATATGTCTAAATCAGTTCACAATTACCAACGATACTAAAAAACATAGACTATGTTGCTACAGCATGTACAAAGCCAACTTTACTTCCGAGGTCGTCATATTTTGTAAACCTCACGAAAGATCTTCACTGAGGATAAATTAAAGGAAATGTGAATGAATATAAGATCTTTATTTTATTTATAAAGATAATTTTTAGATGTATTATTATTAAAAATACATCTAATTAAATTAAAGTTCATGTGAACTGGTTTCTATTGCATTGTTTTATAGTTCTGTTCTGTCCTCCATTACGAATTCTATAAACGTCTTTTATTGTTTTTTGATTGTACAAGTAGTTTTAATACAAATTAAGATTCACATAATACCAAGATTTACTCAACGGATTCAAATAAATTTTCTTGACAGACACAGCTGTAACATAACTTGAAATTTAAAAGGATTCATTGTATTTGATTATACCGTCGACCAACGTTCTGTATTTTATAGAATTGTGAACGTATGTTTATCAGAATGCACATCTTTCTCTACTCATTCCCATGATAAGACACAACCAGAAAGTACGGTTCCACTGAAAGAACATTGTTAGACTATTATTATTGTTATAATAATAGGTAGCGCACCTTAAAATGTGCAACATTTATTCAACATTGGTCGAACAAAACTCGATACGGTGCAGTATGAATAATTCATATTTCTGTGTACATCCAATCTACATCTTTCCTCGTTTCGGTTTGGTTATTCATGGTAGAAATACTGAAAATCCATGTCCACTTCGTTGAATATACAAAATATCTAACACATATATTAATATTTATCATTGATTTTTTTTTTAATTATCCAGTAAAGTTGTCGAATTTTTTTTTAATTTTTATGAGAGCGTTTTATATTTTTTTTACACCATAGTATGACATGTTGGTTATATAACATTTATTTTCAAAATCACGAATTTTTAGTGATTTATTTTATTACACCTTTTGCAAAAATAAGACCACATCTATAGCATGGTGATAGCGCGTTAGCCTACAACACGAAGGTTCCGGGTTTAATTCTCACCTAGAGACTGGAAATTAGGCTATAATAAGTAAAACCCACAGTAATTGCTAAAAACCAAGCTGTTGATGCGACTTCAGATAAACTAATACAAATAAAATAAAATTCTATTTGTTTTTTACAAAATTTTTCGTCTTTATTTAGTAACAACTACAACTGCATTTTTAAACAACCAGCAGTTTTCACGATGTACAGTAATTGTTGTATGTCCTGTTTTCGTCTTGATTTAGGAAATCACTCAATGGCAACCTCACGTCGCTTTTTTGTATAAGATCCCTCCCTACTCCAGTAACTTTTTAATCTCCTTTTATCGTAGATGTGAGTGACAATATCTGTATCTCTGAATTCGTATGTAAAATATTAAGATTCATTTGTATTTGTTTAATTTTAGTGCGATGTTTGGTTTTTCAAACAAAAAAAATTAATATTATAAATTTTCCCCATTTCATATTTTTTGATTGATATTTATATGTACGTGACGATGAATTTTATATATTTATTTTAAGGATTTACTTTTCTTTTATAAATAGTTAGAACGGTCGTGAAAACTTACGGGATATGGCTTCTTTTCTTCATGAAAACAGTTTGTTTTAAGAACAGCGATGCGGTTTATTTATGTTAGAACTTTATATAAATTAAATTGAAAAATTTTAAATGATATACCTACTTTTGCTGACATTTTTTTAAACTTAATTAGTGAAACGCACATTTTTATGAGTAAACAACCAGTGTATTTAATGAAGCGTGAAAGAATAAATGACGTGACGTATGAGTGACGTGATTAGCGCGTACCATCCACCAAAAATTTTCCGACATTTTATTTATCTGTATTTATTAATTAATTAATGACATATAGTTCCTAAAAATAGCATCACTCTGTTCCACATCATACTTGATCGTCTTTCAACATTGTCTGGTAAAATATGGGGTGAAATTTTGCATATCAGTTGGTTTTGATGAGCAAAAAGTTTGTTGTGGAAGTTACGATAAAGTTAAATGAAAACATCTGTTACAAGAGAAATTTTGAGGTAATTAATATGATATTTATGTTGAAAACAATTTTGATTTCTTTTTTTCAAAACTACCAATAAAAAAATTATAAGCGTATAAAAGCGTAGACACTAATTGTTTTGGTAAGATGGCGTATTGTGAAGTAATGCCTTCATCTCTATAACTATTATAATGATGGGCCAGACAGTCTCAAAAGTTGTCAGTCATGTTCTGGAACTCTTTTTAAACAAGTCACTTTAGCAGCGATTCACAGGCGCAACCGGAAAAATGTCATGATTACCGCTTTTCTGGGATTGTGATGGTATCGTTCATATGGAGTTTTTGGAACTTGGCTATTCTGTTGACTCCGAACAATATGTTGCTACCTATCAAATTTGATGACTGAATAGGGTTTCAAAAAGCCAATTCTGCATCATGACATCGCTCGTCCTCACACAATTCTGAAAACGCGTACAGCACTAGAGAAGCTTGGGTTTCAAGACGTTTTACCTCAACCATCTTATAACTCAGATTTTGCGCTCTGTGACTTTTACTCTTTCCGAAGCTTTAAACATCTCAAGAGTATGCAGAGGTGATAGCGGAGGTGAGAAAATGGTACGAAAACTTCAGACTTCTTCCCTGACGGTTTTTTCCAAACCGTAGTACGTTAGCGTAAAATGTGTCGCTGTTAACGGCGATAACATGGAAAAGTGATAACATTGGTGAGTAGGGGACAGTTAAATCTATAATTTCACACTAATATGTAAAAAATATATCAATAACTAATAAAGTTATAGCAATGAATGAATTATTTTTCATTACTTTGTTGAGTTGTAGTAAGTATCTCGTAGGTACGGTTAACATTTCCCGCTACTTTTCACGTTATTGAGTTTTGTCCTTAAATACATTTGCTAAACTATAAAATGTAAAACATTAGCCAAATAGCCCTTAAAATTAGTAGTATTTCAGCAAACATTTTACTTCTCTATCTTTTATAGAACTAATTTTTATGTTTTTTCTGTTTCAAAAAATCAAATATAGGCCAAATTTTAATTCAACAAAATTATAACTTTCCAAAGGCTACACTCAGACTAACGAATTTTGGTATATGTATAGGCTTGCAGGAAAGGCACTTTGGGCCAGTCTCATTTTAAAAAAAAAATTCATATCATCTTGTTCGCGGGGTTGAATGCATCATATTTTTAACTCTGTTTGCAAATAAAAAAACCCGTTTATCTAATGTCGCTCGTGTTCGTAATTGCCGCCGTATTAATTTCAAATACCCATTGCCATTCAATCGTTATCTGAAAAGCTGGTAGCATTGACGAAACAACTGATTCCCGCCACTTGTCATTTATGCTGTTAAGTTTACTAAGAGCGAGTTTTAGGTTAATTTCTTAACTTGGAAATCAGAAACTGGGCCGTAAGTCAGTGAATACCAGTGAATTGTAAGGATGTGGAAAGGTGACTTAGCTACAGAAAGATAGCAGAAAACTTTTGTAAGAAAAAATAAATTTTGTATTGTTTCTATGGTGTCCTTAAACTTTTGACAGATACTGTACTTTAGGCTAACAGCTTATCAGTAAGCACTCCTATATTAAGTTAACTAATAAAAATGTCTTATGTTCCGTACAATTATTATCTCATTGAAAAATCTCAGTAGTTAATGCAATTGTACTTGAGTTACAAAATAAAAAACTAAACAAATAGAATATAAATTTCCAATGGTGGTATATAGTATGGATTTATAATGTTAGGTTCAATTATTTCCTCTATTATGTAAAAATGTAGTAGTGTTTGTGAAGAAGAGGCGTTAGTTATCTGACTCATCCCATTCGCCATTATTTAAAAGGATGGGTTATATATTTCAACCTTCCCACGTCCTCTCTATTTACTAGGAATAGACTAACTTTTCTTGTATCAGCGGATAATAAAGTATAACGTTTCTACAATAATATCAACAGAGTATACTTGAACATATAATTGCTTTCTATAAAGATTAATCGTTTAATAATATTATATAAATGTACTTGTACTTGGATCCATTAGGTATTCCTACACAACCTTAAGAAGATGTAAACACCTTATTTAGCACTACTAGACAATACAACTTCAAATATAGAAACATGAAACTGATGACCAGTTATGTGGAATTACGTGAATGTAAACGTTATGTTGACTAGAAATTGCACCCGCGTTACACGTGAATTTATTGTTAGCTTCATAGGGATATATTAAATGACTGGTTTTTTCATCTTCACAGTTTTCCTGGTTTCAATCCACATTATTTTATTGCTAACCCTTTAAAATACAAATGTCGATTTTCAAAATTACTACTCTTTGAAAAAGTAAAGAAATAGCATTTATTACTTTAGAAAAGTTACAACTTTTTTTAAAACCTTTAGGGTTAAATAGTGCAAATTTTCCCATAACGGGCAGGTGGAGTGTTAAATTAATTGCACTCAATCTGCTAGTTCCAGGGCTACAAAAAGTAGTTCAGTTTCTTATCACGTAGTCAGCCAGTTACATGATTGAACTATTTTAGAACATAAGAGGTAGAGGTGTAAAAGACACTACTGAGAGTTATCTCCTCTGAGAGTAATGAATTTCATTAAACAGCCAGACCCTGTGGTGAATGAAGTGAAAGTGTCATTTGCAGGGAAGAAAGTCTGTGTTTTTCGGAGGGTCTGATAAGCATACTCTTTCAACTTAGCGAGGAAGGCAATAGTAAACCACTTCACTCCTCGTTTTTACTTAGTAAACTCTCTAGAGGTTCAAACCAGCCTTTCGGTTGTTGACCTAAACAACAACAGAAATTAAATAGTTGTTAGAAATCACTTATAAAATATGCGTTCCGATTTTTAGAATTGTAGCTCGTTGGGACGGTACAGAAATAAAATGGTATTTCTTTAGGCTAATTTTCAACCCTTTATAATCCTTAGATGCAAGTAATGGAAATGTGCATTCTTCGGTTTCTTTTTTCTACCCTTAAGGAACAAATTTACCAAATATTAGCAATCTAGGAAATCAGAAAAATTAAAAATTATTGATAAATGAGTAAACTAGGGCTTTCAAACTTTTATGTAAATAAAATGTATCCTTTCGAGTACGTTAAAATTTAAGAAATTCAGAAGTTTTATAACAACACTAAAACGGCGTAAATATAAGGATCGAACAAAAAAGCCAATCTTACTAGACATTTCATTAAAACTCGCTATTAATGTTGTTTCATTATATTTATATGTTTTTTTTTTAGGAAAGTTTAATACATTTTTATTTTTCATTTAAAATAAATAAAAATAATTTGTTTTAATTCCTAATGTGTGTTCGTCGCAATCTGTTCAATTTAAGATCAATAATCAAACCCACGACCCAATGAGATGAGGATGATATGTATGACGTAAATTTGGAGTAGTCTTTTACAAATTCAGGCCGACCATGTCTGAGAGTGTACGGTTAATTGAACCCCACCATCAAAGAACATACCCGTCTAGTAATCAAATCCGTATAAAAGCGTAACCTTTACTGGGATTTGAACCATGGAACCTTTTCTCGAAAATCAGCTGTTAAACAGCTGACTCACGGCAACTACTTTACTATTAGATCAATCTGGTGGGTTATTTAAAGTATAGACGAAGAAAATTACCTAATTTAACAGTTTTCAGACCACCCCGTCAGTCTGTAGTAGAAAGTCGCTTTTGAATTTTTAGTTTAAATAGCAGTACCATCTTTTTTCATATGCATGTTCACTTATGCCCAAATTTAACAATTGCATTAGTTCATTGTTTAATACCCAATAAAGAGCAGTCCCTGATAATAAACTAGTAAGAAAAAAAATTTTTTTTTATTCCATTTATATCCAACCACTATTTATTTTTATCTCCAACCACTGCTACTAAGTTTCGTTTTGCCAATTTTTTTCTCTTGGTTCATTTGATAGAATAAATTGAAAGATTTCTTATGGAAAATCCGCTGATCGGTATCTTTGTACATTGTCACTTCTTAGTACTCTTTTTAAAAATAGATTCTTTCTTCTAATTTCACTTAAATAATAGAATAATAGCTGTTACTGTTGTTTAGGTCATCAGCCGAAAAACTGGTTTGAACCTGTAGAGGTTTTAGCAAGTAAAACGAGGAGTGAAGTTGTTTACCATTGCCTTCCTCACTGAGTGGAAATGTACGCTAATCAGCATGCCGGGCCGTCTGAAAAGCACTTATCTTCCACTCTGTAATAGATACTTTCACTTCATTCACCACAGGGTCTGGCTGTATAATGAAATTCATTACTTTCACAGTAGATAAGTCTGATTATTGTTTTTTACACCTCTGCCTACTCTGTTCTTAAATGATTCAGTCATTTAATTGGCTGACCATGTGATATGATACAGATCGAGTGAAAACAATGCGACACTCTACCTGTCTGTTATGGGCAGAGCTGCTACTAGCGGGTGCTATTAGGTTTCATTCCTCGACTATTCCTGTGATATTAATTCGATGGATTAGTGATAAGAAAAATGTGGCGAATGAAAATTTCAGATAAGTAGATGTTGGGGTTTTAAGTTTTCAGCTGATACATATGCCGAGAGACGCTCTTCAGAATATAGTTCTTCTAATAATTTTTGTAATAACGACTTCATGAATAAAAAAATTTTTATTCTATCCCATTGTTTATTTTAAATCGCATAAGCATCAAATTAAATTATATAGAAATGTTTTTAAAGAGATAATAAATTTAGCCATTAAGACTTATGTATTTTTAAAAAAAACTACTTACGACTCATAAAACGTGAAATGGATTCCTATATTATATAATAACTGGAGTTGTTCATTTTTATTGGCAGAGCGTGTGTCGGGTGCATCTTAATAATTTGCATAATCTGCAAAAGCAGAAATAGCACCAAATGCAGTCAGAGAGTTAATTTAGTACTGCTGCATTTCCTTCCTTGCTTTACTGAAAATCATAAAACGTTAATCTAATAATACTAGAAAAGACATAAAAGCTGTAAAAATATAGTTCGCTGTATTATAAATATTATAATAAGATAAAATAATTTTATTTATGCATTTCTTATAAAATAAATTTCTCCGGTACTCTGTATTGTTCCAATAATTAGAATTGAACATTGCGTGTACACGGACTTTTTCTAACATCAGTAGTGCAGTGCTAACTTATGATACATGGGATTTCCCGAAAAATGTAGCTAATTGTTTATTTTTTAATTACTGCTACAACACAATCTGTTCATTCTTTTATGAAAACCATCGATTTTTGCCTCGATTTGTTTTTTATCCTTGATGTGTACGTAGAAATCTGTACAATTTAAGAACAATTACCAACCCTATGACCTA
Organism: Catonia carolina; assembly: GCA_035578175.1. Taxonomy (NCBI): domain Eukaryota; kingdom Metazoa; phylum Arthropoda; class Insecta; order Hemiptera; family Achilidae; genus Catonia; species Catonia carolina. The sequence continues at coordinate 106,686,392 of JAQMRL010000003.1, forward strand.
ATGAGATGAGAATTATAATATGTATAACGTGTAAATGAGGTGTAGGCTCTGTCGAACATCCCTGAGAGAATATACTTCATTAAACCAGAACCACAAAGTACATCGGTAACCACTGTCTATTATTCAAATCCGAAAAACAGTTATTACCTTTACTAGGATTTGAACCAAGGAACCTTCATCTCAAAAAATCAACTGTTAAAAAGCTGACTCACGGTGACTACTTTACCACTAGACCAACTCGATGGGTACGAAAATAGTAATAATAATAATAATAATAATATAAAAATAAAAAATAATATAATTCAAATGCAAAACGATGTTACGAAATATTTAGTTACAGTATTAATAAGATAACTTCAAAAAATTCAATCGTTTAAAACTTGAATTTTAGTTAAACTATTGTCTAATAAATTCACTGCTAGTTAATTTTAACGTTCATATAGTTCATACCAGAATTCAGTCGGACGTTAAACAAAAAAAAAACAAAAAAAAATACCAGAATTGGTATTTTCTTGTTTAAGAGTTAAGATCTCCAAAGATAATTTCCCGCTTATGCATCAGAGCATGTTCAACATGTTTCTCATAGTTTTTGACTGGAATTATAATATTTTGATTTTAAAATTTTTAGAAGTACTCCAAAATTGTATACTAAATGCTCAAATGAGTCTTCAAATTGGTTTATACGATATTTTTCGATTGTAACAGGAGTGGTTTATTGCCATAAAGCCAATAAATGTTACTAAAATTTAGATATAATTTATTTTTTTAGGTGTATACATCATTTTTTAATTAACGTAATGCCGTATTCTTCAGTAAATTTTCGATGTTGTTTTACATTTTTTTCTTTTTTAAGAGATCAAGATTTTTTTACAAGTGTAGTAAATACTTTTTGTCATGAAAACGCTCTACTCAAATTTGTCCAGTCTCTGAAAATTTTTAACCATAAGAATTTCCTTTACCCAATTCTGCAACTATTTTCAAATTTTTTTCTCGAGAGTAAGTTTCAGAAGCTCATACTTTTCACTTCTTTATGTGTTACCAAAAAGACACTCTTTTCCTTTAGAGTGTGCTTTTTAAATTACACCTATACGTCTTAGAACCTCAATAGTCATAATGTGTGAGTAGTCCACATTTTACAAATTACTTGGAAGAACATTTAAGAAACAATTATATAAATTTACTTTCATATATGTTCTAATAAATTAATTATACATTCCTTAATAATTTGGATCATTTCATTACGTTTCAAGTTTTTATTAGAAAACACGATTTAATAAATACAGTTAATAGAATCTTTAAAGATTAATTCTTTTACTCTTTTATAAGATAGATTTTTGTGATTAAATATAAAAAAAACTATTCGCTTTCAATTTTCTTCTTGAATGAATTTGATTTGTATTGTAGAAATTATTGTCTCTTCCAGAACGTTACAAAAATAAATAAGAATGAAAAATATTTTATCCACTCCATTCCTCCCGCATAAACACACCCACAACGTTCGTTTCGTAACTGTCTGTAAATGGAAACATTGAAAATGAAAATGTTTCAATCTTTGTTCAGTAAATTGAGAAATGGAAAAAAATGTTTTTCATTACGTAGAGAAAATATCTTGGGTTTAATAATAAATAGTTTGCGGAGATTCTCATTTGTGTTGCTAAAAGACACCCACGTGTTCAATTCATTAAGTTGAGAACAGTGATTTTTATTATAAAATACAGTACCTTACTGTGTATGTGTACAGAATGGTTCAAAATTCTTTGACTCTTTTTTATTTTACGTCTGAATTTTTTGCACAAAAATACCTTACCCAGACCTAACCGAGAATCAAACACAGGACCCCTGATGTTCCGGGACTTGGAGCCAGTAGCACTGATTGCACCACGTACTGGCCCGTAACTTGTCACTATGTTCATTAAAATAATAAGGTAAGCCAAGTAAAATATTGTAACACCTAAGGTTCTTTTGAGATCTGGGTATAATAAATAATTTTTTATTCTTATTTGTGTACGTTGCAATCTGTTTAATTTAGAACAATAAGCAACCCCATGACCCGATGAGATGAGGATGATGTGTATGACGTGTAAATGAGGTGTAGTCTTGTACAGACCCAGGCCGACCATTCCTGAGAGAGTATGGTTAATTAAACCCCAACCATCAAAGTACACCGGTAACCACTGTCTAGTATTCAAATCCGTATAAAAGTAACTACCTTTACTAGGATTTGAACCAGGAACCTTCGTCTCCGAAAATCAGCTGTTAAACAGCTGATTTTGGCGACGACTTTACCTCTAGACCAACCCGGTGGGTCAATAAATAATAAACAGACTTTCTTCAAACATATCAATATGTATTTACAAGATTATAAATTACAATTAATAATTATGCTTAAAGTAACTAAAAAATTACAATTAAATTACTTACAGAACTTAAAGCTTAAACTAACTTAACTAACAACAACATTTAATACTTAATAATAGCCTCTTACCTACAACCAATTACAATGTTTACATTAGTACGCAGAACTTTTTCTTTAACGTACAATGTGTTCATACTGGTTTAACACTGTCGAATAGCACTTATTCATGACCATTGGCAACGTGAACTAACTAAACTCCTTTTATACTCTTTTAGGCATACAGAGGCTTTCTTCCGAATTCAAGAAGCAATAACAAAAAGGTAGATTGTACGAGAAAATAAGGAAATTCTGAGAAATATCGTAAATAAATCATAAAAGAGTACACACAAATACAAAAATTAGAAAACACTAGAAATTGTATAAAACTATATCATGAAAGAATACAACAAATGACTATTAGAACCGATTATCTTAAATGATACACCGCCGCTTCACCCTTTCCAGGTAGCAATGCTAGTCCCTTAACAAAACACTTTTTTATACTATATGTAATAATGCCACAATATTTTGATATACCAAGTTGGTACAGTACCAACTTTCTTATGATATTTAATAAAATTTGTTTATTTTTCGTACTCTTTATTTTATCCTCAACTGTATAATAATTACTAGTGAAGGGATGAAGAAAATGGATAATAATTGACATTATGGCTTGGAGCACACCACTCACTATGTTCATTAAAATAATAGTAGTAAAATAATAACAGTAGAGCTCCGAACGGACTCTAAAATTTGACGGTTAATTAAAATTTATAATCAGAATAATATAGATTAATTACATCTACCAAAAATATTTCCTACTGGGGTCCCCATTCCAGGAACGTCGCAAACGTTGAGGTAGGTTACCAGAAAATGGATGACAAGTTGTGTATATGTCGATTAAGTTTGTGTAATAATAATTTCGTCCTGAAAAGTCAGTACAATCGGATTGTCGATTGTTTATAAATAATGTTTTTTTATAAATTCGAATTATGCATAAATTTTGAAATTGCGAATTCAAAGCGAAGAAAGATATTAATAAATTTTACTTCAACATTCATAATTCTATTTCAATCTATTGTGCAGAACTCTTGTTTTATTTGATGTGGCTCTGAAAACAAAATCGTAAATCGCTGACCTTTAAAAAAATTCAGTTACAAAATATGAAATTTCACGTTTATTCTCGTGTTTTGTTATTATGTGTTTTATTCTAGATTGTTCTGTTTAAAAAACTAATTTTTCGTCAAAGCAGAGCCCACACGATTTTACTCGGTATTCCCTACCTACTCATTTAACGTCACAAAATCTACCATACGCATTTCTAATACCCATTACACACATTTACAAATTTAAGAATGTGTGAAGTAGTATCAGCTTCTCTGTATTTTGACGAGATATTCAATTTCAGTAGTCTTCCTAAAGGTGTACCAATACGACTCAATTTTTAAATATAAGCAACCACTCCAGTTAGTTATTAGTTATTAGTATATTGGTACACCAACGAAAATTTCAATCCGAATTGCAAGAAAATGTAATTTACGCTAAATCTCTAAATGATTGTTGACTAATAATAGATTTGTAGTCATTTGTGTGAACTTAATATTATATTTGAATATCGGATAAAATTGAAACTCGATTTCATTTTTTTCTAGAGTTTCAGGATAGTTTCTCTAGTTTAAGAAGAGCTTTGAAACAATCTTTTAAAAGTCATTCCCATGTAAATTTGTTTAAGTTTTACGTACAACTTTTTTGCAATTATTACTAATGCAGACGATGAAAAAAGGGAGAGATGAAAATGAGTGATAAAAACATTCCAGAACTGACCGTGAATCGAACCCGGGACCCCTAACGTTAAATCAGCTCCGTTTATCGCTACAACATGGGTCGGCCATGTAAAAGTTTAGATTTATTAAATTAATTAAGCTATAAGTTTAAATTTTTTAACTTTCTTTCTGGTACAAATTTGAAGTTATTAAGTGTCTATATACTTTAGAATCATCCGGTAGAAAAAGCAGTGGTTTAGTTGAAAGGAAATTTAAGCGTGTTTTTTAATGAAATAAGAAACATTTATTTTATTTTATATTTACTTTTTCTGACGTCTAATTTTGAAGGAATCTTTTTTTATAAATCTGATGCTTAATGAATTTTCGCTTCAGTAAAATCTAAAGCAATAAAATTATACCTTCTCCGTAGTGTAGCGAATAGCACATCAAAACCGCCGAGGTCCACCAAAGGTCCGGAAACAAATAATTTTGACAATCTCCCTTAAGGCCTATAATACGGAAGGAAAGAGATGCGCTTTTGTTAAATTTCGTATTAAGTTGGTATTTTCTTTCGATTTTGTAAAATATTTATCTTCGTGCAAAAAATGAGAAAAATGTTTGTCTTACGTCCAGGTTCCCCTGGGATCCAAATCCTAGGGGTGTTACTCTTTCTGTATGCTTTCGCTATACCTTCACTTATGCAATTTTTATTTAAGTTGGGTTCGAATTTCTACTAGAGTGTAGATCTATTTTAAATTTATGCCACCAAATTTTCATGATTCAAATTTTAAAACACAGATAACGGTTTAAAACACTTATATGTGCGTTTAAAAGTGGAACAAACAAAATTTTATGAATATTTTATTTATTTTATTGTAGCCTATATGAAATTAAAAAAAGTTTTGTAAAATTTTAACAACTTTATGCCGACCATAGTGTTGCAAATACTATACTCTTGTATTTATTATCCAACAGAACTTTTAAAAAGACTTATTCAAGAGATTTTCCTGAGAACAAAATAACATTCTGACTTTCTTTTTAAGTAACCTACATTTATTTTGTTACTATTTTCAATAGGATAATAGTACAAATTCCGTCCACTCTCCTTAAAGTAGTAGAGAAATCTCTGAGAGAGGAAGATAGAGAGATTACTGTTTAACATAGTATTGATTATGCAAGAAAGCTATGCCCTAGTCTTCTTCAGAACAATCTATTTACCAAAGTTTTACCATTCAATCTGTAATATTCTTCTTTGGTTTTCTAACTTTTTCAGTTTTCTCCATTTCTATGTAAAACCTTGAGGGAATATTTCTTCAAGAAAATTATATTGTGTGTATAGTCTAGTACCATTTTCTCATTTTCGTATATTTTCCTTCTTGAGGAATTAATACAATCTCTTATTACTATGTTGGTATATTTTTATGGTTTTTATTTCCATTTGTACGTTATGGTTAAAGTTTTATAGAATATAAAGTATATTATATTTTTATTTAAATTCACTACTTGAAGCTTTGTTTTTCTAAATCTAGATTTTTCTCGTGGTTTTTTTAGAGTGAAACATGAGAAATTTTCTGAAACCCTTTCTTTATTCACTGAAAAATTTTCACGGTAATAATTTCCCGTGATTTTATAAGAATGAGAAATTATTGCAATGGAAAATGAAACTATTAATTTTTATAGATCTGCACATTTCATGATCTCTCCTCAATGATAAAAGTTTAGTATTACAGCCATGCCCAATTAAATGTTCGTTATTCCTTCAAGAGTTACCCGGGTTTGTTTATAGTAAAACGACTAAGTTTTTTACCCTTCCACGAGAATATTTTTCAGCTGATTTAATATACCCCCCAAATCACGTTTTGGTCTACAAATAACGCAGATTTTTTTTAAGATACGTGTCTCAATTTTTTTTTGTAGGTCTCGTACATTATTGAGACTTTCTTCAGCAATTACCCTTTTCTATTATAAACCCAATCGTTTTCGATTTCGGTTTGTTTTTAATTACATTAGAAATAAACATTTAAAATGTTTGAAATCTTCTTACACATAAATGTGTGTTCTTTGCAGACACACGGGATGAGCTGGGTTTTTTGTGAAGATACAAAGTTCATTTGATATATTATCAGTTGACACTATATCTATAATTAGGTTAAGGTCACCGACAATTTAAGTATATACCTACAATATCCTTAACAAAAGACTAAATCCTTTTTTCTTTAGCTCATCATACCTGAAAATTCTACATACAAGTATGATTTGTTTGTTTCTTACCACTCTTAAATGTAAAGTAATTGCTGTTTTTAGATGTACGACGAATGCAGTTAATTTCCAGGGCTCAACTGATCTTATATCAATTAGTTAAAAGAATTTAAAGCCAAAATAAGAGAGATGTTTAAGGACTGATCCTGCCTGTCAGGAACCATTTTTTTTTTTTTTCTAATTAAAACCGAGCAATAAAGTCAAATTTCGTATCTTTTTACTGTCGTATATTACTTTATATATTATTTAAGTAATTAAAATGTTATCACATCTGTTCCCTTTGCTACCTGACTCTCACCATTTTCCCTCCCAAAAGAAGTATTTTACATTAGCCTAATGCGAAATGGCATTGTTTAATAAACAAAATAAATAAATAATCAATCTTTATTGGTCAGCGACCAAAAATGGAATAGACATCGTCAAATACAGTTATACGTACGTTATACGTAGTAAATGTGGAAAGGAACTAGTGATTAAAAATACAAGATCTACCGGGAATTGTACCCAAGACCTCTGGAGTAGTAGCCAGACATCCGAAAAATGAATAAAAGCGTTTCATTAAATATGTTTTCTTATTTTCTTAATTAGCAACTCATGGAGGAATCGTCTTAAAAAAAAGTGATAGTTTAACCTCCAACCAAACGTTAAAGCTATTAATTTAAAAGTTATTATAGTTTGTGTTGTTTAGGTCAACAGCTGAAATGCTGGTTTAAAACTCTAGAGGTTTTACTAAGTAAAACGAGGAGTGAGGTAGTTTACTATTGCCTTCGTCACTGAATACAAAAGTAGTCTATGCTTATCAGCATTCCAGGCCCTTCGAAAAGCATCAACTCTGCACCCTGCAAATGACACCTTCACTTTATTCACCACAGGGTCTGGCTGTATAGTGAAATTCATTACTTTCAGAGGAAATAACTCTGATAAGTGTCTTTTACACCTCTACTTCTTCTGTTCTTTATTAGTATAGTCATATAATTGGCTGACTACGTGATAAGAAACAGAACTATTTTTTGTAGCCCTGGAACTAGCAGATAAAGTGCAAATAATTTAACACTCCACCTGCCTGTTATGGGCGATATAGTTTGTACAATAATATTATTAATATTTACCAGATTTATTTAGGCTTTTGATTCAGCTTGTGCGCGAAAGTGAGTTAATCTACTTGTACATGTTTGGTGATTCAGCAATATTTTATACAGGTCAAAATTAAAAACAGCTGAGGAGGGGATGAAAGATTTCTATTAATCATTTAAGTTTAATCCAACCACAGCAAAATATGCCAAATCATTTACCAATAAGTTTAGAAGAAGAACCGTATCTAACTACGGTACATTTCCTAAAATGATTTATTCAAATTAACAAAGCAGAAAATTTACAAAAAAATCTGCCATTATTTTTTACCGTTTTTTTATTGAATTTACATTTACATTTTGTTATTGACGGTGCGTTTTTGTTATAGCCTACTGAATTGCATAATTGATTTATATCTGCTTTTCTGTTTTTGAAATAAAAATTTACATTTTTATCTGACGAATGATAATGGTTTTATCATGTCAATTTTATAAATTATTTCATTATTTCTATTGTCAGTTTCTTCTGTTCTTTTAAATTAACCGCACCTCTATCATTGTTAATTACAGTATTTTTTCAGTATGTTTTTTTAATTTCTCTTGAATCTAAAAATAAAATAAAAATGCACAGCATTTATTATAAAACAAAATTTTAATTTGCAATAATACTCAGAATTTACCGCTGACAAGTTAACATGAAAAATGGTTTCATAGATAAAGTCACTTTCGTCATGTTCGTTTTTTCTACTCAAATCTTAATATTGATTTGCCTTAAACTTAAACAATAAATTTACATTAAGTATGTTCTGTAATCGAGTACGAAAATATCTGAAAATTATAATTACTAATTTTAAAAATTTTATAAAAATTGCTGTAAAGAATATCAGTCAAAATTTCTTCCTTTCTTATCTTTTTAAGATCAGTAAATTGGGAAAGTTTCTGAAGATTATATAGCGTTTGATTGCTTGAAGAAAATTAGCGTTTAAAAATTACAGCCTAAATCGAAAAGTAATAACTATTTCACTATCAAGTGAAAATATATTTAAAATAAATGAAAAAAAATTATGTTTAAGTTCATTTGATTTTTTGAAGTCGCTTTGTCAATCAAAAATTTATACAGTTTATTTATTTTTTTTTATCGGGAACTGTACAATATTGACAACTACCTAATTTGATCGCTGTATTTTTGGAAGTGAATTAGGCATGAGTTTGAACAGGGACTCCCAGTAGAGTTTGTTCATGGATGGCTGTTAGCTGGTCACCATACAAGTCGCTTGCCCAACCGGTGTTACTTAACAAATAATTGCGACTTTCTACCTGCTGGGCTGGCTCGGAGGCCTAAGTGTTTTTTAAGACACTAAAAATAAAATCTTCTATATTAAAAATATTTTTTCGTATTGGACCAATAATTTTAGAACACATGAAGTGCCTTTAGAAATTCTAGAAACTCTTGTTGCAGTCCATAATCTCAGCATTCGTTCACCCTAAGCTTTTCTCCTTTCTTTCGTCTACCCGGCGTTCCATTTGTCTCTTGATGGAAGTCCTTAAATTCAGTAATCAGTTGTCTGCATTTGGTTTGATCCATTATATTTTTTCTATTTATTCCGGTTTTCTCAATAACCTCTTTGGTATCTTTAAAACATTTATCCGACACCTTAGGTTTATTGTTTAGTGTCTTAAAAATGTTTAGTCAACCGTTTGTCATCCATTCTATACAAGTTACCGTACAATATTTATTTATTAATTAATCCTATTTATTATTAGTCCTAAAAGATGAAGTTTTAATCTACTAAATTAGGAGTAGAAACACTAGTTCGAACTAAAGGTGTTAATATCATTGGATATTTAAAGTAATAAATTATCTGATTTACCTTTTCAATTAAATAATATGGCCTTAATATTTTCTTTTAATTATTTTTTTAAGTCGCATCAACATCTTGGTTATTATCGATTACTTTGGGTTAAGGTACGGTGAGTTTGAACTTGTAATAATTTTCCAGACCCTAGCCGAAATTGAACCCGGGACCTGCTGTTTGCAGCGTGGCAAGCTAACCAATGGGCCACAGAGGCGGCCCAGTGTTCTGTTTCTATGTTTCTAAATATTTTTGTTTCTATGGGTTAATTGGTTTTTATGCTCAGATATTGGTGGAAGGAAAACTGGAGTAAATTAATTAGGAAATGAGTTGAAATAGATCAAAGTAGGTCTTATGTTATTATGCCTACATAACCTTAATACCTGCATCTGACATATACATTTACCGCTTACATAAAACTTAACATAGTAGGTAAACTTTATATTAAATTAGTTAACTCTTTCACATAATTTTATGAAGTTTCTGAATATAATCAACTAAACTTAAACTAGATATGTTGCAAACAATTTAGTTTTATTATACTCCTTTAATACAAAACCAATAAAATATTTCTAATAAGAAATACATACTTTAGAAAAACCACTAAGAACCCAAATCCAAGAAAATAATATCTTTATTGTTATAACTAGTACGTGGTTTTGAAACTATATCTCATATATTGTTACTAACTCAACTTTGTTGACTAACATATTTTCTAAGTTTTTGTAATTCTTTCTTATCGATTAACAAAATAAAAACCTAATTTACACTTTTTTTTTGTCATCAGTCTCTCGACTGGTTTGATGCAGTTCTCCAACCTGTTCTATCTTGCGCAAGTCGTTTCATATCTACATACCTGTAACACCCTACATCTTTTGTAATTTGCTTTATATATTCTAATCTTTGCCTCCCTCTACAATTTACTCCCTCAATGTTACCCTCCATTATTGATAGCCCAATACCTGGATGTCTTAGGATATGCCCCACTAGCCTATCCCTTCTTTTGGTAAGATGCTTCCATATACTTCTTTTTTCATCCACTCGCCTAAGAACCTCTAAATTACTTATTTTGTCCACCCACCTAATCTTTAACATTTTCCTATAACACCACATTTCAAAAGCTTTACACTTTTCAAAAAAATTTACACTTAACTATTTAAAATTGTAAGGCTTTTATTATTATTGTTATATTCTGATAAGAAAAATATATTTTGTTGTATTTTGCAATATCTTATAAAAAGTATAAATCACCGAACATGAACCAAAAAGTAGGTAATTAAGAAGATAAAACAAAAATCTTATAAACGGATGTACTAAGTTATGATATTTATATTACTCCATTTATTTAATAATGAATTGTAGTAATTCTAATAAAAAATGCATACCTTAGTACAGATTCAAATTGTGAAATTTTGTGTAGGCCTACACATTGTATCAACGTTCTCTATGAAAAAGTACTGGTGAATTTCTTGAGTTCTTAAGTTCCAAAATGGTGGTCATTTTTATTATTGAACCATGAATGAAATGGGCTTTCTTTCCACTACTAAAAAAAATGTACAGTTGGTTAACATAGAACAATGACAATAAAAAATTTTACAAACAAAAATTTTGAAAAGTAATTTTCAATAAAATTTTCTTGAACTACATATATATTTTTTAACAAGTGTAACTCTTTTGCAATGAGTTTTTTTAATGTAAATACAAAATTTAAGCAAAGACGATAAGTCCGAAAAATAATTTTCTTAGCATGAATAAACTAAACACACCCAGTAGTGTGTTTAAAAACTAGACTAAATTCTGAACAAAAAACTAAACTGAACTTGAATCTAAAATCTGCATTAATTTTTTGAAACATAAGCAGTTGAAGCTGAAGATGACGTAACCATGATGGAAATGATAATGATGCTGATTATGAGATGACGATGATAAGTAGTAGAAGTAGAAAAAATTAAATGATTAACAAATTCGTAAAAGTATTTTTTGAATCGTTCCAGTCTGTGACTATCTTCACCGTTGCCGAGGAGGTAACTATTTATAAAATATTTTTATGATTAAGTACTAGTAAATTGTCTAAAAAAAAGGTCAGTTCCATGCCGTCGAAATCGTCGGATTTCTGTTGTCTAAAGTTTATGGCTAAAAATTTTTGGATGTTGTTCGAATCTTGAATGTTGGCACATGTAGGTCCTGGTGAAGAATGCTGTTTAATATGTACCAAGAAGAATCTGTGATGGTGCGTAAAAAGTTAGATTAAAACCGTTGTTTAATATTGGTGTTTGACATTTCTGATGTACACCATAGGATGGATTTCGTATGTCTAGACAGGTTTTAGAACGGATTTGTAAATTTTTCATTCTTCTTCAAAAGACAATTTTGAGTTTTTTCTCGTTAATTCAGTTTTTTTTAATTTGTGATTTGTTTACTTTTCTTCCAAATGAACAAATTAATATTTTATTTGCATAATTTCCGATGTCAATGAACTAAGTTGTGGTGACATGGGTAATTCGAGTAAAAATTTAATGAATGAATAACAAACATTACTGACATCCTGTAGAAATTTAAAATCGTGAGATTTTCAATATTATTTTTTCCATATATGTAGGTAGTGTTGTATGCGGTTAGTAGGTTCCCGAAAAATGAGAACACCGCTGATAACGAATTCAGGTAAAAAGGGATTGTCTCATTGCTCAGTATGTCTTCTTATTTTTGAGAGCAGGCCTTTGTATCCAGTAAAGGTTAATTTTTATTAGTTAAAAATAAAAATGGAATTCAGACATTTCGTAAATAAAAAGATATTCTCATTGGTGTACGTACAACAGAAAAGTTGCAAGAAATTAAGTCTAAGCCTATGGTTAAGACACAAATTTTATTGAAAAGTAGGCTACACATGATGGATAAAAAAGCAAATGAATTAAGAAGCAGACAGGACATAATTTGTTCAGATGATTTTGTTTTTTACTTAATTCCTAAAGATTGATTGCCTCGGGAAACTGCTTGAATGTAATAGGGCTTATCCTTTTGATAATTTTTTTAAAATTCAAAAACAAAAAATTCATTAAAGAATCTACAAATTTGTATTTTTAAATTATGTGAACTATGTTAAAACTGAATTAAATCAATTATTTTTAATATTTAAAGATTAAAAAATTATTGAAATCTCCAGGCGCGAATAACATTAAAATTTGACACATACTGGCCTCTATGGCTCAGTGGTGAATGCGTTAGACTGCGCTACCCACTGCAAAGTAGAAAGTCACGGGTTCGACTGCCGGTTAGGATCTGAAATCATTACAGTCATGTTAACCTAACAATTTTGTACCGTACCACATAGTGGTACATAGTGGTACTACATAGTGGTTACGAATAACTGTAATAGTTGATGCAATTCTAAATAAACTAAAAAATGATAGGTATTAGAAATTTTATTGTTTGTATTATGTAATTAATTAAATCATGAGTTGGTTTTTAGGCAAAATTTAATGACAAGCAATTTTTGAATAATAACCGGTTTTAAAATTTATCGTAACTTTTTTAATAGTTTTACATATAAACTAGTTGAAATATTTATTTTTCACCATAATGGGCCATCAGGGTATTAAATAAGAAAATTAATAAATGATAGAAAATTCTAAGAAATTTAATAAACGATAGGTAAGAATTTTAAAGAAATAAAAGGAATGCGAAAAAACGAAGAGAAAGAGTAAGCTGCTGTTAGTCTGTTATTAGAAATAATAAAGTGAATACTTGACTCTAGACAAGGTGTGCTCCTTTAAGGTGTGCCTTTAAGGGAGGCATTATTAACTACATAAACTATATTATTAAATGGATATCTACAAGATATATATTTTTAAATTAAATTCCTTAATAGGTTAGGTCATGCAAAAGAAATTAAAGATTGGAAACCCCCGATTGTATTAATTTTGTAATGAGTCATAGGTGAACAATTTCTTGTCTTCTAAGGGGAAACTTAGACATTAATTCCAAAGTTTATTAACCTCACATTTGTTTGTTAATTCAAAATCTTAAATTGTATGTTATACGTTTTTTTATTTTTTTTTCTACCGAAGAGCATTTGATGCAGATAATAATATGCACCTAATACCTGATTTACCCAAAACGTAAATGCAATATTATTACTTTCTCTTGCCGGTAGGTATATGAAATGTAGGTAAGGAAGTTGTGTTTTCATGTCGATTTTTCAAAATCGAAATCACTGGAAATACACATTTTCAGCAACCCTGTGCCAAAAAAGAAACATGTTTTTATCAATTGGTCGGTGTCTTTGTGTGTCTGTCTGTGTGCGGTTTGAACAAAATAACTCAAAAACGGAAATCTAACAAAATTTTAAATCGAACTTCAGTTAAGTAACATTAGGGGACACAACACGAACATTTTCATCATAATCGGTCAACCGGAAAAAGTAATTAATTCGTGCAATTTTCTCAAATACGGCTACTACGATTTTGTTTAAAATCGCCTCATTTATAACATTTTTTGTGCTCTACAATATGAAATAATCGGTATGTCTGCTGGAATTTGTGGGGTCTGTGTCTTTTTTATAGACAGACTGGCCTTAATGCACTTTATCACAAAGGTATATATGTAGTTAAAGTTATAGAAAATTAAAAAACCTAATTTTATTCCAAGCATTTTTTTAATATAATTGCAGCGCTTAGTTTAGCGTATTTTACCATAATTTACTCACCAAAATCAAGCTTCATCCTCTCATGACTAAAATTAGATTATGTTTTCATTATTTACATTGGTAAGAAAGAGTTGCGGGAGTGGTTAACACCAGATTTTTTAAAAGGAAATCATTTTTACTAGGGAGAAAATCCTTATGATTTTAGCTTAGATTAGAATACCACTAAGCCATTAAAATGGCATTCACATAATTTATGTATAAAGAAAAATACATAAACTGTCATTAGCGACTATTGTGAAACATTAGAGACTACATTGGGTTTTAACGCGTTAAAAATGTCTAGGAATTGACACCTGGACCTTCAGTTCCGTAATCTTATATTTCTTACCGATATATCAATGATTTATTATTACAATAAAAAATAATTTTATTTAAATTATTGTTGTTTGTTGTTCAAATCATCAGCCAAAAGGCTGGTTTAAACATGTAGAGGCTTTACTAAGTAAAACGAGGAGTGAGGTTGTTTACCATTGATTTCCTCATTGAATGGAAAAGTATGCTTATCAGCATGTTGGACCCTCCGAAAAGCATTTACCTTCCGCCCTGCAAATGACGCTTTCATTTACCACAGGGTCTGGCAGTATAATGAAATTCATTACTCTCAGAGGAGATAACTCTAACTAGTGTCTTTTACATTTCTACCTCTTCTGTTTTTAAATGCTTCAGTCATATAATTGGGTGACCATGTGATAAGAAACAGAACTAATTTTTTGTAGCTCTGGAACTAACAGATCGAATGAAAATAGTTTAACACTCCACCTGCCTGTTACAGACATTATTTAATTAAACAGAAGTAATTACGTACCTAAGCCATTGGTATTATTTTGTTAGAGCTCTTGATTATTGAGTAGTAGTTATTCGGTAAATTGTATGAAGAGCCGTAGGGACTTATGTGTACAAAGGTGGGTGGTTGAAACGTATTTCCTTACTAATTGTTGACGATAGAAACCGGTGCTTCGTACTACTTGAAGCTTATGCTTAAATGGTCGCCTTGGCCAGTTCAATTAATTCAGTTCTCGTAAGTTCGTCCGTTATTGATTCAAACAACGTTCGAATTTATTATAATCCTTTCTACGCTGTAAAATATTATTAAATTTACCCTGAAGTAATCTTATATACAAAATTCCGTCGTAGAAAAAACCCTTCATACCATATTAATTAATTTTTTATGGGATTAAAGTTATTTCTGTTATTTTGGGACAACATAATTCATTATAAAATTATTTAAGAGTTTATTAAAATTATTTTTTTATATTTTAATCCCTAATGTGCGTACGTTGTAATCTGTTCAATTTAAGAACAATAAACAACCCCATGACCCATGAAATGAGGGGTAAAAAGCATGAACAGCTAAAGTTATAAAAGAGTAATAAAAAAGCTAAAGTAATAAAAAGGCTATTATTTCCTTTTTCCCATAACAGACAAATTATTTGATTTGGATTATTAAATTATTTGCACTTGATCTGCTAGTTCCAGGGCTACAAAAATATTTCTATTTCTTATCATATATGGTCAGCCAATTATATGACTGAAGCATTTAAGAACAGAAGAGGTAGAGGTTTAAAAGACAAATGGTTTTCACGGTTGATAAGCTCTGATGTTCCACGCGTCAGACCAATCAGAACATTTGCCAGCGTTTGCCAGCATTTGCGGCGTTTAGACCAATCAGAACATTTGCCAGCGTTGTCAGATTGTGCGAATGTTTCAGCCTGACAAACATAACGTGCGCATGCGTATAAGAGCCGTAGTAGTTCACTCGTTGACATGAAATACTTTATAATATAATCGCTGGTTGTATGTTCATAGGTTATAATAATTGTTATTGAAAGACCAGAAAATGGCTGACAAAATATATGATAGTGCTACGAAAGCAAGTGTTGGCAACGTTGCTG
The DNA here is from genome assembly GCA_035578175.1 of Catonia carolina. Taxonomy (NCBI): domain Eukaryota; kingdom Metazoa; phylum Arthropoda; class Insecta; order Hemiptera; family Achilidae; genus Catonia; species Catonia carolina. The sequence continues at coordinate 106,702,326 of JAQMRL010000003.1, forward strand.
GCAAGTCATTGGCTAGTGGGTAGGGGGGGCAATGCGTACGTTTAGAGCTTTTCAGCCCTGAAAAATAGTTTAGTCAGAATTATCTCCTCTAAGAGTATGAATTTCATTCTATAACCAGACCTTGTAGTGAACAAAGTAAAAGTGTTATTTGTAGGGTGGAAAGTAGATGCTTTTCACAGGGTCTGACCTGTTGGTAAGCATACTTTTCCATTTAGTAAGAAAGGCATGGTAAACTACCTCACTCCTGGTTTTACTTAGTAAAGCCTCTAGAGGTTCAAACCAGTCTTTCGGCTGATGACAACAACAACATTATTTCCTTATTTATTATTATCTTCCTGAAGACTTCTGTTCTAAAAACCGTTATTCATATTTTGTTAGATATTAAAAAAAAATTGTTTCTAACCGGGAAAATCAATGAACCTGTTTAGTAAACGTAAGCTGCCGATATGAACAATTACTAGTAAACAATATGTTTATAATAGATTTAAATATAATTAAATCAGATGAAAAAGTTTGAAATATTGATGAAATGTTTTTTCAGCCAATAAAATTACTGACAAAAACTTTTAGCTATTATTATATTCATTTAATTTATTTGGTCGGCTTCTATGTACGCATTTTTTAACAATAAATTTTAATGATACAGAATTTGAATGTCTCCGTTCGTATAGATACAGAATTTATTGACTTCATTTGTTCATAATAACAAACAAGGTACGTAGAACTTTTATTTCCATTTGTTCAGTTAAATATTATTCAATAATGATATAATAAAAGGTAATTTTTTCTTCTTTTCAATAAAAGTTATGAGGGAATATGAGTCGATCTCAATAATAATAATAATAATTTTATACTCATTTTGATATTTATGACGTAGACAACCTTTGTACTGTTGGGCTTTTATTAGGCTTACTAAGTTATGTTATTGAACCCAATTACAAATTGAATGAAAAATAACATCCCATAAAAAAGAAACGATATAATAGGGCAATTTAATGAATTGAGGTCGTTTGTCATTTTTCCAGGACTCATATTGCGAGTTTTATTTCGTGTCTTTTGCGTATATATCGTGGCACATAATCAAAATATTATTTAACTTCAGAAATTCTTCATTAATTAACTCCACCATTTTTATTCTTTTGTATAATTCGGTTTTTTATATCACTTTCGCTTGAAAATAAACGTTAATTTTTGTTATTGTAAACATTGTTTAACCTTGGTTATCTTATGTTTAGCAACCTGAAATTTTGATTGTAAATAAAAGTACGGATATTGCCAAATTTTAATAAACCGAATATGTTTTTAACCAAAAACATTCCACTACCTAAAATGTAACTAGTATTTGTCAACAGAAAGAAGAGAGTGGCTTAGAGGCACAAAACTAGATGTATACTACCGTTTCAAAAACTTTTTTTTTTATTCAAAAAATTCATTGTAAATGTATGTCATATAATAAGAAAAATGGAGGCGTATATTTTTTTCCAGTGAAATGTTCAGGTACATGGAACCGTTATAAAATTATATCAAGTTTAGCAGCCTTAATATACATTTTAGCCCGAACGAGTATAATCAAAGTTGGAGACAATTTAAAAATTTACAACTTTTATTTCAAACATTTCTTTGCATAACGCTTAGTTTAGCGGTAATTTGTGTTTTTTTGTTGTTTTTTTTTCATGAAAAGCTGTAAAAAAATCGATTTTTTAATATTTCGGCCGTAGTATGCATTTTACGAAAAAAGTGTATAACCAAATTTATAGAAAATTAAACGATCTACAACTTTTGTTTTAAGCATTTTTCTTTACAGAGCCTAGTTTAGCGTAGGCCTATTATTAATTTTTCCGTATTACTAAGCCAAACTAAGGTTTATTTTCGTTTTGCATCATTTACTCATGATTAAAATATGGTTGTGTTTTTTTGAGGATAGTTTTTTTGTTTATTTTTAATGTATTATTACTAATGTTAAGTTATATTGGCCATTATTTGCATTGGCAAAAAAAAGTCGTGTGAGTGTTCAAACCAGATTTTTACGAATATGTTATACTGTACGAATATGAGAACAATACTAAATCAGATGTTTAGATAAAAATATTACTATGAAAATCAAAGTTTAAACAAATTGAAAATAATTATATACATTACTGTGCACTTATTTAATACGTAATAGGAATTATACAATCATAGTAAAACATAAATGTAGAATTTGTAACTGAGTAATTTATTGGGTCTTACTTTTTTCTTTGGGTTTTTACTAAAGGTGAAATGTTTGAGAAGTATAGAAAGGTAATGGTTGTTTCTTCTCCATTTTTGGAAAGGAATTAGATTGTTTCCATCAGTAGTAAACCCCTACAACTTCTTTCATCCTTTTTAAAACATTAGTTATTTTCTTCTTTTCGCAACTTCGAGGTAAAGTAGCCATAAAAACAATTTTTTGTTTGTTTTACACCCAACTGTCATGTTCTTTAAGGCTAATGCAAAAGGATAATGGGGATAGATAAAACTGAGGTGAAGAATAGCTAGACTAACCGGGAATTTTACCAGGGCCTCCTACAATAATAACCAGCTGCCCTTACCAACTGCACCAACCGGTTATAAAATTAAGGATATATTTTTCTAAAAACGATTAAAAATCTGGTGTGAAACACTAACACCACTTTCTCTTGCCAATGAAAATAATTAACTATATAACCTAACATTAGTAATAAAACATTACAAATAAACAACAAACATAACCTAATTTTAATCATGAGTGATTGATGCAAAATGAAAATCAACCTTAGTTTGGCTTAATAATACGGAAAATCACTCTTTCACGCTAAACTAGGCTCTCTAGAGAAAAATACTTAAAATAAAAATTATTGATGTTTTTTTTCCTATAAATTTGATTATATACATTTTTGTCGTAATCTATACTACGGCCGAAATCTTAAAAATTCAATTTTTTAACAGATTTTCATTAAAAAAATGTTTGAACACACACACACACACACACACACACACCAATCGCTAAAAACGAGTTTTTGGGGTTCAGGGGTCTGAAAACGTGTAGATCCGGTGAAAACTCGATTTCAAAAAATCGACATGAAAACAATATTTTCCTTCCTGTATATTTTTATAAGCAAGATAAAAAAATGCGAAGAACCTGTAATATTACGTAATACGTTTGAAAGACGTAAAACACAACTTTTATTATAGATTATCTTTTGATTTATGCTGGTTTTTTTGAGATTAGCGTAAATTTTATTTTTTGTTTTTACTTTGTATTGGGACTTCGTTTTTGACAACCATTAAAACTGTTAGCTCTCTTTCGGTAATATTTTCGGGGCTTAAAACAGATCAGCGACACCCAATGGATGTGGCTTCCGTTAGCTGTGGAATGATTAACTCTCATCTGGTCTACATGAAGTTACTTCACAGACCAGTGATGATGAATTTCGTGAAGTAATCTTCTACCAGTGGTTGACTGCACCGATCTCAAGGTTCCAAATACACGCGTAAACATAATATTATTGAACATTATTTACAATTCCAAAATTAAAATATTTTTAAGTGTTAATCTATCATGTTTCTTCTTGTCTAAAATTTTTAATAACATTACAATAGTAATAATATTTTTGTGTACGCCTATTTATTATAATGTAGTAAAGGATTTTGACGTGGATACAGTAACAAAATTGGTAAACACAATAAAAAAGGTAGGATTATAAATTCTCTACAATCTTTAATATGTACATTTTTGGGCTAAAATGTATATTAAAGACGCAATCTTAAAAAAACTATGTTTTTACGAGAAAATAACCTCACCAAGAATTTCAGCAGTCATGGCGCCTACCCTATCTTGTAGACCATAAAAAATTTAGTACATGAGGCGATTTTTAAAAAATCGTAGGAGCCGTTTTTGAGAAAATCGCAAAATAGTGAAAAATGACACGAATAAACCACTACCTCCGGTTGACTCCGATTTCGATGAAAATGTTCGTGTCGGGCCTCTAGTGGTATCTAACCTAAGTTTTAAGTTTCAAGTTCGTACGATGATGTTCCATTCTTAAGATATTCCGTTCACACGCACACACAGACAATCGCTAAAAACATGTTTTCTTAGGTTCAGGGGGTCTGTAATCGTGTAGATCCGGTGAAAACTCGATTTCAAAAAATCGATAAGAAACAATACTTTCCTTCCTGATATATATTCGTATAGGCTAGAGAAAGTAATAAAATATAGATTTACTTGATTAATGCAAAAAAACTGCTTCGATTTGCTGTAAAAATTGTTTATAAGGAGATAAAACTTTAAGTAAGTAAAACTACTGATGTATTTTGTCTTACTAAAGTTTAGTAAAAAGTTTAAGAGAGCTAACAGTGGAATACGACACAAATCGTACAGTTCCAAAGAAACAAACATTTGAACTTCTTAAAAAATGTTAGAAGAGATAACACAATTAAAATGAATTCCCAATACATTTTCAGAATAATACTGCGTTTGCATTAGAAGATTGTGTGTATGTGTGTGTGAGTACATGTGTAAGGTTTTTGTTTTGTTTGTGCTATATAAATCCATCGAAAATACAAAGAGATACACTCGAATTTCTATTCTATTTTCCCATCGCTGCCCAAATTTACTCGGCTTTCACTCGGGCTCTCATCCACTACATCCTTGAAAACATTTCATTGTGTTTGAGAATCGTGGTTTGCGAATACGCATTGATTCGGACAATGCCATTCAATGGATAGTCTTGTCATCAGTTTCCAATAATATGTTCAAAATAAATTCAGTCACATTTTGTCACCACCAAAATTTAATTTAAATAGCCAATGTAATTTAAGCAGTTTAATTTGTTATTGAAGAGTGTCAGGAGTTCATTCATTTTTTTAAGGTTTTCACATATTTATTTATTTTAAACTGTATTTCTTCATATTTTTTTATTAATTATTATTTTTCAAAATTCTTTTACCGGTAATAACATTTTTCTAGACTGGCAGAGAATTTCTGGCATATGGGTCACCGAACCGTAAAGAAATCATTAAAAATTTGCTGTAAATCACAAATCTTATCACGAGACGTATCAAAATAACAAGAAAACTTAGGAAAATAGAATAAATACATTATTGAAATTTTAATCTGACAGTTAGGGATGCTGAAGCCATTTTGAAAATAATTTTTAGACAAATATTTTTCTAAAATTTTCAGATGACACTACTGTTTAAAACTTTCTTATCCTGTACTTTCAAAATTCATTACATACGAATCGTTACTTATAATGTTTATTTCAAATTAAAACAAAAAAAGATTCTATGTTCAAAACTGAAGAAAATATATACAAAAACACATCATGTAAACCAAGAAATAACCGAATTCAGCTCTAGGATAGCGTGGTTTCAACAGAGAAACACAGGCAGAATATGCAACTAAAACTATTGAATTATACGTAAAATTTACTTTATACATTACTCAACTATTGTACAAAACAGCAACGCTGTCTATAGATGAACTTAAAACTAAAACGACAACATTGCAATGCTATGAAGCCAATCCGATTTTGCGATGCGACCGGTTCAAGAAGCGGTAACATCGTCTCAAAATCGACGATTGCCGGCTCTAGGGTTAAAAAAACCGAAAAATACATAAATGTTTTATAATTGTTCCTTGTTAAATTATTTCCACTCAATCTGCTAGTTCCAGGGCTACAAAAATAGTTATGTTTCTTATCACATGGTTAGCCATGTCCATTATATGACTGAAGCATTTAAGAACAGAAAAAGTAGAGGTCTTAAAGACACCAGTCAAATTTATCTCCTCTGAGAGTAATGAATTTCATTATACAGCCAGAAGCTGTAGTGAATGAAGTGAAGTGTCATTTTCAGGGTGGAATGTAGAAGCTTTTCAGAGAGTCTGGCATAATGATAAGCATATTCTTCCAATCAGTAAGGAAGGCATTGGTAAACTACCTCACTCCTCGTTTTACTTAGTTAAAACTTAGTCCTCTAGAAGGTTCACAGAACCCTTTCGCCTGGTAACCTAAACAACAATTATTATTCCTTACGAATTAACAGCAAAATACTAATAAACTCCACACGAAAATTTACAGTTATTTATTTATAATTTATTTATTAAATATCTGTCTCTTTACAAACATAATTTACATCAATTTAATGTTGTAAATAAATTGGTCAACACCAACATAAACAGAATATTGTTTATTTGTGCCATCTAAATAAACTGAAACAAATTTATTTTAAAGTGAGTTGCAATAATAAAAGTGACAAACATAAAATAATAATATTAGTTGTAAATTTAAAAAAAACTTTTGTTATCGAAAACTTAAAGAGAACTTTTTTCTTTATCTTTAAGGATTTAATACGTTCCCGCGATACATTAAAAAATATCATATTATTATTGAAATGTATATCGAGCAATTAGCAATAAGGTGTTTTAATTTAAAACGTTGAAATTTTTCTTGAAATATTGAGGAATAAAAAAGTATTTTTTTGATTTGATGTTTTTTGCGTATAAAAGAGTACAAAAACAAAGGAGAACAAATTAAACATGCGTACTGTTATGAAATACAAGAAGTAGAAAAATTATGACTAAAAACCAATTAAATTTACGGCGCAATAAATTTATGGTAAACCTTTTTTTACCAATTAAGCATTTTGCTTGGGGAAAAAATTCAAAGGAAATCTAATCTTTTGTGCTGAACTCTATTTAAAATGTAATTTGATGTCATCCCTTTGTTTACCTCGACCAACAAACATTACATCATTTGAATACAAATTGTTCTCTGCATTACTACGAAAAGTATCATTACAATTTAAATTCTTCTCTCGCATTTAACCTAACGGTTAAATCAATATTTATGTAATTACTTACATTAAGTTTGTATACAAATTCACGATTAATATCGGGTGATTATATTTTCATCCGTCTCTTAACTCAGTCCGTTGCTTTGAGTGAATCGAAATAATTTTTGACAGGTTTTAGGGAACCCTTATCAATAATTATCAATATGTAGGAATGACGTTCGACACAAAGCTGCGCTGAAAGCCACGCGTAAAGAAGAATAGAGAAAAGCCTGAATACGAGAAAAAGGCCTGAAATACAGTAAAATGTATTGGGTGATTGATTGGAAGAAGCTCCTCCGTATAGCTTATGCATTTTGCCAAGAGCCGTGAACAGACATTGCGAGTCACACCGCTACCTACCTACAGTACAGCATAGCTCGTGCTAAACTAGACCTCATGCGTTACTTAAATTTATTGGTTACGCGGAACTTAGCACTGTTTTTATAATTCTTATTCTATATCAGTTACATTTTTGTATTATTGTACCTGAAGTATAGCATAATATTGTAATAATTATACACATTTATAGTGGCTAAAATATGTATTATTTCGCATATATAAGTATAAATAAACAAATACACTATTCGACGAAAATATCACATCCAAAGAAAAGTATTACAAACGTTAAATCAATTACAGTTTAAAATTGTGCACTAACTATACATGCAATATGCTTTATGCTAATCTTTTACCTCGGGTTTTTTTACCACGGTTAACTAAAAATATAGTTAAAAAAACAGACGCTGTTACTAAAATGGCAACATGGGTATCAGTCAGTCGACTTTGGAAATAATCAAGAGGTTTTGTAAATACTGATGTTGTGCATGATCGTTTACGTATGCCTACTTGACTATACGTGATGGGAAAGACGATGAACGGAACGTTCAGCTGATAGTACGCATATCTGTTCCGCGGCTCTCAGCAAAAAGTACGAGTTCTACCAATCCATAATTAGCTGTAAGCTAATCCATAATAAAGATAAGTTAAAAAATAAAGTACGTTACACTAAATTTGTATTACCTTATCTCCAAGTCCAAATATCAAATCGTTTCAACCTTAAAGTTTGAGTAAACTATTCTCTAATAAATGTATTGCTAGTAAATTTTGATGTTCGTATACGAGCAGTCTACCCAAATATTAGCGCTAAAATCTGAAAGAAATCACTTTATTTAAGTTGATTCTCTAAAATTAATTTGTTGCTTATGTACCAGGGCATATTTAACATCTTTCTGACAAGTTTTCATTAGTTTTAAAATTTCAATATTCAAATTTGTAGAAATAACCCAAATTTGTATTCCGCGTATCTAAATTAGTGTTAAAATTGATTATATATTTTGTTTGATCTTGACAGGAGAGATCTATTGCCCAAATACCAATATATCTCACGAAAACTGATATCTAGTTGTTTTCTTTTGAAATAAATTAATGGATATAGTAAATGTATAATTGCGGGGTTTTTCATAAATAGATGAAGAAAAATATGAGTTTTACGTCATATTGTATGTGGTTTATTTATCTATTACCTACCTTAATTCTCCAAAATAACTAAATCAATTTCGATAAGTTTTATTTAATGTTCTCTGTTATATCAAATCAGTCGCTTTGTTAGTTTGTATAGTTCCTGACCTCCGCGCTGTTGAGCTATGTAATTGATAGTTTTTTAATAGAGAATATTATTATACCGAATATTATTATAGTACAATCGTCAATTTCTTTAAATTATATTTTATATTGCTGAGTTAAAAATAAATTTACATTAATGTTTTTTAAATTTTCAAAGTTATGGTAACAGTATAGATAAAATTTGTTCGAAAAATTCCTTGAATTCAAGCATTTAAAAAATTTATCCCTACAAAAAAAATGTATTCGTAAAGTGGGTTAATTAGTATTTGAACCATTTAAATAAAAAACCAGATTAGTAGTATATATTTACATTTATATTTATGTTACATTTTTGTTCATATTTACAGTAAAATATTTATTGCAATAACATTTTTTATTCAAACTTCTCCGGACTATGCTGTTTATTAAAATCATACACTTTTAAAACCTTTATTTTATGTAGACCTACACTTACTTTTTACACTTTATTTTTTTATTATTTTTTATCAAAATAAACTTAAGAAATAAAACTGTAAAATGTTGCTGAAATTTTTTTACAGTTTTTAATCTTTTTTCTGCGAAATGGGGTATTTTTTTAAAATAAATTATATTTTTATAAAGCTTTCTTGATAAATTGGTTTTTCGGAAAAGGAAAAGAAAAATGTGAAACGTTGGTGTAATTGTGTATATGAGGTCGAGAAAGGGTGGAGAAAAAGAGAGAGAGAGTGCAAAGGCAATTAACAACCAATAATTGATCGAGTGTTGCCAACAGCCACTCACTGATCAATACTCCATGAAGAAATTTATTCACGTGTGATAACACGTGCAATCTACCGAATCAGATCAAGTTAACCTTTATTTGCAAGTATTATTTATGTAATTTTAATTAGAAATATGAGTTTAAGCGTTATTACATTAAATTTTGGTACTTTTAGAAAATAATGTTGTGCCATTTATTGCGTTATGCCTGACCAGAATGTCGAAAAATTTTCATTAAATTATGATTCAAAAAATTCAACTGTTTAATAAGTAAGGTTAAACCCTAAAAGGTTTCACTGAAAGTTCACTCTGCGGTATTACCTGCAAACCCGCTTTGAGTTGCGATATTTTGTTCATTTGCTAAAAATACAAATTAAAGGAATTAACATACAAACCTTTACTCCATCCTTTACAGAGTTACCGCTGTTATCCCTGTTGCTAAATCTGCCGTTGTTAAAAAAAACCTACAATATCTCCAATCGAAATTCCTGTGCATTATTGTCAATGCCCCCTAGTACGTCAAAATCGAAACGTTACACAATAGCCTGAAAACACCCTACGCTAACGATGTTTCCCTTCTCTTACACGGACATTTCAAAAAGAAACTTAATATGATTTCATAAAGAAAGTAATTTCACTTAATGTGGCATTTCATGAGGAACTAGTGCGTAATACAGCGTAATAGAAAATCTTCTTTTTGAAGGAACAAAAGTATAAGTGCATATGGTGTTTTTACTTTTAATAATATTATAAAGTACAGAAGTGTAACATCAGACTTTTTTGAGCATGGAATAAAGAACAATGTGCATATGGTATTCTATAACACAACTGGAAGAACCATATGGTGTTGTATTATGGAGTCTTATTTCTGTTAGTATTCGGTTTTAAACATAGTGCAATAACATAATACCATTAAAAAGATAAGAAAAAGTAACACAAGATAGTGTCAAAAACTATTATGGCATAAAGATGGAATTGGTGTAGTATACTTTTGGAGCAAGCTATTATTATTCTGTTATCAAACAATCCAAACATAATAATAATTGTAGTTATGGAATTTTCGTACAAAAATTATTCGAATAAATTATCTTTCATTCTACAAAAATATTCGAATAAAACTGAACGAATAAACTATTCACAAAACAATATGGCAGACTTGAATATTCACTTTTACTATCCATCATCAAACGAATAGAAATAAAGATCGAGGCCAGTAAAATAAGAATAAATTAAATATGTTTAGTGTGCCTAAAAACCGTCATTTCATGATTTTTTTATGTATTTTTCATATATGTATTATGTATTTTTATATGGCCGCATATCGCGCTGTCCCAAATCGAGAACTAAACAGGCGGGTTTTGGGTGTCAATGAACAGAAAACATACGGTGCAGGATGGAGTAAGTCACATCAGTGAGAGGGAGACTTTGACTGAACAATTTCGACAGCCGTAGCGATGTATTAAAAACAAGAATGAATTAATGCATTTATTTGAATAACTTCGTTTATTTGGGGTCCTGAATAGTATTTTACTGTATCAACAATATTCATGCAGCGTGTAGCTGCTAGGAACTTTATTCGAATAAAAATTATTCGATTTTGAATACTATTCGTTCATTCCACTAGTATAATAATGTCGTCAATAGTCGAAATAAATGATACAGTACAGTACAATAAAAAAGAGAATCAACACATACCTACATCAGTACATCAGCGAACATACTGTGATTAATTAGGAGCGCCTGAAAGTGTAAGTTATGTTTTATGCCTTGCAGCTATGTACATTCGATTGCATACTCTGCCCTCTGTGATGTGTCGTCATTCGCATACTGTGTGGATAAGCAGACATCTTTAACACCACCTGTAACTACAGTTATTAAAATAGGATGAGAGTGCAAAAACAATTCATAAGGGAATTTTTTTCTGTTGTATTTTTTTAATTTTCCTTTTTTGATAAAGAATTTACCAATTCTATATTTTGTGAAGTAATCATAATTCAAACTTATTGTTTAACAATAAAAGTAAATGTTTAAAATAAATCAGCTGTTTCATTATAAAGGAAACAAAATTTCCCTGTTGGTGGAACACTGCAGGGAAATACTAAATTCAAAATTTCTCACAGCTAAATCATCGTGTTGGTAAAGTAACCGTGCTCTCACCCTATTTTAAATCTGCTGCACTCAAATAACCAAGTAGTAAAATTATTTAAAATATTTTTAAGTATCTATTTTTACTTTCTAGTACAAAAATAAATATTTTATCTTCGAGTTATTTTTTTAATGAAATGATTTTCTTTGTTTGTTTCAGGGCAAGACTACTTTTTCTCAAACACTGCTCAACCCCCGCATTTTCTATCATATCAGCAGCAGCCTCAAAGAAATCAGCAACCACAGTTTTCACAAAGTTTCTTCAATCCTGTCAGCAGCATATTCACTCCTTTCCAAACCGGTTCAACAAATGAACAAAGAAATCAACAGTTTCAGCCAATACAGGGAAATTTTGGTATCCAGTCTTCTTCATTTCAGTTGCAGCCACAAGGAGGAACTTCTGCTTCACAATTTAGCTCTTTCAGAGAACCAACACCTACTCAATTTCGAACCAATCAGCATTTACCTCAACCATTCCACCATTTCCAAGCACAAAATAATGAAGGATCACAGAGGTTTCCATTTGATATATCTCCAACATTAAATACACAACACAGCCAGACTAGATTTCAAGAACCTGCAACTGTACAAAAACCAGCATTCCAAAATAATCAGAACTCGTTTATTGGCATAAAAAACACTGAAGATGAAAATGGAAGAACCACTCAGAGTTATGTGAATGTACATCATCCTCAAGGTATCCCTGCCCAATCCCCTCCTCCCCAACAGAAATGGAGACAACCACAGCCAGATTTGAGGCGAAAGAAACCAGTTACAAATGGCCTACAAAACAGTGACATACCAAACCCAACGGATAATATCAACTCATTTGTAGATCAACATTTACATTTAGTTGAAAGCACTCGACAAACACCTATTTCTTCTACAACAGAATTTTCTAGCCTTCGTACTAACAATGTTGATAAAAGAAGAAATGAGATTCAGAATAATGGAAGAACAAAACCATCATCGACAAATGGAAATATTACATCCAGAGGGAAATTTAATGCTTATAATGATATCAGAAGTAGACCTACTGCTTCAACTGATTATATTCCAGACGTTGGTGAAGACATTAAGCCAACTACAATTCGATCTTTTAATAGATTTAAACCTGGTAGACTAGACAGTAGGGTTAAACCAACCACTTACTCCCCAGCTAGTTTCAATAATAATCCTACTTCAACACCAGAAAACCACCAACGAAATCGGTTTAATACTGGACGTGAAGTACGACCTCAGAAAAGTCATTCATCAAATAATTTGGATAGTTTTAATTCAGGATCATCATTGACAGATGCAGAACTTGAAGAGGTTAAGCAGTATAGTCGACCATTATTTAACAAGAAAAATCAACATAATATAATTGGTAATTTAGATAACAAAACAGATTTTGGGTTTGATAATTTTGAGAAACTTACAAAACATATACTTTCAAAACCACAAAAGACTAATGAGGAGCCTGAAGTACCAGATACATCATCAGAGAATTCTACAGAATATCTGCATTATGAGGATGTAGAAGAAGGTACTGGAGATGAAGAAGAACATCATGAAGAAAGTAAAAGTGAAGAACATCAAAACTTATCAACATCTAAAGAAATTGAAAGTTCAAAAGAATCTGAAGTATCACATGAGCATTTACAAGGTGATATAAGAAAGCCCAGTGGAAATCGAAATTCAAGTTTTGATGTTCTGACAATGCATCAAGATCATGCATTGGTAGCTGATGATAATTTTAAAGGATTTGTTGATAGTATTTCAATTGATGGTACTGATTCACCTCCACATCTTCCTGGTGAACCAGAAGAAAAATCTGAAGAACTAAGTGCTATAACTGTATCGGTTCGTTCTAGTGTTACAAAATCACAACCTTTATCATCTTCCACTCCTTTACCACCTTTAGATGATGACTTGACTTCAGTGGTTACAACTATGAGTGTAAGCAATTCATCAGAAACAATGACTCCACCATCTTTATCACAGACTAATGATCAGGTTGGTGCACCACCCAGTACTAGTGCAGATTCTGATCCAGATGCACCTCAGCCAACTGAAAGTTGGGTTATTGTTGCTAGTGTTCATACCAGTCGAAGTGTTTCTGGTGCTCGATTTCTTCCATCGGGATCTGTTAATCAAGAAGAACATCCAGCTGCTCTTTCTCCAAAAAGTGGCTCAGAAAAATCTGAAGACAAAGTTACCACTACAACTACTTCTACTGAATCTGATGAATCTAAAGTAGAGGAAAATATTCAAGAGTATAAGAACTCAACAAATGAAAATGAAAATGACTCTTTCACAAATTCACCATCAGAATCTGAAACCTCTTCTAAGCCATCACCTGTGTCAACCGAAAGCATTATTGATAAACTTGATAGAGTACAATCTGAATTATCTAGTGGAATATTAACTGGTGGATTTAGGCCAAGTGGGAATAAACTTGAGTTAGAAGTTTTACCAGAAATGGCATCAGAGAATGTTACAAGTTCTACGACAACTGAACCAACTACAACAACAACTACTACCACTTCAACAACTACTCCAAAACCAAGTGATGGGTCACCACCAGTTGTTATAAGAAAATTTAGTCCTGCTTCAAGACGGACTACACCGAAACCTATTAAGAAATCTTTGTTAGACAATATCCAATTTGATGACTTATCTGGACTTCTTCCAGCAGGATTTAAACCAAGGAATCCAAGTACAAGAAAATCAAATCACAATAATACTAAAGCCACTACTCCACTGCCAGAAAACATGCAATCTGATGAAGCTTCAAATAATAAAAATACAACTAGAGAAGGAAGTGGACGATCAACTGGTCTCAGTGGCATTCAAAATCAAATTAAATTTGAAGATGTAAGTTCATTTCTTCCACCAGGTTTCAAACTTCCGAGTTCTACCACTGAAAAACCAAAAAGTCATGAAAGTATTTTAAGCAAAATAAAATTTGATGACGTCAGTTCATTTCTGCCACCTGGATTTAAAGAATCAAAAGCAAATGAAAGCAAAGAAGAAAAGAAACCTACAGAAAAACACAACAAACTTCCTGAAATTAAATTTGAAATTCCTGGTAATCTTCTTCCTCCAGGCTACAAATTAAGAAATTCATCTTCATCTAGTGGTTCCAACAGTGGTAGCAAATTTAAACCAGCAGTTAATATATCATCACTCTTACCACCTGGCTATAAAGAAACTTCAGAATCCACTACTGAAAGACAACCTGATGTGTTAGGTTCAATCCTAGGTAAAGTCCAATTTAAAGATGTTGCATCACTTTTACCTCCAGGATATAATTTAACTGAAAGTAATAACGTGACAATTACCACAGATTCTCCAGAGTCAACTACTGCAAATTCTGGATTAAAAGTTGTTTTCCCCAGTCGACCAGGTGGATCAAGAAAAGCTCCAAGTTCATCTTCAAGAACTAAATCTGCTGGTGGAATTGGACCTGTACAACCAAAAATACAAAAGGGATGGCCAACACGGTAAGATTATTTTATTGAAAAATTTAATTCTTTATGAACCATACTAAACTATATATATACAATACTTTATGAACCAAACTATTCAAAAAAAATTACAGAATGCTTGTTTCAGTGACAAACAGTAACTGATATAAAACTCTCATAAAAGTCTACTATCAAAAGCTTAAAATGCCTGTAGCTATGAAACTGTAGAAAATTTCTGAGGAACCTAAGTTCATGACTGTCTATCAAGTAAAATTATGTGTTCGTATGTTTAAAATTTGACATACTGCTAATAATAAATACATCATAGTAATACATAGTAATACAAACAGATAGTAGATTTCAAATAAAAAGTAAGAAAAAAATGTAAACTGTAAAGACTATCCAGTTTGGCTGTATTTTAGTGGTACGTAAGTCAGTACTGAAAGACATGTATTTCAGTTATATAAGGAAATACAAATGCCTTAACTTCTGTTTCCCAGTACGTAGTAACTAAATCATTACACCTACCTTGTTTGTACATTTAATATCATTGCCAAATACTAAGCAAAAATTGGTAGGTTTGACTCCTAAGTAAGGTTTAGCAAAGCTCTCTTTGTATAGGTGCTACATCAACTGTAACTAATCAAAAAAACAGTAGGTGCTTAGAAAGATATTTTGTATAAACTCAGCCTGTACTTAAGTTTTGTTATTGTTTAGGTGATCAGCCAAAAGGCTAGTTTGAACCTCTAGAGACTTTACTACATAAAAAAGGAGTGAGGTGGATTTTGCTTTCCTCACTGAGTAGAAAATTATGCTTATCAGCATGCCAGGCCCTCTGAAAAAACATCTACTTTACACCCTGCATATGACACTTTCACTTTTTTCATAACAGGGTCCGGCTGAATAATGAAATGCATTACTCTCAGAGGAGATAACTGTGACTAATGTCTTTTAAACCTCTATCTTACTCAGATACTAATTAAAAATAATTTGGCATAAGTCAAAACATGAAATATGGTTAGTTGATTTTGGGAACTTTAGAGATATGTTTTAAAATAATCTCTAAAAAGTGAATCGTATGCATTAGCAGTAACTGCAAAATAGTCGGACGTAAAACCAAAAAAAAAATCTAAAAGCTGTGTTCTATAAAATACAATAATAAATATTTCTTCACACTGAAATTTAAATGAAAAATTACCTAGTATATTTATCTGTACAAATATTACTCATTAAGTAATCTTAAGTGATGTACAAATTTAAAAAGTTATTTAGTTTTGTTTATTAATTTATCTGTAATTTGTTTTTGTTATTTAGTGCAACGACAGAGTTTACTGGGTGGCCTACATCATCAACTACTCCTATATCGATAGAAAAATTATTAGCACAAGCTAAAGAAGCTGCAAAAACAACCACAACAACCGAAGAACCCACATCAACAACCACAACTACTACGACAACTACCACAACAACTCCTCAACCAACAACACCTGGTATTTGTTCAGAAGATTGTAATTTAGCTGCAACAATAAAATTAGTAGGTGGTGCAAAGTGGGTGCCTGAATTACTGGACCATAACACAAAAGAATGGCAGGATTTAGCCAATGAAGTTGGGACACAGGTAATTTAACCTATTTTGATTTGTCATTAACTTTATAACAAGTTTTTCTATTTCTATAATTTAAACTTCTGACATTTTTTTACTTTAAGTATGTTCCAATCTGTTCAATTCAGAACAATAAGCAATCCCATGACCCAATTAGATGAGGATGATCTTTGTAACATGTAAATGAGGTGTAGTATTGTTCAGACCCAGACCGACCATTCCTGAGAGAGTGTGGTTAATTATACCCCAACCATCAAAGTACACCAGTAACCACTGTCTAGTATTCAAATTCATATTAAAGTGACTGCCTTTACTAGGATTTGAACCACGAACCTTCGTCTCCGAAAATCAGCTGTTAAACAGCTGACTCGCAGCAACAACTTTACCTTTCGACTAACCCGGTCGGTCACATAATATAGCAGAAGAATTGTGAATGTGAGTTCTATCTATTTCTTCTATCATCCTACTCTGATGTAGATCCTCTCCTACTCTGTCATCAAATACAAATAGGTACCAGAAGTAGACAGATTGGATGCTTGGACCTTTTCATACAAGCGTCCAATGAATGTTGAATATAATGCAATTTAAAATGTTATTAAGCATTATATTTACACTTATTTTTAACCAATTAGTGCAGAAAACTA
The DNA here is from genome assembly GCA_035578175.1 of Catonia carolina. Classification (NCBI taxonomy): domain Eukaryota; kingdom Metazoa; phylum Arthropoda; class Insecta; order Hemiptera; family Achilidae; genus Catonia; species Catonia carolina. Next base: position 106,719,368 of record JAQMRL010000003.1, read on the forward strand.
CAAGCTACTATGCGTCTGTAGATAGTTGTTAAAGAACTCATTATTTTGTTAATGAAGATAAAATCAAATGTCATTTTCCAATGATGATAAGCCTGCTATCTTCTTAAGTAACAAATCAATAGTTTGTCATTTATTAAAAAAATAAGATTTTTCCGTAGTAAATGGTTATTTTGAAATAAATGGTCTGTTATAATCGTATCAAAGAGTTTTATTTTAAATTTTTATAAATTTCTGATTTTGGTTTAGATATAAATTAATCAAATAAATTATTAATGCAGATAAAATGAACAAAGTAGATACTACATAAAAGTACAAAGATATTATAAAAAATAAAAAACCAGTTATCAAAATATTGTTAATTGGTAGAAAGATACAGCTATGGTATTATAAAAACAGGTGGAATCATCTTGCAAAGGGGAAAGGATTTCTGGTATATATGTTAAAATAACCCCGTGATTGAAACAGCTAATGGAGGTTTTTGTTTTGAAAAAAGAAGGAAATCTTTTTTAAAAAGCTCATATTTTTATTGTTAAGTTTAATACAAACATTATTGAACTTATCTAAATTTATAAATTTTGTCTATTTGAAATTATGTTGAAATTGTGTACACGTTTTGCAATTTTAACCCAAATTTACATGTTCTTTATTCGTAGATTTTGTTTATTACCATCAGAAATGTTTAGTTACTTGTGAATTTCATTCATTGATTTTATAGAAAACTGCTTAGAACTGTCATGGTAGCCAGTAAAATCAATCTTCATCAGCAAACTTGATAGTTTTATTATTAGTGACATAACTCAAGACAAAATAAAATATTTTATTTTCTATATTTTTAATATACTCATATATTAATTATTCTTTTCCAGCTCGAAAATGTATACAAAAACTCTGAATCATTAAGCAAGTGGTATAGAAAAATAAATATTGATGCCTTCAGGTATTTCATTACATTTATTCATATACATTGTAGTATTAGAAGTTAGAGTTAGTATCAACCGTAATATGATGTTTTTATGGCAATTTAATAAACAAAATAAAAGAAATAACATAAAAGTGATGCCTATTGAAACTCTTTATTCTGTATCTACAACTTCCTGACTCAGCTGTTTGCATAACAACTATATTATAAGCCTAAGATTCATATTCAGTTAGGATCTGGAAAATTTATACAGAGAGAAATTGATAAAATTCAAAGTTTATACTCAAATAAAATAAAAACCTAGTCAGGTATCTTTCTAAGAAATGGTGCTTTGTGAATTTTTGTCATTTTTATGTATAACATATTATTTTGTTGTTGTTAAGGTCATCAGCTGAAAGGCTGGTTTGAACGTCTAGAAGCTTTACTAAGAAAAACGAGGAGTGAGGTGGTTTACCATTGCCTTCCTCAATGAGTGGAAAAGTATGCTTATCAGCATGCCAAGCCCTCGGAAAAGCATCTTTTTTCCACCCTGCAAATGACACCTTCACTTCAATTGCACAGGGTCTGGCTGTATAATGAAACTGATTAATCTCAGAGGAGATAACTCTGACTAATGTATTTTACACCTCTACCTCTGTTCTTAAATGCTTCAATCATATAATTGACTGACCATGTGATAAGAAACAGAACTATTTTTTGGAGCCCTGGAAGTAGCAGATCGAGTCCACATAATTTATCACTCCACCTGCCTATTATGGGAAATAACATATGTATAAGGTACTTAATATAAACCTGTCTTAAAATTCAGGGCTCCATACCTCTGACAAAGAGCTGCTTTGTTTTGTAGACAAATTAATTGATAACTCTTACTGTACCCAACCAGTTCTATCAGTCAGCTCGCAGAAAGTCACCCTGAACTATAAGTTCCTGTGGTTGGGCAAGAAACTTGGTAAAAACCTTGTCTACTGGCTCATGGTCATGTGCAACTGATGTACACAAACTTTGTCCGTCCCTCAGGTTTTGATGTAGCCTAGAGTCAGTTTACTTAGACTCAGTGCTTATACAATTATCAACGCACTGTCAACATGAACAAACTGCTTTACCCTGTTTATTTCACACTAAAAATCCATCAAGAAAGCAGTGATCAGAGAAATGTGTGTATATACATTAAAAAATTGTCCTTAATGTAACATAACCTAAAAATACAAACAACCTACAAGAGTGTAACTGGTTAATTTATTTGCATTCTATTAGGTACTACACAAAATTCATTTAAGCGTGTAATTTATTTTTCTTTCCTTCATTTACAAATTTTTAAATGTATAATTAATTTTTGGTAGAAGAATTAATCTACCAAACTATGGTTTCCATGTTCTAGGGCAATTACTGGTTACTATAAATTTAATTTTGTTTTTTTCTTACAGTGAAGGCAGTATTTTGGTTGACTATTTTATAGAACTAAGTGATTTAGGTCGCACAGTCAACACGGCAGATATGAAGAGAATATTCCACGATAGTCTTTATCGTTCGGCGATAAATAGTGAAGCTCTTATTGGTGACGCTTCAACTGCATTTTCTTCAGATCTTCCAAATCAACAGCTTAGACTTGGAAAGTTTATTGTTGATCCAAAATACACAGATTTTGTGGGTAAGTATACATCGTAGTTGCTGGTGGACATCGACCTCTATTCAAACATTTTAGGAATTTAAAAGTTTTTCTAAGATAACTGAAAACTTAATTGGTTTAACTTAAAGACTTAATCAAATTTTATAAGCATGATTCTTTATCAGTGTGTCAGGGTGCCTTGAAAGTGCCTAATTTACTCTATAACTGAGAGCTTTACAATTGACACTAGGACTGACTGCATAATTGAATCCACAACTTTTAGATGGCATACTTCCAACTCATCAACTCCTAACTCCCTTTCATCATATTTTAACTGAGCGTAAGAGGTAAAGCTGACTATGTTTAACATCCTTGAAACCAATGTGTAAAGGAATTCTTCCTTTCTCTAAAGGAACAATAATGAAGATGCAATACACATCGTCAAAATCTTATTATACCCACCAACTATCCAAATAATGCAATAGTCTCCCACATTTTAACAACTCCTGTTCATCCACTTTGGACCCTAGATCTCCAGCATTTTCATGGTGAGAGGAAATTTCAGTTAACATTACAAAAAAATGATTGTTTTGAGCTTTTCATTAATGATTTAAAAGTCACGAAAAATTAGGTTTTACAATGATTGGTAAAAGTATTAACAGGACATGAATTTCAGAAATTCATTTGTGCTAAAATAAACCTCAGTTTACATGTTTCTCTCATATTTTTTTTTAATATAAGCTGGCTGATCTTCCACATCCATACATCTGTAGTTTGGTAGAGCTATATCCAATAGTGTTTGTTACAAAATTTCAATCATTTTTACTCTGAATTATGAGATTAACACCACTACTTCTGGACTTGTATCCAGTCAATTTTTACTTTTTTATGAACTGAATCGATTCTACCATTAGAACTTAATGTATAGCTAAACCAAGCTAAATATTTAATTAGCAGAATTAGGAACTATAATAGAACAACTGTAAGATTGCGGATTAGATTTAGGCAGTAACTGCCAATATCGAGTGTGAGGTTGTCGCTTTGCTGTTACACTCCGTTCCATCGACTGTAGCTGACTTTGTAACTGTACTGTAGTAATTTGAACAGCGGGACCACGACGTGACAACGCAGGAAACAGTTGCCGAAAATCAATTGGCTATGTACTGTGTTCTAGGCCACTATGCTCCGCCTTCATCTGCAGTCTCTCAATCGTCCGAATATAATTGTTTGTACAGTCATGATCCAATGATATAATGACCGATACTGTATGAGTTATAATAACATATCTATACAGTATCTAACTATATGAAAGTATACATCAGTAGTATCAATGACTATCATACTGAATACACAGTACTGTTATACTTCCATCTTTTTCTATCACCCACATGCCAAAACCAAATAGTACTGCTAATGATTAAATAGTTCCTTAAATCGGAAATAAATTTTCGTATTAAGAATTTTTGTTTAAATTCCTAATGTGTGTAAGTTGCAATTTGTTCAATTTAGGAACAATAAGCAATCCCATGACTCAGTGAAATGAGGATGACATGTATGATATGTAAATGAGATGTTGTCATGTACAGACTCAGGCCAACCATTTTTGAGAGAGTTTGGGTAATTGAACCCCAATCATCAAAGTACACCAGTAACCAGTGTCTAGTATTCAAATCCGTATAAAAGCGACGACCTTTACTAGGATTTTGACCAAGAATCCTCGTCTCCAAAAATCAGCTATTAAATACCTGACTCACAGTGATGATTTAACACTAGACCAACCTGGTGGGTTTTTTAAATTAGGCTACATATACTATAAGGTAGGCAGTCTTCTTTGAATTATACATTTCATAACTCTGGAGGATTCTTACCAGTATGTATAAGGTCTTCAGTTCCTAGTATTTATAACTAAGTAAAATATCATTGAATTGGAAGGTATTTTACTCTAATTCAGGATAATATAATACAGTAGACTCTCAGAAATCTGGACTAATGTGGCGGACGGCCGGTCCGGATTTCGAAAAATCCGGATTTCCCGGAGGTTGGCAATTTCGTCTTTATGGCGAATAATTATGACAATAAGCATTAACATTTATCTGTTAATATAAGAGTGAGCTTCTGAAAAAACTTTAAAACACTGTAGGCCTAATAAATTACAGTAGGCTACTGGTACTGTAATTATTCAAAATACGAAGCACAAACATTGACTAAACTTAACGCTACTGTATCGTAATAAGATTCGATTGCACTCTTTGTAAGATTTGCAAGTTACGGATTTCAAACATGTAACAAAATGTGTCATATATGTCTCAATTATAGAGTAATTATAATTTATATAGAGTAAAAATTTATATAGAGTAGGTAGAAATTCATTAAAAAACCAAGTCTTAAAAATTGAAGAATTCATTCATGCTTTTTGTTGGTTTGTATACCAAAGTGGCAACACATCGTCTTTCTTTAAATTTTTAAAAGCTCTGGGTTTTCTTGATTTTCCTATTAATTTTAACCTTAGTTTATGACCGCCAGTCACATTGCTACAAGCCAACACCGTAACCCGTTCCTTGCTTTTTTTATAGCCCGAGGCTGAAGCTTCTTTTTTGGATGCGAGAGTTTTCGTGGGCAACATTTTATAGTTCAGACCAGTCTCGTCGCAATTATACAGCTGGTCACCGGAAATTCCTTCTTCGTCAAGGATTTTAAAAAGTAAGGTCTTAAATTCAGGAACAGCGTCTTTGTTCGCCGATAAAGCCTCCCCACTGATTTCATCGGGCCAATCCCATGAAAACTTTTTACTGGTTGTTAATTTAAAAGTTGTAAATTTTCAGAAAATGAAGTAAAAAAAAAAAACATCGTCCGGACTATCCGGAGTCCAGACTAGCGCGATCCGGATTTTTGAGTCTACTGTACTAATCTTTAAGATTTTATCACGTCACATTTTTTTCTGAAAAATGGTGTAATCAGAAACAAATTATTATAATAGTAACGATCAAGGAGTATTTTCATAAATAGTAATCTGCCATAGGCATTGCATTACTTTTCGAGATTATAAAATTTATTTTTTACTCTGAAATAATTCAGTATAATGTTTTTCAAATTGCCGCTAGATTTTGCTTTTCCAGTTAAACATGTTATTTTAACTATACTCTTTTGTTTATTTTCAGTTCTACCTAAACAAGTAGCTCCTACTGTTGGCTTAGCTGAAGAAAATGTATTACTGCCACAATGGGCAATTGCAGTTATTGTTATTGGGCTAGCTTCATTACTTTTTGTCATCATATTTGGTGTAACAGTGGTAAGTTTAGAAAATTTTATTCATAACTGAAATGAAATTCACCTATGTAGTGTTGTATTACCTGATATCCAATGACACATACATGGTTACATTTTCAATTCTTCACTACTTATGTGTAAAGAAAAATGTATATATTATTTTATTTGTCTGCTGCCACTATCCTCCCAAGCTTACTCTGAAATAAGTCCACCTTCTTTCCAGACAACCAACACCACTTCTACACTCTCTAATCTGCCAATCCGTTATTTCCTTTGACCACCTTGTGTCACCTTATCTGGCGACATAACCCGCCAAACTCCGTTCAACTCAGCAGCCCTCTTGATGACGTCTTCTACTTTAGTTGTCCATTGGGTTATGATACAGTACTTCATGGGTCACTATAATTTTCCAAACTTTTACAGGTAATTGAAACCAGAACTTTGTGCTTCACAATTTGGCATAATCCAGTTCTCTAAACATACATGTCATGGAAATAGCTGATCCCTTTTTAGTCGTAATGTTTAAAGGTTTGAATATGTCAGGTATAGTTTCTCTTTAATTATTGTTCTTTGTTTTACAGTTGGTAAATCGACATAAGAGTGCGAAGAAGAAATCTCCTGTTGCATTAACAGAAGATATGTTAAATGAATTGAATAAAAGTCATATGGGTGGATTAGACAACTACGGTGCTGATGATTTATACAATATGGAAGATGTCTGGAATGATAAACCTCCAAAAAAGGTAAAGCTTTTTAAAAATTACTTTACAATAAATAACTTTTGAAATTAAAATGCAAAAACATTTTAATTTACTGGTTTTTTACTTTCTCTTGTCCTACATGATAATTTAGGGAAGGAAAGTATTGTTTTCATGTCGATTTTTCGATATCAAGTTTTGAACAGCTAAAATGTTTTCAGGCCCCCTGAAAACAAAAAACATGTTTTTAGCAATTGGTGTGTGTGTGTGTACGCGCACGCACGTGTGTATGGTTGTAAACGAGAACGAATATCATATGAAGTTGAAACTTGGAACTTAAAATAAGTATCACTACAGGACCTGGCACAAAAATTTTCATTAAAATCAGTCAACCGGAAGTAATAGTTTATTTAAGCAATTTTTTTCACTTTTTAGCAATTTTCTCAAAAATGGCTCCTATGAGTTTTTTAAATCACTTCAGTTACTACATTTTTTATGCTCTACAAGATATTGAAAGTGACTTGTCTGCTGAAATTCTTGGGGGGGGGGGGTCCTATGCTTTCTAAATGGCGTATAATTAAAGGAAATTTAAAAAATTATCACATTTTTTTAAACATTTTCTTATACAGAACCTGTTTTAGCACCAATTAGTGATTACCTGTATTTTTAAGTCAAGCAGAGGTTGATTTTCATTTTACGTTATGTTTTTCATTTCACATTGTTTACAAATGACTAAACATAGGTTATATTTTATTAATTAAATTGGCAAGAGAAAGTTGTGTGATTCAAACAAGATTTTTTTTTAAATTAAAAACCTATTGGAGTACACATTTTTGTTTTATGCCCAACTGTTTTAAACCAATGGTTAATCCAGATGATTAAGGGTGACTAATGAAAGTGAGTGATGAAACATGCTACACCTGACTGGGAATCGAACCTGGAACCCCTGCCATAGAAGCTATTTACATTGACCAGTACACCAATACAGACTGGTCAGAGGATGGGAGTTACTAGATTATGATATAACTTGAACTTTTCGTGTTTTTACAAAATAATATTTATTGTTTTATTTACAGAGATCGTCTGGTTCATTACACGACAACAGCATGGCCAACTTGTATGACAGTTGGCGTTCTGAATGGAATGGTTATTATTACAATGCCTATTATGGTAATGGCAATGGAGGAAGCAGTACAAGTGGTTACACAAGGCGTCGTTCTGACTATGATACAAATTTCTGAATAGAGTAATATAATTATATAAATAATTCAATTAATAACAAAATATTTCATGTATGAAAACATGAAATAATCGACTGTTTTTAAAAAAACCAGTGATTCACCGGTTTTTTAACAATTTTTAACTGGTTGGCAAATATAATTCCTTAATTTTTATGATACAATTTTATTGTGATTGAAGTAAAGCACATCTTTTTAACTCAAGACAAACATTTGATTAAAACGTACTCTAAAAAAATAAATTTATTTTAAATTTTTATGGATTTGTCAACCATATAAGGGCTATTATGTATCAACATTTAGCAAGTTATTCAAGTTATTTATTTTTAAAAGAAATTTTTTTTAAAATAAATAGAAAACAATACGTATTCATTAGATCTAATACAAATGGTGATGTAATTTCTTTTGTATCATTAATTTTTTATCATAAATTCTGAAATAAAAATTTTATTACGATATCATTATAAACATAATTTTTTTAATTTCTTATAAGGGCAGTACAATTACATAATTTGTTTTAAAGTTTACAAAATTATTATTTAAATGCTGCTCTTTTTTAAACTTTTTAAGCAGGTCAAAACTTTTTTATTTTAAAAATTTAAGGGTTGAATTTGTAAATTGTAATTGATGAGGTACTGACACCTCATGAATGCATTTTTTTCACTGATTAGAAAAACTTGCTAAATTCTATTTTTTTCATTGACTATTCATTTTAACTCTTGTGTAATTTTATTAGTTGTGCATATTGAAGCCCGTAAATTATTTTCATAATTTAATACAATTTTATAAAATTATTACCTATTTTTATTAATTGTTTTGTGATATATTATCATTGTTAATTAATTTGTTTCTGTTGCATTTTATAAATAAAATTATATGCATGTATCAATTGTAAAAGATTTATACACATAATATTGCCACTACTATTGATGTGTTAATTGTTTAACATATTTATTGTACGGTATAACTGCACATTGAATGTTGTTGTTACTATTACAGCTTGAGAGTTGTACAGGAAATAACTCCATTTCATAATGTTCAAAGAAAGGTATCAAATTATATTTTAAACTCTACATATTTTCATAAAATTTATAACCAAACCTTAAATTATTTTAAATTTATTTTTCCACATTTACTGAAATACACTATAGAAAGAAATTTTTATTACTTTTGGAATTGACAAAGTAATAAAAGTCAACAAAAGAATTATAAATTATGTTGGATGATAACACAAATTTACAATGAGTTCAGATATTTCATAGCACATTAGAGAACAACATAAGAAGTTCATGACTGTTTTTTTTTTAATATTCATTTGCATAGCATGCAAGATCAACAAAAAAAATATATTCTTAAAGTTTCCTTGTTGTTTGAAATTCGTGCAGTGTATTATTGAATAATTTGTTTGATTAAATAAGAACTTACTAAAAGATTTGTAAGTACTTAATTAAAATATACATTTTGCCTTTTTTAATAGATGAATGAAAATTATTTTCTGAACAACTCTTGGATAAGTTAATGATTTTTACTGTACATATTATTTTATTCTATATCAATATAATGTACATTATGTGATACTTATTATTAGTTAATGAGGAATTTAGAAAATTTTAAAGATTAATTTTATAAAGGTTATTTCTTTATTTTGTATGTACAAGGCTAATTACAATGAAGTCATACCAATTCAACTTAATGTTTACCAAAAGGATGTTTCTGCAATGTTGAGTTTTACAAAGATGAAATGGGAGCCACTACAATTCTTTGTTTAATAATAAGTACTTAATATTGGCCACTAAAACGGTGCATATCCATGATAATTATGTACTAGATTTTAATAAGATACTAGATATACTAGTGAAGAACTTTAAACAGAAAAAACTAAACTTCTGGGTAATAATTTGTGATTTTTTTTAAATGTTCTTCACTATGGTTTCTAGCTGTTTCATTTCAAAGCAGATTTAGAAACAGCAGGTTCATTCTAGAGGACCCAAGATCAAAGTAATGGAATGCATCTTCAACTACTTTTAAAACTTCTTAAGACTCATCTTCTCATATTTTTCCATATTTTTAATACCTTCCATCAGATTCCTCTTCATCATTACATCTAATAAAGGTACTCTAGCATCATTTGATTTATCTCTTTACCATCTGTATCTTCTTCATATCATAGAATTCTCATGAGAAGTTCTACATGTTCTTCTCAATTGTCTATATCTTCCTTTTTATTCTTCGAAAATTAATTTCCTTAATCGAATAGCTTTCTCCAAGAGTGAACAAGAGTAACTGGTTTAAGTTCTTTTCAAGAATCGCTCCACACATCCTGCTCCACCAAGCTCATTCTGGCAGGGTTGTTAAGAAATTCAGAGTGTTGAGTTTATGAAACTATATTGTACATCTCTTTACCTGTTTGATATTTTATTTAAATCCCATTCAAATTGTGATAATTGATTTTGTTCAATATTTTAAGTACCTACGTGCTTCTAATACGCTATGTCAGATCTATAGGCACGTGCAAAAAATTTCAAAAGAAAATACTTATTACTAAACCAAGCAAGGTATTTAATTAGTAATATTATGAACTAATGGTGTTGAGTACCATCTTCATGAATTTTCTTAATAGCCCTCATGTTTACTGATTACTGAACTAATCTGTTTAATACATTAAATGTTGAGCAATTATGAGGGATCTGTCCTGCCGGGCTGATTACTCATACAGTGTGTTCTCCGCTTACTTTATTTACAACTGTACGTCACTTATATTTTTTTAGAACATTTTTATTTGCGACCTATACATGGATTTATGTTTGCAAATAACATAAAAGTAAACAATTCAATTTGTTTTTTTTGAAGTCGCATCAACTGCTTGGAAATTAGCGACTACGGTGGATTATGTAACTGCGGGATTTGACAAGTGAAAATTTCCAGACCCTGTCCGGGAATCAAACCTGGGACCTTTGCGTGGCATGCACTAACCATTATGCTACGGAGGCACCCTTAAGATTTTGATTTTGATTTATTTTCACCCTTATAATAAATGTATTTCTTGTTTGAATGTTTCTATTTACTGTTACAATTTGTGTAAGGTTATAATTTTAAACTACAAATAATATATTGTTAAAGTAAATCCGAAAGTCTAAGCTACTTTGCATTGATACCTGTAAAAATATTAAATTCACAGCTTCAACTGTATCCTGAAAACCCAATAAAAATACTGTACGAGTATATTGTACAAGGGTATAAGATCGTGTGATGAAAATTCAAAAACAAACTGTACGGTTACAAAGAGACAACCTTTCTGAGGGCTATACAATTGCAACAAACTGATAACCGACAGGCGGTCTCCCTCCAGAATTACTTAAAATGTTAACAAAACAGAATCCGCTAGAAGAGGGTAGCCTGGTGGTAACACCTACCCAAGACACTGAGTCCCTAGCACTGAATGTGTTAACGGAATGATCAGATATCATACAATTTTTTGCTATATAAAGATGCATGCCTTTCTACAGACATAATTGTTAGAAGCACACAATGAATATAATTTATACTAAATATGTACTAAAATTAATTACCCTCGTTAATTAATAATAAGTAACATTGTTGTAAAGGTGCCGTAATTGTTTAATGTATTTATTTAATAAGGATATAAAATTAACGTGTTATGCCTAATTAATGTTAATGTGTTTTATGTACTGCACAAATTAAATTTTAAAAAATATTATAAATGTATTATGAATGAGAAGAATTTAATAATATGTATGTTAATGTAAGAGAAAACATTTATATTGATGTATTTTTTTATTATTATTATTTTCATATGATGTTAAGATATTAATGTCAATGTCAATTTAATATTTATTATTATTATTTTAGTAAAAGATTAAATTTATTAGATATTATGTAGAGTATGTAGTGTCATCATGTAAATTTAAATTGTGCAATTTATTAATTCTGCTATATAACATTTGAACACAGAAAGGAAGATTTATTTTTAAAAAAAAACCATAAGTTACTCATTATTAAAAATTACAATAAAATACACTAAAACCTTTTTTGTCTGAAGTTAACATTTTTATCAGATTATGAACAGAAACACTCTTTAATAAGTTTTTTAAAAATAAACAATTAGTATTAATGTATACTTTTTATTTTTGTTTAAAACGTCATAAATTGTATTTTCATACATGTACATAATTAGAGGAAACTTCATTTTAAATTTTGTAAAACTTATTCCTGATGACACTACATCTTTACATCTGTTTATTAATGAACCATCCAAATTTTTAAAAAAAAATTTAAATAATTAAAATATTAAAATTATTTGTTACCGATTGATTACCATATGAAATTATTGTTGCAAATAAATTAAATTAATTAAAAAAAGTAATTTATTGTTGGAACATACTTTCATATTTCTCTATCGTACCATTAAAGAAAAAAATCTATAAACTTAGTTAGATACTGTTGACTTATAATAAATTTAACGATAATTATTAATATTAAGCTCAATATATTTTTAGTATGTATTTTAAAATTTGTAATTGTTAGGATAATATTTATGTATGTTATATCAATGAATATTAATTATTACTATTGCTCTATTGTTTCATTACAAAACAAATATTTTCTTTGATTTTTCTTTTTCTTTTTTTACTTTTGTAAAGTTCGCTCTAGTCAAATCGGCCAATTTATATAACTGTAAGCGAACAATTTTTAAGTATGATTTAATAATATATTGTGACTGGAATAATAAATACAAAGTTCTCATATTTTTTAAACTTGAAACATTTAATTTAAATTCAGTTTCATAAAATTTATATCTAATTTTAGTTCAGTGATTAAATTTATAAACGAATAGACTCTAAATTTTCTAATTTATGAAATTGTAAAACTAAATTGTAAGTTATGAATATAAACGTTTAACAGATTTGTACAACTTAAACTTAATTCCCTAAAATCTTCATTACTACAGTATCTCCAGCCTGAAGTCTCTCACAGCCAACTTTATACCTCCAACGCTTCATCTGAAAACACTTTTTTCATAATGTTATTGCTGTTTAATCATTCAAACAAAGTACCTGCACTCCCAAATTAAAATCTGTCTTGAACACAATTTTCCATTGGGTTTTCAAAAGATATTCACTTTTTACAGGTTAATGCAAGAGCTACCGTGCGAAAGATAACGAGATTTTAATTTTGATTTTATCAAACATCCTATGTAGGATTGTCAACAGCCGTATTATTTAACATTGAAATATATATTTCTAACTGCGAGAATACAGTAACAGAAAATATTTACCAATGTTTATAGCGCTTTCATGTATCTTGAACACATCTTCAGTAAATTAATTTGTTTTAAATATTTCCACATAAAAATTTAAAACTTCCTACTCCTACCATGGTAGATAAGGAATAGTCCATAAACAAGATTTTTATATCATTAGAGAAAAATTGAATGCAGTATATATATACTTCAATATTCTCCCTCATAAGAATCTTTCATTCATTCATTCATCCAGAAATCTTAGTAATGCACTTCATATTAGAACTGTTAAGCTGACAGTCACTCAATCAAGTGAACGGCTTACTTTCAACTCTCGATGAATGCAGTGTAGGTAACTATTTTCTGTAATTTTAGAATTTCAAGAAATTTTCCGGAAAGTCTTTGTCTTTAATAAAAAACAGAATGTTATTTAAACTTGAATATAGAAAATTCTACGTACAACCAGTTTTATCACTATTTTTTTAAACTTAGTCATAAATTTATTTTACTATTTCAGGAAATGATAATTTCTATTTCTATTCGTTTTAAATTTATGAACGAATCAGTAAATTTATTAATAAAAATATGCAAGGAAACCTTAAGTATAGAAACAGATAAATTTGACCAAACTGGAAATATTTAGAAAATAGAAACTATTGTAATTTTTTACAAATTACCTTAATGTGCTAAATTTCTCTTCACCATCTTTATTTCACATTATATCGTATTGTATGACTATTATGCCATTTAAACATAAAAACTAAACTCAAGGTGATACATCCAAAATATCTGATAAATTAGATAAAGTTACAATAACAATTACAATTCCATTAACTTTATTCTTTTAAGTAAAATCTAGTTTCATAAAATTTAAATGGTTCTATACTTATTAGGTATTCTATATTATAAAAAACTTTAAAAGTATTTACTGTGTTTTAATAAAATATTTAATTTATAATAATTAATTATAAAAAAAATCAGAATAATTCTGATATAATCAGAGTATTATTGTACCTAAATTACAAATATATTTTATTAAATATATGTATATGTGTGTAAACGTGAGTGAATTTGTCATAAATTTATTCCTGCCATTATTTTTTATTATGAATTAAGTTAATTTTATTATTATATTTCGTATATTATTAAGTATTTTAAATTATATGGTAAATATAATTAAAGATTTGAGAGGGTGTCACTATATTTTTATTCTGTACTATCAGTGAAAAAAAGAATAATAATAATTTATATTATATTACTAACAATAAGTTAGATTAGGTGAACTTTATCAAATCCATATTCCTTTAAAAATGATTTATACAATCATTTCTGTTGATAAATTTAGGCCCTACTATTAATAAATTTTGATGTAACTAATTATCATGAAAATCTTGATTTAAGTCACTTAAATAAAGTTAACTATATTTATTACTTAACTATGACCACATAAAATATGTGATTGATGTACGTGTAATACCAGTACTAATCGTAACTTATCATAATCAGTACTCATATTCCTTTAATTTTTTATACCCTCTCAGAATTATTATTATTTAATGTTTACTGTAGGCCTACTGTTTTATAACCCCATTTATGTGAAACCACCATAAAATTAATTTGAGTAACCTTTTATTTTTATATCTTTTTATTTAACAGTTTGTTGAATTCCTTTTTGTCTTCTGTTTCGTTCACGATCATTTGCACTTCATTTCTCTTTTTCTATTTTTATATCTTTTTCTTTAACAGTCTGTTGAATTTCCTCTTTGTCTTCTGTTCGTTCACGATCATTTACTTAGCTATCTACTTAGCAATTCATTTCTCTTTTTCAGTACATATATAATTAGAATTAGATATTATCTAATTCTTGTATGACATTTTCCATACTCTGCTCATATGCGAATACTGAAGAAATCACATATACTAATTTATTTTATCATTACTATTTTAAATTATTATTAACCTGAAATTTCCATTGGTAGTTTCAAAAACTGCAAATTGAAAACGAAATGATGTTCATATTTCTTATTCTTGATATACACTTTGATTATATTTTAGATTACCTAATAACAAAAGTAAAAAACATAAAACAGGAAAAACAATGTTGGTTCGAACAACTGGGGTTATATTTCATTTTGTTTTATGTACTTTAAATTGTTAATTAAATTTAGCATTAGTAATTTATTTTTAATGTATATTTTTTGTATTATTTTACTTTATATAGTTTACTAGATTAGTAATAAGCGTAAAACATTTTTATTACCATATTTTTATTTTATTATAACAATAATTTGTAATTAATTTATTATATTTCATTAATTTCTTTATACTGTACTTTTGTTAGTTGATTATTATAGTGCTTTGATAATTACAATATATTATGAGATTACATAGCCTAATGACTTTTATAATTTGTATTTTTGTTTTTATTAACATCATAATGTATCTGCTTTTATATGTTATACTGTACGTAATTTTTTAATTTTTATTTAATTAATATATGGTCATTTGTTTTTAGTTTTAACAAAAAAGCACTTCTAGAAAATTAGCCTCATAGTTTAATAACGCTGTACACATAATACTTTTCTAACTACTTCCTATTCTTTGTTTAGATACAATTTTCAAAAATAAAATATTAAAATGTTTTCCATTAAAAACTTATGGGTTTTAAGTTTCTTTATACTTATTATTGTATATGTACAGTATTTAACTTCAAAACCAGACAAATAACTTGCGTTAGCAAATATTTTACAGGATATCATTTTCTGACACAGGAGGTAATCGACTCTGTTCCTCAGAATGGTCTTATATAAGAAACATCCAATATCAAGACATGTAAAAGTATCTTACAGTGCTCACAGTTTTAAACGCAGTAAAAAAATCTCATCAGTCACTAATAGTTTTATGTTGATTCAGTAATCTCAGCTTAAAAATCTTAGAAATTATTTTCTGGATATTTTTTGAAAAGATTTACATTTAAAATTTTGCTCGATATAATTATAAGTGAGGAAATAATGGTTACTGGTTACTTTACATGTTAAATATAGGTAGTAAAAAAATTTCATGAATATTTTCTAATGCTTGTTTCTTACTTTTTAATATCAAAAATTAAGTAAAATGAAACCTTTTAATCACTTGTTCTACAACAGGTTTATATTATTTACACATGACGCATTTTCATATTACTCGGAAACAATAGCATAATATTAAACCAAAAGCTAAGTTAGGCTAGATTAAATTCCTGTGATGCCACAGCATAGCCACTTTTGAAATCTACTCGATTACTAGTTTGTTACACAATAAGATAATTTTTTTTTTTAATTTAAAGTCGCATCAACAGGTCAGTCATTAGCGACTACGGTACAATATTTAATGGTGGGTTTTTTAACTATGTGAAAATTTCCAGATTCTGGCCAGGAATCGAACCTGGAATCTCCGCGTGGTAGGCTAGCGCGCTACCACTACACTATGGAGGCAGCCAAGATAAATTTATTGTATAATTTAATCTTTACAAATTTAGAAACCAAAATAATAATGCATAAGAGTTATTGTACAATATTTTTGAAAGGTTCTGTATTTGACTCACACGTATATCTATACACACACACAATTGGTACCATAAAATTCTGGTTTCTTTTCATTAATTTTTTTTGGCAAATATGAATTAATGTGACTCTCCTCTAATTTCTGATATTTTTTTAAATTGCTATACAGGTTTTTAATGGTTGTTTGTAAACTTTTTAATGCACAGTAATTACCTTCGATATATTTTTAAACCATTAGTAATGGCGCGTAGAAACAATTATAATCTATTCATTAAGTAAATTACATCAGCAACCATGTAAAGGACATCCATTTGTTCAACCAATTGCAGTAAGCATAAAGTAATCTTGTCACCTCATTGCAGAACCAGTGAAAAGTCACTTTCAAAATATTGTTTAGAAATAGGTTAAAAGTCATTTATGCACATTAAAAACCTTAGAATCAGCTATTGTAAACCTTTATGTACCATTTATATAAAGAAAAATTAGATTTGTAGGAGAGCTGCATAATTACCATTTTTTAAACTACCTATTATTTTTTTCAAATTACAAGAAGTATTTATTAAAATTTAAAAATATTATGCAATTATTTTTTAATGTTCGTTATTGTAGTTTATAAAGAATTATTTTATGTGTATGCGATATGCCGTAATGAAAATGTGGCTTTGCACGAAAGTAATGAAATTTTTTAAACATATCACAAATTGCTTGGTCCAATAGTCAGTGCTTGGTTTATTATACCGATTTGGTATACGGTATCTAGTAAATTATTACAGTAGTGTAAAATTGATGCTAGCATAGAGTTGCCTTTTAAATAATATTATTATAAATTACAAAATGCACAATATTAATATAGTTATATAAATTAATATTTTTCTTTTATTATTAATTCATTCAGCTTGTCACTGAAATCTTTAATTTTTTGACTTTTATTTGCAGTGTGTAATAAATAATATATTTTAATCATGTATTTGAACTTATTACTTTCTCACATATACATGAAATACAGAAAAGTTTTGTAACCGTTGAAAAATTTCACAATAGATTTTCATTGAAAGAAATATAATAATATTCTTAATATAATACACCAAAATCTTTTGTAATATAACCAGTTTGTACATTTACACTCTGAGCTACAAAGGGTGTATTGTTTCAATAATGTATTCAAATGTCTTCAAATGTATTCAAATGTATTCAAATTATCTTTCACATTTAAAAATAACTATACTTCCAAAAGGCACAAAGCCAGAGAATGGAAATTCAGATTTCATACCAGACTAATATATCCCAATTCCCCAGACTCAGCCCCCCCCCCAAACCAAAATCCTGGCTACATCCCCGACTTTCAAAATCCTGACAAATAGGTAAACCATGCATTTCAAGATTTATTATTGTTTAAAAAAATTATCATAGTTAAAAAAATTACAATTATAATTCACTAATGTTCTATACAGATTATTTTAAGCTACTGAGCAAATTGTTGAAAAATATTTCTTACTAAAAATTCCTATCCTTGTCATATTAGAAACACTGCTTACAAGAACATTTTTGAGTAAACCGACCAAAGGGATAATTATAATAAATTTTTTAGTAAATTTAAAGGCACATCAACATTTTCATCATTAATGATTATTTTGGGTTATGGAACAGTGGGTTTGAATATGTGATGATTCCCCAGCTAGGAATCAAACTTGGAACCTCCGCATTTCAGCATAGCACGCTAACCACTGAGGCATGTAGGCGGGCACAAAGAATATTAATTCTTGTGGTAAAGGAATGAAAATACAAAATTGTAATAAACTTTTCTTATCAAATTGCATATGTGTGTGAGAAAGTATGAGCTCTAGATTTTTAGATCATTAAAATTCATTTCAGTTCACTAGAATTTTTATTTAATAATAATATTGGTATAATACTATCTTAAAATTATATCAATTTAAAAATATCTTTACTTGTGTGTTATTTTATCATGTGTATGAATATTTATTAATATAAATCTATAATTTAAATTTGATTACTCTATTAATGTTTATACAATATATAATCTACTATATTTTTTCTAAATGTTCTTAAATGTTTTATAACAATGACCAAGAACATAAATTCTACTTACTGTTTTAATTTTATATTTGATTAGTATTTTAATGTATTTTACTGTATTGTAGATATATAGTACTGCAAGGTATGAATATAAGTTAAGCTGATAAATTATGTATTTATTATGATTGACATCAGCTTATACAAATTTTAACTGTAATTTTATGATGTAATTGTAATGTTTTTTAAGTAATGTACATTTTTTGTAAATAAATATATTTTAAGTATAATATCTTTTGTTTTTAATCCTGTTTTTTATATTTACCATTATTATTAATGTAATGTTTTTTTATGTATTATTATAAAAAATATTTTAATATTTACCTTTTACTGCTCCTTTACTTTAAGTTTACGAGTACTTTCACGGTGCACACCACTTCTTTTGATTCAAACCTTTGACAAAGGATGATGCAATCGTCACAGTAACTTCTTAGAAACTATTTGTTATTACCTGAAACAGCGGAGCGCGCCATGAAAGTACTCATAAAATTGAAGTAAAAGAAGTAGTAAAAAAGTAAATATTAAAAGTTTTTTATATATAGTACATAAAAATATGGATTCTAATATGGTTAATATGGATTCTGCTGCTATTATGCTAAGTAACTTACATAATTACCATTAATATTTGCATTGCCTTTCAATTTAGCTATAGTAAAACCAACATGTTAAAAGAATAAGCAGGAAAAGCAGCAACCATATCGATGGCATAGCGCACAAATGTGTTAAGTACCGAATACCCAATTTTTCAGGAGACACTTTTTAAACTTTGAGGTTTTATATCAATTCAAATATGTGCAGTACCTAATAATATGATGCATGCAAATATTTGTACATGTATCCTGTTATCTGTGAATAAATATCATCTGTTTAACATTATTAATATTTCTGTTATAAATATATTTATCTTATAATTACGCACTTACCACATTTGTCATCGCTGAAAATGCACTTACCACATCGGTGCATAGTTAGTAAAAACTATTTTTACTTTTTTTATTTTATCTAAGGATTGGACAAAATCATTGAATGAATCAATAACTATTTTATTTATAAATCAGAATACAATTTTGCAGGCTGCAATGTTGAAACTTATTTCTATTTAATGTTAAACTTATATTACGTTTGCAATCGCTAATTAATTTTCTAATGTCTACTAATTTAAGCTACATTAAAATATACTATATTACCCTTATGTGACAGAGTTATACTAACTTAATTTTTTATAATTCTTTTACTAATTTAAAAATAAGAGTGATTAAACTTTCCAAACATAACTTAATTTCAAAAATTATTTGATCTACCAATAAAAAAATACAATACAAGAATTTAAAAGCAAGACTCCTAGTCCTAACTTAATTAAAAAACTTTTAAAATTATGAAAAATGTAATGAACAGTAAACAAGTAACATCATCCTGAACATTTTCATACCACTGATTATTACAAAATAGCAAATTTTCATAGCACTTTATAACAATAACACCTGTTAATTAACATAGACATCAGTCATCGTCTGAATCAAAGTCACGAACTCGGCCAGATTTAATTTCATCATAGAACTGCTTGTATTCTGAGGGAATTATCTTGTGTTCCAGCATCCAATTTAAGTCTTTTTTCTTTTCTTCGGATACTGGGAGTACATCTAAATATTTCTTACTCAATACTACTTGGTTCCACTCTTTCTTCCTTCCACTTCGTTTTTGTGTTACGTCTATTTCCATAAACCCTTCTTCGCTCAAATTATATTTATATTTAATAATAAATGGATTCACCTTATTAAATTGAAGCCACTTAATTTTCAGCCAGTGAACCTTTTCCTTATTTATATTAATAGATGTATTTAGCAATACATCTTTTGTTAATTTTTTCATGTCAAAGAAATCATTGAATTTCATGACATTTACATCATACGGTCTGGGTTTATTTCTGGCAGCAGACACGATTAACGCCCACTCTCTGGTACTGTAAATGCGTTTATGTTTTTTAGCTCTTTCTATGCAAGCGTGCATGGAATCTGCTTCCAGATACGAGTGCCCAGATTCCATGTACTTTAAGTCTATCACATTTAAGTTGTCTATTTTGTTCACTGCGTACAACATAGCTGCTGCTATGTTTTTATTCCGATTCTGCCCACCGCATGTGTCGGAAAAACTAGAAACATGAGTTACACTGGTGGGCAGTTGCAACAAGTAGCTCAAAAGGCAGGAACTAATCTCTGAGCTGCCTTTCTTCCCATTGCACTCATCCCAAATGTAACAGTGACCATTACTTTTATGATTATCATAAATAGTGAAATTATAAATATTCAGTTTTCTTCGATAAAACAACTGATTGTCACCAGCATACGGAACATTTAAAATGGCTTGCAAATCAAATGAGATAGCACGAAAATGTTCTCCTTTATCTTCTAAACACTTTGCTTTGTCTGCAGATTTCATTTGCATGGCCTCATCAGCTCTCTTCCTATTAAGTTCCCACTCCTCTTGTACGTCAGATTTTTCTTTTGTTTCATTGTATATGTTACAGTGCATGCATTGGTCCTTTTTTGGTGTAAAAAAGGACAATGGGGGATCATAGTCATGAAATATTTTGCTGTAAACAAAAAGAGAAACTGGAATAGTTTCTTTCTCAGTGCAATATTCTTTATACAACAAATACATCTTTGAAATGTTCAATTCCGGAGATAAATATAGTTTTCTCGAATCCTTTCGGCAGTAATGCGATGGAATACGAGGAAACTGATCTATGAAGGCTTTTACAACATTTATACTTTCTTCAGTTGTAGCATTAACTGGTTTCCTATTTGCGCGTCTGTCATGTCCCTCATATAAACCACTACTACTTGTGTCCCTCATACATAATTCTACAACTCTGTGACTGATAGAGAAAGTAGAACAGAAAAATTTCTGACAAACCCTCATTCGTTCACCACAACTGCTTCTCAAATAATATACTCTGGAAATTCCCTTATGCTTAGACGCAGATTTATTTATTCGAGAAACCGGAACATTTTGGACCAAAGATGACACATATAACTTTTGTTCTCGTGTATTTCCCAGCTTCCAATACTCCTGACAAAGTTTGTGGCGCTCCTCGTCAGGAAAATTATTGCTGCACGAATATCTACAGCTTGAACAATCTACTGCTTTAGGAATTTTAGCCGAAACTTTTTTACCAGAACGATTGGTGTATGCCTGACCACTCATTCTTTTCTTTTTTACTATATTTCTCTTCCATAGTTCCTTATTTCCTTTTCTTTTTCTTCTTTCTCCTTGATCTGTAAATCATAAAGAGTGATTTACTTTGTGAGATTTTATGAAACTGATATATAAAAATAAACTTAAAGGTAAATTTATATTTTTGCTAGTCACAACAATTAGTTATATCACTGAAGGAATTAAAATTTTGTTTAGCCAAGACTATGGATTAATATTATCAAGAAAATCCGGTGTATAACCACTGCAGTAAGAATAATTTAAAACAGTAAGCATCGTACCTGTGCCTTCTTCGTTTCTTTCAGCATCGTCAGTGTCTTCAGATGAATGATCGCTTGGTCGATACGATTCCCCACTGTCACTTAGTTCTCCAACATGATAATCATCGTTATCAGAAACATCTAGTACATTATCAGCAGTGTTTGAAGACTGTTGCTCTTCATTGCTCTCTGTGCTATTTGTTGTAAAGATGGAAGTCATAATTTGTCCTGAAATTATACATTCTAATATACTTTTCTGTATTTAAAAAAATATTTGTAATAATAAATACCTAGGCACTTCTATTATAGTAATGTAACAATACCAATTAATATTCTGATAGCAACCTGCAATAACTTTAAAGCAATACCAAACCCAGTTTACTCCAATACCGATATTATGAGTTTATCTATATTTTATAAAATTACATTAGATTTAAGAATACTAGGGCTATTTATTTGTATACAATTACAACAATCTACCTAACAATTATTAAAAACTATAGGATTATTATATTCTATATTTATTTTAATAACAGAAAACCCTAAATTACAGGTTAAAATTCTTTATAAAATTATTAAATATTTTTTCAGTAATATTCCATGTGTTTTGTAAATTATTACTGAAAGCGTAATTTATTCAATACAGTAATTCTTACTGTACATACATCTTAAGGTCTATTAATTTTTGATAGATTTTACTTTTAAATGTCTTTCTTAAGTATTATTCTATTAGCATATACATGATGTCAACCTACCTTGCGAACTGCTTGATGATCGTTGATTATTTGACGTAGATGCCTTATTCAAAACCATGTCCAACATTTTCTGTCCTCTAGACATCTTAATTAATGCTAATTAATAAACAATTTACTGAATATTAAAGTAATACTTTAAACAACACTCGACAAAAGCACACATAACCTCAAAACTTCAAAATAAAATATTTGTAACCTGGTAGCAAGTGAAGAAACTAAATAAAATATTTGTAACCTGGTGGCAAGTGAAGGAACTAATACTATCCATTGACAATAATGTGAGAGCACAAATGTTGTAAGTGCTCTTACAACATCTGCGCATTCAATGTTAGAAACTATATTTTGCGCACAAATGTACTATGTGTGCTTATAACATTTGGCACCATGAAATATTTATCAAAAACACTTACAACAACTGTCAATGTTAAATTGCAAGCAAACAAATGCTTATGTACTTACAACATTTGTGCACATTAAAATTTAGACTAAAAGCTATCTATTGGCCCTAATAGCCCATTTTTTAAAAAAATGTCACTTAACACATTTGTGCGCTATGCCATCGATATTTTGGGTCAAAAAATGAAATTTGTGTTTTTGATGTTTTTAAGTACCTTATATGTTAAACAAATAAAATAAACACAAATATAGCCCTAAAAATTCCTAACAAGAAAAAAATTTTCATAACCTACCACATCCTAATTAAACCGTTAAATAGCTTCATTATGACTTACTTCCGTTTGACCGTATTTCTTATTTGAATTACCCGGGTTTTTTTCAACTGGAGGGAAATTTCCTGTTATAAAAGGTAAATTTATATTTCTGTAACTAACTAAACTGACTTCACATATGTTTTTACGTAATGCGTTGTTTATGTTGTTTACAAGTGTTCGTTTGTAAGGTTAGGAAGTGTGTGTTGTTTAAAATGCCTAGAAGTACAAGAATATTTAAAAAAAGAAAGGAAATACTAATAATAAGGGTAGTAGGCCAAAAAATGCGTCATGAGTGAAGTGAATACTACTCCAGAACAATCAATCAGCTAGTCAAAAAATACAGAGCTATCCTCTTATAAAAAGAAATTGTCCCCCGGTTTATTACCCATAAAAATCAATAAAGCACTCTTTAGTATTCAAATTGTTAGTGGTAATATTATATCAGATATCAGTCAAATCACTGAACTAATAAATTTAAGCTGTAAGTGTACGTTTTGCGACAGAGAAATGTTTGTATATGAAGATAGTAGTAAGAGATTAGGTTTAGCATCCAAAATTCACATAGAATGTAAGTCCTGTTCTGTAAATAAATCTGTTAGAACAAGTGTAAGAAACTGTAGAATGGTTATGAAAATAATATTAGATTAGTTTATAGTATGAGAGCGATAGGTAAAGGGTACAGTTCAGCCAAAGTATTTTGTGCAATGATGAACTTACCGAATCCACCTTAAAAATTTGACCATTTTGGTGCTATAATTAGCAAGGTTGTGAGAGAGGCTGCTATAGAAAACATGAATGACTGTCAAAGAAGCTGTAGAAGATAATAACAGGAATACTGACATTAGTGTCGCTTTGGATGGAACGTGGCAAAAGAAAGGATTTATAAGTCTAAATGGTGTATTATCTGTCACCTCTATCAACATTAGAAAAGTTACAGACGTTGAAGTATTATCTAAGTTCTGTCATGGGTGCATAAAATTAAAAACAGATGAGGCAAGAAAGGAACACATCAGAACTGGTGAGTGTCGAAAAAATTATGATGGTGCAAGCAGAGGAATGGAGGCTGCAGCTGTCAAAGCTATTTTCAACCGGTCTGAAGTATTCAATGGCGTAAGATATGTGAAATATTTAGGTGATGGGGACAGTAAGGGGTATCAAACAGTTTTAGATTTAGCACCTTATGGTACACAAGAAATTTCAAAATTAGAGTGCATAGGACATATTCAGAAGAGGATGGTGGCGAGATTACGGAAGCTACGGAAAGAGTTGAAGGGTCAGGTGTTATCAGATGGTAAGAAAATTTCTGGAAAGACCAGATTGACTGATAGAATGATAGATAGTATGTAAATGTATTATGGTAAAGCAATAAGGAAAAATGTAAATAATGTAGTAGCTATGAGGCAAGTAGTGTGGGAAATTTTTTTCATATGAATTTTTTCTACAGATGCCAACCCAAGTCACCAGCTCTGTCCAAAAGACAGAAACACCTGGTGTAAATACAACAAAGCTACTCTGCTAGGAAGACATTACAAACATAAAACCTCTTTACCTGAAGCAATTGCAGATGTAATTAAACCTATTTTTAATGCATTGGGTGATCGTGTTCTGTTACGGAAATGTTTGCATGTGTTGATGCAGAACCCTAATGAATCATTTAATAATATAATCTGGAGTTGGGTTCCCAAAAATGTTTTTGTTGGGTTGGATACTCTTACCTTAAGTGTATATTACAGTGTGATAAGTTTCAGTTAAGGAAATATCCGACGTTAAAAAGATTTTAAACATTTGTCTATTGACCGGGTCAAAATACATTGAACGGTTTGTTGGCTATCAATGAAATAGTAGCCAAGGCTGAAAATGATACAAAAACTATGTATAAGAAGGTAAACAGGAAGGCTAACAGGCAGCAAAAACATAAAGAGGAAGAGGAAACCACAGACAGTCAATCCTATGCACCAGGCTTGCATTAAAATTAGGTAAGTTTACTTTACGGTTCGTTTTCCAAAAATTCCTTTTTATATATTTATGTTCCTTTTTCTCAAGAACCGTTCAACATACAGAAATGAAATTTTTACTGTAGCTTTATCATGCATAAATACGAGTACTTTGAGTTTTTGGGGCATGAAAGTGTGTTCAAACATAAAATATTACATAGATGTATTAAAGTAATATCAAAGTGTCTGCAAAATTTAAATGCTGTAGTATTAATATAACCTGAGAAAAAGGAACATGAAGTGTCAAATTTAACTTGGGAAAGATACATGTTTCCTGCTCCCCTTAAGACAATTTATAATGGACTTTACGGGCTTTCATGAAGATCAAAACTACAACCCAGGGTGGACAGAAGAAAGGAGAAAATGTAAGTGAATGATGAGAATACGGGCTGCAAAAAGAGCTTCCAGAAGAAACTTCATAAATCACCTCACGTGATCTAGAATTAGCCCTAAACGAGAAAAAATATCTTTCATTTCCAGGATATTTTTTTGCTTTCCTTACCTTCAGCTTTAAAATTTTTGAAACAAAACGCAGCATAAAAAATTATTTTAACAGAAGGAACGTTTTTTTATCATCAGTTCTCTCGACTGGTTGATGCAGCTCTCCAAGCTGTTCTATCTTGGACAAGTTTTTTCATACCTGTAACACCTTAGATCTTTTGTAATTTGCTTTAAATATTCTAACCTTTGCTTCCTCTTACAATTCACTCCGTCAACATTATCCTCCATTATTGAATGAACATACATCAGAAGGAACTAAACAGATAAATTATGAATGCCAATGCCATAAAACATAAAAACAAATGTCAACTGCAGGCTTGTAGTTTTTGAATACAGTACTGTAAATTGACTGGCCCTCATCTGGAGCAGGGGTAAGAGGAGAAAATTTACCTTGATAAAATGTAAATATTTGATAGTAAATAAACTTTACACACTTGTCATTTTAAATGAAAACGTTTTTAAAATATGATCATAAACAATATGGCCTCCTGACATGGTCTATCTTCAAACTTATTTGTCAGCAGTTTCTTAAAGAAGTTGAGATACTGTATCCATCTCTTCTGAGGTCACCCAGTTGGCTTATAAGTAAATACCTGTTTCGGGGTTCAATTAACTGGGATGTGCAATAAATGACTAAAAGACTAATACTTTCGCCTGTATTTTTGAATAGTTGATGATATCACACCTGGCAAATCAAGTTTGTCAAGCATAATATCTTCATTACTTTTATAATCCAGCAATTTATACCCTGCTAAAAATCTTAATAATCTCACCTAAGCAGCCTCTATTCTTGATAACTGCTGAGCAGTAAAGGCCAACACTCAAAAACATACATTAAAACTGGTAAAATTAACGTGTGATAAAATAATCTCTTTCACACTTTACTAACCAGTGTTTTCCTCAGTGTATATGAGCCTTTGAAACTTTATTAATTTGATTTCTACAGCTCATGATTGCACATAAAAGACATCAGATCTCAAATAAGTAAACGGATGTACCCGTTCTTAGGTTTTGTCATTCAAAACTACTTAACTTGTGATTATCAGTACCTCTAAAACCCATAACCTGTGTTTTCCTACAGTCGGGAGGCTACATCATGCTGTAGTTAAACTACATATATACAATGACCTGTTCAAGTCATCCTCAGACTCAATAAACAGTAAAAAATCATCAGCAAAACCAAAGGAGTCAAAGTTACGAAACCCAATTGTTTTTTAACACTTTCAGCCCTATGTGTATCAATTTGCCTCACGAAAGAGTTTTCTCTGGGCCTGCGTGAGCTAATATGATTCAAAGTTAAGTTTCATCATCAGCCCGTGTGTATCAATTTGATACATGGGTGATAGGTACGTTCTGCATGCTGTGTACGTATCTGCTTCGCATTTTCTGTGTATTTAAACGTTTACAACAATTCCTACTGGGTTCTAGCAATAGATTTCAGACCTTGGGTTGGAAAAATATTCACCAGGTAGCAGCACATTGTGCCCGTGGTTTTTGCGTTCTCACCAGCTGATTGTGCATAGTTTTGTTGTTGTTACAGTTAACCTGCAAGTGGCTTGGACCACTACCAAAACTGAAAAATACTTGTCTGGGGCTGTAAGTGTTAAGTATCAAAAAGAAAAAAGAATACTTTACCAGATATTTACAACCTAATACAAGGTTCTTCAGCACCCACTGTAAAAAAATGTTTCTTTTGGAGAAAATTAAATTCCTCCTCTTAAAAAAATATAAAAAATTATGAACTTTACTTTAAAAAGGAAACTACACATATTTTTTACATACGGTACAGTAACGTGAAAAACTATACAATTGTTAGCATGGAGAAAGTGATACAGACTCCCCTTAAAAGTCTTTAAAGGAAAGGAACAGTCTAATGGGTGTTCTCCAAAGCAAACCTATACAAAGAATATTTATTTGTATGTGTCAGTACGATTACAGTCGTAACATGAAACGTTCTAATGGGCAAAGACCTTAAGTGAAAGAAAAAAAATCTGGTGTGAAACACCCACAGAATTTCTCTTTCCAATCCAAATAATGAACAATATAACCTAATATTAGTAAGAAAACATTAGAAATAAACAAAAAAACTAACCTTAAAAAACATAACCTAATTTTAATCATGAGTGAAAGACGCAAAATGAAAATTAACCTTAGTCTGGCTTAATAATATGGAATATCACTCTTTGACGCTAAAGTAGGCTCTGTGGAGAAAAATGCTCTAAATAAAAGTTGTAAATCTTTTAATTTCCTATAAATTTGATTATGTACACTTATGTCTTAAAATGGATACTGAGGCCGTAATCTTAAAAAAATAATTTTTTTTACAGATTTTCAAGAATAAAAAACAGAAAATCGCTAATTACCGCTAAACTAAGCATTATACAAAAAATGTTCGAAATTAAAATTAGATTTTTAAACTGTCTACAACTTTTATTATATATACACTTTTGCGCTAAAATGCATAAGGCTGCAATCTTTAAAAAAACCATTTTTTTCGAGAAAACAGCCTCTCCAAAAATTTCACAAGACATGGCGCCTACCCTATCTTATAGAGCATAAAAATTGTACTAAAGGGCGATTTTTAAAAAATCGTAGGACGTTTTTGAGAAAGTCGCAAAAAAGCGAATAATGACTTGAATAATCTACTATTTCCAGTTGACCAATTTTGATGAAAATGTTCATGTCGGGTCCGGTAAACTTAAGTATCAAGTTTCAACTTCAAACGATGTTCCATTCTTGATATATTTTGTTCGCACACACACACACACACACAGAGCAATCGCTAAAAACATGTTTTTTGGGTTTAGGGGGTCTGTAAACGTGTATATCCGGTGAAAACTCAAATTTTAAAAATTAACATGAAAATAATACTTTCCTTCCTATATATTCATATAGGCAAGAGAAAGTAACAAGTAGAATAAATGTGAATAGCCTAAAACAGTTAACTGTCATATGATACATTAGAGAACAGAGACTGTACTTGAAAATAAATACAACATACTTTTTAAAAAAAATTTATTTATTTCATTAACTTATACGATTTCATTTTTGGAACATTTTTATTGTTTGTAATTAATGTTTGTCCATTCATGTACGGTTGCAATACATCAGGTATACTAACAGTGCCATCCTTATTCTGATACGTTTCTAATATAGCAATTAATAATCTAGGTACAGCACAGGCAGTACCATTTAACGTATGCGCAAACATATTGTCCATTTTAATATTTAATCTACGAGATTGATAATCTGTGCAGTTACTGCAACTTGAGACTTCTCCATACATTTTTCTACCTGGCATCCATGCCTCAATATCATATTTACGGCTGGCTTGATTTCCTAAATCACAGGGTGGCATATCTAGTGTCTGAAGACACAGGCCCAACATTCCAAATAACGATTCCTGAATTTTTCTAAATTCTTCCAACAGGTCACTTGAATTCTCTGGTGAAGAGACTCCAAACATTTCAACTTTTGTAAATTGATGAACACTAAAAAAAATTGATACAATAAATTAATCATTTCAGAAAGCCCATAAGTCAAAAAACTAACTTTTGGAAAAATTAAAAAACTTGTAGTTTATTACATTTCAATTAAAAAAATATTAAAAAATAAAAATGTTTCAGAGGGCCATCCTCTTTAATATAAAATATAATTTTGTCTTTTTAAAGAAAGGCCACTTGTTTAAAAAAATTGAAAATTTAGACTTGAGGTGTTTCTAAAATAAATTGGAGTAAAATGTCAACTTATGTTGTTTTCTGTAAAATACGTTAAGACCAGAAGAAAATTGTGCTGTACAATAGTATTTATTTATTTATTTCAGTAGTTTACATTATGACTTAAAATAGCTTTTTGCAATAATAAAAATTGAAATTCTTAACTTTAAGAAAAAAAAAATGTTAATTTTCAGGGCTATTAACATTTTTCATCGTTGTCATACACAGTAGCTACACATCTTAAAAAAGATTTTTGCATAGAATCTTTGTATGGCCTCTTCCACTAGAAAGTAGAGCTTAAGCTTCAAAAGAACATCCACTTTCATTTTTTAATCAAGAAGAAACACTTTATATCTTAAGGATAAGCCTTTTCTTGGCATTATATATTACTTAAGGAAAGCCAGACCTATGGGATTTTTGTAGGAATGGTGTGTTTACATTCAGTTAGTTTTAAAATGCACTATAGAAAAATGTAAAATTTTGACTGGGGGCTTTCTGAAATGACCGATTCAAATAATAAATATAAAGCAATAAATAATATTTTTAAATCTTTTCAAAACTCATAATGTATTCTAATACGAGTTTTTATTCATTGAGTAACGTTTACAAACCCTATTTTAACAATCCTACAAAGGCTAGCCATAATTGCAGAAGTTAACCTTAAGTAAATATTATTAAAAATATAAACCACAATAGTAAAATTGAAGCAACTCTTGAGAAACCACTCCAAAGATTACCAATAATAGTTCACAAATTTTTCTTAAAAATAAATTTTATACAATCTATGAACCTGTCACATACAGGTCAATAGTTAAATTAAAGGTAATTAACCTATTTATGATTTATATCCTGTGTGGGGAATTGGCAGTTACAGTTATCGAGTGCATCCTGTGCGAATCGGGGATTCTCGCCGGCTTTAATGTAAACCTGGAGGGAGGTGGGGAAAGTTTAAGCTTCTTCCATCTCCCGCAGCATCTACCATTATTTAAATATCTAAAAAATTCTATCGAATAACTGGTCAATCACTGTTCCATAATATTAATGAATTTGTATTAATTTTTTTATACTGAATACAATGATTTTTGAAATTGCCAAATTAATGAGCGATTGCAGTGTTAAAAGGGATTCAGAATTTTACTAATAACTCAAAACTTAAATCAGCTAAAAATCTGAAATTTTGTACATACACAATTTACAAGTTTATATACGTCGAAATTTCAAATAAATCGGTCGAGCAATGTTTGAGTTACAAGCCTCTAAGTGCATTCAATGTGTTGCAGCAACAAAAAAACCCGCTCTTTTTCTCTTTTCATCCTGATATCAGAATATTAATTAACGCTAAAAATATAAAAAACTGACATGTAACAACGCAGATTGAAATTAGCTAAATTTTGGTGTATAGTACGTTAAAATTGAACACGCGGTTTTGAAGAAAGAAGGATCTAAACTAAAGAAATCGACAGTAAATAAGGCTACTTGGAACATACAAAAAATTGGAAATAACTACCAGCAAGCTCCTTGAAGGAATAGAGTAAATCCTGCGGAACTTGGGAAGGAGGGGTGAGAGGATATGCAGCAAAGAGGGCTGGAGGAGGAAGACTGGTGGAACAAATAGAGGTGGAGATTGAGGGGCGGGATGAGGCAGCAGCACTTTTTGCAATTAGACAAACAGATTTTGCAGTTTAAAATTAAATAATTTCCTCACCGAAATATTCCTCTTTCTTCAGAAGTTCTTGATGTTTCAGCTCTGTAACAACGACTAACAGCAGCCAATCGAACAGGAAGCTCAGAATGAAAAAACGTCTTATTTTTCAGATAACCAGCAATTGCCATTTCTGAGGTACCAGATAAGCATAAGCCTTTCCCATAATAATTTTCATCTAGTGAATAAACCTGTACAATAAAATTTAACTATACAAGAAATCAATAGAAACACAACAATTGAAATGTTACCTACTGCATATTATTATCATCACCACCTTCAAAGGGAAAGAGATTTTTCATCCAAATTTATAAGTTATAGTCACTTGAGTCACGAATCTACCCTTGTTTGCAACGAGGGGTAAAGGGGGAAAAGCATCTGTGCGCATGCATGACTGCTTTAATTACAGTACGACAAACATAACAATTTATACTATACCCAGAGCATATACAGTATATCATGGAACCTTTTGTAGGTTAACTGTTAGTTACAGAAATGTCGGTTTCTCGAAGACGTGGTCGAACTATTCACAACGTTGAACAAAATCTAATATGCAATGTAATAATATGTTATGAAGTTGAAGCTAAACAAAAATGCCAATCCGTGCCTCTTAATAAAAGCCGTGAGCAAGTGGCTAACTACTGTGATGTTTCTCTTTCCACAATCCGAAAAATAAAGAAGGAAATTAAGGACGTGAAGAAGCTATTCGTTAACAGTATTGCTGACACCTGGTAAAAAAAAGAAAACTGTTAAGTATGCTAGAGAGACTGATAATGAAAACATCGATGACAGCAATAGTAAAAAAGGCAATTCATTCGTAATTACAGAAAATCAAACGTTTCTAGTCATGTAATTAAGCTATAGGCAATATTACAGGTCACATTTATTTTTTTTTATTTAAGATTTATGAAGAAAACATTTTCTCGGAATAAACTGCATGGTAGTGAAATGTACGAGTAGTGTCTGACTGTTGAGGTTGGCAGCACTGTCATATTTTCTCTTCCCTTCCTCACAGCCCATCCATATGCAAAAGGCAATCTCGTGACTTCAGTATCTATACATGAAATCTACACTTTCTAGTAAAATCTGAAAGTAAAGTTCTAAACATTGTTCTTTCTTTCTTTAAAAGAAATGTACTTTCATCGTAACTATGTTTGTATATTCCAACAAAAACATGTCCTAAATTTAATTTGCAGCTACAATGATTCAATACCTGATAAAGGAGTGAGCAGATGTAGAATATCTCGAAAACAACTCTCTTTACAAACAAATGACTGTGCCTGTAATCACTGTAAGGTTGAGTTTACTAAATGATTGTTCACTAAACCGTTAACAATCAAAACAATATTTTTTTAATACTACTGTTTACTTTTACTAGGTTTGGTTAACAAACTAATTTTTACTTCATTTACATTTCCTATTCTTCCTCAGAAGATAATAAATAGAAGTTAAAATTAATTATTAATACTTAATTAACAAAAATACCACAAAAGTCTGCCCTAAATCAGTATACCAAAGACAAATTAGTTACATTTACAGCTAAAATAAGGTGTGTAGTTACATTTCAATGAACATCTTTACACATTTAAGCATGCAGAAATAAGTAAATCTCAATACAATTTGAATACATAAAAAAATTGGTATGAAACGCTCACACAACTTTCTCTTGCCAATGCAAATAGTGAACAATATAACCTAACCTAACATTAGAAATAAACCAAAACACAACCTAATTTTAATCATGAGTGAATAAAAACCAACCTTAGTTTGGCTTAATAATACAGAAAATCACTCTTTGACACTAAACTAGGCTTTGTAGAGAAAAAATGCTTGAATAGAAGCTGTAGATCTTTTTCATTTATTTCCTATACATTATATTTTATACACTTTTGTCGTAAAATGCATACTAAGGCTGAAATCTTAAAAAATCCATTTTTTCACATTTTCATGAAAAAAAAACAGAAACTCACTAATTACTGCTAAGCTAAGCATTATACAAAGAAATGTTTTAAATGAAAGTTGTATGTTTTTAAATTGTCTAAAGCTTTGATTACATACACTTTTGCCCTAAAATGCATATTAAGGTAAACAAAAAAACCATTTTTTTCTACGAGAGCACAGCCTCCCCAAGAATTTCAGCAGACATGGCTCCTACACTGTCTTGTAGAGCACAAAAAATGTAGTAAATGAAGCTATTTTTTAAAAAATCGTACGAGCTGTTTTTGAGAAAAAAACTAAAAAGTAAAAAATTACACGAATAAACTACTACTTCAGGTTAACAGATTTTGATGAAAATGTTAGTGTCGGGTGCTCTAGTGTTACTAAAGTTTCAAGTTTGAACTTCGTACAATGTTCCGTTCTTAAGATATTTTGTTCACACATACCTATCGCTAAAAACATGTTTTTGGGTTCAGGGGGTCTGAAAACATGTGTATCCAGTGAAAACTCGACATGAAAACAATAATTTCCTTCCTATATATTGATTTATATTGGCAGGAGAAAGTAATAAGAAAGAAATGTTTTTACAATAACAGACAGTGTAAGTAACAATGATGTAAGTTTGTAAGTAGGCCTTCTTATCTATTTTATTTTGTATATTACAAAAATGTAAAATATTCAATTTTCTGAGATCCATCTTTAGGTGTAGGCATATACTGTTAATAATGGATCAACACACACGAAAAACCAAAGATTAAGAAACATTTCAGAACAGAAGGACTTTATTCTTTAGAATAATGTATACCTAAAACCTACGCAATTATGGACGAAGTATAAAAGCAATTTTAGTCTGATACTACCAACCAGAATAGATAAAAACAATAATTACATAACAGAAAAGTATCTACTGATACAAAATTGGTTACCTGTGTTCGTTCACCTTCAGTCTCCATCCCAGAACTTTCTATAATACTTTTATCAAGAATATCTGGAACTGAAATAAGGTGAAATTTTTTTGAAAGTAAGTACTTCAGAGTAAAATGAATCAGTGCAGTTTCCATTTCTGCTAACTGACCCAAGAAAAAGTAACTACGATGATCAGTAAATTTACTAATATTTTCATTTCTTGCAATACGTAACTGTTTTGCGATATCTGTAAATTCTTTCGGTTTAAAATTGTGTTCTTGTTTTACCCCAACATTTCTTATTAAACTGGGTTCTTCTAAATGTTTTATATCATCATGCAGTTTATTTGGTAACTTACTGAGTTCTATAAAGAGTTTATTTTTTAAATTAATACAAGCATCACTTCCATTTTCACATCTACTTAACTGATCATTTAAACGTAAAATTTCATTAATATTGCTTCCACATTTTCGTTTTTTTATATTCTCCTCTATTTCAAGTTTGTTATCATGATTACAGTAATAGTCTATATCGAAATGATGTAATGTATCTTTCTTTTCTACACATTCTGTCTTGAAATCGACTGTAGTACTACTTAGTGACATACAACGGTTTTTTAAAACACTCGATATTTTTGGATAAGTCTTCAAAAAACTACATATTAATCTCATGTTAAATTTTTTAACTGAAAATACCTCTTTCATCTACAGGCCAATTCCAATTGTCTGATTACTTATCACAGATTGTTCACAACATAACCTCTCATTTGAATAATGTTCATTCGTTTTTTGGTCTGGGTGTAAACAAGATGAAAGAATTAAAAATAAATGTATACCGTAAGTTTGAATAAGTACACTAAAAAGAATATACTTTCTTAGTAAATACTTTTAAGACTTCACTCACTAACAGAAACTGTGTTGTCTTGCGTTCCGTAAAATACGAGCAAAAAACAGAATCAGCTGATCTACGAAATAAACTGTTGTTAGTCGTAACACCGTTAGATAACGCTGCTAACGATTATCATCCCAATCACATTTGAGCGGGAATTTAAATTAATTTTAGATGTTATTACAAGAGGCAAATAAACGCTGCATTGATTATCATAGATTACATGATTGAAGTTTGAATGACCCTCAAGGAAGACGGACATACGCCCAATATTTTCAGTGTCCAGCAGAAAAATATTACCTAATTTTTAATGTTGAAAAGTTGTAATTAAGTCCAAACTTTTATTACAACATACTACATAATTCATTGAATAAATACTAATGCGCAACAGCTGATTTTAAAATATTCTCTAATACAGCTTATTAACAAGATTTGGAATCTGTTACTATTTAATATTTAATTTAGTGAAAGTACTTCAGTCAAGTTTCACATAATATATTTTTTATAAACAGTGTTAAAATTAGGCTGAATAGATGGATGATCATGGGAATATTTAGAATATCATTTTTATTAATTATGACAATTAGATTGTGCTTAGCTGGTGGAAACTCTTCCTACACCTCCCAAGGTAATTATACAAGAAATATATTCTATAATTTGACTTCAGAAAGTGTTAATACAGTATCTGATGCAGCTTTCATACCAGATCACCACATTACATTTCACAAATGTAACAGCTCTGATGCCATACCAAATAAAAACATTCCAATGAAGAAAACAGACATAAGAATAACTAATTATTTTGGTTCTACCATAAAAGACCACACTGCAGTGAATAATTTAATGGATGAAAATCACAAAAATGGTATTGAAGAAAATAAAGTTGATCACTTCGCCCTGGATAGTATCGTTACTAAAAGTTTGAACAGAAAATTTGATTACACAATTTTAAACAACTTAAGCATTGAGAAAAATTATTATGATAATAATATTACTGATGATGAATCTATTATGCTCCCTGCCACTGGGATAATCAATGATTCTGTTAACACCAAAGACATCTCACTTGATTTTCGAAAATTCACAGAACAAAATGAGGTTTCAACTTTGGATACGTTACTTTTAGAGGACTACATAAATGAAGAAAGTTCACGTGAACAATTTCCTTACCTTGCTACTGTATTGATTATGACAAAACATGAACACACCATAGAAAAAATGTGTATGGGAGTGATAGCAAGTGTAACATTTGTGATAACATCTGCTAACTGTATTCATGATTATAATACAAGTGATTCTTATGCCAAAGATATGATATGGGTAAGAATTCATCTTTTCTTCTTTTCATAGGGGTGGTGAATTTTCATGCACACAGATCATTTAATCTCTAGATCAGAAGCTGGCAGCTAAAAATGCTAAAGCTGGCTGGTGCTGTTGGTGCAACTTTTAGCTATTAATTTCAGTATTGGGTATTTTTAATATCTATTTTTTACAAATGTAAAAAAATTTGGTTTTTGGCTCTTCTGAAAAATCATTAAAATGGAGTTAGAGCGGACGGCAAATAAGCTTGCCGGTTTTCTGAAGTGCGCAGAAGGTTTATTTTGGTAATGGCGCGCTCGGTTGCCTCAGCGAGTGGTGGGGGTCAGTGCTGTACTAGTTGTGATCAGAATCACATCGCTCTCACAACGTTATATATCAGCTAACCTGAAAACATTTAGTCAGTCATGTGTTGTATGTTGTATACAATGTTTACAAATTGAATGTATTTAACGTCGCTAATAGATGATAGGAATGCTGCCCTGGCCCTTTCAATTCTGATCTTTATAATTCGAGGCTCAGGTCGCGGCCCACGACCTGAGCCTCGAAACTAGGACCCGCCTCTTGAAGTGCTACGTCTTTCCCATCCTCTTGCATGGAGTAGAGGCGTGGACACTCACCAAAGAGTGTGAGACCTGTCTACAAGCGTTTGAAATGTGGACCTACCGGAGGATGCTTCGAATACCATGGACAGACAGGGTCACAAATATGGAGGTCCTCAGAAGAATGGGGAAAGAGATGGAAATCCTGCAGAGCGTAAAGATAAGAAAACTGACATACCTTGGACACATCATGAGGGGGCCTAAATATGAGATTCTGCATCTCATAATTCAAGGGAAACTCGTTGGTAAACGCTCGGTGGGACGCAGACGAATATCCTGGTTAAGAAACCTGAGAGAAGCGTTTAACTGCTCGTCGCATGACCTGCTCAGAGCAGCAGTGGACAAGGTGCGACTGACCATGATGATAGCCAACCTTCGTAATGGAGAAGGCACCTGAAGAAGAAGAATAGATGATAATTTAAATCGTTTAGAACATGTGATTTAATAGGCAGTTCGATACTAAGACACGAAATCTACCGACTGAATCCAAACTTTTCGTGCAGCTACACTCTAACACCATTTACTCCTTAGGTACAGAATTATATACTTAGATCTCTGTTGCATAACAATAATACTTGACCTTCATTAGCCCCATCATCATTCCTATACATTTTTGGTGTTTGATCATTATTCTTATTTTTATTACTGTCCCCCAAATATCTGTATTTGTTTACTTTTTTAATATGAATATTACCAGTTGTTAAATCTGCAACTGCTAGTATACTTTAGGATAAAATCATAAATTTTGTTTTATTAAAGTCTTAAATAATTAAATCCCAAAAGGTTTTCAGGAATAAATTGTTGAGAGTTACCATTTTTCCTTCCCAACTAATTAGTGTCTAAACAATAATGTTTTGTTGGGTTAACTTGTTTGCAGATAGACACAGGGATGAGAATTTTTAATCAGGAGGAGAGAAAAGAGAATATGTATGAGTGCCACGATATTTTCTTTTACAGTGACTATCAATATGGAGTATTTGGAGCACATGACATTGCTTTAATTGAGGTAAGGTTTCATCTGTGTAGGTTTACCTCATAGTATAGGGATGAACATATTGTCAGTCAAAATGGCACTGTTAATTGAAAAATCTGGTGTGAAACACTCACATGACTTTCTCTTGGCAATGTAACCTATATTATTAATTACGAGTAAACAATGTAAAATGAAAAAACATAATCTAAAGAAACAAAATCAAGGAAAAAGGTCTTTTATCATAATAAAAAACATTAGTGAGTCCTAAAAACTTTTACTCATGTGATTTAATTGTAAAATATTTTCCGTACATATTAATTTATTTTTTTGAAAGTCAGAAATTTTTTTCTGGCTTTTATTTTCCATTGGTTTTCTTGCCAAAATGTCATGCCTATGTTTAAATAAAAGTACTTCAGAGGGCGTCGATTCAATGGTTATGACCACGCCTTTATGTTTACGCAACATTGTTAAATATTAATTAACTTTCACTACTTGTACGTAATGCTAATTAGCCACATAACAAAATGAAAAATATGTTAATTCAAAGACACTACCACACCCATTCAACCACAATACAAATTAACAGTTTGGAGCAAAGATGATGTAGCCAACAATAAACAGTAGGCCTAGTAGCAGGTTACCGCAGCAAGGAAATTACTCATGTTATCGGTAAAAATCCTGTCTGCAGTGTTGAACATCAGTAGGCGTAGTTTAGTTTACATGCTTAAAATAAAGTTGCCCATAACCCACAGGTGGTGTTAAATTAATTGCACTCGATTTGTTGGTTCCAGGGCAACAAAAAATGGCTCTGTTTCTTATCATATAGTCAGCCAATTATGACTGAACTATTTAATAACAGAAGAGGTAGAGGTGTAAAAGACTCTAGTCAGAGTTATCTCCTCTGAGAGCAATGAATTTCACTATACAGGCAGACCCTGTGATGAAGTAAAGGTGTCATTTACAGGGTGCAAAGTAGATGCTTTTCGGAGGACCTGGCATGCTGATAAGCATACTCTTTCAACTTGGTGAAAAAGGTAATAGTCGTTTTTACTTAGTAAAACCTCTAGAGGTTCAAACTAGCCTTTCGGCTGTTGACCTAAACAACAAATTAAAGTACAGCTTGTTCGAACAGTATTTTGGTACAGAAATTCAATTTAGAGTGTTTATTATTTCTTGTTTTTATTACAGTTATTTGTAGAAAAATTACATTCAAAATACTGAGTATTTTTTGAAGTTTTGGTTAACCCGAATTCAGATAACCAGCAGATTACTGTATACTGTACTTTAGGGGTTGGATTTATGCGGTCTGAGTGAAATTTTACACCAAAACCGAAATAGTTAGGGTATGTAGACCTAGGCTCATTCTGGTAGAGAGAAACCTAATATTTCTGTGTTAATCTGCCGCACTATTTAAATTTAATTCAAGATTCATAAAAAAACATAATATCAACAAACAAGCAAACACTCACTAATTTTATACATAAGGTAGTTTGTAATTACCTGTAGTAGGTTGTGAAAAATATAACAAAATAACAGAAAATGTAGGAATGTTTTTGTGGAGGAAGAAAACGTTTGCTAAATTGGATTAATTTTTTCTGATTGTTACAGACAGAAAACAAAATTA
This sequence comes from Catonia carolina, assembly GCA_035578175.1. Taxonomy (NCBI): domain Eukaryota; kingdom Metazoa; phylum Arthropoda; class Insecta; order Hemiptera; family Achilidae; genus Catonia; species Catonia carolina. The sequence goes on from JAQMRL010000003.1 coordinate 106,759,091, forward strand.
ATTTCTATAGATACGTGAAACCAGCAAAACTAACAGCAGTATTATGGCCAGAGGATAAAGCTAAATTTTGCAATGTGGTTGGGTGCAAGAAGGATTATTGCACAAATGAATCTACAACTCTTCAAGCAGTAACTGCTAGAAGAGGTAAAAATGCGTGTGCTTGCACCAAGTGAGTAAACTTTAATCAGAATATTAGCCTACCAGTTACAATGCGTGGAACTGCAGTTCGATGCATACGGCCGTCACCATACTAGTCTCTTTAAAAACACTGACTCCACTTATTATAAACACCTAAGCATTTACTCAAACATATCACTTTAAACCACTAAATTTATTTGTTTCATTTACTTTAGTACCTAGGCTGAGTTATTTTCTGTTACAATAAATTGATTAACATGAGTGGTCACTTTCCCACAAATAAAATGAAATACATAAAGTACTCCTACTGTTTAAATTTGATTTAGGTCTATATTAACTGAAAAAACTTGCAGATTGAATCAGGTCGGCGCTCTAATTATAAAACTACCGAACTTGCAATTAACATTTTATTTTCCGACATTTTGTTTGAAAAAGTGAATTAAAAAAAGGACCATGCAATTAACACTTGATACTTGTATGGAAGTACTTGTAGTATAGTAACGCAAAACACACGTAAACATTAACTTTTAGAAACACTACTATGAAAATGCAAGATAAAGGAATTACAGGCCTACGATATCCTACACTACAACTGATGTTAAAGTATAAGTAAATATTAATCACAGTAAAAAAATCAGTAAACATGAACATTCTAATGTTATAAATTCTTGTTTTATTTATATTTCTATGTGTAATAAGTGACATAATCAGTTTATAATTTACATGAATACGAACAGCGGGAGTTGACAAGTTTTTAAAAGAACCGTGAAGTGCGACTCATGTTTTCGGAAATGCATGACGTCCCCACCTCCCGCCTAGTACGGCCAAGCTAGAGTTCCACACACTGTAACATGTGATTACTCACTTCCTGTAGTCCTCAAACACTGCTGTGCTCAGCAATACAGGAAACAATTAAGTATAGAGATTTAGTTACTAAAGAATAAGAGTTGGTAGGCAACAAGAGCTTACAGGTATCACAACAATCGCTAACAAAGATAAAGAGATTATTCAGAACGGTTTAGAAAGTAAACTAATTGAACAGTTCTACCAAGATGTGAGTTAAACAGATTTATAAAACATTGAGACGTAATAAAATAAAAAGCAAAAAAGTTTTAAATCTATGTTTCTTTAACTCTGTATCCCACAAAAAGTAGAAAAATTCTGATGTGTTCTATACTCCATTTCACCCTTTACATTATTTAGGGGATTAGGAAGATGGCCAATGGTAAATTGTGATCTTGACAGTGGAGTAGAAAGATGTTCCCAACAATGAAGAGGACGGTAGAGCCTAGGAGGAGCTGGGTCTTTGAATGAAACCCAAAGCACGTCCAGGTGTTTAAAGGTGGCAGCCCTACCACTGGTCTAAATTTCAATTGGGTCAGAAACCTGTTAAGAAAATCCAGAATCACTTGCATTCATCCATTAGACAAAATTGGTTTGGAATTATCGATTCTAGTATTCTTTATTTATGAAATAATATTATGGAACTTAATGCTTTTGGAGAGCTTGTCGAGCTTCACAAATATTAAAAAAATGGCTTGTTTAATACGATACTCTCTGGGCCTACAGAGTAACCTCAGGAGTAGTTTTAAAAAACACCAACTTTTACAATCCTTATTTATTAATTAATGTATAGTTTTATAATACCACAAAAATACAGTAGCAAACATTTAACAGTAATATCTATACAGCACTTTTGTGGTTTTTCAAAGACTACAGTATTTTTACGCCCATAAGAGGCAGGTGGAGTGTTAGATTATTTGCACTCGATCTGCTAGTTCCAGGGGTACAAAAAATAGTTCCGTTTCTTAGCACGTGGTCAGTCAATTATATTATGACTGAACTATTTAAGAACAGAAGAGATAGAGGTGTAAAAACCACTAGTCAGAGTTATCTCCTCTGAGAGTAATGAATTTCATCATACAGCCAGACCCTGCGGTGAATGAGGTGAAGATGTCATTTGCAGGGTGCAGAGTAGATGCTTTTTGGAGGGCATGGTAAACCACCTCACTCCTCATTTTACTTAGTAAAACCTCTAGAGGTTCAAACCAGCCTTTCGGCTATTGACCTAAACAACAACAGTATTTTTGTAAAAATATTCTTACACAATCAAATATTAAAACTTTCTTTCTTCAATATGACAGATGAGGAATGAGTTGATTTATTAAATTTAAATATTAAGGAGTATAATATAATATACAAAATAATACATTTTCCCAAAAAATCAATTTTATATTATTTTTTTCTATTAATTCTATTAAATTATTTTCTATTATATGTTTATTTTTACACATATAGAATAAACGTACAATAAAAAATAAAGAAAATAATTTAGAAATCAATAATAAACATAAAGAAGTTGATGTTCAATTCTTTCTCTTCTAGGAAGACTACATAATATTTGGTCGTACAGGGCCATTTGGCAAAAAACTGAAGATGTAAAATGTAAGATGAAATATATACAAAATTATATAATTAGGGCATAGCTAGAAATGGACAGCCTGTTAAGGAGGGTTGGACAGACTAAGCTGGGATGGTTTGGTCATGTTAGTACGATGGAGGATGGTAGACTGCCAAAAAGAATACTTTTCATGGAGATGGAGGGAAAAATACCAAAGGGGTAAACAAAGAGTAAAGTGGATGGGTTCATTATGGATGAATTGAGGAAAAGATGCAATGCCAAAAGGGGAATGGAAGAAAATTGGGCCTAACCTGAGAAAACTTTAGTCATCATTATTAGATGATGTTGACTAAAACACAAGAGGACTCTATAGGGATATTGAAGAGTGTTTACCATATTTTTCTGGTCTTACAAAACTATATATTCAAAAATAAATCTTTATAATGCATCCTGCAGTTTGAAATATTTCTATTTCATTATATGAAATAGAAAACTATATATTGTGAAACATCGGTAATTTGAACTGGTGTCATTCAAAATTTTTGTTAATTCAAAGAAAATATTTGTACCAGTCATTTTATGTACATACTAATGTTGAATATAACTTGGTATTTCAAAATGAAAATTTTCATTAATTCTAAGTTTTTCGACCAATAAGAAAGCATGGATGACATCCTACATGCTTCGAAAATTGGGATCACAAAATTTATTAAAAGTTTCTTCACAAAAATAAAAAAATAATCCTGTTTGCTGACAACTGTAGTGCACATCCCAATTACCAATTTGAAGGCTATAAAGTTACAGTTCTTCTACCAAATATGACATCTTGTGTGCCAGCCGACGGATCTTGACATGATTAGATATTAGAAACATAATTACAGAAAACTGGTTGTAAACAAAATATTAAATATCTTATCTAATTCAAGACCAACGATAAATTCGTTAGGTGCCAACTGCATGATGATTGCCAAGTTGCATGCGCAACTTGCTTCTAAGCCGGGGTCCCGGGTTTGATTCTCGGTCAGGTCTGGCATTTTTTCATCACTCATTTTCATATATCATCATTCTCCACCGTCTGCATTAGCAGAAATTGCCGAACAGTCAGACGCAAAACCAAAAAATTTTAAAAGAATGGAACGATGTTAAAAATGACACTATATCTAACTGCTTTAAAAAAGCCGGGTTCACCAAGTTTAGTGAACAGAATGAAGGCACAGAAATGTCAGTAAATGTACCTGATGAAAATGAAAATGAACCCAAACAATGGAATGAACTTGCTACCGAACCATTTTCCATGTTTTCAAGAAAGTTAATTGGCCGGCCCATTAGCATAGTGGTTAGCGAAATTGGCTTCTACACCAGGGTGCCGGGTTCAATTCCCAGTCAGGTCTGGCATGGATCCATCACTCATTTCATTATCATCATTATCCACCATCTGCATTAGCAGAAATTGCAGAACAGTCAGACGTAAAACCAAAAAAAAAGTTAAAAACAGGTGGTAAATGCTTTTGTAACTATGTATAATTTTAGTCATACTCCAAGTAACTTAGTAATTTTAAATTTCGTTAATTCAAATTTTTTCAGCAGTCCCTTTGGCTTCGAATTACTGAGGTTTCACTGTATCAATAATAATTATAATATGGAAAAAATTACATAAAATGTTTGACAATTTATTAATTCATCTTATTATGTTTCTAGGAGTAATAATGTAGACACGCTGATCTGTATAAATGAAAGAGAAATTTGTTATTGGGGTCCAGGTGCACCACTTATTTGTGATGGATTTGTTGTGGGCATCGGCCACTTTAATCTGGAAGATACTTGTGATTTCAAAATGTCAAATACATCCAACATTTGCAGTACTCTAGATAAATATGGTACTTTTGCCATTGTCAGTGCATACAAATTATTTTTAACGAAGAACATTCCTGACGTGAAATTTTATGGCGATGATAGTAATAGTATTAGAAGTAGTACTGGTATTAATAGTAACAGTAGCAGTAGTAGTAGTAGTGATGGTGGTCATGTGACAACAAAAAAATTAATGACTCGATTACCCACTCAAGTAACAAGAAGTGTAGCAATTAATCAAAAACAATTAAATAGAACTGTTGTTTTACAAATAATTAGTCTTTTATCAATAACATTGTTATTATTACAGAATATTACTTTATATGAGATTATTTTGTATTTGTAAAGAACTGGAAAATAAAATGACTGTACATTTTTTACTTTCTCTTGCCTATATGAATATATTGGGAGGACAGTATTGTTTTCAAGTCAATTTTTCATCGGATCTACATGTTTTCAGACCCCCTGAACCAAATAAACATGTTTATAGCGATTGGTCTGGGTGTGTGTGTGTGTGTGTGTGTGAACAGAATATCTCGAGAACAGGACATCGTACAAAGTTGAAGCTTATGTTAGATACTACTACTGAACCCAACACGAACATTTTCATCAAAATTGGCTAACCGAAAGTAGTAAATTATTCCTGTCATTTTTCACTTTTTTGCAATTTTCTCAAAAACGGCTCCTACAATTTTTTTAAAAATTGCCTTGTTTACTAAATTTTTTATGCTCTACAAGATAGGGTAGGCGCCATGTCTGCTGAAATTCTTGGGGAGGCTGTTTTCTCATAAAAAAATTATTTTTAAGATTGCGGCATTTTTTTTTTATTCAACATTGCATCAACTCCAAGGTCATTAACACCGACGCTGGGGTGTTACTGTGTGAAGATGAAATGATTTTTTGTAACATATGAAAATAAGCCATGCCTAAGTGATTGCGGCTTTAATATTCATTTTAATGCAAAAATGTATACAATAAAAGTAGTAGAGAATTTAAAATCCTCCAACTTTTATTTCAAACATTTTTTTGTATAACGCTTAGTTTAGGGGTAATTAGCAATTTTGCTTTTTTTTAAGATTTCAGCCTTAGGATGCAGTTTATGACAAAAGTGTATATAATAAAATTTATAGGAAATTCAAAGACCTACAATTTTTATTTAGAGCACTTTTCTCTACAGAGCCCAGTTTAGCGTGTTTGTTTTTTTTTTGTTTAACGTCCGACTGTTCTGCAATTACTGCTAATGCAGACGGTGAAGAATGAAATGATTTTTTGTAACGTATGAAAATATGCCTTGCCTGAATGGGATTCGAAGCCAAGACCGCATGATAAAGAGGCAAGCACGTTACCAACTACACCAATGCAGCCGGCGTGAATGAGTGATTTTCCATATTTTTTAAGCCAAACTGAGGTTGATTTTCATTTTGCATCTTTCACTCATGATTAAAATTAGGTTGTTTATTGAGGTTAGTTTTTTTGGTTATTTTTAATGTTTTATTACTAATGTTATGTTATAATTAATTAATTGCATTGGTAAGAGAAAGTTGTGCGAGTGTTTCACACCAGATTTTTTTTAGTTTTATTTAAAGCAGCATCAACAGCTATACTATCATTAGCAACTACTGTGGATTTTATCACTGTAACTGTGGGTTTTCACCTGGTAAGATTTCCAAACCCTAGCCACTAATTGGACAAGGAACTTTCTCTTTTGTGGGCTAGGGTGCTAAACACTACGCAACAGAGATAGCTGAGTGGCCACTTTTAGTATTGTATTATTTTCTCCTTGAACTTTTTCATAACACACTTATGTTTGATCTTTTTGGTCTTTCATTTTTGGTAGGTTACTGTATGTACATAGAGTGGCTTAATTTCTACATAAATGATTATTAAAAGTTATTTAACAGGTGGTACGGAATTATACTGCCAGGAGAATTGGTACCCCGTAGTACATTCTCTAGTTACGACTATGACTGTTATCTGATATTTAGAAAAGAGATCCCTGCTCCATTTTTACTTTAGATGTTGTAAGGTTGGGAGTTGATAATTTTAGGGTTTGGCTAATTGTTATTATTCTATAAGTCGCATCAACAGCTAGGTCATTAGCGACTACTTTGGGTAAAGGACCAGTGGGTTTGAAAATTCAATAATTTTCCAAACCCAGGAACTTCAATGTAGTAGCAAGCTAACCACTGAGCCATGAAGGCGGTCATCAGATTTTGTAATGAGAAGTTGTAAAGTCAAAATTTGAAAATTAACCTATCTGATTACAATTAGTCAGTATTATTTTTATTACTTCAACCCTTTATAGAGCAGTACTACGAGGAAAATATATGTTGTAAAATATTAAATTTCGCTTCACAGGCACTTGAATATTGTATTTCTAGTGCCAGAACAGTAAGATATTTCTTTTTTTGTTGTTAGGTCCTGGTAAGTATACTTACCAAAGAATGTTTACTGAAATAACATAATGTTTAGTGGTAAGAATGCTTATTAGAACAACTCGTAATACTATATAACAAAAAACGTGTAGAATAACTTATCTTAACTTTATTTTAGCATATAGCATATAGCATATAGCTGAGTCTGCTTGCTTTACCGTAAAAAACCGAATTTTCTAAGTACTATACAAAAGTAACAACAAAACAATACGATTGCATACGCTGGAATGAATCCTTACCACATTCGTGCAACTCTCGAAGAAAACTGTCACTGCGTGCTAATTTCAATATGTGAATAGCCTACTTACCAGAGAACATCTATAATACCATAAAATGCCAATAAGGTTCAACTGCATAACTTATTCTAAAATAAACTCGACCTTATAGCCAGTGGTAAGTATACTTACCAAAGACCTGTTGTTGTTTAGGTCAACAGCCGAAAGGCTGGTTTGAACCTCTAGAGGTTTTACTAAGTAAAAACGAGGAGTAAGGTGGTTTACCATTACCTTCCTCACTGAGTTGAAAGAGTATGCTTATCAGCATGCCAGGCCCTCCGAAAAGCACTCACTTTCCACTCTGCAAATGACACCTTCACTTCATTCACCACAGGGTCTGGCTGCATAGTGAAATTCATTACTCTCAGAGGAGATAACTCTGACTAGTGTCTTTTACCCCTCTACCTCTTCTGTTCTTAAATGGTTCAGTCATATAAGTGGCTGACTATGTGATAAGAAACAGAACTATTTTTTTAGCCCTGGACCAAACAGATAGAGTGCAATTAAAATAACACTCCAGCCCGTTTTGGGCAACCAAAGACCTATAAAGGGTTAAATAATTTAGGCTCCATAGTATAGAAACATAACATAATATAGTGCTCACAACAGGCAGGTGGCGTTAAATTATTTGCAATTGATCTGCTAGTTCTAGGGGCACAAAAAATAGTTCTGTTTATCACACAGTCAGGCAATTATATGACTGAAGCATTTAAGAACAGAAGAGGTAGAGGTGTAAAAAAACACTAATTAGAGTTATCTTATCTGAAAGTAATGAATTTCATTATACAGCCAGGCCCTGTAGTGAATGAAGTGAAGGTGTCATTTAAACAGTGGAAAGGAGATGCTTTCCAGAGGGCCTGGCATGCTGATAAGCATATTTTCCACTCAGTAAGGAAGGCAATGGTAAACCACCTCACTCCTCGTTTTACTTAATAAAGCCTCTAGAGGTTCAAACCTTTCGGCTGATGACCTAAACAAGCACAGAAAATAAAAATCAGCCATTAGTGAAAAATTTAAGTTTCAATGCAATTTAAATCCCTTTCACTATCAGCTACAATATTTTTCATTAACACAATGGATCAAGGGCTTAGGAAGAGAAGGAAGGTTGATCCATGTGTGATCTGAAGGTATCAAACATTTTCTTAAATTCTTTCTAAAGGTCAGTTATGACAGATTAAATTAAATTACTAAATAATTAATTGTTTTGTTCATTAAAGATTTAATGTTTCATCTGAATTAAGAATGATACATTTTATTCTTTTCTCCTCCTGCAGTTCCTTTTATAACTACTCCGTATTGTATTTATAAAAAGAATTTGTTATTAAGAGATCTGCTTCATTAGAGAAAAAAACCAATATGCTAGATTTTTATTATCTTCAGTTTAACATTATGAAATATCAACTGAATATGAAGAAACAGCTGGTGCCATCAACTGATCAGTTGACAACTAAACACCTTAACAAGTTTTCAGTCTAACTGGTGCAATTCAAGAACAATATTATAAACAAAAATGAAATAAACATAAAATGTAACTTAAGAAAATTTAATTATTATTATTAATCACAGGCAGGAACTTATATCTTAAAACAATCAACCCAAATCCAATAAAATATTATTATTTTTTAAGTTTATGTAAATTAGGAGCAACAAGTTTAACTTTGCCAGGAAGATTTTGAAAAAGTTCTTGTTCCTTGACACTTTTTAATAAATCTTTTTCATGTGAACTAGCTGCATTGTCTCTAATAAATACACTAACTGCAGCTCTTGCTGCTTTACCTCTTTTGCTTGTACCAGGAATCATCTTTATTTTATACCTGAAATCACAAAAAAATATATATATAAAATAATTTTAGTAAAATATTACCCTGATTACAAAAGGATAGTTTAACGCAGCACATTACAGTATTTGAGATAAAGCGTTAATGTTTCTTTTTAATAAAACATCATTAATACTTAATCAATTTTTTTACCTTCAATCCTCAGAAAAATCAAACAGAATCTGAACAGAACTACATGAAAAATAAATTAACCAATTTTTGTTGTAAAAACATTAACTGCCAATAAGTTAAGACTCATAAGAAAACATACACAACGTTGGAACATATGGTACATATAACTCATACCTGAAAAGCTCCTGACAACTGTACACTAAAAACTTATGTTTTCAAAAACCGAAATCTCTTTCAAGTTTACCTTCTAAAAGTTATAGTAAAATTGAGAATATGAGCATTGAGAACAAAAAATGTAGCATAAGAAGGAAATTTCATAGCAATCATTAGATTACCTTTGAATAATTGATTGATTCTTAGCCATGTACAAAGATCCTTCAGAAAAAATTCTAGATATTTTCTGCACGATTGTACCAATCTCCACACTATGCATTCTCATGTATAGTACTATATTATCTAAGTTAACCTAGCATAATTTCTGCGCAGGTAGTAGGGTAGGATGGTATTGGAGTGAAGGAGAAGTTGAAAGAGATAGCGTATGAGTAACAAAGTGTGTGTATACAGTATACCTCACTCTGTTCAATTTTGTTTTGCTTTAGATTGGAATGGATTATTTGATTTAATCGTTCCTTTATTAACTATCAATTTTTTTCAAAATCATAAATATTACAGAAATTTTATTAACTTAGAATTTAATGTGTGTATGGCTTTTCTGGTATTAATACATTAAGCTATATAAAAAAATCCCTGCACTACTCAAGTGGTTCAATTCCATCCATTATCTGATCATTCGGCTTCGCTATCTCTATTTTCGGTTTCTGATTCCAACAATTCTCCCATAAAGCTCTCACTATCAGTTCATATGTCTGCACATCCTTTGCTCATGCATGCATGTATCATGTATGTATTCTCACACTTCAACGTGTGGTCACAACTTTTCTTCCAGGTGTCAGTTTCAACTGTTAGTTGGTATTGAAAAAACTGTTTGCAGTAGTATTAAAGATTAGTGTTTGTTGTAGTATAGAAAAATACTGATTGCAATAGTATTAAAAATACCAGTAAAGCGTAACGTATACCCTTCAATATTAACAGACGAAAGGTTGGAATGTGACTGGCTAAGCTAGGCTAGTAGATTTTGTGCCTATTCCCACTACAACGATGTCTTGCCTACCACCGCCACAAGATGTAATACTGCGCATTCATACATTTCGCTAGATTAACTTAGACATAGTATTCACACACATTCAAGGTATAGTTTGTCGTCAGTTAATTTCTAAACAGAAAAAGTTATTAATTTGTAAATGTTTTATGATTACAATACTACCTCTTAACTTTATAGTGTGAGAAAGAGAAAATATACGAACTTACTTGTACGACTGAAGTGTATTGTATGGAGCAATAACAGGTACAGCAAATAATAATTCATCTTCCGTAATCGGAATACCAGTCAGTGAATCTATCACATCAACATTCACATTTTGATTTGGTTCCGAGTCATCAAAGTCAATATTACCAACCTGATCCGGTTGATTTTCCGATGAAGGTCGAGGCGGTTGTGATTTTTGATATTGATTAGGCATACCACCTTTCTTTTTATTCCTTTTATCATCATGCTGATCTTTATTCGAACCTTTTTTATTTTTTTTACTTTCTTTATTTGAACCAGCCGACTGTAATATTTCCATTATCAATTTTCTTTCCTCCTCATCTTGATCTTTGTATTTCTCTTTAATTTTTTTCAGCTTTCCTCTTTGTCCTCTTTTTAACTGTTGTTGCTTTTTACTCGTTTCATTTTGATTATCTTCATTAACATCATTATTATCATCATCATCAAAACCATCGTTACCATCACCAGAATTTTTATTATTTTGACTTTTGTTTTTCTGATTTTTTTTGTTACTACTTTTTTGATTACCCATTTTATCTTTTTTATTGCCTCCTGGACGAATGTTTATTTTATTTGTACTAAGTTGACCACCTTCTGATTCTGAAGTATTTCTTGACAGACTCAAAGTTCCTGTCGTTGATGTTATATAAGCTCTAAACAAGACAATACAAAGAAACAGAATTTAAAAAATTTATCAGATCAGTATTATAACACATGCAAGCGTGCGTGCGCACGCACACATACACATTATTCACAATCAGATACAACATTACACCACTTCTCATACATACATGGCTTATAATAAATACCGTTCCAGTACAGTAAAGCATACTGGTTTGTGATAAACTATTTGTAAGGATTTACACCAACTACTTTTACTCTAAATTGGACTAGCTGGAGAGGGTGCCGTAACTTGCACTCAAAATAGTGCCAGCACTTTGACTCTTTCATATGAAAACAGACTTCACTTTTTAGATCTTCCCACCCTGCCATACCACTGTAACTGGGGGATCTGATGGAAACTTACAAAATATTGAATGGTTTCTACTTAACTCCAGTTCCACTGTTCATCAGTTGGATCTTAACATTTTAACTTGATGACATACGGCTCCTACATTTAAGGACTGCTATACACAATTTCATATTTTAGTATTTGTATTTTAGTATTTATATTTTAGTATTTTAGTATTTGGGACACGTCATGCGGAATGAGTCCAGATACTCTTTGATACAGCTCATTGTGCAAGGGAAAATAGATGGAAGGAGAGGACCAGGAAGAAGAAGAATATCCTGGCTACACAACCTCAGGGAATGGACCGGAAAGACATCTACTGAACTTTTCCGTATTGCTGTCAGTAAAGTGAAAATTGCCATGCTGGTCGCCAACATCCGAAACGGATAGCGCACTAAAAGAAGAAGATGCACAATTTAAGAAACACAATTCTTCTCAGTGTGTTAGGTCAGTCTTTGGACACACTCATATAAATACATCAAGAGACTTTAAAAGAGTTCACAGTTGCCACATAGCCATTCTACTCTCGACAAGTTTACCAATTCGGAAACTAACAAGGTACCAACATTGATCTTTAATCACATGGACTGTATATTTACAATGTATTTACTGTATATTTTACAATTCTAATGCTTTCCAAGACCAATTTCTTTACATCAGTCAAACACTTCTTTTGAAACATCAGTAATTTATACCCATAGGAAAAGCAGACACCAAATAAGCTTGCTGGTTTTCTGAAGTGAACAGGTTTCTTTTGGAAATGGGGTGCTCAGTTGCCTCGGCGAATGGTGGGGGTCAGTGCTGTACCCCATAGATTAGTCTTAATGTAATTAAGATTAGTCTATAATGTGTTGTATGTAGAACGCGTTAATAGTTGTATACAATGTTTACAAATTGAATGTTTTTAATGTCGCTAATAGATGATAATTTACATCGTTTAGAACATTTGATTTAATAGGCAGTTCGGTACTAAGACATGAAATCCCTAACTTTTCGCCCAGCTACATCTGCAAGCTTATTTGGGCTCCACTCTACATGACAAAAGAAATACAAATCAAATACCTAAATACTACGTGAAGCTGATAAAAAATAACTGCCTCCAATTAAATGTTCGACCATGCAAAATAAAAAGAAAATTTGGTCAAAGAAAATAATTTAACCCCTAAAAAGTTTTTGACGAAATATTATGTCAAAGGCATTGTACAAGAAAAAGGCCAGTGATAGAATATTACGTTTCTGTCAAAACTCAAACTTATTTTTGAATCATTAGAAAATGTTTAGACCTTTTAAAAAATATCAATTTTGATACATTTTAAACTGTATTTTAGCTTAAATACAGAAATACATAAATTTGTAACCGTTTTCTATTGAAGTATTGTAAATTTTATCAACTTTTTGCATTGTTATGTTTGGAGTAATGGTAACGTTCTGGTCAGAAGATGTAAAGGTAGGTGGGTCAAATCCATCAGCGGTAAAATATTTTTAATGTTCAAAAAATATTGGAAATATTAAAATAATGACTTATTTTTTTTTATTTTGACAATTAGTTTTAACATCAACAATCTAGATTGTCACAATAATTTAAAAATTATTGCAACAATCAGCTGTCTGAAAATTAAATGTTGCTGAAGGAAATATTTAGGTATTTAAAATAATACTGAATTTGCTTCCAAAAAAAACAAATTTTTAAGTAAATAATTTTAGATGATAAAACAAATTGTCAAAATTAAAAAATAAATAATTAAATTTTTTTTAATACTTCCAATATTTTTTGAACAATAAAAATATTTTACCAACATTACTATTACTCCAAACATAACAATGCAAAAGATTGAAAAAATTTACAATACTTAAATGTAAAACAGTTACAAATTTATGTATTTCCGTATTTAAGCTAAAATACAGCTTAAAATGTATCAAAATTAATATTTTTATAAGGTCTAAACATTGTCTAATGATTCCTGACTATAACAAGTCTTCATATATTTGGGAAGAAAATATTATAAAATCAATAAAATCAATGCTACTTCCCTAGAGTTCAAATTCTGTGGGACACCTAGTATACGATGAACAATAACAATTCTTGCAAGAGTATTAAAACATATAAGAGGAATCTCATTTAAGAGGTTCTGTTAAGAATAATATACAAAACTACATTTTATACCTTCTAATTCCCAACTAAAGTATAGATTCATTAATATACTTACAATTCTTCAGTTCTGTGTTCAATCTTGATTTCAGTATCTGGAAAATGTGGTTCATCATCTGGCTCCTTATTTTCATCCAGTTGTGGTTTTTCTTCAACTTCCTCTTCCTCTTCTCCTTTCTGGTTTTCTTCTTCTATATTTTCCAACTTAACAGCAGCAGTTTTATCGTCTTCATCTTTGTTATCTGTTTAAAATAAAATAATCATCAACGGTATAAATAATTTATCACAGTCTAACATTTAATGATTTTCCAGTATCTGACAGTTCCTAGCAATACCTCTTCAAAAATGTTTACTTACACAGTACAAGTGCTTAGTATATGAAAAATACCAAAAGTAATTAAAGTGATGAATAATAATACAAGCTATCAAATATTTCAGGAATAGTTTAAAATTCAAACCCACAATTTAGTAAATTTATTTTTAGATATTCAAACCATTCGCAAAGTTGTTATCATACAAATTCCATCGAAACACATTCACAAGCCAAAATTTTCTGCTGGTAAAGATAGGACCAATCAGAAAGCCTTATTACTATGGTGGTTGTAGAACAAAATACTTTTTTGAACAAAACACAACTATCAACAAAACACACTGGATGAACGGCTAATTTTCAATACCTGTTTAATAATGTAACACATTTTTTTGCTCAAAAACATACGTTTAGGTCGATTCCAGAGAGAGTAAGAACTATAAGACTGCATGTTGAACTTTATTTTTTATTTTTGTGACAAAATGAGTTTTGAGTGTTTGCTCCACATATATTTTTTATATAATAATTTTTTCTGAACAAATTAAATTCATATTTAAAATATCTTCACACTCATGCATGCCATTTGGAAATTAAACTGTGCATTATTCCTCTCATATTTTTTTGTGTAAAATATCTAATGACAAGGAGAAGCAGGGAGATTAAAATTGAAGGTAAGCCTCACTTATTTTATATTTAGGTTTTGTACCTACATATTGTACTGGCATTTCTCATATGGTGTGGATTATTGGAGTTGACTATTTTGAAATTCATCATTTTCATAGAAGATAACTCGGATTAGTGTTACTTCCACCTCTACATCTTCTGTTTTTAATACTTTATAATTTGTTATTCGATTGACTGATCAAACGACAAGAGATAGAAATTGTCTATAGCCCTGGAACTGGCATGTCATATGTAACTAATTTAACTCTTTAATTACATGATGGACAAAGATGAAAAAAATAGCCAACCTAAGACCTATAGTCATTTGCACGTTCAGTTGACACAACGGAGCAGTATAGGACAATGTATTTCTTATGGGGCTCTGACTGCTACTAGCATATACATAAACATTGGCTTTTTAGATCAATCAATGCCATCACAACCAATAACATTCCCCTCCACTGCGCCCCATCAATAACAAATCTTTATAATGTACAATAGTCTATATGACTTAATTAATAATTAACACTATGAGTTTATACTCAATCAACTTCATATGCAGATTCCAAATGTGAAATATTTTTTTGATATTTGTACTGGAAAAGATTTTTAGATTTGTAATAACCGATAGCGTCATTTGTTTACATGTATCACGCAGTGTTAAGAAGTTTGGCGAGGGAATGTGGAGAAGGCATTAGTAGGTCTGCAGTATAATAGATAAGATATTCATTTTAACCCCGCCCCCCTAATAGAAGAAAATGTTTTTACAGTTTTTGGATTTTTTACAATTCACTAAACATTCTACATAATATATAATTTTTTTCTGTCAAAACTTGAATTGTAGTTCAACCTTAAAAAATACGTGTTCTACAGAGGTTTAAAAAATGTATTTATGTACACATCCAGATGCCTTTAACCCTTTGCACTCGACTGTCGGATCTGATCCGACACGATAGTATTACCGTTCCACTCGTATGTCGGACCCCATCCGACTCCACTTTCACAGCTGATTTTGTATGAAAATACGCGTTTAACAAAGTTGCTGTAATGTGCTGGCCTCTATGGGATGTTTTAAAAATTAATTCTTGTAGTTTTCGATAGTTGACTACTTCCGATTATCGATGTAAACGGAATTAATTGAATCGATGTCACCATACCAAACTAGTAAACAAACTAACCTAATTTTGAACATGCGTTGTTTAGTTTGCGGTATTTTGTGTCACTTTAAGATCAGTTTAATGTTTTTAGGTAACTAATTCTCACAAAAATAATATTCAGATTATTTTGCGTGTTGTTATTAGGTTTTAGGTATCAATTTCTAGTTACACAGTTTATTTTATCTTAGTTTTTACAACAGCAGTGTATGTTTTGCAGGTTACATTTTAGAAGTTTTTAGATGAGAAAAAGCATTTTTTATGTATCATTTTAAAATTAAAGTAATAACAAACATAAAAAGTATTGCATGCTCTTAAAACTAATAACAACATATTACGCGTATGATTAATGTAATAGGGTATCAACAAATCATAAAATAAATACAAGTGGAGGGGAATCACAGTGGAAACATAATACAAGTGGAAAGAGTTAATGATGTTTTTAGTTGCGCTAATAGCAGTGACAATTCCCATAAAATCCATTGTCGATTGAACGTGCAAACGACTTTAGCCAAAAATAACCCAGCTAAGGAAAAGAAGCTAGGAATATTATCAACTATCAAATCATAAACAATAAACTAGGACCATTTTACATACGAAAACTTATACTATGGAACATACGACAACAAAAATTAACATACCTTGATTTTCATCATCACTCAATTCAATTTCTTCCTCAATATAGTTTTCCGTTTCAACTTCTATTGCCTTAGCATCATCTTCTATCTCTCTAACTTTTCTCTCATCTTTATGCCTACAAACAAAATTTCAAAAGAAAATAACAATCTACAAAGTACATTGATTACTCCAAACACAGAAGTATCTCATGAAAAATATCAGAATTTAAAAAAAAAACGCATGTACGTTATAAACTTAGAACACCTTCACAATGCTGGACATAGGAGTCGCTATACTTTTATGAAATTACTGAACACTTTCACTTTTTCAAGTTAAGCATTACAGTTTTCAAGCTCTGCAATTACAACTTTGCAAATAAACACAAACTGACATATCAAAACATGTGTTTAGGTCATCAGCCAAAAGACTGGTTTGAAACTCTCGAGGCTTTATTAAGATAAAACGAGGAGTGAGGTGGTTTACAATTTCCTCCCTCACTGAGTGGAAAAGTATGCTTATCAGCATGCCAGGCCCTCTGAAAAGCATCTAATTTCCACTCTTTAAATGACATCTTCACTTCATTGACTACAGGGTCTGGCTGTATAATGAAATTCATTACTCTCAGATGTGATAACTCTGACTAGTGTCTTTTACACTTTCATCTCTTCTTTTCTTGAATGCTTCAGTCATATAATTGACTGACTATGTGATAAGAAACAGAACTATTTTTTGTGCCCCTGGAACTAGCAGATCGAGTGCAAGTAATACAGAGTGATTCAATAAGATGGAAACAATTTCAATAAGCTGTATTTCCTGAAATACATGTTATATTTTAATTCTGTAAAATACATTTTGAAAGAGAAAGTTTTAAATTTTAATTTACATACATGAAAGTTTATAGATGTTCAATGTGTCCTCCTCCGGCTGCACGTACAACATCTAGACGGTAACTGAACTCATCCCAAACTCTCTGACGCATGTCTTGGGTCACTGAGTTGACTGCAGCTGTGATACGATTCCTTAGTTCATTCAAATTGGTGGGAAGAGGTGGTATGTAAACTGCACTTTTCACGAACCCCCACAAGAAAAAGTCACAGGGTGTGAGATCTGGAGACCTCGGTGGCCAAAACTGAAGTGCAGAGTCGTCATTCGCCATGCGACCTATCCATCGTTGACGTATGGATTCATTTACAAAACTGGCTCGTTCCTCAAATGAATGAAGATTCAGGAGATTACATTTTCCAGCAGGACGGAGCTCCACCCCATTGGCATCGCAACGTTCGGCGTTTCCTAAATGAATCCATACGTCAACGATGGATAGGTCGCATGGCGAATGACAACTCTGCACTTCAGTTTTGGCCACCGAGGTCTCCAGATTTCACACCCTGTGACTTTTTCTTGTGGGGGTTCGTGAAAAGTGCAGTTTACATACCACCTCTTCCCACCAATTTGAAGGAACTAAGGAATCGTATCACAGCTGCAGTCAACTCAGTGACCCAAGACATGCGTACCAGAGAGTTTGGGATGAGTTCAGTTACCGTCTAGATGTTGTACGTGCAGCCGAAAGAGGACACATTGAACATCTATAAACTTTCATGTATGTAAATTAAAATTTAAAACTTTCTCTTTCGAAATGTAATTTACAGAATTAAAATGTAGCATGTAGTTCAGGAAATACAGTTTATTGAAATTGTTTCCATCTTATTGAATCACTCTGTATAACGCTCCAACTGCCTGATATGGGCATCAATACAGTTAAACTGTTAAAGTTCAGTCACTTGCATTTAGTAGTTTCACACTCTTATAGTAACTACATGCATTTCCTTAAATTCAAGATTTACAAAAAATTACAAAACCTCATAAAAAAATGCATTCAGCAATAATTAGTAAGCAATGTATCCACATAAGGGAAGTTGTAATCCATCACCACAGATGTACAAGAAGTAAATGAAAAAGAAATAGATTAATGCTAAACCAGATGAAGGGTTACACACCTGACCAGGAATTGAACCCAGGACTCCAGGTTTACAAGCTAGTAGTGCTGACCACAACACCACAAACCAGCCATGGTGATAAAGTAATACACAAACATATATTAAAATTTTAATTTAAACACTAAGAAAATAAATTACCTGGGTATAGAACTCTCCTCTAATTTGAACAAGAAACCAAATCCCATAATGAGATGGCATGGCGGTAAATAATTTTTTTTGCCTCTGATCATAAAGGCACCAGTAGTTAAGTATTCTCCAGTAGGAGCCGTTTTTGACACTTGATCTGCATGTACCCACCATGCACTTGTCACTACTTTCGCTTCCCAAGCAGCACTATTGAAAATACAGATACGTTATTTTATATACACAAAAAATTAAATACCTTTTAAGTTATTTCCTGACAAGATTATTTCTCTGCACTTTTATATTTAATAAATAAACTGAGCATTATAATTAGATTCACAGATTTGTGAGCTTGCACGAAGCAACTGTCATTGCCTCATTTATGGTATCAATGTTTACTACTTTTACTACTTTTGTGGGAGATAAAAATACTATCTCATCATTGGTATTGTTTTTCTTTTTTATTTCGAAGCATTTCATAATAAATTCTTGCGTATCAATTTAGTTGTGTTTTGCCTATTTAACTAACAGTGTTAGTTATGCACTTTATGCCAGAGAAGTCCAGAGAGCTAAATGTAAAAAAACTGCCGAAGTTCTTCATAATTCACCAAATCTAAACTCAGCAATATGGGAAATAATTAATAAGAATCGAGGTGTAGTTAGCAACAAAAGTTTTACTGACATACCTAATATTGTTAACAAAAACAATGAACTTATAGAGAATGGTATAGAAATTTGTAATTATTTTAACAAATATTACCAAGAAGTAGCTTTAAAACTTAAACAACAGATTGGGGAAACAGTGGGATGTTATGATCCAAAAGGTAACAAGGTAGTTAATCAATTCTTATTTAGCCTAGTTTCAAGGGAGGAATTAGAATCAGTTATTGATAGTTTGAAAAGTAAGAAAACATGTGGGTTAGATGGGATTTCTAGTATAATTGTTAAAGAATGTAAACATCTTACTCCTCTCCTTCATTTGATTAACTTCTCACTTGAAGCAGGTGTATTTCCAAACAAACTGAACGAGGCTAAAATATTGCCTATATTTAAGAATGGAGATAGCCAGTTAGTTGAAAATTATAGACCCATAAGTATTTTAAACACAATCAGTAAAATTTTTTGAAAAGGTAGTATTTATTAGGTTAATCAGTTTCTTGACTGAAAACCTAATCATCTCAGAGGATCAGCATGGTTTCCAAAAAGGTAGATCAACTAAAACTGCAATTGTTTCACTTGTGGAGCAAGTAGTTGATATATTGGACGCCGGGGAGAAAGCATTGGCAGTGTTTCTGGATCTGAGTAAAGCTTTCGATTGTGTTGATCATGAAATTTTATTGAAAACACTAGAGTCATTAGGCGTTAGGGATGTAGAGTTGAAATGGTTTCAATATTACCTTATTAATAGATTACAGTGTGTGGAGTTAACTAGGGTTGTTAGAGGGAAACTTACAAAAGTTGTATCTGAAAAGCTTGAAGTCAAAGCAGGCGTTCCACAGGGGTCAGTTTTAGGTCCAATTCTGTTTCTATTGTACATTAATAGGTTACCAGAAGTCATACCTAATGGCAGAGCTTTGTTGTTTGCTGATGATACTTCAGTAATCAGTAACAGTTCACTGCTAGATGCTCTTGAAGTAAATACACATGTTAACATAGAGTCCGTAGTGCAGTTCTTGAATCAAATGTTATTAACAGTTAATGGGAAAAAGTCAGTACTTGCAGTTCAAAAATAAACATAACGTTAAGAAAGTAGAGAAGTGGATGTATTTATTCATAATAATAGTTTAGAGCATGTAGAAACAGTGAAGTTCCTGGGCGTATCTCTAGATAGATCTTTGTCTTGGGACTTCTATACCAATCAAGTTTGTAGTAAAATATCATCTGGGGTATTTGCACTAAAACAAGTTGCCAGATTAAATGATAAAAAATTACTAATGGCAGCTTATCATGGCCTCATTCTGTCTCATATTCGTTATGGTATTTTAGTATGGGGTAATTCTAGCATGGGTAATATGAATAGGGTTTTTAAAATTCAAAAGAAAGCTATTAGGTGTATGGTGGGAGCTAACCAGCTAACCTCATGCAGGCCACTATTTAAGGAGCTTAAATTGCTTACAGTTCCCTGTCTCTACATTTTTGAGGTGATTATGTATGTTAGGCAAAATAATTTTATGCAGAATTTCAATGTTCACAATCATAACACGAGAAACAGGAATGATTATTATGTGGCTAATCACTCCACAAAATTGTTTGAACAAAAACCTACTTATGCAGGGAGAAAATTCTTAAATAAATTACCCCAATCTTTAAAGTGTTGTGAGGATTTGAATTCCTTTAAAAAAAATTTAAAAAATTACTTGATCGGTGAAATTTTTTATAGCATACAAGAATTTCTTTCTTGATAGTAGTGATACATAGTGTGTTTCTTATACGTATTTCAGGTGTTATATCTGATGACATGTCCTATACTCCTCCTGGAGTCTCCAGGGCGCAAAAAAAAAAAAAAAAAAAAAAAAAAAAATGCATGATTTTTATTGGCTTTAGTGGTATGTAAACATTCAGTTTCAGTTTCTTTCTATTTGTTTTATTTTTCATACTGATTATTTTGAGAAGCTGTAATTTTTTTATTAATATGATAGTAACTTCCAAAAAAATGGTAATTAATATGTTTATAGAACACTGTGTACGTGACTTAAAAAATAAGTCCTAGTGCCACTGGGTGACTACATGATTATACAATGAGGAGAGGGAATACTATCACTAAATAAAATCTGTTCATTTATTTTAAGTAACTAGTTGCAGTAAATCTAAAATTAAAAAATAAATAAATAAATCCTAACCTTATCTTGTTATATTATAATGTTTTGTTAAGTATAATCTTATTTATTCTTTTGTAAATAAAAATTACAAGAAAAATAACAATAAAAATTTGTGTTTGTAGCAGTTGTACTAACGGGGAAAAGTATTGATGAAAGAAAATTGATAAAACTAGACTTCTTTAACACACAATTGAAAAAATTCGTGAAGTGGCAACGATGATCGAGCAGTTACAATTTAGCCTGCGTATACAACCTTCACTATTGTAATTAATTGGGTAAAGCAACAAATCTGACAGTCTCCAAATGTAGGAATATAAAGCTCGCATTTCTTCGATTCTAACTATAGTAATTTTCACAAACACTTATCTTACTATAGATTCATTAACAAAGACTTGTTTAAACTTTCAAAAAGGAACAGTAGTAAACAGTGCTACTGTTAGTTTCTAATAATAAAAATTTGTTTTTTTTTCAAGGCCACTTTAATTTCAGCTTTTGCAATACATTATGAATATATAATATTACATTATAAATTTGTACCACCCTTTTAAAAACTGACTTACAGTTGTTTCAAATTATGAAAATAGTAACTTTTCCCCTGAGGGATATTTTAGTTTTTTTTAAAAAAAAACCAATTTCCCTCTTTAAAATTAAAAATGTCCCTCTACAAATTTTTAATTATTTTTATTACAAGTTTTAATTGTGTATTATTTAACATTCAAGTTGTATTGTTAATTTGTCGGTCATTAATATTTTAATTTTCATAATGTCAATAAAGTTTTCAGAATGATTTATACTATATTTTACAATGGTAACTACAAATTCTTGTAATACGAGGTATAAATAAATTGATTACTTCTTTAAACAGCTGATATGGTAATTTACAAAATTATGAAAAAAATTCCTCTAGCGATAACGAATGCAGTACAATAAAACAACAAATTTTCCTCTTTAACCACTTCATATGTTCCCTATTTAAACAATACTGTCTCAAATCAAACCTACTGTAATGACTTATTATTACTAAATTTATAACCACCTATTCTGATTACCAGATAATAAGAAATAAAAGAATTTTATAATTCTTTAAATAAAAGAATTAGAACTAAATTATAAAAGAGTTTAGTTTATTTAATAACAATGCATTGCTTTGAACACTTACTTCAATTTTATCTCAATTACCTAACATACAATTTTACCTGATAAAACAGGGATTGTTTTATCAATTACTTAATAAAACAATCCTTGAGAGTAATCACATATCAACACAAGAGAATAGCAATTTTCTCAAATTAAAAAATAAACCAAAAATATTATAGTAAAAACAAAAAAAAGTGAAATACTTGTAGGCAAATCTATTCTGGATGAAATCGTTTCTGTAGTACCCAAATTCCACAATTATTTTGCTGTTAAGAAAATTATTCAGTAAAGAGCGAACCATGACGTACCTGTAACAAACAGCCATAACTCCAGCCTCATTGAGTGTTTTTGGAGGCACTTCGTTTCCAGAAGGATTTAATATAATTATACTACTGGCCCCATGAATGTCAGCGTGTACATAGATATCAGTTGAGCGTAAGTATCGTTTTACAACTAGTTCATTTTGCTGCTGATCCCTACCACCAATCACTAAAAATAAATAGTTTACTCAATTAAACAAATACACTTAAAGTTCAAAAAATTAAATCAAAAATAATCACAACACTGAAAAAATGGTATAGTCATGGTAGATAATACTGTAATGAAGTGGGTACAGTCACCTGCATAAAGAGCGAACGCCTAATATGCTTGCCGGTTTTCTGAAGTGCGCAGAAGGTTTATTTTGGTAATGGCGCACTCAGTTGCCTAAGCGAGTGGTGGAGGTTAGTGCTGTACTAGCTGTGATCAGACTCACATCACTCTCGCAAAGTTATATATCAGCTAACCTGAAAACATTAGTCTGTAATGTGTTGTATGTCGAACGCGTTAATTGTTGTATACAGTGTTTACAATTGAATGTTTTTAACATCACTAATAGACAATCAACCCACCGGGTTGGTCTAGAGGTAAAGTCGTCGCTAAAATCAGCTGTATAACAGCTGATTTTCGGAGATGAAGGTTCCCGGTTCAAATCCTAGTAAAGGTAGTTACTTTTATACGGATTTGAATACTAGACAGTGGTTACCAGTGTACTTTGATGGTTGGGGTTTAATTAACCATACTCTCTCAGGAATGGCCGGCCTGGGTCTGTACAAGACTACATCTCATTTACACGTCATACACATCATCCTCATCTCATTGGGTCATGGGGTTGCTTATTGTTCTAAATTGAACAGATTGCAACGTACACAAATAGGAATAAAAAACAAAAAAAAAACTAATAGACAATAATTAATTTACATCGTTCAGCGCCTGTCATTTAATAGGCAGCTTGGTACTAGGCATGAAATCTACAGACTGAATCCGAACTGTTGGCCCAGCTACACCGGCAAGTTTATTTGGCGTTCACTCTACTGATACGTTACACAGTAAATTAACTACTAAAGTTAAGGGTAGTAACGTACAGGAGATAACTACAATTACAATCTCATTATTTTATTGATGTAATAGTATTGTTAATCTCATGTTTATTTATTTGTGTATTTTTATTCCATAATTAATGTAGCCCTAAGTTAGATTTTCTAGTTATACATACATATTTTTAGATGGCATATGTGATGAAATATGGAAGGTGAAATAATAACAAAAGACAATCAACCGAGGCGATACAATATTTTATAAAATTACAAATACTTACCAAGGTAGTTTTCAGAGCTGATAAACCAGAAAAACTTTTCAAACCAAAAAATTTTTCTAGCTTTACTAATGTTTGTTATTGTTTGAACTTCCTTTAAAGTTTGTTTGGTTTTCCTTTCAGCAGATTTCAAAGCTTTGCCCTGTGATTCAATTGTTTTTTGTTGTTTTTTTGCAGCTAATCTTTTTTGGTCGTAGTACCTAGAAGTATACAACAA
This sequence comes from Catonia carolina, assembly GCA_035578175.1. NCBI lineage: Eukaryota > Metazoa > Arthropoda > Insecta > Hemiptera > Achilidae > Catonia > Catonia carolina. The sequence goes on from JAQMRL010000003.1 coordinate 106,783,356, forward strand.
ACATATCTCGTTATCACTTATTAAAAAATATGATTATATTTTTAAATTGTTCACTTTGAAGCTTTACAGGTGTAGAAACTGCAGAAAAATCTTGCCACAGAAAGAGAAAGTCGTTTAAAGTAACAGAATCTTTCTGAAGAGCTAGTTATTACGTCTGATAGAACTGGTTGCTTACTGTTAGGGAACTGGTCGGATAGTTAGGCCACTTACACACCAGTGAAACTCCACTGCAACTTGAAATCCGATACGAGTCGTACCCTTACATTTATATGTTCGCCCTCTTACCAGTGCGACCTTGATGCAACCTCGATCAAACCAATCGCATGCGACTCAGCTTGTCCAACATCTGCTCCACCAGTCATGTATAATCATGGCAGACAAAGCAGCCAACGTAGCCTTTGTTCTTGAAGTTGAAAAATATCCGTGTCTATACAATTTTAATTTGACTGAATATTCTAGGCGAGACATTAGCTTTCATTTGGCATCCAATAAAAAGACTTCAATTTGTTTTCATTACAGGAGAGTTCTTGGGCACACACATACGCTCCTGTATTACGATTATTACTTACAAACAGTGATATCCAACAGCTACGGTTTTTTTTCTGTTTTCTTCTTAAATAGTAATAAGCAACTACTACGTCTTCTTCGCAATATGAAACGGTTCTTAAAGTCACTAGATATTTTGCAAACTGCTGATGGATTCGAAGAAAAGATTGAACAGTTGCTTCGAGGTCGAGTCTCCTCGGTGTGCGAACATGCACAACGCGACTCGTTTTTCGATCAAGTCATTTAAATCGCGTCGAGGTCGAGTTTCACTGGTGTGAGAGCAACCTTAAATGCAGGTGCTTACTTAAGCTCTTAGTGAAAACACATTTCACATTTTTGCCTACAGATGCAAAGATAGTGTAAGCGGCATGCCAGCTGAAATATTTGGGGGCTGTGCTCTTGTGGAAAAAAATTGGTTTAAGTTTGCAGACTTAATACGCATTTTAGGGCAAAAGTGCAATTGGTAATAAAAGGTGTAAAAGAATAAAAAACCTATAACTTTTGTTTCAATTTTTTTCCTCAGTGCTTAGTTTAGCACTGTAGAAAATAAATTAAAAACACACAATTAGTGATTTTCTGTGTTTTCTCATTGAAATTGATAAAAACTAGGTTTTTAAGATTGCGGCCTTAGTAAGCATTCTACGGTAATAGTATAACCAAAGTTATGGAAAATTTTTTAAATCTACAACTTTTATTTCAAGAATTTTTTCTACAGAGCCTAGTTTAGCGTCAATAATTGATTTTCCGTGTTTTTAAGTTCTACCGAGGTTGATTTTCATTTAGCATCATTCACTCATGATTAAAAAAATTAGGTTATGTTTTTAGTTTTATATTGTTTACTCATTATTAAACATAGTTTATACACATATATTTCATTATTCACAATGGCCAGAGAAGGTCAAGTATTTCACACCAGATTTTTGTAGTTATATTACAACAAAAACAATAAAATCACCAAATTCAGAAAAAAGTAATCCAAAATTTTTTTAAATTTAGAAATTTTTCTTGTTAAAATAATAGCACCTTGCTCCCTTAAGCCAAATAAGCAGTAAAGAGTTAAGAGATGAAAAATCAAGACACGTTATTTCACTACTCATTAAAAAAAGCAACAATGAAACTTACGAACCTTTTAGCATTGGCATAAGCACCTAGATCTAGATCAATATCGATCAACATTGGTTTCAAACGACCTTCACTATCTTCATCTCCTTCATCTTCAGATGAATCATCATATTCAGCAAATGGATCACTGGAAAAAAAATTGCTAGTGCTAGTAACACATCATAATTTTTAAAAAGAAATAAACAGGGCTTAAATGTAGAACATTTTAGTTCTACATTTGAACTAAATTGAAATTTAACTTTCAATTGCCTATGAATAGCTGAAGAGCTGGGGAAAGACAGAGAAGGTGGAAAGGGCACTGGATTTGTGGAACAAAAAGATTGTTGAGTGTAGCTTGGAATTCAGTGAAGAAAAACGCAAACTGTTTACTCATCAGATAGAAAATTAAATAAAGGGTTACCTACACAAAAGGTTGCAGAAAGCAAGTGGTTTTGTCCAAAGTGTGAGACACTCAGTCTGGGATCAAGAAGTTCCTATACACTGTAAAAAAAGTTGTGTATAATGCATACTTGGTGCCAAATTTTACTTAAGCAGCTGAGACATGGACTGGGAGAAAAAAGGAAGAAATTAGAATTCAGGTAGCATAGATAGAATAAAAAGTGATGTACTTACAGAATAGGGAACGACAAGAAATGGACAGTCTGTTAGGAGGGGTTAGACAGACAAAGTCGAGATGGTCAGTAGGATGGAGGAGAGAAGACTGCCAAAAAGGATGCTGTAATTGTAAATGGAGGGAAAAAGACCAAGAGTGGTGGGTTCAGTTATGGATGTATTGGGAAAAGATGCGATGCCACAAGAACAATGGAGAAGAATTTCAAATTCCAAAAAAGCAATAGAGTGAAAGAGAAAGTTGGAGGAGAAAATTGTTAGTTAACAAATATTAACAAACTTATCTATTTCTACCAATATTCCCGACAAATTTCCATTTAACTGTTTCATAAACGTCCTTTAGCAAAATAGTAGTGCCAAGATGGATAAACTGTAACAATGGATAACAGGATTTTAATGTACCAAGAAATTCTATTTTTCTGGACTTATTCAAGACAAACCAGTTATACTGCAAACTGTCATACAATTTGTAAGGCAGCAAAAATGTGCTATGCCAAGTTCAAATAGTCAACCACTGCTATTTTTCCAAAGGATTCCAATGTACTGCAACAGGAAAATTTTGTTTTGGAGCTCTTTAAAACAAACCAAACTTACACGTAGTGTCTTTGAATAATAAATATATGAGTTACCTAAGTAATAGAGTTATATGATTAATATCAAGTTTAAGTTGTTTGATGATAGATGCAACTGGATCTCCTTTCGCTGTAGCTGACTTGACAAGATCATTAATATCAGGCCAAGACACTTGACTAGCTACAGCTGATCTAATAACAAGTATTGCTTCATCAACCAGAGCTTGATTTCGCGTAATTAGTTCAGCACGTTGTTTATCTAATTCCTGAGTTTTCTCCAGTTGTGATAATCTCTCGGAATGATCCTTTTTAACAGTTTCCAGTTTTTTTAATGCCTCTTTTTCCTAAAAAAAAAAAAAAAATTATACAACAATTCATAAATCAGCAAAACGAATAAGATACGAATCATGTCCTGAAATATGTACCGTTTTGAAAAAAGAAGACAATTATTTTATTTTTACATGAAAGTGTACGTACCTTAAACTATTTTTCAACACAGTTTCCAACAATGTTCAGCGACTTATCGTGGCAAGTGACCATTTTATCCAAGCTTACCTCTCAGAAACATCCCGGCAGTGATGAAAGTCATAACTCCACACCATTATCACTTTTGAAGTGCTTACCACCAAGCTTGTGCTTTAAGGTCAGGAACAAGCAGTAGTCAGATGGTGCCACGTCTGGGCTATACTGTAGATGATCAAACTTCTCCAAAGTTCAATTAGCTCAGTAGTGACACTTACAATGAAATTATTTTAAGTAAGCTTGATTTTGGCTGGCTTAACTTTCCTTGCATTCGGAAACCGTATAACAGAACAAATCCCACAGTTGGCACGTTCAACAGTTGTTTTAAACGTTGATCACAGAAATCAGAATATATAAAACAAATTAATTGTTATGGCATAAGTAAAGAGGCAATGAAACAGTGAAACTACTGCACAACCTCAAAGCAATGATTGTAGCACTGCGGTAGTATCAGAACGAAACGATACTTTCTGGACATGTTTAATACTTCTCAATTTGGTATCAATCCCATAAAGGTAATTTTACAATTATATATACAACATTTTTATACCCAAAAAAAATCATAGCCTCAAAATTACATGTTTGACAATTACATTCATCCAGTTTCCTAAATTGTAATGCTGTTAAAGCCCTCTCCTTTGATTATCATGTAACTTTTCCCAAAAAGTCTTCATGGAAGCAAACTATGCTGACAAATCATTCACACAGAAGTGTTTTTCAGCTTGTACACGTGCACAGCCTAACTGTGAACAGGTTGTTTGTAAAAGTGTTATCTACAGTACATTTATAGGATACATAATGTCTCACTGTGATAAGGTCAAAACCAAAAGACTGTTAAACCAAAATTAAAACAAATATACAAAAAAATACTTAACATTTTTTTTACTATCTAAAGAACTTCATCCTCACCCTCCACCAAAGGATGGTTTTTCTCATGAAGTATACAAGCCTACCAACAAGAGAAATTATAATTAATAATATATTACCTGATGAATTGCTTTCATATCAATTTTTTGGCTCTCTAATGAGGAAAAAAATTCATCAACGGCAGTATTAAAATTATCAAATTCTTTGAACGGTTGTGATTTATATTGCTCAAATAAAAATGGATGAAATTCCTGATTCGTGTAGAAGTCCTCAGACTCTCCATTTGCTTTTGGACGTGACTCTTTTTTCTGTATTATATAACCCTGAAATTCAATTAAATCAAAAAATATCTTGAAAAATCTATAAAATAATTTAACAGTTAAGAAATACAAGAAAATTTTACAAATCTTTTGGTAAAAACAATAGTATTTCCTTCTTTAACTCAGACAAACACCAGCACCGTTAGAGTGAATTTATTGTCATCAAAAGGAGTATTTAAGTGCAAATACACGAGTTCTATTTCATATAATAAATTTCATTAAACTTTTTAACCTTTCTGATACAGGCAGCAATCTCAGTTGCCCTGGTAGTTACCAGCTTTAAAAGCCTATAGCAAACGTATTTATGAAGCGATTTGTTCAGTTCATATATCAAATTACGCGCTTTAAAAGGCTCTATAATTTCACATAAAACACAATTCAAATGTATTGATAGCAAGGTTGAAACTATGGTTGTAAGTTGCCAAGTTACTTTTGAAGTCGTCCTATCTTCAAGACAATGTAACTTAGGGAATATTTCATCTATAAGGTTCGTAGAACTACCTACAAAATCAGAATCGTGCATGGAAGCTATAAAATCAAACCATGTCTTCCTACATGCAACTGTTCGCGTGATATGCAGAAATTCTAAGAGTAAACATTGTCTTTCTTCGTCAAACCTTCCTCGACCTTTTTCATGGCCTATTATAAACCTTATCCTTTTACCATTACTACATAATTTTGTATGTGTATTTATAACTGTATGTGTTTAATGTCAAGACTATTTACATATGTATTGCGAACAAGAGGGTGGGAATGGCAGGAATTTGATAATGAAACACTGTTTGAATATCACAGATTCTGCAATACAGAATTGTAATTATTAGAGCTAATGTTACTCAAAATTATATTGTAAAACATGGTTTTATTCACAAAAATGTCTTCTAGAAATTATGTACTGTACAATTTTATGAAAAACTTAAATTTTAGCATATTACAGCCAAAAATATAAAGTAACCTACAAATTTTTACCTGCGAAAGTGTTTCGCTCGCTGTAGCTTGAGAAAAACGCAACTGATTTTTATGTTTTTACAATAAAAATAATCGTACATGTTGTGTAAAATGCCTGTAATTTTTTCACAATTTTCTATCGGTAATGGCCTTAGATAAATTAATTTATTTGGGAGCATGTTTTGACATTTGAACATTCACTATATGATGAAAATCATGCCGTATCAGAAGGGTTACGCTCCCTTGGTTTCTATTATTGGTCACGTACACGTGTTTCAGTGGATTCACCATCATCAGAGTACACAACACCATTTGAAACTAAAATTTTTTTATTTAAAATCTGTAAAAGATACTACATCTTTAGTCATCTATATAAAACTTCTATAGAAGTATAGAATATCTTCTACAGATGTTAAATAAAAAAATTTTAGTTTCAAATGGTGTTGTATACTCTGGTGATGGTGAATCCACCGAAACCAGTATAAGTGACAGATAACAGAAACCAAGGCAAAAAAAGGTTAGTGAAATTTATTATATGAAACAGAATTGATTTCAAGCTGCAAGATGCATTATAAGGATTTATTTTTAAATACAAGAGTGTATTTATGTTTTTACGTTCTCTTTGCACTAGAGTAAAAGAGAAAGTAACTACAAAATTTAAATGGATATTATAATGCTGAGGTATCAAGGGGACAGAAATATATTTAGACACTGAGCTGTAAGAAGCATATCAGAAATGGTTATGATTCTAAGCTACTGAAGCCCATTCATAACTTTTTAATGATCAAGACACAAGCTCAAAAAAAAGAAATTGATGTCCCTCTTTACACGTAATGAACTATATCAGTGGATCTGATAACAGAAGAATCAATGAGCCAGCGCAGAAAGTCCACTTGTAGTTAATATTCCTTACAAATTGACTAAACATACATAAAACTCAAAAAAAAAATGTGAGTATCAACAGCTTTTGTGTCAGTATTTTGTGTTGGTACTGAGTTACTGTTTGTGATGCAATCACCTCCAAGTAAAATTTCTTGTTTTCACTTTTGTTATCATTAACCCAAATGTTGTGTTTATGAGTAAATTTATACTACTATTAAAACTTGAAATTCTAGCTGAATTTTGCTACAAAGTTTTATTTTTCTGAACATTGACAGATCTGCAGTTTCTTCAAGACCATTATAGACTACAATTTAATCTTAAGCATACAATTTTTACACAACTTTTAGTAATTTTAAAGTAATAAAAAACCCCAACCTTTGGAGGTTGTGACGCAACTTCATCAATCATTTTTTCAGCATCATTTATAGCTTCAATGAGTTTTGGAATATCAACCTCCACATTAAAATTTTGGCCTAATTTACAATTGGGTTGAAAGCCAGCTTTCAGCAACACATGATCTATTACTGCTGGACCATACACTGAAAAAACAAAACAACTGTTTATCATTTTGAATTTTTATCCACAATTTGAATTATCTGTCACTTTCAAGTTGATAGAAATACAACCTGTGACATAAACAATTTTCTTGTCACAATATCCAAAAATGGGTAAATTTATTTAGTTAGTGTGTATTTTTCTCAAAAAATGCTCCTACAATTTTTTTAAAAATCACCTCATTTACAAAATTTTTTTATGCTTTACAAGATAGGGTAGGTGCCACGTCGGCTGAAATTCTTGGGAAGGCTGTGCTCTCAAAAAAAAAATGGTTTTTTAATGATTGCAGTCTTAATATGCACTTTAGCGCAAAAATGTACATAATAAAAGTTGTAGAGAATTTAAAAATCTACAACTTTAATTTTAAATTTTTTTTGTATAACTCTTAGTTTAGCGGTAATTAGTGATTTAGTTTTTTTCATGAAAATCTGTAAACTAAATTGATTTTTTTAAGATTTCAGCCTTACTATGCATTTGACGACAAAAAAGTATATATAATCAAATTTATAGGAAATTCAAAGATCTACAACTTTTATTTAGAGATTTTTTCCCTGCAGAGCCTAGTTTAGCGTGAAAGAATGATTTTCCGTATTTTTAAGCCAAACTGAGGTTGATTTTCATTGCATCATTCACTCATGATTACAAAAAAATTATTTATGTTTTTTGAGGTTAGTTTTTTGTTTATTTCTAATGTTTGATTACTAATGTTAGGTTATATTGTTAATTACTTGCATTGGTAAGAGAAAGTTGTGTGAGTGTTTCACACCACATTTTTTAATTATTTTTGATTATTCTAAATTGATAAATATATATAAAAGCTTTTGGCACCACTAAAATGATGATGGGGAGGACACACAAAGAGACAGACAAATGACCGATGTGACAAGGAGAATCTGCAAAGGAGACTATGGCTCAGAAAAAAAGTCATCCATAAACATGGTAGTGAGATAACTAGATCTCTGCATGATTGTGAAGTTAAAGAATTAGAGATAGATGTGTGATGTAAAGTCTTACTTTGAGGGCTTTCACATTTATTTATAGACAAATAAAGCCTGCTGCGAGTAATTTTAAACTCATTGACAGACAGAATTGCTACTTTACAATATAAATATATAAATATATATAAGCCAATTTATAAACTTAGATCAATCTGTCATTTTGCAGAGGTCATGTTTATTAGTTAAGAATGACAACATGCCAGAAATATAGTTTACACAACATGTAAATTGTAACATAACTAGAACAAAGAAGACTTTTTTTAGTAAAAACTATACATTTGTTTTAAACACTAGTAATTTTACTAAAAACACCACAATTAATGCACAGAATATGGAAACTTGCAGTATCCTAAAAATGGATAGATATATATCTTTATGCCTTGTGTAAGAAAAAAGGAAGAACGATACCTCATATTTCTTCGTAGGTACTCAAAATTGAAGTCTTTTCATTTAAATGACAATAAATATATGTACAATACTGAACAGATCTCACCGAGATGTGGATTCAATATTTTCTTTAACTGTTCCCCATTTTTAGAATTTTTTAGAATTTCTGTGATTTCTTCGACAGTTGGAGTATTACGTTCTCTTGCAATACCAATCGGGTACGTTTCTCTTACAGCAAATCTGTAAAACAAACACAACAAAAATATAATAAATACAAAAACTGTGATGTACTGAAGTTATCAAACTTGAATACAGATGGGGCAGGATCTACAGCAAGTAACTATCATTATACCCAACTTAAATTTGTAATCCATTTATTTTGTTTCACACCAAAACATTACTGACTTGCTAATTACCCATTACAAATCCATTTTTATAGCAAACCTTTTACAAGAGTTCCAAATAACAAATACTGATTACAATAAAATATTTTTTTAGTAGATTAAAATATAATATTCTACAAAAAAAAATACCATAAAATTATTACAACATACTGATTAATTTATTGGCTTGAAAAATAATTACTGTAATTTATCAATGATGATTTTAGTAGCGTTGTTAACATACAGTTTTGGAAGTACTTAAAATTATTTGTAATTACTATAATTAATTTATTTCTTATGAATTAGCCAATAGAAGTTTATGTTCTAAAATTAAAAATATATGGCAGACTGCTTCAGCAATGCCAAATGTGTGTTTTTGTATTCAAATTGAAAATGGTTTTTTTTGTTTTCATCTTTTCTTTTATGATAAATTAACATTATAAATACACTCTTACGTAACCCTACTAATCTAAACTGATTTCAATATTTTTCAACATGCTTTTTATATACAATACATGCTTTAAGATAAAAAGAAGTAATTTTACAATGAAAAATATTTTTAATAGGCTTCTAAACATAAAAATGAAATTTAAGAAAAAAAAATAGTGTAGTTGAGGATAGAAAACAGATATAATCAAGTTATTAATACAAGATACACTTACAATAAATAGCTTACTGGTAAAACACTACTTCTAGTTCATTAGAAATTACCGAAAATTGTACATTTTCACTACTGGCTGGCTGGATAAAATGACCAATTGTTTGCAGTAGTAATCCTGAAAACCTTAATGATGCAATGTTTCACCAACCACTCTTAAATATGACATATGCGACATAGTGTTGTTGTGGTGGTCTTCTACTGCTGTGCTATTCAGTGCTTTTGCTGCTTCTGAACATAAAATAAGCTGTTCCATGTAATATACTTCATCAGTTTCTTCTAGAACATTACCAGAGTCATTGGCCGCAATGCGGCCAATACTATGCTAGATCTGTTCCAATGCAATTGTAAACCTCAGTCCAATTTTGCCCTTTGAGTAAAACTTTTCTTTTAGTGAAATTTTAGTTAGTATGTAGATCAATATTTTTTACCATTACTTCTTCAAATAAATACAAGTAACAAACACTATACCTGATCTTTTCCAGTGCTGAATGTTGTCGAAGAATGTTCAATATAGTTAACTGATGATCTGCTAGCACAATGTTACCTCTATCATATAATTCTAGAAAAACATGATAAGCAGCTTCCCCGGTTCCAAACTGCAAGTCAACAATTCTATCCAATCCCACTTGTTTTAATACTTCTAAACGCTTGTTTTTTAAATGTTTTCTCATCTGTAACAAATAAAGAATTTTTAATCAAACAAAACTGTGAAGTCTGTTCGCAAAGTATCCGACTTTTTCAAAAAAAAAAAAAATTTACTTACGTTACTTAGGTCCTATAAAGTATCTCCACATCCTGTATCTCAAACACTATGACCGCTTATTTTGCCTCCTTCATGCAAGTTTCTAGCCTTCATTGCCCACATCACACCACCCCACCACGTTTTCCAAGGCCTCCCTCTTTTCCTCCTCAAAAAAAATACATTTTTATAAATATTTAAAAACTTACCCTAATTCCTCTTTCAAAGTAGTCCCCCTCAGACTTCACACACTTGTGCCACCAGTGCTGCCACTGTCGGAAGCTTCTTTATGTATGCTGTTTAGGCCATTAGTTGCATTTTCCATTATAACTTGATACCGTGCTATTTCTACACTGGTCCATCGTTTGACCACTGTCGACAGTATGTGGGTGGTTGCTTCTGTGGCCGTGGGATAGAGCAGACAGAAAACTTCTCACAGCACTTGTGCAACTACAAGGCAGACTTGGGGCTAGTCAAGGCACCCAGTTAGTAGAGTAAGTCAGTATCAATCTTCCACAAGTGAAGATAGACACGGAGATAGCTTGTAACACTCAACATTCAGTATACTTTTTTTGCTCTCCACAACTGACCCCTCCCCTCACCTTTGCTTCATGAGCGCCTGTTCCTCCTTGAGGCAGCGGTAAATGGTGTTCACCATGTCGACGACCGCTCCTATTCTTTAGGTAGCGGTAGAGAGGCACTCATCTAGCCAGTGGCTGCTCCTCCCCGAGGCAGCAGCGAAGGTTAACTCCAGTTCCTCCCCCCTTCAAAAAGCAGCTACGCCACCCAATGCCCTGCCGCTCTGGTCAAAAGAAGAACGCTGCTCACTAAACTGACAAGAGTTACAGCCTACGTAACATGTGGCGCCCAACATGGGGCCACCTATTACAACCTACGAAAGCTACATCCTGCATACAAACTTCTCTAGGCTCAAAGATTAGGAAGTCACACAAGACACGTTGGACTCCATATGAAACAATGGTGTATATTCTTGAACACTGTAAATTTGATGATGAAATATGAATATATGGTCATGACTCAGAAACCAAAATGCAGCCATTACAATGGTGACATTCTTCATCCCCTTGACTAAAAATAAATAGCACGCTAAGTGCAAACCAATGTAAAAGGTCATGCTGACAGTTTTATTTGACAGTAGAGGTGTTGTACACCAAGAATATAGGGCCTACTTCTCAGATTATGCTAACTTAACAGATTTGTTAGCCAATTAGTTTAACAGATACAAGTTGTACTCGACAATGTTTAAATGGTAGGCTGCTAAATTATGATATCAAATATAAACAAGTATGTTGTACTAAATTTACTTAAATTCTCAATCCACTTCCAGTACCAACTACAATTCCTGAACTACTATCATAAAAATAAATGTTATTTCACAGAATAAACAGATACTTTTTGTAAAATAATTATAGTACAAATGCTATCAAATATGATTTAAGTTTTTTACAGGACAAAATTGTATAGTGAATTCATTCTTAACACTTCTCATATTAGTTTCAATTTCAGTTCAATAACAAAAATACACTTCTATTTTTTTTCGTTTAGTTCTCATTTCAGTAATGGACACTTAATCTTCTTATTAAAATTGGGCTGTCATTAGCATTAACAAACCAAAGGAGCTACAGATCAAATTGGAGTTAAGGATGATTACAAAAAGACAATCCATGTTTAAATTTTGCTAGCACCATGTTTTTCGTAGTGATAAGTCATATTCTTTATAAGTACTTAATTAACGACTTATTATACACACCTTTTGGTTTGAATGTATTATGGCAACTTGAGTCCTTCTTATTCCATAGACATGGAAAACTGGGATATAATTAAATAAAATTAGTCACAAATTCATCATTTGACATCAGGTATGGACAAGGTTATGAAAGAAATAAGAAATGAACTGAAGCATCTGTACACACGGCTGTTTGAACTGATAACGAGCATCTGACAAGCGGCTTGATGGTTTTCCCATTGAGCCAGCTTTCAGTTTCAGTTTAAACCTTCAGTTTTGATGTTTACACTAATATGAGAACTGAACTGTCCATGTAAGAGAGGGCTTAAGGGATAGGATTCAACAACTATTAATTAAGCTCAAAAATAAATAATAAATACAAACTTTCATACTGAAACCTGAAGGCGCAACATTCTTTGGCCATTCAAAAGCAGTTTTGTGAAATCTATTACCAGATTCCAATAGAAGTACACATTTCTCTTCACTCCGCTGTAACTTGATCAGATATGTTTTATGATCGATATCATACACCTGACCTACTCTCATCCCAATCAATCTGCAAAAAAAATACAAAATAAACTGTATACAGTAATACATTTAATTCTAATGTAATACAACATCAATTGTTTCAGATATTGTACAACAAGTAATAATACAAATATTCTTTGAAAAAATTTTGTTTAGACACAATCTGTCATTTTTCAGGAGCATATAAAATTAAAACTGATCAAAAAAGTAAGCCTAATGATAAAACATGTGATTTCAAATTTATCTTAAATAGTTGTTCCCTAATTTGTTGGATAGGTACAAATTATGAAATAAACTATAAAATTACCAGCAGGAAATTTACATAAAGGTAAGTACATCCTGTGATTCTTAAACAGTAAGCTCATTCTTTGAGATCAAAGTGTGCCAAGTACACAAAACAATAACACAATCCTATTTCGAGCCCATGAAAATGTTACTAACATTCAACATAAAGATTGGAAGGCTTTTATGTCGAGTCAGATAGTATATTTAAGCAGAACTATAAACAAAATTATACTGATCAGATTTTCGAATGTTATTTTTACATTACTCAACATTCAAACCGTACTTTTATTACCAAGACCTAAATAGTTTAATATAAAATTTTAAAACTTTGCACAGAACATACCCTTGCAATTCCGCAACACTGCATATTATATCGTATGTATTAAATCGGGTTTTCATTTTTCTCAATAATTATATCGTTGCAAAAATAAACAGTACTAATATCTTAACCTATACGTACAACATGGCTGATATTTGACTGAATTTCGTTCGAGTTATCGAGAATAACGAGAAATCGAGAACACTCGATATTAGGGATCGGCAACTCAAAGAAACCTCCATTATTAATACCGCGCTGACAACTCAAATGTTTTTAACTCTTACAGGCCCGAGAAGTCGGCGGGTTTTGTAGCCCCTACATGCACAGGCTTATTTTTATTTATATTTACAAAAAGTAGCGTTTGATTTATATTGAAATATGTCAAATTTACACCAGAAAAATGTTTAAAAAAATATTAATAATGTATTTATTTAAATAGATGTTATGATATTGACTAAACTAATTAATTCCCAAAAATGTTTCCATTTCTGGCTGTGTTACAGGGTTATATTTTTCCCAATCTCGTGTGCATATATGTAAGTTTGTTTAGGATACAAGATTTTCAATAATATCCTCATCAAACATAAATAAGAATATCTCATAAGGATGTGGATCCTATAAATCTTGCAGAACCTGTATCTTCATTTTGGAAACAGGTGTACCTAATATAGATACTGAAATCACGAGATTGCCTTTGCGTATGTAAGGGCTGTGAGGAAGGGCAGTGAAATATTTGCAGTGCTGCCAACGTCAACAGTGAGACACTACTCGTATATTTCACTACCGTGCAGTTTCTAGATATATTTTGTAAGCTGTGGTTTATTCCGAGAAAATGTTTTCTTCATAAACCTTATAAGAAATAATTATGACCTGTAATATTGATTATTACATGACTAGAGATGTTTGATTTACTGTAATTATGAATGAATCGCCTTCTTTACTATTGCTGTCACCGGTGTTTTCATTATCAGTCTCTTGTATCTACCTAACCGTTTTCTTTTTTTTACCAGGTTTCAACAAAACTCTTAAAGAATAGCTTCTTCATGTCCTTAATTTCCTTCTTTATTTTTCGAATTGTGGATAGAGAAACATCACAGTAGTTAGCCGCTCACTCACGGCTTTTACTAAGAGGCACAGATTAGCATTTGTGTTTAACTTCAACTTCACAACATTTTATTACATTGTGTTCAGCACTGTCAATTGTTCGACCAAGTTTTCAAGAAACCGACATTTGTGTTAACGGTAATAAACAGTTATATTCGTACAGTAAACCTATAAAAGGTTCCGCGACATACTGTATATACTCTGGGTATAGTATAAGTTGTTATGTTTGTTGTACTGAAATTAAAGCAGTTGCACATGCGTACTGATGCTTTTCCCCCTTCACCCTTCGTTGCAAACAAGGGCAAACTCGTGACTCAAGTGACTATACTTTATTTTGTTTTAGTTCAACAAATACCAACATCACCATCACCTTCTTCTGATGTAGTAGACACATCAGCATTTTTAATGTTATTTACTTCTTACACCTCTAATAAATCATTTGCTACAACAAATTTGAAGTCACTGTCGAAGTCTTCATTAATATAGGCATTGGGGTCACTATCACTAACAATCGAATCTTAACCCTTTATAGGGCAGTACTACGGGGGGGAAATATACATGTTGTAAAATTTTGTTTTATAGGGACTTGAATAATGTATTTGTAGTGCCAGAACAGTAAGATATTTCTTTTTTTATGTTAGGCCCTGGTAAATATACTTACCAAGGAATGTTTATTGAAATGGGAATCAAAAAATGTTTAGTGGTAAGATTGCTTATTAACACAACTTGTAGTCATAGAAACAAGTGTAGAATAACTTATCTCAACTTTATATTAGCATGAATGCTTGCTTTCCTGTAAAAAAACTTGAATTTTCTAAGCACTCTACAAAAGTAACAACAAAACAACACGGTTGCATACACTGGTATGAATCCTTACCACATTCGTGTAACAAATTCATTCATGAAGCAAATGGTCGCTGCGCACTAATTTCAAAATATGGATAGCCTACTTACAGAGATTATCTATAAAACCATAAAATGCCAATTGGGTTCAACTGCATAGCTTATTCTTAAAAAAAATCGACCTTATTGCCAGTAGTAAGTATACTTACCAAAGACCTATAAAGGGTTAAACAGATAGTATTTCTTCTGAAAAGAAATCATCAACGATTTCTGAAGTTAGGAATTTTGTAAGATCTATTATTCATGATGACAGTTTAGGAAATGCAAGAACTGAGAACATTAAATTTTAGGTTAGGCATGACGACAGTGTACTTTGATGCATGATGGTCTATTATTTGGACTTAAAACATTTACCTCTAAAATAGTAAAAGAGTAAAATAAACTAGGAAATGAGTACCACTCATTTTAATCAGAAAACATCCAATTTCAATTGCAACACAGATTGAATGCTCACATGATAAAAATCATTTATGTAAAACTTTAGATAAAATCACAACAAAATCATGAGGTAGCCGCAGTGAATTTTATGAAATTATAACCTTATAAACAATTATTGTATTGTGCAGTGCTGCAGGCTGAAGAGACTCTTACAACTTTTAAAACATAAAAACATAGTAAATAAGGTGGTTCAAATCTTGGGCTTCTGTACATTAAATTAGTATTATTTTTTAAGTGGTTCAAAGTTTGAACCATCATGATTCTAGGACTTAAATGTTGGTTCTAATCACAATCCACCATGCTTGAAAGAGTTTTAACTGACTTCATGTCGGAGAGTTCTCAATTCATAGTACATGTATACCTTATTTTTTAAAAGTATTTATACACAGATTGCAATTCAAAAATTTTTGTTCAGTTTGAAAGATTTTTCTCAATTATGTTTTGTATTGGGTTTAGTAATTGTATTGGTAAATTTTGTGTAAATTGGGCCCATATCTTAGTTAAATTTGTAAAACGACTATGGAAAAGTTAATTTATCCATAACAGAAATTCATATTATAGCTTTTTCATTCATGTTTGTATTATACGTAACACATAAATATACAGTCTCTTGCTGTACTTAAAAGATGTTAATTAATGTTACAGTATTCTTTCATAAAAG
The DNA here is from genome assembly GCA_035578175.1 of Catonia carolina. Classification (NCBI taxonomy): domain Eukaryota; kingdom Metazoa; phylum Arthropoda; class Insecta; order Hemiptera; family Achilidae; genus Catonia; species Catonia carolina. The sequence continues at coordinate 106,799,452 of JAQMRL010000003.1, forward strand.
ATAAATAAACAAACAGTTGATATACATACATTATGTACGTGTAACTTATAAATTTTATATTGTAGTCAATCCAAACAAAGCTCATGTTGTGTTATCGATATTGAATGAAGATGCAATGAAGATCAAATTAAGATGCAAAAACAAAATTTGAAGTCTCACAGTAAATTAGGGGGTCTAGTTAGGTGACGGCTGATCAAATAAAAAGATGAAAAACTATGTTTTACTGATTCATATTTCAAACTAAAATTAAAACCTACTAAATAAAACTGATTTTTAGTCTTTGTTATTCAGCTACTTTACCAACACAAGTTCAAACCTTTTTATCTCAATTTTAATAAAAATACTTCCAGATACGGTTACGTGTGCGTTTTAATTATTTTCATTTAAAGTTTCAGTTTCAACTCATAAAAATAGGATATGCCACATCCAAAAACAATAATTTCAATTATTTTTTTTAAAAAATGGAAAGATTAAACATTTTTGATTCTAAATTTGGGTGGTGGGCGAATCTATAATCTAAGGTAACATTTTAAATATCTTCAAGTTTTATGGCATATTAGTATTTTAAATTAATACTGCCAAGAGTTGGTACTGGAGAACTTGCTTTTTAAAAGTAAAAACAGCTAATGAGGTAACAGAACCCTTGTTCACTCAAGTACAAAAACTTTCCCTGAATTTGTTTGTAATCTTCTAAACCAATATTTTGAAAAAAATATTTGTTATACAAAATTTAATTTTCTCATCCTTCGGAACAAGACAGCCAGTCAATAAACAATCAGGACTTCTTGTATGCCGTGGCCACAAGTCAGGAGAGTTCAGAATATCGTCAACAGAATCATATTTGATAATAAGTATTTTTCTTTTGATGAAATTTTGGTTATGAGCAGCCGGTCGCATTGGCGCAGTTGGTAACGTGCTCGCCTCTCATCATGCGGTCTTGGGTTCGAATCCCATTCAGGCACAGCATCTTTTCATGCGTTACAAAATAATCATTTCATCCTTCACCGTCTGCATTAGCAGTAATTGCAGAACAGTCGGACGTTAAACCAAAACAAAAAAAAAAGGTTATGAGCTCTTCTAGCTGTTATACAGAGTGGGTGTGTCAGCATTTCTAATGATCTTTCTGTGAGAACAACCCATTAATAAAATAACAGCTGGTTTATAAATATCAGCTGTTTGGAATCATATTGTGCAAAATACATATATCATCTGGAAGCACATGACTTACGTTGCTCAGCACAAGACAACTGTAGGTCGTTCTAAGTACATAGGTATGCATTCCAGATAAATTGTTTTAACAGCCAGTAAGTTGAAGTATAAATTACAATAAATTTAAGTACTTTTTGGAAAATATGTCTCCTAACATGTTTTTGCACTGGCCTATTCAAATAGATCAATATCAGACCAACTGCCACCACAAACTCTGGGTCTGTGGTGACATGGCCCTTATCCCATCATTGAGCCAATTGATAGATAAATTATTATTACAGCTCTCTGACATGAGGAATGTGAAGTGGTCTGTTCTAGATTTCTACTACAGATCTTTCAGAAAACATTTAGGTACTACTTCTTTTAAAAATTTGTCAACACACTTTCAAATCATGCCACTGTTATAAAAAAGTTGATTGCAAAATTTTAACTTATATTTTACTCTCATCAAATACCTGGTGTGGTTTTCTTGGGACTCAGCACTTGTAAGGACTCGAGTCACTGTCGAGTGAAAATGCTTGTAGTTTGGCCAAGGTCAACCAGTTTCTCCCACTCACTGCCTTGCATTCTTTGCATCAGCCACCAGTATCTAAGTCAATCACAACCACTAAGAGACCTGAAGCAAGTGGGTTGAGATTTATTTATTTACATAAATTTATATTTAAAATATTTAAATTCTTATATTCTATTTTAATTCTTTTATAAAATATTTTAATCTTTAATTTTTAAAATATTTTATTTATTTCTTTATTCATGAATGTTACTCTCCCAAGAGCGCATGGTTGGAGGAGGAAAATATGATGGAGTAAACATTTTCTTTAAATTTGTTTAAAAATTTTTTCTCTCTGGTATTGCCCGGAAGTAAGTTTTAAAATGAATTCCTTGCAACTCAAGTATTTAGATGCAAGTAATTCAAAATGTGTTTGCCCAGAAGCTGTTTTTCTTTTTTAAACTTCCTGTGATAGGTCAGCGATTGCCCTTCTAGTTTCTTTCTGCATCAATGAGGAAATCTGTTCATTTACCCTAATTTAAAGTAGTATTACAGATTTAATGTATAGTTTTATTTTTAAAACATAAAACTGCTTAAAAATACACTAAGCGGTTATGTGAAGTCTTTTCTCAGTTCCATCCTCAAAAATGTTTTTGCACAACAATTAGCAGCCCAATACTGCAGTTGAAAGAAGTTCCCCATCCAATTATTTTATATTGGAATAAAAATATTGTACCAATTTCAAATAAACCAAACACATTAAATTCAGCAGAACTTTTTCTCTTAATCTGACAAAATTGTAGTTCAAAACTTTCATCCTTTTCACCAGGAAATGTACATGAGCATCTCATTTTAATAACTGATCAATATATACTCCTACAAATTTATATTGCTCAGTTCACATCACATCAATTTCAACATAGCAGTTACTAACTGTGACATAGAGAGAGACTCCTTCTTATGCCATTGTTACAGACTGCCTTTTCATACCTATCACTCCTCAGATACATCCTGAGGATATGTTTTTAGTACCTAATGACGTAAGTGTGAACACATGTATTTAGTATTTTTAAATGATAACCCATCACAGTCAAGCCATTTCTTGCAGCTAGACTCGGCACAGTCTGACAATTAATTTCAGCCCAAGTCCCACCTATGACTCACATTATTTTATCTTCAGCAAAAAATCAAAAATTCTTTGGAAAGATTGGACCAAGAACTATTTTCTGAGGTACCCCTATCTTTATCACTCTACTATCCCTGGATGAACTATTTATTTCGTCTTTCTGCTTACATTCATGCATATTAGACTTGAACTAGCTCAAGCTTTTCAATTGAAACCAAAAATTACTTTCCAACTTTTCTACAAGTGATTATGAAGTGCAGTGTCAGAGATGCTTAGCAAGACAGAGTTCTTTTCCTATTATCTAATGTACTGTATAATTCTAGGTGAAATCAGCTGAAGTAATATTTGTAACCTTTAATTAAATTTTAAAAATGTATTTTCTGTAAATACCATAGTTTCTCAAAAAAAAAAAAAAAAAAAAAAAAAAAACGGGACAGATGAAAAGTTTAATTTGTAAGTTAGCAAAATTGTAGTCTTATGATGAATAACATGGACACCGCCACACACAACTGGAATTTTTTAAAAAAGGCGTGAAATGTGAATCACGACTTATACATAATAATTACAAATTGAAATGCGAAGAGACGATTTTCGCACACATAAATACCAAAACGGCCGCCAAAACAAGGGCACTGGCTGCTCTCTATTACAGCTGTTTATCAGCTGTAAGGTGATAATTAGTCTACGAACTGTCAACAGGTCCTTGAATGGTGGTAGAATAGCTGTTTCGGGTAGTAGACTATTGGCGGACACTTATGTATGTCAATGTTTTTTGTGAAGTTGATTATTTTTTTGATAAATTTTTGTGATTCCCGGAATTAGCTGTAGTTTAGTTTTCTCGTACGCATCAGAAATGGCTGATATATTCCTCACAGAAAACGTCAGAAAACTTTTGAAAGGAAAGCGAGTAATTTTCTTTGGAGATTCTAGTAAGTAAGCGAGCTGTCAAAAAATTATGGTTTAGTTTATTTGTAAGATGATTTCGTTTTAATTAATTTAGATGAAGAATTAGCGCTAATGTTTAAAGTTATGTACGTTCTAGAACGTATTCTTGCAACCACTTGTTGCTATGCCAAAGAACATTTACTTAAATTGGTGCACCATAATACGTCATTTAAACTGCGCAATTGTGTGATAAAAATTTAATAATTATAAACACCATTTCGTGTGATTTTTTTTTTAAGCCAAAGTTTACCATGAGGGCTTTGTTATAAAATTTTGCAGAAAACATTGCAAATTCATGAAGTCTTCTTCTCATCATGGCATAGCATATCAAGTTGTTCGGGCATTAAAATTTCTTATTTTTTCTAATTTTTTATGCTAATCCTCAACCAACAAGCAACTTAGACCCCTAAATACAGGATCATGGGTGTACCCAAGATCAAAACTGCGGGGGGGGGGGGGCAAGTCATGGTTGTTCAGATTGTAACATTTTATCTGGCCCTCCAATAAAAATTTAAGATACTTCTCGATTTTTACAACATTTTGTTTCGTCTTAAACTAAAGATTTTACACATCTAATTTTGTTTCGTACCATTACTCTATAACCATTTAATTATTATTTTTTTCTTCTAGAGGGGCAGCTGCTCCCTGCCTCTCGCTGGGTATGCTCATGTACAGGATGAAACTATCTTGAAAGTAGGAAGTTGAAGTTGAAAATCTTAATTACTTTTATGACTGAATTTTTTAGTTCCAACAATTTATGTGGTGAAAGCACCCAACTAAAATATGATACCGGAATGATTTATACAAATAGTATTTGTAGGGTTATTTAAATTTGACAACTTAGGCCAACCTTTTTCTCAATTTATTTACTTATTTATTTATTTTATTTTTTACTTTCAGATGTTCGTCACATTTACAAAGACCTAGTATGGCTTGCAAATGAAAACAGCATTATTCCAAGCCAAATATTAAGAAGGAAGGTAAAGTATTGTACTGGTTCTTTTACTTTATTTCTAAAAACAAACACGATGGGACAAAAACTTTATGCTATTTTCAATTACTGCTCTTCTTCAAACTAATATTTATTTAATTTTTCTTACTTTTGTGGAGCTTCATGAGAAGACATGCAGTAGACAACGTACATTTACTATCTGCATTTGAGTCGTTACAAAATTTTGTGGTAAAATGACTTTGAGCCAGTGGATTGGTCTAGAGGTAAAGTCGTCACCGCGGTCAGCTGTTTAACAGCTGATTGTCGGAGACGCAGGTTAATGGTTCAAATCCTAGTAAAGGTAGTTACTTTTATACAGATTTGAATACTAGACAGTGGTTACCGGTGTACTTTGATGGTTGGGGTTCAATTAACCATACTCTCTCAGAAATAGTCGGCCTGGGTCTGTACAAGACTACACCTCATTTACACGTCATACACATCATCTTCATCTCATTGGGTCATGGGGTTGCTTATTGTTCTGAATTGAACAGATTGCAACACATACACATTAAAAACTTTAAAATTGTTGAAATAAAAACAAGTTAAATTTTTTTTTAATCTCAATGGAAATGTCAAACCAAAAACAGAGGTTAAAATTCATTTAAGCTTAATTTACTTTTTCTGTATCAGCCCTCTAATACATAATCCAGTTTTTTCTTTATAGTTTAACATGTGTAAATAGGGCACTGCTCTATTTTGGATTGCCCAAAATTGGAGTATGATCATCAATTGAGATTATAATCTAGTTTTAGTTGTTTCAAAATGTTATAAGAACTTCTAATTTTAGGTTAGATTTTAGTGGGCTGATAATGACATTTTGGCTTTTCATTGAAACCTTCACTGAAAATGTTTAATATTTTTATTTTGTAATACTGAGTTCCAGCTGTATGATTTAAATTACAGTATTGGAAGTTATTCTGCCATACAGTATCACTAGCTTACATGCACCAGTATGAGTGAACAGTAACATGGAGTTTTTTATACGCAAGCATTGTCTAATTTTCCAATAGGATTTTGTTGCATTAGATTTGAATCTTGACAGTTTGAAATTTGTTAGTTCAACACGTTTGGTATTTCGACAGCTGTTACTAATGATTATGGAATGTACGAGTGGGGACCCAAAAGTACGAGGGCGAATCAAATATAAAGGGTAATTTTTAAAATTATATTTATTGAATAATATTATACAAAAACTATGCCTTCAACATTTTTCAATATAGTCTCCTGCATTATCTACACACTTCTGCCACCGATTTGGAAGCTTGAATATTGCCTGTTCATAAAAAGATTGAGGGAGAGTTGTCAACCAATCGCGCACGTGCTTCTCGACACCTTCATTGCTTTCAAATCGTTTTCCTCCAAGTGATTCTTTCAGAGGCGCAAACAAAAAGTAGTCACAAGGGGACAAGTCTGGACTGTAAGGAGGGTGTTCGAGAGTTTCCCAGCCCATTTCTTCCAATTTATCCCTTGTCAACAATGCGGTGTGAGGCCTTGCGTTGTCATGGAGAAGGATGACATCTCTAATGGGCACACCTCGTTTTTGTTTCGGTAACTGGTTTTTGCCGACTGTAGCACCTGGCAGTAGTAAGCCGCATTCACTGTTCGTTGATCGTGAAGAAAATCAATGAGTAGAACTCCCCTTGAGTCAAAAAAAATTGTTGCAAGAACTTTTCCGGCTGAGAGACGAGTTTTGGCTTTCACTGGGCAGCCTTCATCCTTCCTTCGCCACTCCTTACTTGCCATTTTCTATTCGGGAGTGTAATGGTGGACCCACGTCTCATCACATGTGACGATGTGCCTCAAAAAATCTTCACCTTCTTCTTGAAATCGATGCAGAAGTCTCCCGGCGATCTCCAACCTGACCTGTTTTTGATTTCCGGACAGCAACCTCGGAACCCATCGAGCACTAATCTTTCTGAAGCCAAGGTGGTCTGTGATTGCAGACTGAACACTCCCGTAGCTGATAACCAATTTCTGACGAGATTTCTTGAACAGTTAACCGGCGATCACCTTCAATAAGCTCTCAAACGGCACTAATGTTGTCATCTGTGAGACTTGACCTTGGGCGTCGACGGTGACTTTCGTTTCCAACACGTTCTCGCCCACCCCTAAATTCTCTGGCCCACGTATACACTCGATTCTTAGACAGAGTAGTGTCCCCAAACTGTGCCGGCAAACGAGTAAAAATTTCCGAAGGCTTAACACGTTCATTTGCTAAAAATTTTATGACGATTCGTTGCGCAACAGATGGATGTACCTCTCGCTCAGTCATGGCTGTACTGACGGCAGAACGCAACATTGCTGCGAAGTAAGCTGTTCCCCCCACTCCTATTAAACAAAACAACAACTGCTCACCGCCACATCTGGTCCGAACGTGTTTGGTACAGTCAACAGCAAAATAACCGTTTATATTTGATTCGCCCTCGTAACTGGACTGAGAGCGCTGCTGCCATTCGTAGAAGTAGTAGCGAGTTTTACCGCTAGATAAAGCTAGTACAGACCTTCAACAAACAACTGCCCAGATTGCATCAGTTTGTAGGTTAAAGTTTGATCGTAGCGTTGTGTTTCTCGTACTGTTGTCTTGTTCTGCCTGTGATGTTATTAAGCATCAAGCCAATCTTCCACTGGCTTGATGTTTGCTTGGTTTCTGGGTCATACCCATAACACCAACTCTCATCACCTGTAATAACTTTGGTCAAAAAGTTTGGTTCACTTTCAATCTCTATTTTTAAGTTTTGACTCAAATTCAGTTGAATGTTTTGTTGATCCTGTTTGAGAAGGCGAGGAACAAATTTAGTGGCAACACGTCTCATTTGCAAATTCTAAGTCAAAATCCGCCGGCACGAGCTCCAACTCACGCTTGTGTCTTCAGAATTTTGTTGGTCGTAAAACGACTATCCTCGTTGATTTTTGGCGGATTTTTTCAAGTTTTCATCGTTTTGAGCGTTCAACACTCATTTTATCACATTTAAAGCGCCCAAACTACTCAAAAACTTGTCTGCGGCTCATAGCATCCTTTTTGAAAGACTGTTGAAGTATTTGGTAAGCTTCCATTGTTAATTTTTCAAGCAGGAAACACAATTTCAAACACACTCTTTGTTCTTTTAAATCTGCCTTAACGACTTCGGAGACGGAACACGACAATAGTAAGAGAAACACAACACTATGATCAAACGTTAACCTACAAACTGACGCCATTTGGGCAGTTGTTTGTTGGAGGTCTCTACTTGCTCCATCTAGCGATAGAACTCTACTACGTCTATGAATGGCAGCGCACTCTCAGCTCGGCTTTTTTTTGGGTCCCCTTCATAAACAGTAGAGACTCACTACCAGTGCGTCCACTGGATGCACTTAAAGAAAAATACAGTATTAGCTGGAGAGAGAGAGAGAGAGAGAGTGTGTGTGTGTGTGTGTACTATGAATTTTTACATGAAATTGATGTTAATTGTACTGTAGTTATTAATAAATACATATCTTAAAATTGACGTTTTTTAAAGTATCCATCCCCAAGAAGCTTTTCATTACTGTTTTAAATGGTACCCTGAGTAATCCATAATTTTTGGTAATCCAAAATTCAGGGCCTTCTGGTTCCATATCTGTCAGATTGTCAAGATTTAAGTATATTTAAAACCTAATTCACAGGTGAGTTAAGTAATCATGTGTACACTTTTGAAAGATGGTGATTTCCCAAATTTGTTGACAACTAATTTATGAAAAAAAGTATCAGATGAATATGTAACAATGAACTTGAAACAACAATGTGTGAATTGCTAACAACAATGAAATGTTTAACAATGAATCTGAAATTATTGTTGTTAAATATTTTAGGCCTTCGGGCCAGCCCAGTCAGTCAGCTGGTAGAAATTCGCTATTATTTGTTAAGTAACACCCGTTGGGCAAGCGACTTTGTATGGTGACCAGTTGACAGCCATCCAAGAACAAACTCTACTGGGGGTCCTTGTTCAAACTCATGTCTAATACACGTCAAAAAAAAATACAGCAAAAAGCAGCGATCAAATTGGGTAGTTGTCAATAATGTACAGTTCTCGATAACAAATAAAAGCTAAAAAAAAAAAAAAAAAAAAAAAAAAAAAAAATATTTTATTCAATAATTATTTCATTTTTGCTTCTGTAATAAATCTGTTTATAGATATTTTTTTTTTTTTTTAACGTCCGACTGTTCTGCAATTACTGTAATGCAGACGGTGAATGATGAAATGATTTTTGTAACGTATGAAAAAATGCCGCGCCTGAATAGGATTCGAACCCAAGACCGCATGATGAGAGGCGAGCACGTTACCAACTTCGTGAATATATAGATTAGGCCTCCTGGCCTGTTCTAAGTTCAAACTCAGTAAACTGCCTTTTCTTATAGAAGTTTGAACGCCCATTTCTTCCAAGATCACCCAATATTTCATTGCCCTGTTGGCTTATAAACACTTGTTTGGTTATTCAATTGTTTGGCCTAGACAGCAAATGATTATACCATTCTTGCCAGAATTTTGAAATGATCGACTTCACCCCTGGTATGCCAAATATCTGGTTTATGCCTAATATCTTCATTTCTTTTATGGTCCAGCAATTATTGATACCTTGCTAAAGGTCTTAACAGTCTCATCTGAGCAACTTTTGTTTTTGACATCTATTTTGCAGTCTGGGTCCGTTACTCTAAACTATACATTAAAACTGGCAGAACCATGGTATGATACATCATTAAAACGATCTTCTTCTATATTTTACCGAATGGTGTTTTCCTTTGAATGTGTGCCTTTTAAACTATTCCAATTTAATTGGTACTTGTGATTGCTTATATGAGACATCACATGCCTAGTAAATAATTAAATCTCTTTTTTTAATCAATTAACATTATCCTTTGGCCACCTCTGTAGTGGTTAGCGCATTGGCCTGCCACGCGAAGGTCCCGGGTTCGATTCCCGGTCAGGGTCTGGAAATTTTTACGTGTCAAATCCCACAGTAAATGTTACGTAATCCACCGTAGTCGCTAATGACCGAGCAGTTGATGCGACTTTAAATAATGAATAAAAAAATTAAATCCTTCCAATGCTTTTCGTGGTACAATAGTAATTGTTCATGCAATGGTAGTTTTTTTTAGTTTAAAATCGCATTGACAGCTTGGACATTAGTGACTACTGTGGGTTTTGGTACTGTAATGGTGGATTGTAATATGTTAAAACCCAATCTTCCGATCCTAGCCAGGATTTGAACCCATGACCTTCCGCTTGGTAGGCTAGCGTGCTTGTCTCTACGCCATGAAGGTGGTTGGTAGTTTTTTATTTTTGTAATTAATTCAGTTTACATGATCATTACTACTCTGTGATAAAAAAAAACATAAGTAGGATTCTATAACAAAATAAGAATAAAATGTATTACATTCTTAGGTTGACGTAGACCTAACGAAATCAGGAGATTTTTAGAAAATTGTAAATGACACAACAAATCATGTTTGAATATTTTAAAAATCAGATAAACCCCAGAAAATAATATATTTTTTATGCAACAAGGAAATCAAATGTGTTTTGTAAACAAGAAGATTTTTATGAATAAAATCTTAATATCGACTCTTCAAATTCCAGAGATTTTAATTGATTGATAAGATTGATAACGGGATCAATCCGATTTACACTGTCAATTATGAACTACATAAAGGATAAATATTTTGGATAAAAACATCAATTGTTTTAGTGTTCAAGTTAAATTTTATTTGTTCTGTTTAAATTTCAGTTGGAAGCTTCTTTTAGAGGTGATAAACTTGTCAAATCAACTAAATTGACTCAAGGAAGATGGTTCAAAGAGAATAGGCAGTTCACTGTGAGTGGTTTTTATTTAGTGTTATGATGAAAGTGTAAATAATTGATGCACAAATTAAAGTTTTATATACATTATCAGTTGAAATATATATTTCAATTTTAAATAATATGGCTGTTGATAATCCTACATAGGATGTGTGATAAAACATTCTCTGTTATGTAGACAATTTATTGTTCACCATCCTATTCTTTTAATTCATGTGCAATTTTGGCACCCAACGTAGCGGCTGACAATCGAAGGTCAAAGTGAACGACTAGCATTGTTAGGACCATATCAAAGTGTTTTTTTTTTCATTAATATCGCGGAATTAAATAACTAACATTATTGACATATTTTAAATCAGATCAAAAATGGCGACCTATGAGTTAAGGAATAAAAAAAGTAAATCAGAAGGCGAACCTGATAGTGAGGTAGAAAAGGTTATTAAGCCTAAAGAGAAGACTGACATGGAGAAGTTATTGGAAATGGTTAGTGATTTAAGTTTAAAAATGAATGAACAAAAACAGGAAATAAGAGGCTTAAAAGTTGATATAGACGAACAAAAGCAAAATATAAATGAACAAAAACAAAATATGGATGAACAAACTAAACAAATTAGGAATATGGAAATGAATTTAGTGGCTAAAATGGATAGTCAGGAACAGAGGATAATAGATCAGAATAAACAGATAGAAGAATTTAAAGAGCAGGTTAAGGAGAATATTGAATTGCAGAACGTTAAACTAGATAGTATGAGGTTAGAATTTAAGTATAGTTTAGATGAACAATTGGAAAATATGAATAGAAGCATAGACGATAGAATAGAAAATCAGTTAGGTCATATTAAAACAAATATTAATGAACAGATAGAGAATATCGAGAATAAATTAGAGTTACTCGATTGCAAACATGAAAGTCGAATGATCGATTTTAAGGACGATATAGATAGGAAGGTTAGTAACCTAAACATAACCTTAAACAAAGAAGTAGATCAGTTAAAAACAACAGTACATTATAGTGTTAATGATAAAGTTATTGGACAAAATAGTGATGTGAACCAATTTAGCAATATGTTTAGAAAGCAAGAAATTCCAAAATTTAATGGAAACTCAAACAATCCATTAATGGAACTTGATAAAATAAAGGGATATCTAAATTTGTATGGTGAACAATATTATAAAACAGGATCTTGGAGGACAATTAAAAATATACTTAGTATGTGTTTCATAGGACATGCACAAACATGGTATCGAACTGTATTTGAAGATTTAGAATCATGGGACATGTTTGAAGCAGAGTTTAAGACTGTTTTCTGGAATGAATTTGTGAAACGTAGGATTAGGTTAGATTTACAAACAGGACAGTATAATTCGAATGGAAAATTAAATATGGTGCAGTACTTCCAGAACAAATATAAGTACACACTAGATAATTTGAGTGAGAGTGAGAGAATTGTTGTATTGTCTAAACATTTCAATGATAAGATTCATGCAGCGGTTTTGGTACAAAGAATTGATACGTACAGCAGTATGTTATTAATTCTACAGCAATTTGATGACTTCAGGAATACAAGTCATAACAACCAGATAAGATATAATAAAGAGAATATGTTTAGATTTAAGAATAATGATAATAATGGTAGTTATAGGAACGATAGTTTCAAGAAATCTCAGGAATGTGAGAACACAGATAGGTTAGATAATGGTAATAATAAAAATTTACCATACTATAACAGAAATAATAACATGAATAGGTTTAGTCAATATAATAATAATAGACAGTATGAGAATAGGAATGATAGATTTAAGAATAATAATCAAGCTAACAAGTTTATAGACAGAAGATCTAATAGACCATTTAATAGGTATAATGAAAGAACAAATGATAGGTCAAACATGCATAGAGTTGATAACCAGAATAGAGATCAAAATTTTAGAAACAGAAGAGACTTAGATCCAAGAGTGAACATTATTCAAAAATGTGAGCTAAGTGATGATGAAGGAGCTAATCCAGATCAAAAAAATGTTTGAGGTCTAAGAATTTTAAGCAGGATATCATTGTAGCAGAAGATATGCAATTGCTTAGGCCGGTTAACACATTAAAACCTACTTATAACAATAATTATAATCGTTTAAAATAAAAAAAAAACAGAGGTAGGACAGTTATTTAACGAGTTACCAATATCTGTAAATTTATTTTTAATGACTAATAATAATGATATGTGTCCAGAAATTGTTGTTAACATTAACGAATACAAAGTTTTGTTAGATTCAGGAGCTGAATTATGTTGTATTTCTAATTGTATGTTCAACCAAATTAATACCAAGGCTTATAAACAACAAATTAGTATTTTACCTGTAAGCAACATTCAAATTAAACTAGCTGATAATAAAATAATTAACAAGGTAAACAAACAAATATTATTGTCATTCTATATACAAGAGCTTAAGTTTACTGAAAATTTCATTGTCATGCCAAATTTAGTTGTATCAATGATTCTAGGAGCTAATTTTTTTAATAAATATAAATGTTCTATTGATTTTAAAATGTGTTGGTTTAAGTTTTACAAAGATAATGTTGAAAAGTATGTTAACTTTTCTAGTGTTCAAGATAGAACAAATTTTGAGGTTAACTTAGGTGGTAAGAAATCTAAACAACAATTATTAAATTGTAATATTATTTGTGATGATGATTTTGAAAGTAGAAAGCAAAATGAATTTACAGATCTCTATAATAATTTTAGTAGAAGTAATATCGGGAATGAAATTGAAAATTTAACAGATGGTATTCAGAAACCATATTCAGAGGTGTGTGTGTTACCAAAATAAGCAATAGTATTTCTAATAACTTGGTTAAATTAAGGCAGAAAATTAATAATATTAAGAATATTAATGATCATGAAAGAATTGTTTTGTTTAATTTATTTAATCAATATCATAGTATATTCAGTGAAAATCCAGGTTTATGTAACAAGTATGAATACAAATTAATTTTGAAAGATAAAAATGCCATAGTTAAAAGGAATTATCCTATACCAGAGAAGTTTATGGAAAAGGTAGACGAAGAGATTAAGGAAATGTTAAAGTTAGGTATTATTAGGGAATGTCAATCTGATTATATTAATCCATTAGTTGTAGTGAAAAAAAGAACAATAAGATCAGATTATGTATTGATGGAAGATTTCTAAATGAACAATTACAATCAGATAATTTAGCTATGGAACCAATGTTTCAATTGTTATTAAGATGTAGGGATTGTAGGATATTATCATGTATAGATTTAGTTAAATCATTTTGGCAGATTAGGTTACATAGAGACAGTCAAAAATATACAAGTTTCATTTATAGAACAAGGCAGTTTTGTTATAATGTTGTACCGTTTGGGTTAAAAATCAGTTTAGCAGCATTAATCAGAGGTTTAAATTGTGTACATTTGAAGTTGAGATTCATAAATTCATGTTGATATTTGTTGATGATTTCTTGTGTACATCACTAACTTTCAATCAACATATTGAATACTTAACAAAGGTTTTTGAAAGGTTACAAGAGAGTGGAATGACTATCAATTTGGATAAATCAGAGTTTATAGCATCGGTTGTAAGTCCATCACTATTCAATTTAAATCCTAGAAAATTAACTTCTGATGCTATAAACTCTGATGATGAGAGACGTACGCGGGGGAATTTATCAAAATGTTGTGTGTGTGTGTACATTGGAGTATACAGTTGATCTAGCTGCTACACACTTTCTGTTACATATTTATTTAAAAAAAAATTGATTACACATGTTTTGCGTGCGAAGCTGATCGGGGTATGCTAGTTTATAATATTTATGTGATAAATACTGAAGGTTATAAAAGGGAATCACAATTATTGAAGTATCAATATCACACAGACGTAGTTTTATTTATTTGGTCTGTTTTAGGGAAATGGATTTTGTATTGAATACGTATTTATTACTCGTTGCTTGAATGAGGATGTTAAGAACTACATAGATGACATAAAAACAAAAAAAATTCCTGCACCTGATGTCATCATTATGAATTCAACACTGTGGGATATAACCAGGTAATAAACAATAGAAGTAGTTTATTTTTAAATGAATGGAAAATAGCGCAGCTTTTTAAAATTTGTATTAATTTATTGATATATTTTCTTCCTGCATAAGTGTGTTTTTGTTTAGTGTTGTGGGTAGCAATGTAGTAATCGTTCTTGTTTCGTGTGTGTTATGATGATAGACATTAAAATTTTGCATGAAGGTATTTCACCCATTATACATTATTACCTGAAAAATGTAAAGTGAGGGATTGTAAGCAATTTAAGCTACTTAAATAATGGTCACCATGGGGTGAGGTGAATAGCTCCTACTATACACCTAATAGCTTTCTTTTGAATTTTAACAAATTTACCCATATTACCCTTAATAGAATTACCTCACTCTGTGATTACGATTGTAACAGTTATGCAAACAGAAGCAGATCAGAAAGGATTTATTATCCTGGTGACTAAAGATCACAGCTGTGTTGCTGTTGCAACAGATGTTTGTTTATCAACTATAAAGAAATTAAAAAGGAAATTGTGGAACTGGAAACTGGATTAATGATTCTGCTGCTTTGACCTCTACATGTTACTATAATATTTATAGAAAATGAAATGCTAATAACGAATCCGGCAAAGCGATGGACAAAAACAAAAATCGCATGAATAACAGTCTCATCAAAAAATTTAAAAAATTAAACAATAAAATGAAGTGATTCGGAAGTTTTTCCAAAACACAGACTCTGCAAGGACACTTCATATTCTAAGTCTACAAAACATTAAATCTCCGAATGGGTCAGGAAATAGCTAATAATTTCCAGATTTTTCAAAACGGTACATTTCCGTACGATACAAATATAACTTCTGGCCACCTCCTTGGCTCAGTGGTTAGCATGCTACGCTATAAAGCAGAGATCCCGGGTTCAATTCTTGGCCAGAGTCTAGTAAATTATTACAAGCTTAAACCCACCGTTCTCAGCCCAATGTAGTTGCTAATAACTGACATTGATGTTACTTAAAATAAACTAAAAATTAATATATATGTAATATAACTTCTAGAAAACAGTGTAATGTAGTCTTCATGGTGGCCACGTGATGAATTAAGCACAGCTTTTATTTGGTATACTTTCAGATTTGGTATACTTTTAAATGGGTTATAAAAAAAACCTTTAATTATCTATTTTGGCCATCTCCATGGCGTAATGGTTAGCATGCTAACCTACCAAACGGAAGATTCTGAGTTTAATTCCTGGCTAGGGTCGGGGAATTATTGCTTGTCAAAACTTATTGTTTCATACTCAAAAGTAGTCACTCATAACCAAGATGATGATGTGATCTAAACTTTATTATTCTGGATTTTGGCATGGAGAGATGCATTTGAAAGTCGACCAGAATCAGTCTCGTAGGAGCTGAGACCAAACTTGACAAAAAACCTTTCTTCTTTTAAATGTAATATGTTTGTTTCAGTAACCCAAAATTCCTTTTTCAGCAGTAATTGATGTCAAAAAAAGCTGTTGTAAAATGAATGTTTGTGTATAAAGATAAAATACGTTGTCTTTTGAAGGTGGGGTCCAGGAGGTGTAAATCAATTTAAGACTGATCTGCGTAATCTAATGATGCTTCTTAGTGAAGTATTACCAAAGACAAGTATGTTTATCTGGACAACAGCACTTCCACCTGGCAAAGCTATTAACAAAGGCAGTTTACTTATTAAACAGGTAATAAAACTATAAGCATTACATACATAACATTTTGTGAAATTATAATACTGAGCTTAATATAGTAGTATATTTCAGGAATATCTTAAACTTTTCTTCTTCTTCTTCTTCTTTGGATTCCTTTTTCTATTGGAAGTTGGTGATCGTAACAACAATTCTTACTTTTTATACTGCTGCTCAATATAGTTTTAACAGAGTCTTCCAGTTTTTTAACGAAGACGTTCTTCATCTTCCTACCCTCCTCTCCTAAATTTCCCCTACTATATACATTAACTCATAAGGGAAATTAAATGTATGAAGTATTTCCAACACAAAATGGAAATTATCCTTCAATCTCTTTGTTGTTAGATAACACTGAAAATAGATATGCTCATACATACATGCATACATATCCAGTGCTCGTTCCAGTGATCATCAGGTCCAGGTGTTCACCAAGCCTCTCTATCTTCTATCCATCCACCATTTCTCCCACTCTTATTTGTTGCCAGTTGTATCCCCATCCCTCCACACTTCTTGTAACTTCATCCTTCCATCTTTTTCTTGGTCGTCCTTTTGATCTTGTTCATTCCATCCTTCTAGGTAACCTTTCCTCTCTCATTGTCTTGACGTGGCCTTACCATCTTATCCTCATTTTTCCTAGCCTCTCCCCCATACGTTCCACATTTAGCTCCGCTCTAATCTCGATATTCTTTATTCTATCTCTCCTTGTTCTATCTACCCTTTATTGCTCTAAGAACTTCATCTCCCCTGCCTGTAACCTACTCCTATAATTCCTCTCATTCATCCCCCACGTTTCCGCTCCATACAACACTGCTGGTGCATAATATGACATGCTCTTGAAATTTCTAAAAAATTGATAACTTTTATTATCTTGAAAAGTGAAGTGGATCTCATGAATTTCTTAAAATTCATATAATATTTATAATTCAGTTGATCCTTGGATTTCTTAGTACGTAGTACTTGCATTAAAAATTATTTTTCTTGGTCGAAATGCATAAAAATAAATCATAAAATGAAATTAATGATTATACAAGTCAAATCCGTTGCTTATATACATTGGATGTGCTCAGTGTTCAGGAACTGTCTCATAAATTATGCTAGCTGCTTCTTTACAATGTCTATGTGCTGATAAAAAAAACTAAATTTATTGATTTGAATTAAAGATGGATTTTCAAATTCATGAGACCTCACAATTTCAAGACTTGATTGTAATGATATAGTTCATTGTGGTATTTCATTATTGTCACGTGTTTAAAAATTGAGGGTTTATGATCTGCTATGTTAAAAATGTTTCTCTTTCAATTGTAGTGTAGAGTGGTTTGTTTTGAGGGTTATTAGATGAAAATATAGTTACTTACTAATAAGTCCTTAGAATGCATCCAGCGGCTTGTGAATGTAAAACTACTACAACCCTTTACCAACTCTCCCTGTTGCTGCTTCAATTCTACTTTTACCTATTATTCTACAGAATTATATATTTTGGTGGATCTACCATCGTCAGATTATATAAAAATGTATAAAAATTGAACTAAGTTTGTTAAAACTTTTGCAAAGGTTGTTATGTACTCGGTCACTTGTATAAAATTTATATTCTATAAAATTGACTAAAGGTATAACACCTGCAAATTTATTTATAAATTAGTTTTAATTTTTGTGTGGTTTTTTTGTATACTCTGATGATGTTGGATCCACCAAAACGTTTAATTGTGTAGAAATATTGGTTATGAAAATTTAAGTAGCAACATTGAGGGTTGTAGTATTTTATATATTACATTAATCTAGATGTTGCTTCAAGTTTGTTTTTTAATGAAAACAAATTCGACCACCCTGGAAATTAAGTTCTTTGAGTTTTATAAATATTTTAGAACACGTGAGATGATGTTTCCTAAGATGATGTTTGTTAAATATTAGCTCTGCAAGGATTATAGAAGAATTAAGTCATATATTTTTTAGTAAGAATGGTATATTGTGTTGCTTTTGTTTAATTAAGGTATTTTTCCAGGTTGAATTTTTAGAACATACTGTCAGGTTTGATGTGATGGAAGCAAATTTATATGCTAGGGATGAAGTTGTCAAATTTGGATATGATTTGTTAGATTTCCATTATCATGTTAGAATGCAAGTACACAGGTGACTATTGATTTTTTTTTTGATTTTTTAGTTTGTAATTATAACTAAAGCTAATAACGTCATTAATAAGTATTTTTGGTTTCAAAAATTTATGATAACTTTTAGGAGTTAAATTCAAATTCAAATCATACAGTTCATTCAAATTTTCCGCTGATTTAGTTAACAGTTCTTTATGCCACTGTGCTCCTTATATGGTGTGTTACCTTTCTTCAATAACAGTAATGACTGAATTTATTGAATTTGTTCTAATACTTCTTATTTCAATCTTACCACAGTCAACAATTTTTGTTCTCCATGGGCCTTTGCAATAAGCTTATGTTCATGACAACCCTTCTTCTTAAATCTTTAAGTTGTTGATAGCTTTTAACAGAAGTGTTGTTTTGTATGTATGTTAGTTGATATTTTTGCTATGACATTAGTCTTTTTTTTTCTTGAAACAAGTAGTTTAAGGCAGTAAATATGTATCAAAAACTTATTGGTTTTTTATTGACGTAATTTCTCTGGCTCTGTATGAAATATCTATCAGGGAAGTTGCATGTTTTCAGGTTAATTTTTTTTTTAATTGAATAATTTTTACTGGAAATACATGTTTATAGGTCCTTGAGCCAAAAACCATGTTTTTACAGATTGGTCTGCATGTGTATTGACAAAATAACTCAAAAACAGAAATTTTGACGAAGTTCAAACTGGCAGCTTAAGTTAAGTACCATAAGGGGACTTAACACAAACGTTTTCTTCAAAATTGGGTCAACCAAAGTAGTAGCTAATTCATACAATTTTTCACTGTTTTGCAACTTTTTTTTGGCTCCTATGATTTTGATTAAAATTGCCTCCTTTAATACATTTTTTATGCTCTACTAAACATGGTTAGTTGCATGTCTGATGAAATTTATGGGAGGCTGTGCTCTCATTGTAAAATTATTTGTTTTCAAGATTGTGGGTTTAATATGCATTTTATGGCAAAATGTATACAGCATTATAGAGCATTAAAAAAACCTGCAACTTTAATTTCAAGCGGTTTTTTTTATTCAGAGCTTAGTTTAGCTTCAATTGGTGATTTTCTAAATTTTACTCATCGAAGTCCAAACAGAGGTTGATTTTCATTTAGCATCATCCACTGGTATCTAAAATTAGGTTATCTTTTTCATTATTTACATTGGAAAGAGAACATCATGTGAGTGTTTCACACTAGATTATTTTTTTAATTTATGATTTCAATGGTTTTTCATACCATGATTAGTGGAAGTTGTAGGTGACATTAAAAATGTATGCATTTGATTTGCATTGCAGGAGAAATCCAGATGGACTACATTATAGTCCAATTCCAGTAAGATTGTTGACTAACGTACTTCTTACTCATTTAGGTAATATTAACTTAAGTTCTTTTCGCTCATTTTTGCTGTATAAGTTTGAAGCTATAAATGTGTATAGATGTACCCAAAAAGATTTGGGTCTTTGCTGTATGTCAACTGTCGCTTCCTACTTTGTGTAACCTTACTCATAAAAACAGTCAGTAATTTCTATTTCATACAACAAATTTATATAATAATTTCACCAACCTTCTTTTTAAACTGCGTCACTTTTATTTTTATTCTTACTTACACGTGTTTCTGTGGATCCACCATCATCAGAGTAAATAAAAAAATTGAAACCAAAAGAATTTTTATCTCACTTATTTAAAATTTACAGAAGATTATACATCTTCAGTCATTTGTACAAAACTCCGGTCAGTCTGTAATTGTCTGATGGGTGGCTGACCTAGAGATGTGATTAAAAAAATAAATCTGTATTTCTCACTGGCTTAACCCTTACAGTGCCAGCGTCCTAATACTAGTACGTAAGATTTTGACTAAAAAATGCCAGCGTTCTGTTATTAGGACGTCAGCAGTTAAACCAAAAATGCCGGCGGCGTCCTTTTATTAGTACGCTGACTAAAAAATTCATAGAATTTTTATTTCTATTCAATTTTTATAAACAAAATATGAAAATAATTTGTAACAAATGTAGATTGAAAAAATACATGTAGAGTATTTTATGAATGTACGAGTAATTGATTAAAAACACTAAAAATTAGATTTTTATAACTTTTATCGCAGTATTTTTATTTTTTTACAATCCATAAATGATTTTTGTGATTTTTCCATAATTAATTGAATTGTCTTTAAAGTGATATAAGTGAAATTGAGTAACATAATTTTTGTGATTTTTTTTTTTAATTAAAAAGGAAATATTCATAAAAACGTCTATGTACCATTTTTTTTTTAAATTGCAAGAAATGTGTTCCAAGTCGAATGTCATACAAGATTCATTATGAAACAAACAAAAATCATTAAAATACCTTGAAAATAGCCATGTTACGGATAAAATGCTACCAATCGCACAAAAGTAGGCTAGTATTTTTCGGTAGGAACTTACAATATTCTCCTGGCACTGTAAGGGTTAATACTGTTAATACTGTTGTATTAAGGGTTAATACTGTTGTATTAAGGGTTAATACTGTTGTTGTTAAAAACAACAATATATTCATATTAAAAAAAGGTTTTTTAAAATTTTGTATTTACAACTAACCCACCAGGTTTGCATAGTGGTAAAATCATCACCACGAGTTAGCGGTTAAACAGCTAATTTTTGGAGACAAATCTTCTTGGTTTTAATTCATATTTTTCCTGATGATGTGTTGTGTTAAAGTACATGAAAGTAATATCAATATATACCAGAACATAAAAAATCCCTTTTGTGAGATGACACGTCTCATAGCTGGTGGCAATTTTTAACAAAGGCATACCTTTGACCTATGGCAGAAACCATTAGTGATTTCTATATCTACTTTTAAGAAGAATTAAATGACACTATTTTTGTTTCCAAATTCCGTAGTTTATTTCTTGACTTCCGGTTTTGAGCCACTCTTCCGGTCAAAACCAGAACTTCAAACCCAATCCAGGCCCACTAACTTTTTGTGTAGATTAAAAATCCGAAAACCGTTTGTTGCTGCCTCTTGTAGTTTCTGACATCTGGGTGTGACGGATTGGCGGACATAGGAGAATGGTAGATGACAATTTTAAAAATTGTTACCAAAAACAACTAATTCTACCATTGCAGCATCAGTAGCCAGCTAATACATAAAGTATTTCAGAACCTATGCTGGTACAGCTGAGACACTATAGAGATCGCATTCTAATTAATGTCCCGGTTTCGATTCCAGTTCAGGTCTGGCATTTTTTCCTCACTCATTTTCATATATCATCATTCTCCACCGTCTGCATTGCAGAAATTGCATAACAGTGAGAGGTAAAACCAAAAAAAAAAAAAAAAAAATTCTAATTAATATTTACCTTCTAAATACTCTGTACTGTATGCAGCTCTTTAGTACAGAACATGAAAGGATTAGTTACGCTGCAAAAATATTTGGGTATATAACAAAAATCTATTACAGTAGAACTTTGATAGTTTGACACTTTGTGGACTTGTCAAAGTATCAAAATGTCAAACTGTCCTGAGCATTATATGGAATATTATGTAGGAAGCATTAAAAACATGATTTTAGTGTGAAAATTGCATCATTTTAATGAATGCAAACAAACTGACGTGTCCTTCTGTATAATACTGTACTCAAGGACAACAGTAGGGTACAAGGATGAGGAGAAAGTGAAGGGGCTGACCTGCCTGCCAGTTCGCTACTTACACCATGTCATGTTGCTTTGCCACGAGCCATGTCGAAGAAGCGAAAGTTTACTGTATTAACCGAACATTATTTTAAAATGAGCATTTCCGGGCAATTGCTTGCTGAATATAGACAGTGTTGTAGAGTTACCATAGATTTTCCTGATGGATTTTAGTTTTTATCATTTATATCTTTTTAATAATATTATGTATTTAATCTGAATATAATTTTTATTTCAGCTCTATCATGGGGACAGCCACTTCCAAACAATGTTCAAAATTGTTTATTAGATAGATACATTCAAATGGGAAGTGATATTGAAAACGATAATAGCTTTGATAATGTTATTATTAATAATAATAATAATAGCAATAATAATAATAATAGTAACAATAATTGTATTAATAATATCAGTAATAGCAATGAGGTAGAGGAGAAAAACACAAATAGTTGTACTAACAAAAAAAATCACGCCAAACCAAAGAGTAGACGTAAGAAACCAGTTAATCATAAGAACAGAAACAAATCTACATGGTTAAAAAAGAAACGTTTGAACAATAGGCAAAACAAATCGGAACAACAAAGAAATATGCAACAAGTGAATTATATACCCAATATTCCATCCGTATTAGACTACGGACAAACAAACATGGCTTTCCCAACTAATGGACCAATGTGTTATAATTATAATTTTACTTTTCATCGGCCATACACACGTGAGTATTGCTATTTTTATTTTCTTTACTTAGTACTACAATTTAAGAACTGTTTGTTCTTAATAAAAAATGTTATATTAGTTCATTTTAACCAAGTCTCTCCTGGTGGTGCTGTAAATTTGTTAATTTTATTGAGTTTAAATTCCAAAAAATCTCAGGACTATTAAAATTATAAATAAATAAGAAAGTTATAATATTATCAGTATCAATTTTTACTTTCTCTTGCCTATATTAATATAAAGGAAGAAAGTATTGTTTTCAAGTCGATTTTTCGAAATCGAGTTTTCACCGGATCTACACGTTTTCAGACCCCCTGAACCAAAAAAACATGTTTTTAGTGATTGGTCTGTGTGTGTGTGTGTGTGTGTGTGTGTGTGTGTGTGTGTGTGTGTGTGTGTGTGTGTGTGTGTGTGTGCGTGCGTGCGCGCGCGTGCGTGTGTGTGTGTGTGTTGTGAACAGAATATCTCAAGAACGGAACATTGTACGAACTTGAAACTTCAGTTAGACACCACTACCAGACCCGACACGAACACTTCCATCAAAATTGGTCAATCGGAAAAAGTAGTTTGTAATTATTTTTTTTGCAATTTTCTCAAAAACAAGTCCTAAGATTTTTAAAAAAATTGCCTCATGTACTAAATTTTTTGTGCTTTACAAGATAGGGTAGGCATCATGTCTGTTGAAATTCTTCGAGAGGCTGTTTTTACATAAAAAAATTGTTTTTTTTTAAGATTGCAGCCTCAAAATGGATTTTAGCGCAAAAATGTATATAATAAAAGTTGTAGACAGTTTAAAATCCTACAACTTTTATTTTTAACATTTTTTTGTATAACACTATTGGTTAAGGGGAGCAGACCATTTTCATTATCCCTATACCTGCAATACTAACTTAGGTAGATTTTTTGTAGAAACCGTTAAAGCTACAAAGCTGAGCTTTGGCACACGTTTCTACAATACCGTTTTATAAATTTGTACCAGAGCTTTTTCATTTATCTTCATCCAATCCAAAAATGATTTTTATTCTCAAAAAATGTTCAAATGTGCCCAAATTTTTTTATGAAAAACACACCCAAAAAATAAAAACTCCAAAATTTTTGAAATACCTCTGGAGTAAATACACAACTTAGTACTAAAATGTAGTGTGTGAAATTTCACACTCCTAGGTGTGATGGTTCCTAAAATAAGTGTACCTAAAGGCAAAAAATACAATATGCGGAAAATGCAGATATAGTAAAAGCATAATACCGTAACAGAAACACCTATTGCCAATTGGAATTAACTTCCAAACTAAAACACACCAATATTTGCTCTACGGCTGATTCCTATGCGTTCTAGAAATTATCGTTTTTATGTAAACGCGATCTCCGTAATGTTAGAGCAGTAACATGATTATATTAATCTCAATTTACAAAAATGAAAAACGTGAAAAAATATCGAAATAAACACTACGTACCCCATCAATGTAAAAACATAATTTTTCTCAACAGAAAAAGCAACAAATGTTGTGTTATATATCAATTTAACTAGGGGAAAACGATCGATCAATATATTATGGTAAAATTGAAAATGAATATTTTTATTAAAATCAATTTGCTCCCCTTAAACATTTAGGTCATTTCACACTTGTCAATAAAGTGTGAAAGGAGAATGTTTTAAAGTTTTATCATACTTTGGTTCTGGCAGTTGTAATGTATGGTTCAGAGTGTTGAACTCTGACTGTTCAGTAAATGTCATGAAAAGCTGCTGAGATGAGATTGTTAAGACTTTTTGTTGGGTACTAACTGCTGGACCACAAAAAACTGGAGATATCTGGTATGAACTTAATGTGCCATGGGTGGTATTAACTATTTGGAAATACAGTAAAACCTCTCTAATTCGTCACTCTCTAATTCATCACCTTCTATAATTCGTCAGCCCTCCCCAGTTCAACCATTATGTGTGTGTGTGTCTGCGATACGTGTTTGCGCCGTAGTCACGTATCAACGCTGCTGATGACTAATAGCCTCCTGTTTACACTGTTAATCTTTAGTAATATACAAGGAAAACATCCTGTGCAAGTTGTATTGTACTAACGAACTTGGGTATGAGATTTTAAGTGACAAAGAAATTGTGGCCTACGTTCAAAACAAAGATTCACCTGTTGAGGAAGATAGCAACGAAGAATATGTTTCAAGCCCTGAAAATATTGGTACGTATCGAGAAATAGAAGGAATGCTGACGAAGTGCATCGAATGGTATGAAAGACAGAAAGAAGCAGAGTTATCAAAATTAATTGTAATACGACAAATTCGCCAGTTGGCTGTGGAAAAAGAAAAGAACTCGTTGGTACAAAAGAAGATAACCCACTTTTTCAAGAAATAAATTTGGCATTTTACATACATATTAGTATAATTAAGTAACGTTTTCTAAATTTTAATGTGACTTTTTTGTAGTGTTAAGTGATACATAGTTAAAGATTCGTTTCATCGATTTTGCAAATTTATACTTTTTCGATTGTAATTTTATATTCGGTAACGTGTACTGTGTTATGCGTTCTACAAATTAGAAAATGTAAGTACAACCATATACAGAATTTCTGAAGTAGTATAAAACTAGATACGTAGACTAATACAAATTTACTGTAGTTATAGGACTTAGAATTACTTATTGTGTTTATCGTTAATGTAAGTTTCATTTATGTAATTCGACTTTTATGGAACTAATATATGTACGAGTATGTTATTTACTAACCGTTCATAGCAAATTCCATAATTCGTCACTTTCTGTATTTCGTCACTCCTTCGGTCCCGAACGAGACGAATTAGAGAGGTTCCACTGTACAAGCAAGAGCAGCTTACAAGTAGAATATAGTAGAAATTACAAGATATGGTAATTTTTTGCAAATCTCAGTTGATAAAACTCCCAAACAGGTGTTTACTTACAAGCCAACTGGACAACCCCAAAGGAGGTGGATAGCCCAATTTCTGTAAAAGATCTGGTGTGAAACACTCACACGACTTTCTCTTGCTAATGTAAATAATTACCAATTTACATTGGTTATAACCTAACATTAGTAATAAAACATTAACTATATAAACAAAAAAACATTTACCTAATATTAATCATGAATGAATGATGCATAATGAAAACCAATCTTAATTTAGCTTAATAATATGAAAAATCACTTTTTGACGCTTAACTAGGTTCTGTAGAAAACAATGCTTTAAATAAAAGTTGTAGATCTTTTAATTTTATTATATACACTTTTGTCGTAAAATACATACTAAGGCTGAAATCTTAAAAAATCAATTTTTTACACATTTTGTGAAAAAGCAGATAATTACAAAATACCACTAAACTAAGTGTTGTATAAAGAAATGTTTGAAATAAAAATTGTAGGTCCTTATAATTTTTTAACAACTTTTGTAGTATACTTTTTTTGCTGTAAAACGCATATTAAGGCCGCAAACTTAAATAAAAAACAGTTTTTCTATGATAGAACAGCCTCCTTAAGCAGACATGGCACCTACCGTACCTTGTAGAGTATACAAAATATAGTAAATGAGGTGATTTTTAAAAAAATCGTAGGAGCTGTTTTTGAGAAAATTGCAAAAAAGTGAAAAATGACAGGAATAAACTACTACTTCTGGTTGACCGATTTTGATGAAAATGTTTGTGTTGGGTTTGGTAGTAGTATCTAACTTAAGTTTCAAGTTCGTATGAAGTTCCGTTCTTGAGATATTTTGTTCACACACACACACAGACCAATCGCTAAAAACATGATTTTGGGTTCAGGGGGCCTGAAAACGTATAGATCCGGTGAAAACTCAATTTTTAAAAACCGATCTGAAAACAATACTTTCCTTCCAATTTATTCATATGGGCAAGAGAAAGTAAAAATTGTTGATTACCAAGTGTGACATTGAAACATGCCAGCATGCCTAATCAGAATCATTTCTGATGATGATGTTTTATTTTTAAACATAAAAAATTATTTCATAACTTTAGAATTTGTGGCTTTAACTGCAGCAGTATATGTATACAATATATTTAGAAGATCAGTTACTATGATTTATTTATAATTAGACACCATAACAGGCACTCACCCAATCACAATGGTGCTAAAAGAAATACAAAAAATTCAATAAATAATACAAGTACATACCTAAAAAATTGCTGACTATTTGACCAATAGTACTTGAAACAAAAAAAATCAAGATATAATATAATGCAGGTAGGCACTTCTCCAACATACAACAAGAAAAAAAAAAGATTATTATTAATAGCATAATTAAATAATTTGATATACCTGTACAATTAACACTATAAATAAATTTAGATATAATAAATTGCCTAGGTAAATAACTTTTATAATTATTGATAATACAATATTACCTACTCACAAATAATGAATTACGAAGCAGTTGATATTGCTGATGAAAATGTCTGAAACTTATATTAAATAAATTTATATTAGAATTTTTGATAATGTTATAATTTAATTTTTGATATTATATTGCCCTCTTCTTAGGGCAAAAGTAATGTGCAATTGTTCTAACAGGTGACAATCTAAAACACCTTTGTGACCTACTGTAAAATGATGGAATATGCAAAGAAAGTTAATAAACCAGTTAATCATAAGAACAGAAACAAATTGGCATGGTTAAAAAAGAAACGTTTGAAGAATAGATAAAAAATATCAAACCAACAAAGATATATTCAAGTGAATTATTTACCCAATATTCCATCCTTACGCCCATAGCAGACAGGTGGAGTGACAAATTATTTACATTCAATCTGTTCGTTGCAGGGCTAAAATAAATAGTTCTGTTTTTTATCACATGGTCAGCCAATTAGATGACTGATTCATTTAAGAACAGAAGAGGTAGAGGTGTAAAAGATACTAATCAGAGATATCTCCTCTGAAAGTAATGAATTTCATTATACAGCCAGACCCTGTGGTGAATGTAGTGAAGGTGTCATTTGCAGAGTGGAAAATATGTGCTTTTCAGAGGGCCTGGCATGCTGATAAGCATAATTTTTCACTCAGTGAGGAAGGCAATGGTAAACCATCTCACTCCTCGTTTTACTTAGTAAAACCTCTAGAGGTTCAAACCAGCCTTTCGGCTGATGACCTAAACAACAACATTCCATCCTTATTAGTAATTGGACAAGGAAACGTGATTTTCCCAACAAATGGACCACTGTGTTATAAATTATAATATTACTTTTCATCACGTTGTATAGTTCATTGTGTGAATTATTTTAACAATTTTTTTTCATTGTGCTATACTGAAATCATTTTTTGTTTTTTTTTCAGGTCGTGGCTTTTATTAAAAATTTATCCGTACTGAAAATTAAAATTTTTTCGTAATCTAGAAATTTTGTATCAAGGTAATATTAATATCGGAATTAATTATATGGTAACTGGTTAACCAATATTTATGATAATTTCTGTGTTATCAAGTTTTAAGTATTTTTACTTAATTTTTTTGTATGTATGGTTTTCTCATACTTGTTTAAACTTAAGTTTTTCATTTAGTAAAAATAAGAAAATTTAAATTTTTAGTAAAACAATTATAAATTTTAGATATGCATCAATGGAAAAGTATTTGGCTAATGATATTCAGGAACTGTTCTGATTGGTTTAATAGACGATAGAAGAGGTAGTAAGATATAAACCCATACTATAGAGATATGGGTATGGGTAAAGAGGGGTGTGGTAAAATTACAGGTATTTCATTTGAAAATTTTGAATTTCTTTACATATCCAGACTGTGGGGAATGAAATGAAAATGTCATTGTGATGTAGGCTGTAGATGCTTTTCATGAAGTGATGTATTGATCAAGCATTCATACTTTTCAACTTGGTGAGGAATACTAGATCAAAGCACGTCACTTATTAGGTAATCTCTGTGGATTTAAATCAGCCTAATTGTTGTTGATAACATTTTGTGCTGTAACATATTGAGCTATTAATGTTATAATTTGTATAATCTATATGGAACTCCCCAGCTGTACAATCCCTAAAGCAAAAATAAAGAACAGACCTCTTGGTCTGAACAGCAAAATAATATGCATAGTCCCAACCAGAGAATGTAATACTGGGTACCTCTTCTTCTGGCAGTAAAATTCCCCACCGCCCATTTAATATATATTATAAAACATCCTGTTCAGATATTATCAACAGCCTTCTTATTTAAAATTGAAATGTATATTTCTAAACTACAAGAATATGGTAACAGTAAATGCTTACCAATATTAATAATGCTTTCATGCATCTTGTATTCATCTTCAATAACGTATTTTTAAAATTTACAAAATTAAATTTAAAAATTTTTTACTCCTACCGTGGCAGATAAGGAATAGTGGATTGTTGTCATATTCAACTTGTCTGTTCATTAATTTTGTCTATGTAAATTTTTAAAATATATTACTGAAGATGTGTACAAGATAAACGAGAGCACTATAAACATTGGTAAGTTTTTACTGTTACCATATTATTCTGGTGGTTTAGGCCACTCCCTCACGGGTTGACACAGTATTGGCGACTCAGCGATGCAACATTTGTTGGAACGATGTTGTATCACGTTGGGCTCGTTCATGATATAGCGTGTTTATGGCATTCGAGTGGCAATTTACTCAGTCGTGAATCACTAGTTTAACACCCTGCACTTACATCGTCGTCTAGTGGCTAAGAAAATACTGAATTGTACACGTATTTACGATTACTCAGAAGGAAACAGAAACGTTGGAGGCACCCGTATATTGAAAGAATTATTAATTGTCATTTATTTAAAGTGGCAAAGGAATTAACTGAGACTAATAAAAAATTTAAATCTATGTATTGAGTGACGAAGGCTATGTTTCAGGAACTTGTGCAGATAATAATCTGATAAGATCATATTCTGGCAGTTAAAAATTATGAAGGCTTTGATGTCTCTTTACTTCCAAAACCAAATTTATCTCGGATGACATGTTGCTCTCACCAGTCACTATTGCACAGCACTGGAAATGCTGCTTGCACATCGCTTAAAAATCTGCCACGAACTGGCATAACAGAAGTTTGCTGCGCTGACCCGTGAGAGAGAGCCGATTACAATGAATGGCAGCGACACTAGTTTGGTATCCAGATTTCTTCCCGAGTTCTATGTTGTACCAACCCATGAGGGAGTGGGCTTAGAAATACATGTTTCAATATATATATATATATATATGAAAATTGTGCCACTCAGTGTACAGTATTGTACCCAGAAACAAAAGAAAAATTAGAGCAGATCCTGGATTATTAGTGTATTACAATTTATCATTTGGCTATATAATGATCAATACAGTCAACTCTCCGTATTCGCGGATTTCATATTCAAGGTTCCATTTTTCGTTGCCATTTTCAGTATTCGTGGTGAGCTAAATTCAATATTTGTGGTTTGTTCCGAATGATAAAGAATTTGGAAAATGATGATTATGAATGTAAAACGTTCTGTTCATCATTCCTGAATTTTTATTATGTACATAAATACAGAACGTACAAAATATTTTAATACAGGTAAGTTATGGATGTTTATATAAATAACCTATTTATAGTATAGTATAGTATGTATTAATATGTAATATGTACATAATACATAGTATGTACACTAAAGTATGTATGTAGGTATTACATATAGGCATTGCTAATTAATTTACTAATTCAATTTCCGTATTCCCGGTTTTTGTATGTATTTCGTATTCGCAGCGATTTGTCCGAACCTAACCCTTGTGAATACGGAGAGTTTACTGTAGTATGTTTAAATTTAAACTACAACTCCATTAATTTAATAAATTACTCTTAAAGCTATTAGACAGCTCAAGATCATTTAATAATGATCTTTAGTGATAACTGAAACAAGAATTAAAATGCTTGCTCTTACGTAATTTGTTAAATGACTAATTACTAATTATTAAAGACATGTAATTAGCATAATGCTGTGTTATTTATGGCTCTTATTTTACATATTTCATAATCAACAGCTTCACGTCTTTTTTTAAAGTTTAATATAGGAACAAAAGGGATATTAATTTTGTTTTAACATATCAGTTTACAATAAGATTATGGTATTTTTGTTTTGTTCTGTGTATACATATAGAAATGTTATATTTAATAAGAGTTCTTTTGTTTATAAGGTTTCTAAAAGTGTAATTTGATACATTTGTACTGGTAGTATAATTTTTGTTTTATAGGCATAGTTGTACGGTAATTAATTCCTGTTATCGTTTATTGTTTTTTACGTATTAGTAATATTAAGTATTATTTTTCTCAATCTATCGTTGGATTGTCCAACAATTTTATAGAGTATATTATTAAAGTTGCTCGTAATTTCTATATTTTTCTATGTTTGAGTTAGGTGAAAATAATGTAGTGTATGTTGTCTGACTGATCCTACCAATAAGTTAGAAAGACCAATTTCCTTCTGTACTTTCTAGTTCATTCTATTTTTCAAATAATGTATTAATTTAATGATTCTATTATTAGATAGTTATTAGTTTAAAACTCTTAATTTTATTGTAGTTGTTTGAATTTTGAATTGTAATATTTGGTTACCTGGTGGTTTTTAATGTTGGTTTTTTTTCAACTTGTACCACTTTATTGGCTGTGTAAAGTTTGCTATATTCTTTAAAATTGATATGTGCAATTTATTATTTTAAGCTACAGGGTGATTCAGTTATCTCATCTCAGATTATGTTTATCTCGAAGTTTGCAGATTCTGAACGATAAGTGATGACCTTCTTCTTCTTCTTCAGGTACTTACCTTACCTGTTCCGAATGTTGGTGACCATCACAGTAATTCTCATTTTTTTGTTGCCTTGTGAAACAGCTCTTCCAATTCAAGTTCTCAGATTTCAAAGTCACGACACCCTTCTTCTGCCATGTCCTCGTTTTCCATATATTTTTCCTGCAAAATGGCTTATAGTAACAAACATTCCGATGATTCATTCCACATAATATGTCCAAAATTGTTAAATAAGTTCAAGCTTCCTACAATTGATGGTGTAAATGACTTCCACATCTTTCTTCATTCTCCTGAAAACCTCTATATTTGGCATTTGAGCAATCCACGGGATCCTCTATATTCAGCCCCATCTCAAATGCCTCCAGTTTCCTTGTGATGACTTTATCCAAGGACCATAACTCTACACCGCACAGGAGCACAGAGAAGACAATATCTTAGGTGCCTCATTTTTATTTCAAGAATAAAATTGTGCGGCTCTTGAAAATAGCAACCATTTTATTAAATTCTGCTCTTGCCTTGCCTACACAGCATTTTATTTTCAGTGTATTATCCCATTGCTTGTTTATCACGGTAAAAAGACCCCCCATAATTTCAGTAGAAAACATTATCTGGTGAAATTGTCTAACAAACATTTTAAAGGAATAAGAAAGGAGTGAAACACTGTTTTGTAACCTAAAAGCTACATACTAAAATTACAAACATTTTGGGTTTATTTTGTAAATTATGCTAAGAAAATCAAAGACTAGAACTTCTTTGTAATTTATAATATTTACATGACATTAAAATAATATTCTAAGTTGTCTTTGAGAAATTAGTGATGATATTATTAAAGTTATTATTTATTTGTAAATAGACAGAATTAAATATTGATATGGCCACTTCAGTAGTGTAGTGGTAGTGTGCTAGCCTACCATGCAGTGGTCCTGGGTTCGATTTCAGACTAGGTTCTGGAAATTATAACAAGTCAAAACCCACTTTAGTCGTTAATAACCATTATAGTGGTGAGATGACGTGAATGCGAGGCTAAGGAATGCAGCGTGTAATGGGTTTCAGCAACACGCATACACTGGTACTACCGTGCTATCGTCTTTTCTAAACACATCAGCTGTAGTATGTTAGGCAGCTATTAATAAGTACTTAGTGTAGTAAAACATAACCCACGTAAAAAACACTCATTAATAGTGTGTTTCTTATGAATCATCCGATGAATGGGCCGTAACAAAATTATACGTGATAATAGCCCTAATAATGAATCAGTTTTAATATCCGTTGTTTAATGAAATAATGAAAGAGTAATGTAATAATATTACAAAAGATGTCTTTCAATAAATACAAAACTAAGACACTACAGAACAGTCGCCCTACCACAAATTACATACGCAAGTGAAACAATATTTAAAACCACAAATACCATTGCAATAGATAAGGTCCTCAGGATTGAGAGAAGAATAGTCAGAACTTGCTTGAACAAAAACTATCAAGTAGACGGAGTTTGGAGACTAGCTTCCAACGAAATGGTCTTCAAAAACATAGAACCTATTACAAGTATAATTAAAAAGAAACGAATATCATTCCTGGGACATCTTTTAAGGACACCTGAAAATAGAACTAGCAGGAAAATAATAGAAAAACTGTGGTATAGTAAAAGTGATATTAAATGGATCACAGAATTAAAGGTAGATATTGGAAGGTTACAAATTACAATAGAAGATTTAAAACACAAGACAGATGCATTGAAGATATTGAAGGACGAACACGTTATACTACAGCCGGGAAGGAACAAGCAACGATTGGGAAGAGTGGTTCCAGAGGAGGAAAGAAAATTGCGCTCGGAAAGGATGAAAAAATATTGGGCGGAAAAGAAAAGGAAGAAAGAAGGAAAGACTTTAAATGTAAAATGACTAAAGTGGTCCTTTGTAGGCCATAAAATAAAAAAAAGAAATAAAAAATAAAAAATATTACAAACTATGTACAAGCCTATGTAAGTATTGTAGTACTTATACCCAAACATATATTCAAACTTATAAACTTGAAAACAAATAAAACTTTTTCTCTTCTGACCATGGCCTCTTCTTTCCAGGAATGCTTAACCCCTTACCGGTTTATTATTTTTTTCCAGAAATGAATATTATTTTGCTCTATTTTTATTTTTTGCTTCAACACAATTATTACAACTAATTATGACCTAATATTATATTAAAAGCAACATTTTTGCATGTAAAATATATTTTATTCATAATTTTAAAAAATTGGTTACCTAACCTATCTTAATGTTGTATTATTGAAATAAAGTCTGTAAGTTCATAAAATAAAATATAAGTCCATAATTGTTTCATTTACATTTATGAATAATAATTGTTTCCATTGTTTTCTATACTATTACTTAAAAAATACTCATAAAATAAACACTTAAAAAATACTTATAAACACATAAAAATCATTACATTTATTGGTTATTCGAGCACATGGACTACCGTAACTAACGACAACGTCACTTCACGTTGGTAATAATATGCGTAGACTACTTTGAAGCTACGTAGTAGTTACGTATTGTGAAAGACAGTGAAATTAAATACTTAATGCTATCGAGGTAATAAGCCGACACAAAACAAAATAAAACGGGACAAAAACTGCCGACGTAATATTCCGTCAGCGGCCTTTTTCGTGCATTATCGGTGCGACATAATATTCCGTTGGGAACCGGCAAGGAGTTAAAGAAGATTCACCAGCTTCAACGCCTTCTTTCCATACTTTCATGGTGCTTCTGATAAACACCTACATAATTTGCGGCTCGCAAAAGTTACTACTTTGTTTGACTACATAATTAAATTTACCTTCTTTAGCTTCGTCATCACACTGTCTAATAACACGTCTTATCACTTCTCTAGCTTCATTGTGAATTGTCTGTTCCTTCGTTCGCTTTCGCACTGCTTCCATGGTTAATCGAAAAATAATTAGATACTTTTTTAAAAACTAAAAAAAATGCTTAAAGTGTAAATACTAATAGCACTAATAAGCAGTGACGCTCAAGATGCACTGAATATTGTGTCGGTGAATGGCAACAATACAGTGGCAGGTTGATGTTCAAAAAGGACTGAAATTGAATGTAAGCAGGTTGAATAGTACAGTGGTAGGTTTTCATAGCAACCCACCGCGGGCTTGTGGGCGGCACTAGCTTCCCTGTACCACACACTAGCATTCAAGTCATCTCCCCACTATACATTAGTGCGACTTTAAATTTAAATAAAATAAATACTTCTAAATGGATTAAGTTACCTATATATTTTTTTGTAATTTATTAGTCAATGCATTATTGTTGTTATTCATCTAGTTTTATAAATAGATTGATTAGAAACTAACTTATGCATACTGAAACTACATGTTCCTTTAAAAGTACTTTTTTTTTTGTCATCAGTCTCCTGACTGGTTTGATGCAGTTCTCCAACCTGTTCTATCTTGCGCAAGTCGTTTCATATCTACATACCTGTAACACCCTACATCTTTTGTAATTTGCTTTATATATTCTAATCTTTGCCTCCCTCTACAATTTACTCCCTCAATGTTACCCTCCATTACTGATAGCCCAATACCTGGATGTCTTAGGATATGCCTCACTAGCCTATCCCTTCTTTTGGTAAGATGCTTCCATATACTTCTTTTTTCATCCACTCGCCTAAGATTACTTATTATTATAAGATTATCGCCTAAATTACTTATTTTGTCCACCCACCTAATCTTTAACATTTTCCTATAACACCACATTTCAAAAGCTTCTATCCTCTTCCGTTCTACAGCCCCTATCACCCACGTTTCACTTCCGTATAATGCTACACTCCAAACATAATGTTTTAAGAAATTTTTCCTAATATGTAAATCAATGTTTGTAGTCAGTAAGCTGTTTTTCATTTCAAAGGCTTTTCTAGCTTGAGCAATTCTACTCTTGATATCACTCGTGCTTCTACCATCCTTTGTTATTTTACTCCCTAGATAGCAGAATTCCCCAACTTCCTGTATGTTTTCGTTGCCTACTTTTAAATTTCCCATCTCTTCTAAACCACTCTTGCTGCTGCACAACACTTTCGTTTTGTTCTTATTAATTTTCATGAAGTAATCCTTCCTCAAGATCTCATCCATTCCATTTAAGGCATCCTCTAGTTCATTCTTTGCCTCGGCTAATACTACTATATCATCGGCGAATCTCAACATTTTTATTGTTTCTCCTTGAATTTTTATTCCTACGTCAAATTTCTCCTTCACTTCATTTATAGCCTCTTCTATATACAAGTTAAAAATTAGTGGTGACAAAGAACAACCTTGTCGTACACCTTTTCTTACAGCAGCCTCTTTTTCGTACCCCTCGATTCTCAAAACAGCCGTTTGATTCTTATACAGACTGTAGATAACTTTCCTTTCTTTGTATTTAATTCCTAGCCTTTTCAAAGTTTTAAACATTTTATTCCAGTCCAGATTGTCAAATGCTTTCTCTAAATCTACAAATGCCATAAAAGTAGTTTTATTTTTCTGTATCCTTTTCTCAATAATCAGTCTCAGAGCCAATATTGCATCTCGAGTTCCCATTCTCCTTCTAAATCCAAATTGGTCATCGTCCAATACTTCTTCTACTCGGTGTTCTATTCTCCTGTATTTAATTCTTGTCTTATAATTCTTAAAAGTACTGTGGGAATAATTATTACCATAGTTATTTTGTGATTAAATTATAGTCTGTTCTTTGACATATGTTATTGTAGAAGTTATGGTATTAAAATCCATTTTTTTTAAATCAACAGAAAATACCTTAAGAATTAAATTTTTTACCCATACATACATTTAAAAGCCCTGAAATATTTAAAGTTACCAAAAACCTCCAAAAGACTGAGCAGGGATTTGAAAATTTGGTACATTTTAAATTTTTATTTGATTACCCTATTTTGAAACGAATAAAAAATGTCAAAATGTTTTTTTCAAAAAACGTAGTTGTACGTTGATTATATTCTAAACACTTGAAAAATTTTCTCAATATGGTATTTGAAATTTCTAGATAGATTAATTTTTGTCTTAAAATAGTATTATTTTTTTTTTGCGTAGGGCTTTTTTGAAGCTCAGACTCTCAGAATTCTTTCACTGTAGGCTTTTCTCCTTTCTTTATTGTTAAGTGTATACTCCTTTATTCAGTGTAAATGCGTTGAGCAAATTAATTTAATTTGCCATAACTATTATCAACTTAAGATTGATATAAGTGTCTGTGAAATAATATGATGTAGATTAAATAAATGTTGAAAAAGAAAATACATTGATGGTTTTTTGTAATTTACATTAAATTTATTAATCGTAAATTGGTTTCAGTTTCATACTTCACAATAACATATACTGTGTTAAAAAATCTCAAAAAGGATGTAAACTACTTCTTTTTTTGTTGTAACAATGTTATTTTTTCTGTTGTTGTATAAGTCTATAAGTATATTATTAGCCCTAAGGAGATAAAGATTGTTTATTTTTATATTTTTTATTTAATGTTATCTCATTATATTAGTTGTGGGTTGTAGTCAATGTATTTTTACTGTAAGAACATTCCATTTGTTAGTATATGCATTGGCAAGAGAGTTGTAAAGAAAGTCATCATTAATTAAGAATATGTATTATTTCTCAACAGTTCATGTTTAAGCAATTGGCATGTAACAGATATACATTTGTTTTTCTTTAGTATTGTATCATTGCAGATAGCAAAGTAGAGTGGACGCCAAATAAGCTTGCAAGTGTAGCTGCGCAAACAGTTCGGATTCAGTCGGTAGATTTCATGTCTTAGTATCAAACTGCCTATTAAATCACATGTTCTAAACAATGTAAATTTTCATGTATTAGCGACGTTAAAATATTCAATTATAAACATTGTATACAACAATTAACACTCATCACGTTATTTAACACATTACAGACTAATGTTTTCAGGTTAGCTGTTATATAACGTTGCGAGAGTGATGTGACTCTGATCACAGCTAGTACAGCACTGACCCCCGCCATTCACTAAGGCAACCGAGCACGCCATTACCAAAATAAACCTGCGCACTTCAGAAAACCAGTAAGGTTATTTGGCGTCTGCTGTAACTAGATATATCTACCAAAGGAGGATTTTTAAGGAAATTAATATCACACCATTTTTTTTTTAATTTTCCAGTTATCATGGAATAATTTTTGAGGTTATGAGATATTGATTAATTTATATTTACACAGATGTCTAATTTCTCCAAGTACAGTAAACTCTTGATAATCTGGACTTGACGGGATCGGACCAGGTCTGGATTAGTGAAAGTCTGGAATACACGAAAAAATCTTAATATGTTGACTATAGGTTTGTTTACAATTGCAGCAATATCTGTTATCTTGAGCGTTCTTTTGTACACTGAACTACAGTAAAACACATAAACATGAAGGGCTATGAATAAATTTCATCAGTTGATTTATAAGTCGTTAGAGCACTGTGGCATCAAGTTAAACCATTGACTGACCAATTTTTTGATGATTTATTTTGTTCTAAATGACTTATTTTTTTATTTTTCATTTGTACGTAAAAAAACACTTAAAATTTTTATTTCAAAATCTTTGTCATCACTAAGTAATAATAACACTTCAATTAATTTGTCCGCAAAGTTTGCAATATTATATTTCAAGCTCATTTTTTAAACAAAGAAACGTACGTGACACGGTTAGTTTCTACATCAATTACAACAGAAATCACACGAACTGAATACATATACATTAGTACTGAACTGCTACTGAGATCTACCGGACCCTGTCAGAACTATTACAAATAACCGAAATTACATTAAAAGTTCACAGCGAGCAGTTATCGTCAAAGACAGTGTCAAGGGATGGAAGCGGCAAGTCCAGCTCGTTAAAGTCGCTTAAATGGCGACAAGTCTGACTCTTCATAATCAGTCAATGGGTTAATCTATGTATTTGTAAATCAACATCAAAAAGAAAAGTGAATTTAGAACACTTACCATGAAACAGCTTTTACTTAAATTTATAAGAAAAATCATTGCAGTGTAAATAAGAAAAATAATCCAAGTATCCTCAACAAATTAATTTTTAAAAATGACAAACTTTTTTTGATATAAATTAGACAACTTCTGGGCTGCATGATCTCATAAATGCTTTATTGTATTTAA
The DNA here is from genome assembly GCA_035578175.1 of Catonia carolina. NCBI lineage: Eukaryota > Metazoa > Arthropoda > Insecta > Hemiptera > Achilidae > Catonia > Catonia carolina. Next base: position 106,838,201 of record JAQMRL010000003.1, read on the forward strand.
AAATTCACTAATTCATCGTCTCAGCAGCTTGAGCATGACTTGGTTAACCTGATTACTACCATGATTTTAACGATCAACCGGACCGATTTACACCATTCTAAAAATTCTTTTTGCGTTCAGTTTCAATTAAAAAAAATTACCATTTATTTATAACGAATTTGTAATAGAACCATGTTTGAGCCAAATTTTTCCGTTTTCATTTACAACCAAAAACAAAAATTTTAATTTAAAAAATGTTTTTTTTTAGAAATATTGATATAGGTTACGAAAAAAATTCTGTTAAATCCATAAAAAATACAAAATATGTGTTATTAAACTTTTAATTTAAAAAATATTTTTTAGAAATATTGATATAGTTACAAAAAAAATTCTGTTAAATCCATAAAAAATACAAAATATGTGTTATTAACCTCTATAGATATAACAATAAATTATTGTGAATATTTACAACGTTTAGATATTGAAATTCGATCAACTTGTTCAAAAGATATCACACTTTCCAAGCACTCAATCATACTAGGCCCCTTTTGGTTCTATTTTATTTGCTTACTATGAAATATTTCATCTTTGTCTCGATGTTGCTCTCTTTGTTATTCAATTTTAAAAAGTATACAATTTACAAAAATTTTTCTGACATTAGTTATAAGGTTTCATTCTTCTTAGCAACATTCTGTAATATTTCAACAGTGATGCTTAATTCTGAGAACAATGCTAAATATTATAATTTAATAATTGAATCAGACTGGTCCAGATTATTTGTCAGTTCAGATCATCGGGGTTCGAATTACTGAGAGTTTACTGTATATTGTTTTGGTTTTGCTCCAAATTATGTATCTCTTTACATAGGTTATGTATATTTTATGTAATTGATTTAACATTCTACCACATCCATGATTATTTAAGATCAGGTATTCCTCTTGTGTAAGTCAGGACTTGGTAATCTGCTGAAAATAATTACAGTATATTATAGGCATAAATTTATGGTGTGGTAGATTATTTTTTCCTTAAAAGTTATTGTATTCAAGTATACTCGTTATAAATGTAGAAATTAGTATCTATAATTTAAAATTGTGTTGTTGATTATTAATATAGCAATTTTAAAGGTACAATATTAATTTGTTATAGTTTTAGATAGTCAATATTATTATATTTCATTGAAAAAGATGCTATTATATATTATATAATATTTTTGGTTTTGTACTTTTATTACTTTTTTGTTGTATTACGAATCTAATCAAATTGTTTGTACTTGTTAATAAATAAATTTGTTTTTTTTTTCTTATACCCCTGTGTTTGTTACTCAATCATATTGTATAGTTATTTTCTTTCTACAGTAAAAAATAAACTTTTTGGTGAACTTCTATACATAACAGGATTGTTTTCCATTTCGTCCGGTACAATCCTTGCATTTCAAATGCAGGCCTAGTAATTGTTTTATCTGTCATACTGATTTTTACTGGTCCCCTAATGGTGATTGGGGTCAGTTTTGTTCATAGTTCAGTGAACTACTGGAAGTTTTAACAGAACGATATGTAAAAGTGGTAGTTTTGGGCGATTTTAATGTAAATCTTGCTGTTCAAAATAAAATGGCTGAAGAGTTTAGAGATATTGTGGAGATGAACAATTTTGATATAAAAGTTAAAGGTTATACAAGAATTACTAGTCACTCACAAACCATAATAGATAATATTTTAACAAATATGGAGAGGTGTCAGGTTAGGTTAAGGGGTTCAGAGCTCTCTGATCACGGCTACCAAGTATTAAAGATTCAGGATTTAGGTAGTCATGTCCCAAATCAAAAAATTATTAAAGAATTTAGGCAGGAAGACCAAGGGAATATTAATTGTTTGTTACACAGTTTATCCAAAGAGGATTGGAAGACTGTTTTCAATTCTTCTGACATTAATCAGAAATATCATAATTTTATTGAAACATTAAAATTTCATTATAACAATAGATGTCCAATCAAAAAGAAAGATGTAAAAATATTGTCAGTGAAACAGATGAGTGGGTCACAGGGGAAATTTTGAAAATGAGGTCTGAAGTTAGAGATGTATACTCAGATTTTCTTTCACATAGGACTACCTTTAACGAACAAAGGTACAAAACTATTAAAAAACATTATGCCAGAGAAGTCCAGAGAGCTAAATGCAAAAAACTGCTGAAGTCCTTCATAAATCACCAAATTTAAACTCAGCAATATGGGAAATAATAAATAAGAATCGAGGTGTAGTTAGCAACAAAAGTTTTACTGACATACCTAATATTGTTAACAAAAACAATGAACTTATAGAGAATGGTGTAGAAATTTGTAATTATTTTAACAAATATTACCAGGAAGTAGCTTTAAAACTTAAACAACAGATAAGGGAAACAGTGGGATGTTATGATCCAAAAGGTAACAAGGTAGTAAAGCAATTCTTATTTAGCCTAGTTTCAAGTGAGGAATTATAATCAGTTATTGATAGTTTGAAAAGTAAGAAAACATGTGGGTTAGATGGGATTTCTAGTATAATTGTTAAAGAATGTAAACATCTTTTAATTACTCCTCTCCTTCATTTGATTAACTTCTCACTCGAAGCAGGTGTATTTCCAAACAAACTGAACGAGGCTAAAATATTGCCTATATTTAAGAATGGAGATAGCCAGTTAGTTGAAAATTATAGGCCCATAAGTATTTTAAACACAATCAGTAAAATTTCTGAAAAGGTAGTATTTATTAGGTTAATCAGTTTTTTGACTGAAAACCTAATCATCTCAGAGGATCAGCATGGTTTCCAAAAAGGTAGATCAACTAAAACTGCAATTGTTTCACTTGTGGAGCAAGTAGTTGATATATTGGATGCCGGGGAGAAAGCATTGGCAGTGTTTCTGGATCTGAGTAAAGCTTTCGATTGTATTGATCATGAAATTTTATTGAAAACATAGAGTCATTAGGCGTTAGGGATGTAGAATTGAAATGGTTTCAACCTTACCTTATTAATAGATTACAGTGTGTGGAGTTAACTAGGGTTGTTAGAGGGAAACTTACAATGGTTGGATCTGGATAGCTTGAAGTCAAAGCAGGTGTTCCACAAGGGTCAGTTTTAGGTCCAATTCTGTTTCTATTGTGCATTAATAGGCTACGAGAAGTCATACCTAATGGCAGAGCTTTGTTGTTTGCTGATGATACATCAGTAACAGTTTACTGGTAGATGCTCTTGAAGTAAATACAGATGTTAACATAGAGTCTGTAGTACAGTTCTTGAATCAAATGTTATTAACAGTTAATGGGAAAAAGTGTCGGTACTTGCAGTTTAAAAATAAACATAACGTTAAGAAAGTAGAGAAGTGGATGTATTTATTCATAATAATAGTTTAGAGCATGTAGAAACAGTGAAGTTCCTGGGAGTATCTCTAGATAGATCTTTGTCTTGGGACTTCTATACCAATCAAGTTTGTAGTAAAATATCATCTGGGGTATTTGCACTAAAACAAATTGCCAGATTAAATGACAAAAAATTACTAATGGCAGCTTATCATGGCCTCATTCTGTCTCATATCCGTTATGGTATCTTAGTATAGGGTAATTCTAGCATGGGTAATATGAATAGGGTTTTTAAAATTCAAAAGAAAGCTATTAGGTGTATAGTGGCAGCAAAACCAGCTAACCTCATGCAGGCCACTATTTAAGGAGCTTAAATTGCTTACAGTTCCCTCTCTCTTCATTTTTGAGGTGATAATGTATGTTAGGCAAAATAATTTTATGCAGAATTTCAATGCTCACAATCATAACACGAGAAACAGGAATGATTATTATGTGACTAATCACTCCACAAAATTGTTTGAACAAAAACCTACTTATGCAGGGAGAAAATTCATGAATAAATTACCCTGATTTTTAAAATGTTGTGAGGATTTGAATTCCTTTAAAAAAATCTGAAAAATTACTTGATCGGTGAAACTTTTTATAGCGTACAAGAATTTATTTCTTGATAGTAGTGATACATTGTGTGATTCTTATATGTATTTCTGGTGTTATATCCGACAAGTCCTATACTCCTCCTGGAGTCTCCAGGGCACAAAAAAAACCGCTCGATTGATTTATTTATGATTTCGTCGGAATACAAACTTGTATGTTGTTATTTTACGTGTGAAATTTCAGATTTGTTGCGTATTTATATTTTGAGTTATTAGTAAAAGTCTGAATCCCTGTTAACTCCGTAACCGCTCATTGATTCGGCGATTTCAAAAAATCATTGTATTCAGTATAAAAAATTAATACAAATTCATTAATGTTATGGAACAGCGTTTGAGCAGTTATTCGGTAGAATTTTTTAGATATTTAAATAATGGTAGATGCTGTGGGGGGTGGAAGAAGCTTAACTATGTTGCTGCGTTGTAACTCGGTAGGCCTACTACCTAATTTTATTAGCATACCTGGGACCTGCCTTCCAGCATACGAATAACTGACATGGCAATGCAATGTTAATACACACTCATCATTTACTTACAATGTATACTACTACTAGTTGTAAATGTTATGTTATGTTATGTTATGTCAGAAGGCAACTTTAGCAGGAAGAGAAAAGAACACAACCGATTAAAAGATGTGGCAACATGGTTTAGCTTCTTCCACCCCTGCAACATCTACCATTTTTTAAATATCTAAAAAATTCTACCAAACAACTGATCAATCGCTGTTCTATTACATTAATGAATTTGTATTAACTTTTTTTACTGAATACAATGGTTTTTTAAATTGCCGAATTAATGAGCGGTTACGGAATTAACAGGGGTTCAGACTTTTATTAATAACTCAAAATATAAATATGCTACAAATCTGAAATTTCATACGTTAATAACAACATATAAATTTATATTCTGGTGAAATCTTAAATAAATCGGTCAAGTGGTTTTTGAGTTATAACTCATCGCATTTTTGAGTTATAAGCCTCTAAATGCATCCAATGTGTTGTAGCAACAAAAAAACCGGTTTTTTTTCTTCTCATCCTGTTATCGGAATATCAAAAAACCCTAAAAATATGAAACTTACATGTAACAACGCAGATTAAAAATAGCTAAATTTTGGTGTACAGTACCTACATTAAAATTGAACAAGGGGTTTTGAAGAAACAAGGCTCCAAACTCAAGCATCTATATTAATGAAATCGACAGTAGTAATAAACATAAGAAATAAACAAAAAACTAACCTCAAAAACATAACCTAATTTTAATCATGAAAATCAACCTCAGTTTGTCTTAATATAGATAATCACTTTTTCTTGCTAAACTAGGCTCTGTAGAAAAAAAATGCTTGAAATAAAAGTTGTAGACCTTTTAATTTTCTATAACTTATATTATATACACTATTGTCGTAAAATGTATACTAAGGCTGAAATCTTTAAAAAATTGATTTTTTACACGATTTCGTGAGAAAAACAGAAAATCGCTAATTACTGATAAACTAAGCGTTATACAAAAAAATGTTTGGAATAAAAGTTGAGATTTTAAATTCTCTACATGTTTTGTTATATACATTTTGCGCTAAAGTGCATATTAAAGTTGCAATCTCAAAAAAAACAATTTTTTTACGAGAAAATAGCCTTTCAGCAGACATGGCGCCTACCCTATCTTGTAGAGCATAAAAAATGTAGTTTATGAGGCGATTTTTAAAAAAATCGTAGGAGCCGTTTTGAGAAAAAAGTGAAAAATGACACGAATAAACTACTACTTCCGGTTGACCGATTTTGATGAAAATGTTGGTGTCAGGTCTGGTAGTAGTATTTAACTTAAGTTTCAAGTTTGTACAATGTTCTGTTCTTGAGCTATTTTGTTCACACACACGACCAATCGTTAAAAACATGTTTTTTGGGTTTCATGGGTCTGAAAGCGTATAGATCCAGTGAAAATTCGATTTTGAAAAATTGAAGTGAAAACAATAGTTTCCTTCCTGTATATTCATATAGGCAAGTGAATGTAAAAAAATTAACATTAAAATTTATTTTCATTAAAAATAACTCGCACTGTATATTACGCTACGGATAATGCAACGAAGACTGGTGTTAGAAGAATGCATAAAGACCTTGGTTATGAATTCTATTAATAGATTTCATGTGATTCATTTGTTGACGGCATGTCCAGACTCGGTGAATAGACTATTATAGTCAAGAGTTATCTCTTCTGAGAGTAATGAATTTCATTATACCGCCAGACCCTGTGGTAAATAAAGTGAAGGTGTCATTTGCAGGGTGGAAAGTAAATGCTTTTCAGATGACCTGGCATGCTGATGAGCATACTTTTCCACTCAGTGAGGAAGACAATTATTGTAAACCACCTCACTCCACGTTTTACTTAGTAAAGCCTCTAGAGGTTCAAACAAGCGTTTCAGCTGATGACTTAAACAAACAACCTGAATATACATATGTTCAGTTTCCCAGGGGGATATCTTGAATTTTTAAACACAATGAAATTACCCGCGACGGATAACTATTGAATTTAATAAAACGGCGAATAAACGATTATTTCCGAAGGACCAGATTGTTTTTAAAGATAGTTGGCAATCACAACTAAGCGATTTAATGAGTGTAATTGGCAATTTAAGGCAATTAAGAACGACTGACAAATTAAACAACAAAATGAATTAAATGACATCAAAGGAAATATAGGAATGATTGCAAGCAGCAAACAATACAACAAATATTTAGCACTTACCTTGATTAAGTCTCGAAGTTTTGCACACTGGTAGATAACACGTGAATAATAGATTGTAAAGTTACTAAAACATAATTTGCAAATTATAACAATTAAAAATGCATAATACACCATGAAATTCGCACAATAGAGTTCTCACACAGAGATCGAACAAAGAAATGCCATGCCTGGTTTACATCACAAAGCAAGACCATAATTCGCACATTATGGTCACGACGAGAGTGCCTTGACCTGTTGCCTTGCCTGCTAGCTTACGAGTGAATCTGGAAGACAAAGGACAAAGGATGTGAAGAACTGTAGAAGGGGGAATGACGCGTGTATGATGTCACAGGAACTGCATTATTTGGTAATTTGAAATGTTAGGTGGCGGGAGCCAAATAGGTTATAGCCAGTATAAGTCGCCTTAACATACCGCCCGCCTAAATCGAAGTAAGCGATTTAAGGGATCGCAGCGTAGAACGAAGCCGCCCGCCCTGAAGAAACCAGGGAGCGGAAAACGTAGCAAAGAAGTAAGCCTAACAAACGGAGAAAGCCTAGAAAACCCGCCCGCCGTGAAACACCACGGGAGGGACGAAGCGAAGCGACGAAGAACGATGAGGAAGCCTGAGGTAGTAGAAGCGAAAGAAACGAAGAAACGGACAGATCTTGAGGTGGCGTGACAAACGCGCGGGTTTGACCGGCCAATCGACGAACGGAACATCTTCCACGGCTTGCGCGGAAGCCAACGAGTAACGGAAAGATCTTGATGTGCTTGACAGCAAGGGCTGACAACCAGTAACGAAGAGAAGAGACGAAGAAAACAAACGAAGCGACGAAAAACGAATGAAATGAAATTAAGCGGGAAACGAATTGAAACAGCGGAGAAGAGTTAGTTGCCCAAAGGCAAAGCTAACTGGTACGTAGTTTGCGAAACAAAGCGACGAGTAGGCGAACAATTATGACGAGAATCTTGAATTGCGGTACGGCGAAATTCACAAGCGTGTTGAGAGTGAATCCGTGATTGAATCTGGAGTGCCGAGCGAGATGTACGAAGGTTACACCAAGCGTTAAACGAAATACGAGAATTGGAATTACAATTATTCACCGGTTGTGAATACTGTTTACGACGATTGAGGCGCCGCCCGCCATGAGGGGCATAAGGCGCGCGAAGAGCGTTGGCAGAGCGTGAAGCAGCTAAGGAGGGCCGATTGCCTTCCAGCGAATTAATTTGCAGCGGTTTATCAACAGGGTGTGCGGGAGACGACCGGAAGTTATGATCTGAAGTCGGTTGGTTAGCAGTAGAATCGGCTACGGCGAGAGTAGCAGGTTTTATCGACGAAGTATCTGCGATGCCAGGAGACTTGAAGCAGTTTGGCGAAGAATTAGTTAGATATAATTCGGTGGAAGCCTTCAGCGTAGAATTGATGCGACGAATGGACGGAGTACCAGCAGCAAAATCGGTCGAGAGACTGGCGCAGTCGGAAGACGAAGCGAGACGAGAATCAACAGCAGTGATTTCGGATGGAGTAGCGAATTGATTTGAAGTTGAAGAAACGTGATTAGTTAAAACAGTAGCGTGATCCAAATTGTTGTCGGATGTAAGCGAAACAAATAAGCAAGTAGGCGGGTTAACAGTAGAAACGATAGAATTATTGTTCTCGGGGTTTACAGTAACATCGGGCTCAATTTTTGAATTAGCAGGAACAAGAATTTGATGATTAACGGCGAGAATTTGAGGCGAAATCGAATTTGTGTTTGAGATTCGGTTTTCAACAATAGGCGATGTGGCATGAACAGCAGCATCAGGCGACGAGAATTTAGCATCATTCGAGAGAGCAGTTGTTAAAAACGAAGCATTGTTTATTAAAGAATTGAGTGGTTGGATGTCGGGCAATTTGCCTAACACGACATAACCAAATACAGTTAACAAAGCGGATGGAGTGCCTTTTATTAAAGGAGTTTTACTGAAATCTAGTATTTCTGAAAAGCAATCAGCGCCAAGCAGTAGGTCTACTGGATTGGGGCTACGAAAACGAAAGTCGGCTAGCAGATGTTGGGGAAACTGTTCACCAACGGATTTATGAATTCGAGTAGCAGGAAGCCGGTCTGTTATTTTTTGAATAACTGTAGCCTGAAGCGGTAAACGAAAATCTGAATTTGTCGGCGACAGAATTGTAACGTTAGTGGTGCCTTTGACGGATGTAACTTCAGATGAAATGCCTTGTAAGCGCATGGTAGTGGGCGCTATGTCGAGTTGTAGATTACGAGCAGCGTTATAAGTTAGAATGCTGGATTGAGCACCATTGTCAATTACAGCGCGAAGTTGAACAGGTTTACCGGAAGAATTAATAGCATGAACAATAGCAGTGCCTAACAGCGCGGTTTGTCCATCAAGGCGACAAGAAAGAGCATAATCGTTAGGTTTTTCAGCGATAATCGACGAAGACGAATTTCCAGCAGTCACCGGCATACTAGCAGAGCAGGTGGCGCAGGAATCAATTGGCGGAGTTGCGAGAGTAGTAGCCTGAATCGACGATGAAGAATTAGCAAGCAGACACCCGGTAGACTGTGAATTGTTGACTGGGTGTTCGACGAGATGAGAAGAAATAGCGGTTTGCGAATTATGCGGTTTAACAACGGAAGTATTAGACGAATTCGATTGTTGAGTGTTACAGTCAAAATGTAACAACGTATTATGAAATTTGGACTGACAGATACGACAATGTTTAGTCGATTTGCAGTTACGACGGTTGTGACTGCCGAAGCAAGCGAAACACAGTTTAAGCCGAGAAATAATTTTGTAGCGGTTGTCGACGGTTTGTGAAAGAAATTCACTGCAGTTTTGAATTGAGTGAAAGTTTGATTCGCACGAGAGACATTTAAGCGAGTTCGATTTAACAAAAAATGAGTGCACACTCTCCGAGTTGGTAGAAGTCGGACTTGAATTCGGATTATTATCTGATGAATGTAACAGCGTGTGGTGATTAGCTGAATTACACACACGACAAGTTTTATTTGATTTGCAGTCACGTTTTGCATGTTTACCCAAACAACAGAAACATTTATGCATTTGAAAAATTGCATCCTGTCGCGCATTAACTGGCATATTGAGAAACTCTGTACAATTGAATACATTGTGTTCAGATGAATTACAAAAATGACATTTATTTACAGCCTCATAACTAGAACTTGAATCGCCTACTAACAATGAATATTTACGCCTAGGTAGGTTGGGTGACGAATTATTTATATGAAAGGTCGGTTTATGAACAGCCGGTTTGACGATATTCGGTTGAGCGCCGTTTGAAATAGTAGTGTCAATGTCCTGTGTTTTATTTACAGGTTGAGCGGAGTTAAGTAATTCGTGCGAATGCATTTTAGATGTAACAAAGCATATTAGATCGTCATAGGACGGGATCTTAGAAGTTGTAGTTTGATCTTCAAAAGCCTGTTTAGTGACCGGGTCTAGGTTAGAATAAGTAATCTCGAACAGCAAATGTTCAAGTAAATCGATGTCTAATAAGCGAAGCGCGCCTATAGACGACTCATGAGTGTTTAAGAAATTTTTTAATGACTGTGAATTGGGTTTTTCAGCCTTAGTGAAATTGAAAATTTGTGTCAAATGAACATTGGCGATTCGCCTTGCGTTAGAGTAACGTTCGGTTATTAAATTGTAGGCCAATAGGTAATTTTCAGCAGATAACGGTAGATGTTCGATTAATCGCAAGGGTTCATTAATCAAAGAACAACGTAAATAATGTAATTTTTGTACGGGTGACAATTCATCATTGTTGTGAATTAAGTCACGAAAAAGACTGTCAAAATTCTGAAATTTAGTAATATCGCCGTCATATGTAGGCAATCTTATACGCGGTAATTGAACTAATTGCGCGGTGTTGGTTATAGGTTGATTTGGAATTATAACAGTGTCATCTAACGACTGTACCAATTTTTGAGCGGTGTCTATTAATTCAAAGTATTTGTTTTCAAAGGCATTTCGTTCAGCTTCGAAATCAATATTCGGTTGTAAAAGCTCGATCTTGGTTTGAATCTGTTCAAAGTCGGACCACACATCTGTAAATTTGTCTAACCTTAATTTTATTTGTGTAACTTCCGCATTAGTTTTAAGAAAATTCTCGAAACGAATTAAGTGATTGTTGATAACTTCACGTTTACGAATTAATAATTGATAATCATCCATTTTGAAAGAAATAATAATTTAAAACGTAAGTTTAAATGTAAACGATAAAACAATTGTTTAAAAGTAAGTTGAAAATGTAAACAGATAAACAGCTGATTAAAAATAGGTTAACGGCAGACGATAGCACAAAGCGAGAATGCAGTGGTGATGTATGTAGCGATAAACCAGTTTGAGAGAGTGAGACCGGGTTTGACGAACTGGTAGAATGGGCGTGAACCAATGAGAGAGAATATGCGCAGATCAGAGCTCGAAAGTGTCGAGAGTGACTCCGATACAATGGCGACTTGTTGTGCGTTGTGAATGAATAAAACGAAGTGAAGTGAAGCGTGTGACGTCACACGCTTATAGGGATGTCTTGTTTGCACCCCCGCGTCCTGTCTCTAGCGGTTTGCGCAACGGTTGAAATAGCCTTGTTAACGAACAAAGAATAAACGCACAATGATTGTAACGATTACACAATACGCAATAACGATTTTTAAAGATAATATAGAGATATAATTGACTGTATCCACGTTTGCTGATAAATATCCGGCCCGGAGGACCAAAATGTTCAGTTTCCCAGGGGGATATCTTGAATTTTTAAACACAGTGAAATTACCCGCGACGGATAACTATTGAATTTAATAAAATGGCGAATAAACGATTATTTCCGAAGGACCAGATTGTTTTTAAAGATAGTTGGCAATCACAACTAAGCGATTTAATGAGTGTAATTGGCAATTTAAGGCAATTAAGAACGACTGACAAATTAAACAACAAAATGAATTAAATGACATCAAAGGAAATATAGGAATGATTGCAAGCAGCAAACAATACAACAAATATTTAGCACTTACCTTGATTAAGTCTCGAAGTTTTGCGCACTGGTAGATAACACGTGAATAATAGATTGTAAAGTTACTAAAACATAATTTGCAAATTATAACAATTAAAAATGCATAATACACCATGAAATTCGCACAATAGAGTTCTCACACAGAGATCGAACAAAGAAATGCCATGCCTGGTTTACATCACAAAGCAAGACCATAATTCGCACATTATGGTCACGACGAGAGTGCCTTGACCTGTTGCCTTGCCTGCTAGCTTACGAGTGAATCTGGAAGACAAAGGACAAAGGATGTGAAGAACTGTAGAAGGGGGAATGACGCGTGTATGATGTCACAGGAACTGCATTATTTGGTAGATTTGAAATGTTAGGTGGCGGGAGCCAAATAGGTTATAGCCAGTATAAGTCGCCTTAACAACATATTAGTTAATTATTCATTGAGCTACTACAAGAAGCTTACTTACTAAAAAAAAGTTTTGTTTAGACCATCAGCCGATCTAAACAACTATTTCTATTTTTCAGATAGAGCATGTCTATAACGGTAAACGAATTGAATGTTTTACTGGTTGAATAGTGGTAAGAAAGTTTGTAGTTAACCTGACATTTATTTGTACTTGTCCATTTTAAGTGCAAACATCAAAAACCAGTAAAAAAAGTTTGTGAATTCTGCAGTTGTAAAATCGTGACTAACAAATAAACGTTCAAAAATGAAATAATTCAGGAGATTCTTGCGAATAGGTGGAGATGGACTACATGCAAAATGGTAACTAAAATTTACCACAGTTGTCATGTGCACTGGACACATTGTAGTGTAACAGATATAATGAAATCATTGTTTTGTAAATTTTACTCTAAAAAGCAGTGTTATATCAATATAATTGTTTTATATGTACATTAAATAAAACTATAGTAACAAATTCGTTTTCTAGTCACACACAGTTCAAAAAAGTAAGTTTCAGCACGGACAGATAAAACGTCAGTTTAAAATTATCTCGAAATAGCGCGTTTACAGTGAAATCATGTAAGTACTACAAAAATTTAAAAATTTTGAGGTTGAAGTGGTACAAAGAAAGGATGACATTAAATTAATTAATTACTAACACAGAAATAATTTTACTGTTCTCAATCATCGTTAAAATTACTAAAAAAAACAACTAAGAATTTTTTATTGGTCATTTATAAGTTATTATATATGTATATTGTGGAAAAGATACAAATTTTTAAAAAAATAGCTTGTTCACAACTAATGTTTTTTAGAGTTTATTTCGTATGAAGTTAAATTGCCTGCTTTGTTACTGAAACAAATATCTTTATATATTTTTTTAATTTTCAATCGGTATGTGACTAAAAATATTCCTGATAATTTTGCGTTTTCGCCAACGGATTCCCGCCTAATAAGAGAGGGAAACAGACTAAAGCTGCTGGTAATAATCAGAAATGGTGTGGAATACGTTTGTAATCTCATTGTATTTTACGTTTTTATAGTAGAGGAGAATTAAAAAATAGTTATTATTTTGTGTTATAAATGTTTTGTGTTTAAAAAGGTGCTGAGTTATTCGTTTTTCGTGTGTCGTAAGTAGCAAATTAAAATTTGATCTTTATGATACATTGTCCATGGGGTAATTTCTTGATTTTTATATATTCGTATTATATCAAAGCTATATTGCGTAAACACGATTATATTTCTATTATAAGAAAGAAAGAATATACTTGACCAATTGTTAATTTGGTGTAGCGTAGCTATTAGTATATTGGTTAGGTTATGTGTTAAAAATAGAATGCTAGTGGAAGGTCCCTAATTTGTGTACGAATTGTACAAAATTTCTGATATCGAAATATGTAAAATTATGTCCACACAGTATCTGTGTTCTATAAAACTTAAGTGGATGTCTCTTCTCTATGTGTATGTTTAACATTTTAGTTAAGGATAGAAAGTACATAACATTATTAAAAAAATGAAAAGCCATTCATATGAGCTGAGAAGTATTGAAAATTTAGTTTAAGGTGACCAAAAATGTTCTGTTTAAATGATTGTTGGAGCTGGTAGGTATAGTTATTTACATCAGGTGGGCAAAAGACGATTTTGATGACTAATGACAATCTATGAACGTCTTGTTACCAAGTTCCATGTTCACAATGAACACCTATCAGTCGGTAATCAAATTTAGTGTTTGAAATGTGACAGTTCGTGTCAGAAACTGTTTTGTGAAAATAGTGCAGCGTGTGTGATTTTAAATGAGTACCATTTAATGATGTACCAATAAGCCCATTAAATTTTTACACTTGTTGAGTTTTGTTATTCTTTTTCAGTGTTGCAATCAAAAGCAAATATGAATTCATTCGATGACTCAAGTTTTGCAAACAAAAGCTGGTATGAAATGTGTGAAGAAGAAGCAGGTGGTAATAATGTAAGCGAGTCAAATAAAAACAGTGAAGAATGGAATCGCAGAGTCATTGTAAAAGATGAAGTGGAAGATGCAGATGTACTGGAAATTTGGGGTGATGATTCAAGAATGAGCCCTTTTAAAAAAGGTCTTAAGTCACCACAAAAATTGGTAGTATCTTACGCTGGTGCACTAAAAAAAGCATCACCAGAATCTGAAGAACACATGCCATTGAACAAAAGTATTAACTCCTGTGATGGCAGAAAAAGTACTAAAAGAGAAATTCAAAAAGATTTCTTACAAGATGATTTAAGTTTGACAAGCCATCTCGATGTATTTCACATGCAGAGTCCTTGTAAACCCAAATCTGAATTGATTGAACCAAAGCAGGAGGTTGTTAATAAATTATATAATGTTTGGGATAAAGTCAATGATGATAAAGAAGAGAATAATGACAATATGGTTCAAGATGATTTTCCAAAAATTGATGAATGGCGTAAACACAGTAGTACATCGAAAAAGAATCGTTCAAAATTACAAGAATTGGAAGGTGATTTAAAAGAAATCAGAAGGGGTAAAAGACGGATACCTCTGAGTTTAGTTGATTCAGAACGGCATCCTCCTCATCATAAGCAGCGCAATAAAATACCTGATGAGATATTGATGCCAAGTCCTAGTAAAATTATTCGTGGTTTTGGAAATTCTGAAAATTCACCAGGGTCGAGAAATTCAGATTCTCGTAAAAGACAAAGAGAAAGTTATTCATCACCGTCCAATAGACAGAGAGGTAAAAATACTTACATGTCGCCTTCAAATCGACAAAAAGATAAACATGTATCTCCAGCTATGAAGGATCATTCATCTCCATTAAATAGGTAATTTATTCTTTTATTTTTATCCCAATCATTCTTTTGATTCTCCTAATCAGTTTTACCATATTACCTTATTGTAACAGTAAACTTAAGTCTAAATTATCGTAGGAGAATACAAGCTTTCTTGCAATTGCTGTGATATCAGAATTGTCACTTATGCTTTATTTATTTTATTAGTGAATGTTATTTATCTGCGGCTGAATTGCAGCTCTGCTCAATCATCGTAACACTTCAATAATTTATTAATCGTGTGTACTAGAAGTTTAGTTTTATGAACACTTTTGTTGATATTTTTCACTTTCTCTTGCCTATATTAATATATCGGAAGGAAAGTTTCCTTTCCATGTTGATTTTTCCAAATTGTGTTTTCACCAAATATACACGCTTTCAGACCCCCTGAACCCAAAAAACATGTTGTTAGCGATTGGTGTGTATGTGTGTGTGTGTGTGTGAACAGAATATCTCAAGAACAGAGTATTGTACAAAGTTGAAACTTAAGTTAAGTACCACTAGAGGACCTGACAAACATTTTCATCAAAATCAGTCAACCAGAAGTAGTTATTCATGTAATTTTTCATTTTTGGCGATTTTCTAAAAAACGGCTTTTACAATTTTTTTTAAAATCTCATATACTACATTTTTAATGCTCTACAGTGTTAAAGATAGGGTAGGTGCCATGTCTGCTGAAATTCATGGGGAGGCTGTTCTCTCTTTAAAATTTTTTTTTTAAATTGCGGCCCTAATAATGGATTTTAGGGCAAAAATGTGTATAATCAAAGTTGTAGACAATTTAAAAACCTTTAACTTTTATTCTAAACATTTCTTTGTATAATGCTTAATAATTTATGATTTTTTTGTTTTTTTCATGAAAATCTGTAAAAATGGATTTTTTAAGATTGCGGACTTAGTATAATACATTGTACGACAAAAGTATTTGTAATCAAATTTATAGGAAATTAAAACATCTACATCTTATTTTGAGCATTTTTCTCTACAGTGCCTAGTTTAGCGTCAAAAAGTGATTTTCCGTATTAGTAAGCCAAACTGAGGCTGGTTTTAATTTTGCATCTTCTTCTTCATGTAGCATCTCCATTACGAAGGTGTGCTAGCATCATGGCAATCCTGACCTTGGAAACTGCAGCTCTAAATAGGTCGATGGAAGACAAATTAAACCACTCTCGCAGGTTCCGTAGCCAGGAGGTTCTTCTTCTTCCAACTGATCGTTTGCCCATAATCTTTCCCTGGATGACAGGATGAAGAATTTTGCATCATTCACGCACAATTGAAATTAGGTTAATATTTTTGTTTATTTCTAATGTTTGATTACTAATGTTAGGTTATATTGTTCATTATTTTCATTGGTAAGAGAAATTCGTGTGAGTGTTTCACACCAGATTTTTCATGTTAGTACTACTAAAATCACTACTTTCTGTTAGTTATTCTTGTAATTTTAATTTACATCCAACAGAAATAAATAAATAAAGATATACTTTTTTTAATCCCTAATGTGTGTGTGTGTGTGTGTTGGAGTCTGTTCAATTTAAGAACAATAAGCAACCCCATGACCCAATGAGATTAAAGTAAATGAGTTGTGGTCTTATGCAAACTCAGGCTGACCATTTCTTGAGAAAGTATGGTTAATTGAACCCCAACCATCAAATGCACGAGTAATCACTGTATCCAGTATTCAAATTCATATAAAAGTAACTTCCTTTACTAGGATTTGAACCATGCAACCTTTGTCTCCAAAAATCAGCTAACTTTGGTAACTGCTCTACCGCTAAACCAATCCTGTAGGCTAAAAAAGATATTTAACCATTTGTTCGAAAGGTATTTGATATTATATTAATAAAATCGCAGCTTCTCAAAGTATTCAGTGTAAAAATCTGGTGTGAAACACTCATACAATTTTCTCTTGCCAATGCAAAAATAATGAACCATATAACACTGGTAATAAAACATTAAAAATAAACAAAAAAATATTTCATTCTGATTGCTGTTCAAAAATATTAATTAATAAAATATAAATTAACAATTATTATTATAAATGTATCAATTGGTAACATAATAAAAACAACTAGGTGAACCGTGCAGGAAAACCCACACAAAAGTGTAAATTTGTTGTTATAGAACTTTTCTGTAAACAACTTTTTTGTTTTATTGTTGTGTGACATTATTTGAAAAAGCAAAATATAGCAGAACACACTGTACACTACTCAAAGTAACAACAACCATGTTGGAAAGTTCAAAGCGATGTGTCACTGCCAATGCTTTGGTATACTTTAGTTCGTTGAACTTGCCCCCTCCAACCTGAAATAACTGTGTGAGATGTAGGAGGGATAGATAGAGAAAGAGAGATGTATGCATAGTGTAGTGCTGCATTCGGTATACAAACTCATAGCTTACCATATTCTCGTTCTTATTAACTTCACGTATTATTGTCTTTAATCTTTATTTTAGACCTATTTTACATTCATAAATCAAAATATATGATTTTGGTTAGTTTTCTGCAAATCTACTCAAAAAGAAAATTAATTTGAGCCCACTTCAGGGAAAATTGATGAAGGGTGGTTAAAATCATGTTGAAAAATTACCTGTTCGCTATTAATATATTATAGATAAATAAATAAAAAATATAAATGCAGCACTATTTAATTTTATTAAAAACGACAATGTTGATGAAATATTATGTTTTGATAAGATTAACGGAATAATGTATAATATTTGTTACATTTATAAAAAATGAAATTAATGTTACATTTATAACGATAATTGTTAAATTTATTAATAGTATGGAACGACGGCAGTGAGAATGAAATCCATCGGAAATGGTTAGGATTATCGCAATGACACTGTGTTTGGACTCATTTTTCAAGGAATAATACATAGGTTTTGAAAATTATTGTACAATTTTGATAAAGATAATTACAACTGGTAGTATTGCACTCAAGTGCCTGGTAGATGACTCACTACTGATCAATGTAGAACACGCAAAGGCAGGTTAGGAGTGCTGCGCACGCGTGTGCGTAAGCATTGGTTTATGATGTAGGTTCACGGTGCTGTAGACATATAAAATGTTTGGAGAAAATGTAAGTACTTCAAGTTAATTTGTAGTATGCAATTATGCTTGAAACTTAAATATGTTGAGTATTCACTATTTTTGAAATACTTGAAACATGTTTTAGAAAGGACTACTACTTTGTGATGCTATTGATTATATTACTGTCATTTACTTCCGATCATTCAGTTTAACTTTTAGCTTTCTCTCATTTTTTGCACAGTCGACGAGCTATTTTACATAATGGAAAAGTTAGAAAAGGTTTGGTTTGGTTTTCATTGGCCCCATATTATGTACATGCTATGATTAATCCATTTACGTAGAAATTTCGGTAGCATTTTAAGGTAATTAATTAAAAATCAAATGGAAGGAAATTTAACTGAATATTTAGTTTTATCAGGCACTGATTTGCTTAAAAACAATTATTTTTCTTATTATTTGCAGGACCGTTAATATATATAGATCTAAATATAAAAAAGTCACATCTGATTTCTGCATGGAAGTTATGTAAGCCTTCCTAAAATTAAAAAGTTTTTAACCTATATTTTAAGAAATATATTTTACCTGCTTTTTCTTACTTAACACGTTCAGTTATTTTCAGGTTCTATCTACTTTCTCCCTTTCCATTGGTGATTTAAAACTGATGTCAACAAGATTTCTGTACTAATTGATTATTTTGTACAGCAGTGATTTCACTTTTAAAACGTAAGGTTGTGTGTAGAATTAAATGCTTTTAGTTTTGTTTGGTGGGAAGTGCAGTGAGTGGTGGGTTTTATAAATAAAACTATTTTCCCTTTTAAATTGGGGTGCGAACCAATATATATTTTACTTATTAACTGTTTCATAAAATATTAATATTTTTTGTAAAAATGGTCTTCAGTTATGTATTGATTAAAATTAACATGACTTTATTGTAATGACTGATAGATTAGTGTTATCTCTAAATGGTGATTAAAGAGGCATTACCATGTTCTTGTTATATAAAATTGCAATATATTTATTTAAAATTTTATTATAAAATAAGCACTAATCAGAAAAAAATATTTTTACTTTCCTGTATATATTATTTAATGTGAGACAGATATTGAATATTTATAATAAAAAAAAAATCTGGTGTAAAACACTTACACAACTTTCTCTTGCCAATGCAAATAATTAACAGTATAATCTTACATTAGAAATAAACAGAAAACTAACTTAAAAAAACCACCTTATTCATGAAAGAATGATGCAAAATGAAAATCAACCTCAGTTTTGCTTAGTAATGCGGAAAATTACATTTTGGTGCTAAACTAGGCTCTGTAGAGAAAAATGCATTGTCACCGAATGGCGACATTAAGTGGCAAACCTTATTTGTTTGGTGGCCCTGAAAAGGGCCATTTAAGCGGTGGTCATCTTGATGGGAAGCGTCGGTCATGGTCTTGTGGCCGTCGAGGAGCTAAGCGACACGGCATGTCGTCGTCCAGCGGAGACGTCATCTTCTTCCCTCGCAGTAGTGCGTCGATGGCTGCTTTGTCGGGTCCGGTGGGCGTAAGGCTCAGTCGAGGGACCGCTGTGAGCATCACTCGCGTCAGCAGGCGATTACGGTCCGGTCGGCGAGCGGAAGCATCATCTTCTCTCTTGCGAGATCGTCTATTAGTCTGGAGTCCGGCAGCCGTGTGCCGTGGTGGACGTCTTATCGTTGTCTGGATCGGAAGTGGCGAGCCGGCGTGGTGGATGCGGAGCCCGAAGAGTGACGGCTTGGCTACCGGGTTCAAGCCTAGCCTTCCTCAGCGACAGTTGGGTCCCCACTGCAGCGTGACTGGTGGCTCCCAGAGCCCCGCAGTATCGGGTCGGCGTAGGCCTTCTGCCGATAGCACGGCCGACGTGGCTCTCTCCGGGCTGGCGAAGGCTGACCGGTGTGGGAATGTAGCGTAGACCAGGGATGGTGCATCCGGCCTTTTCTGTCTTGGTTGGAAGTGAATCCCTCGGAGTCTTGATCGGAATTAAATCCCTCGGCTCAGTGCAGCGCTCTTTATATAGCTGTCGAGAGCACTGTGGTAGAGAGTGGCGACTGGCTTGGCCTTGATGACGAAGGCCTCTGTTAGTGCGGAGTCGAAAGGTTTGTCGGTATGCCGTCAAAGGGCCCACCGCGCCGACAAAGGCCGGAAGATGTTTTGAAGCCAGTAACACAGTAAATGATTAATTAGAAGGGGTGGCGGTGACAGCGTAAATAAAATTGTAGATCTTATATATTTGGTTATAATACACTTTTTTCGTAAAATGCATACTGAGGCCGTAATCTTAAAAAATCCATTTTTTACATTTTTATTTAAAAAAAAAACAAATGCTGATTACCACTAAACTAAGCGTTAGACAAAAAATGATTGAAATAAAAGTTGTAGGATTTTAAATTTTCTACATTTTTTATTTTATAAATCTTTGAGCTAAAATGCATATTAAAACCGTAATCTTAGAAAAACAATTTTTTTATGTGAAAACAGCCTCTCCAAGAATTTCAGCAGACATGTTGCCTACTCCATCATGTAACGCATAAAAATTTAGTCAACGAGGCAGTTTTTAAAAAAATCGTAGGACTTGTTTTTGAGAAAATTACAAAAAAGTGAAAAATAACATGAATAAACTACTACTTTCTGTTGACCGATTTTAGTGAAAATGTTCATGTCGGGTCCATTATTAGTATCTAACTTAGTTTCAAGTTTGTATAATGTTCTGTTCTTGAGATATTCTGTTCACACACACACAGACAGACAAATCACTAAAAACATGTTTTTTTTGGTTTCAGGGGTCTGAAAAACGTGTAGATCTGATGAAAACTCTATTTCAAGAAATTAACATGAAAAATAATACTTTCCTTCCTAAATATTCATATAGGCAAGAGAAAGTAAAATTATTAATTTCTGAAATCTTGCGGTAAAATGAAGTTGCAATTGTGAAATGTTTAATTGTGTTGTCAACATATCTCACGATTAAATATTTCAAAAATTTTAAATTAGGTATTTATAAGTTACTTAGATTTTCAAATGAAATCTAAAATTTTTCTGATTTGTTGCATTTTTTTAACAAAATATTTTTCTAAAACAATCGTTGGCTTTGCTACATTTACCCATTTAGCTACCATTTTTACTCTCCGATAATAGCAAACTAAAGATTGATAAAATTGAAATTTTCAACATTATTAGGTCTTACTTACTGACTAGGATGTTTAAAAGTATATGTTCTGGCGTGGGTGACACTTGTATTTCAAATTTAGCTGAGGAGTCTTGTGGAAGTTCCCTTTATAATAAATGCCGGCCACATTGGTGCAGTTGGTAACATGCTCTCCTCATCATGCGGTCCTGGGTTCGATCCCACTCAGGCACGGCATATTTTCATACGTTACAAAAATCATTTCATCCTCCATTGTAAACAGTTCCACCCCAACATCATCGCTAATGACCGTTGTAGTTGATGCACACGTTCAATAAAAAAAAAATGCAGTAAATGGTTTGTCAGTGAAAATTATCCCTATATCTTAACCCTTTTAGAGCCAATATCTGGAAAGAAGGATGTCGATATATTTTTCGTAGTGACATCCAGTTTATTGGTCGTCCATAAGTTATGCGTAAAGTGCCAACGTCCGAATAACCGAACATTTAGAAAAAAACTTTTTAAACAAAAATTAATGGAATATGTATTTTGAAAACTGCCTCCGAGGCATAGTGACTAGCCCACTAACCTGCAAAGCAAAAGGTCCCAGGTTAGATTCCTGGTTAGGGTCGGGAAATTTTAACACGTTAAACCACCGTTGATGTACCAAAACCCACAGTAGTTACTAATGACCAAGCTGTTAATACGACTTTAAAAACAAACTAAAAAAAATATTTAGAGTATTTTTAGTGTTCATTTCTTTTTTTTATGAACATATACAAATTAATTTTTAACAGGAAATTTATTTTTCTGTAACGTTGAAATTTTGGTTGGCAATGCCACGTTATGCCTATAAGTTTTCGAAATAAGGGCTGACACTTTTTGTTCGCTTATTTAAATTAAGTAGCTTTAGATCAAACGTTTAAATATTGTTTCAATACTGAAAGGTTTAACATGAAATTTTAGTGCTAGAATAAATATTTTTGTACTTAAAAAATCATTTCAGAGCAATTTGTGTGTTTAAATATTTAAAATCATTTTTGTAATATGTTTATAAACAAAACTACGTGAAATAAATACTTTATAAACAAAGTATTTATTTCACGTAGTTTTGAAATTGTTTTATTTTAGGTTGATATCATTGTATAATACAATACAATAAATATCTTTCTAACTTGTATGTTGTGCTTCTTATGTATTATAGCTTTGTAAGGCTTAAAACGTTTTGCAAGCCTACTTAATTTTTTGGAATGCATCAATGAATAATAAAATTGTACATAATAATTAGAATATTGTGTAATATTACTAATTAGTGTTGTTTTGTAAACAGAAGTATTTTTTCTGTAAACACTGTGAGGCCACTCATTTATAGATATGTAACAGCTGGTTTATTAGTAGGCTTAAATGTTAGATCATTCACATTATTAGGCTCCCTAATTTATTATAACTGATTTCATTTTTAGGTTATATTTATTTTTATCTGTTTTTGATAATGTTAAAAAAGAATTATGTTGTGAATTCTTCCTTTAAATGTATAAGGTATCGTTGTGTGTATTTAAATTTGATTATTTAACAAATGTTTATTACTCATTATTTACAATAGAATTTTTAAACCTTTGTTTTAAAGATTTTTATTAAAATGTATAATATTGAATTGTTTATTGATTTTTATAGGAGTCTACCCGAGTTGGAACTTGAAACTGATCCAGTAATCATTGCAAGACGACAAAAGCAAATTGATTATGGAAAGAATACAGTTGGATATGAGCGTTATACTTCAGAAATTCCAAGGTAAATATACCAGGCCAATTTTACTTTATATAGTACATTAAAGAAGTTTTTTGTTATGGTCTGTTTTATTTTTACTTTTGTCTTGTCCTGTATAAATATAGGTAAAGGAAATCATGTTTTTTGTTAGTTTTTTAAGTTAATTTTTTGCTGGAACTAGTTACATGTTCTCAGGTTCCCAGAGCAGTTTAAAAAATTGTTTTTACCAATTAGTCTGTGTGCAGAATTGAGGGTAATTACAGTATTATAGAATCAGGGCCCATCCCTGATTGTAACAACTTTTTTGGAAATCGATACTTAATTGTGTACTGAATCTGAATATGAATTTATTTTTGGCTGCAAATCGCTGTAGAATTAGTTATAAGCCCTTTTCTTTCATTTACCGACATAACCTCACTTGTATAAATTTCAATTTTTCTGTTTTATTTGAATTAATTTATGCTTTAAATTCTCACTAAAATGTTATATCTTACCTAATTTTACCTATTGATCAAAAATGTTGTTTTACTTGTTAAAATATGTTGTGACATTATTACAAGCTGTGTCAAATGTTACATGCGTGTATTAACCGATAACCTTTCATTTAAAACTAGAAATAGAAACCAATAACCTTTAGGGACTGATTTTTATATAAAATTTATTTAAAAGCCTGTAAAATTGCATATAGTAACCAATATCCTTATGAGTTGCTTGTATCAGTTGTTAAATCCTTTTATAATTGGATAATAAATGATAACTACTCACCATTTATTAACTAATCAAGGTTAGGTTAATTTTCAGTGTACAATTAATCTTAAATTTAAAACCATAAAGTAACCAATAACCTTATTATGAGTAGGTTATTGGTTGTTATGTGCATTTATAACTGCGTATACTAACAGATAACCTATTCACCATTTACTAACTAAGAAAGGTTAATTTTCAGTGTATGAACCATTATGTGGCAGGGTGTGATGATGTCATGGGTTATTTATGACATTATGGTTAGTTTGAAATATTGTAAATATATCGACATTATTTATTGGTTGTAAGGATTTATATGGTAAATGAAGGCAAATAAAATGGCAAAATTGAAAAATATACAAGAAAGTTAGGTTATATCGGTAGATGATAAAAAAAGGAAATTATAACTAATTTCATGGTGGTTTGTGGGCAAAAATAAGTTCACATTTGAATTCAGCACACCAAAAAATATCAGTTTCAAAAAAATTGTTAGTCGGTGACAGGCCCTAACTATATAATTTTACCAAATTGAGTTTTCACCGAAAATATATGGTTTTATGTCCCAAATCCCAAAAAACATATTTTACTGATTGGTATGTGGATATGTGTGTGAACAAAATATTTCAAAAACAAAAAATCATACAAAATTAAACTTTTGAACTTAAATTAGGTTCCACAAGGAGATGTAATACAAACATTTCCATTACAACCAGCTTATTTGTCTAATTTTTAACTTATTGCAATTTTCTCCAAAATTATTTTTACAATATTGATTAAAATTGCTACATTTTCTATGCTCTGCTAGATGGGGTAAAAGGCTTGTCTGGTGAAATTGATCGTGGTGGGGGGGGGGGCTGTTCTCTCATGTTAAAAATGTGTTGTTTTTTTTTAAGATTGCACCCTCATTATGCATTTGCTATAGGGTAAAAGTGTGTTTATTATCAGTCATTTAAAATTAAAATAAACAAAAATTTAAATAAAAAAAGTTTTTGTGGCTCCTTCAGGTGTTATAAAATCTTATAAATATCTTTCAAGTAGAAGTTGTTGTATCAATATAGCACGTGTGTCAGTGATATCCATAATTCGTTCAGCTTCCTCGGATATGAAAATGATGATGAAAGGCCAGCTTAATGTAGATATGTCATTTTTAGTTCATCTCTTTTTTTCATTTTTCTCCAATACATAGTGCCAGCCATTTTTGGTCATATATGACCATTATAGTCTGTCTATGCTAAGAGTACTCTGACGTAGGCAACCAGCAATACAAGTGAGCATGTGCATTAATTAAAAATACATACAGCATGATCAAAAACGAAATTCCATACAACACTAATTATTCGCTCTAAGCTTAATATAATAAAAACACGTTTAATTCATTTGTTAGAAAATGTTTTATAAATCTAACATTAGTTTACCATTAATAACTAAAACTTTTACCCTCAACCAAAATACTAAAATGGTTATTGTTACTCTTACATTGTTATTTTTCGTTCCATTATTTATTATTACATGAATATTTATGATTAGTGGGTTTTTATTATACTCAGATATATTTTTGGTCATAAGTAATATAAGACTAATGCGCTTCGTTTACAACCTATAGGCGCTTGCCTCGTGCGGAGTACTCTTACAGTAGATAGACTATACATAACCGCTTACTTCTGAGATAAGTATTTTTCAGTGCATTCTTGGATGTTCACTGTTTCTTCTGTTGTATCTTAAGAGAATATTTAACACAAATTTTTGATACGCTTGAATGAACAGGGGTATATAAGCATTATACTGTTGAGTTCCCTTAATAGTTACTGCTTGGCTATAACGGTCATTCAAAAGTGTTTCAGACTTAACATACTCATCTTGTGCGAAGGTGAAATTAATTCCAGATAAATTTTCAACTGCCCATTCATAAAGTTGGATAGGTATTAAAATTTGGTTGTCATATGTACGTTTTAGGCTTGCTCTTGCAGGAGCTCCAACACTTTCTCTTGCAGTTTTTTTGAAAATTTAACAGCTGCTTTGTCGCTTTTTTCATCACCTCTGACAAGTCAGCAAAATAATGTTCCTTCAGTATCATTTTCAGCTGTGGAAACAGGTAAAAATCCAGTGGTACAAGATCAGGAGAATATGGAGGGTGTTTCAGAGTGGTGACAGTTCTTTGCATAGATCAATGTGTCGGGGCAATGCCATGCATAAAAAACCAATCATTCTCTGCCCCAGTTTAAATCATTATGAAAAATGCTGTGAACACTCATGTGAATTACCAAGTTCGGAGGCAATAGTATCGATGGTTGTTCACCTGTCCGCACGGACTAGTTATCGAACACACTCAACATTCTTATCTTTGGTGGATGTGGAAGGCTGTCCAGTCCGAATGTCATCTTCAATTGTTGTGCGAACATCATGGAAACGCTTGTGCCACGTGTAAACTGGCTTTTTTTTTATTGCATCGTTTGTATCCTCCACATTCTTCACCTTCTCGAGAGTCTCGGAGGGTGATTTCTCCAGTAACTCAGAATTTGATATTGGCACACTCCTCTGATGACATTTCGTAATCTGACAAAAGAAAAAACTATGTCTAAAATATACACCGCACATAAGAAACCAATTCCAACTGCCTGCTGAACAGTGCAGCTTTTTCCCTAGTAGTGATGCCAACTTCCTAAACAAAAATTTCCCTTTCATCAAACAAATGTTTAACCGTACACGACCATTCCAGGAACTTTTTGACCCTATCTCGTATACATTTCCATACTACTGAATTTGTTTAATCGTCAATTTAGAACATAAATAGTTGTGCATATTAAAATTTCATGATTTGTATTAAGATACAGTAAGACCTCAACTTGCACGAATTCACGATTTAACGTGATTTTGTTGAACATAATATATTATATTGTATTGTGTAAATTAGTTATTCTTATCTTACGGATGTTAACATTTATGACCACTATTTCACTAATTGCTCTCGAAACAGTTGTCTAGTTGCCCTCCCCATTTTTATATTCTCTTGCCTTTATGAATATATAGGAAAGAAAGTATTGTTTTCATGTCAATTTTTCAAAATTGAGTTTTCACCGGATCTACACGTTTTCAGACCCCCTGAACCCAAAAAACATGTTTTTAGTGATTGATCTGTGTGTGTGTATGTGTGTGAACAGAATATCTAAAGAACCAAACAAAGTATGAAGTTGAAACTTGACACTTAAGTTAGATACTACTACCAGACCCGACATAAACATTTTCATCAAAATCGGTCAACCGCAGGTAGTAGTTTATTCGAGACATTTTTCACTTTTTTGCGATTTTCTCAAAAACGGCTTCTACGATTTTTTTTAAAATCACTTCATTTACTAAATTTTATATGCTCTAAAAAATAGGGTAGGCGCCATGCCTGCTGAAATTCTTGGAAAGACGTTTCCTCGTAAAAACATTGTTTTTTTAAGATCGCGGCTTTAATATGCATTTTAGCGCAAAAACGTATAATAAAAGTTGTAGAGAATTTAAAATCCTACAACTTTTATTTCTTACATTTTTTTTGTATAATGCTTAGTGTAGTGGTAACTAGCGATTTTCTGATTTTCTCTCATAAAACTGTGTAAAAAAATCCATTTTTTAAAGATTTCAGCCTTAGTATGCATTTTACGACAAAAGTGTATAAAATTTAAAGGAAATTAAAAGATCTACAAATTTCATTTACAGAATTTTTCTTTACCGAGCCTAGTTTAGCGTGAAGAGTAATTTTCCCTATTTTTAAGCTAAGCTGAGGTTGATTTTCACTTTACGTCTTTCGCTTATGATTAAAATAAGATTGTTTTTTTGAAGTTAGTTTTTTGTTTATTACTAATGTTAGGTTATATTTTTAATTATTTGCATTGGCAAGAGAAAGTCATGTGAGTGTTTCGCACCAGATTTTTACTCTGGAGTTTTATTTTATTTGCTTTTTTTTGAAACATTAGTTCTGTTTAGAGCGTTAAATTATCGGTCATTTATGGTTGCGTAGATTTAATCGTGATTTTGATTGTGCTGCAGTTTGCATATCTTTTATTTTTTGTTTTTGTTGTTACTTTGCGTACAGTTTGAGCTCAAATAAATGTTATTAAAACAGAGCGTGATTATTTTAAAGGAAAAATTAGATGTTGTTGAAAGATACAAAAGTGGTGAAAAAAAACGAAGAACGTAAAAGGAATGACTGGGTTTAGTGAATCAACACTACAGAACAATTAGCAGATTTGAATGGTTTGAATGGATAATTAGTGAATGTTTTAAGGTTACATCGAACAATCCAAGTTACGCGAATTTCACATTACGCAATGATTTTGTGGAACGCATCCCTCGCATAAGTTGAGGTCTCACTGTATTTAAATTGCTTAAGAGAATCATAAAACGATCTAATATCATTGCTCTTATTGAATTAGTTGCCTGTGTTTCATTCATCAGTGCAATGTAGTAATTAAAATTAAAGGCATAGTAATATGTAACATGATTAAGTCATACTAATGATTATCATATGTTATTCAACATAAGCCAATATTAATAATGATTTATTTCAGTTGTACGAGCTTGTTAATTTTTTGAAGTCTTATTTATCATCATTCAGTAATTTTGTTTAAATTTTGTCCGTTCATGTCTTTTCGTATTAGTACTTTGATTTTGTTTACTTTTTTACCATTGTTTAATTTTTTCGTAATGTATGTTGAAATTTGTACTGGATGACAAAAACCATTACTGCCTAGAGGCTTCAAAATTTAAATAAATGGAATCATTAGTTAGGTAATTGTTCAAAAATTGACTATTGCACATACCTTATACTGATGATATTTTGTGAAAATGGTAATATATATTTTCTTTGATAAATAAATTGATGATTCTTGTAAATACCAGTTTTATATTTTTCTGAGAATTTAAGTATGAGGTGTGATTGGAAAGTTTTAAGAATGGATTTGCTACTGCTTATTTGTTTGGCGGGTGGGTACACAGAGAGTGGGAAGTGAGTCATTGCCTTGTCCTTGAACGCCCTCTGACAGGAAACTGCATTTCCTTTATTCAGTTTGCTGTGGCAGCTGGTTGAGTGCGGGTCTGTTAGTGCTTGTTGCCGGATTCTGTTTGCGTGAAAATGGACGTAAAAACGGAGCAACGAGTTTGTGTGAAATTTTGTTTCAAAACCAGGAAATCAGCTTGTGAGACGTACAAACTATTAAAAACAGCTTTATAAGATAATTGTATGAGCCAATCAAATGTTTTTGTCTGGTTCAACAGGTTTAAAAATGGCCGCGAATCATTTGAAGATGAACCACTGATTTTTCACTGGCCAATGATTTTTTTCGATTCTACGGGTATTGTGCATCATGAATTTACACCTGGAGGACAGACAATTAACCAGGAATACTACAAATGTGTCCTTCAGCGTTTGAGCGAAAAGGTGCGGAAGAAAAGGCCTGCATTGTGGAAAGACAGGAGTTGGGTTCTACACCATGACAATGCTCCGGCTCATCGTGCCTTCTCCATTGTTGAATTTTTGACCAAATTCAACATTCCTGTGCTTCCACAACCGCCATATTCCCCTGATTTGGCCCCTGCGGACTTCTACCTGTTTCCTAAACTGAAATTTTCACTGAAAGGGAAGCAATTTGACTCGATTGAAGACATCCAGGCAAATTCAGAGAGCGTTCTTAACACACTCCAGGAAAAAAAATTTCCAGGAATGTTTCCAAAAGTGGAAACACCGTTGGAGTCTGTATGTTCAGTCGGAAGGGGACTATTTTGAAGTAGATGCATCGCAGTAGCATGTAAGTACCACCATTGTACCATTACAAAACAAGCCCATTCTTAAAACTTTCCAATCACACCTCGTATGTATTCATTTCTGTATTGCTAAATACAACAATCTTTATAACATCTTGTTTTGTTTTGTGGCATTGTTATACCTCAATTATATGTTGTAATTTTTTTTGTTTTAGGACAGAAAGAAAGAAAGAACATCCAAAAACACCTCCAAGGCAGATTAAGTACAGTCGGCGAGCGTGGGATGGTCTGATCAAAGTGTGGAGAAGAAAGTTACATTATTGGGACCCACAGTCAGAAGGTGGTGGCAATCCTGATTTACTGTAAGCTGTTTTTCTTTTTTTCATATTTGTGTGTTTTAAAATTACAATGTCTGTAAACGTGTAAGTGCTTTTGACAAGTTAAACTTTCATTCCATAATATCTGATGTAGACAGCTCTAAAAGAAATAAACAAAAAGTTGTTTCATATGTTGATTTTTAGTATTGTTAGTACGAGGTCTGTTCAAAAATTTCCCGATCTTTTTATATAATCAAAAAATACTTGCCTTTCAGTTTAGGCCCTGTTTATGCATAGCGCAGGGCGCCGCATTAAGTGATGGTTCACTATTGCATGTCTAAAATTATGCGACTGTACTTACATTGTGATATATGGACCTGTTTATGCTAGTATGGGGCACTGTTCATTGGCGGCAGTGCTGCCAACCCCTCGCTTAGCTGGGGAGTCCAGCAGAGCTGTGTTGACACTTAACAGTGTAGTTCCTGTGTGCTTGAAATTCGTAGAGGTTTTTAAAAGCTCCATCTATCGCTCCGGCATGGTAAATTCACCTTTATGTTTTATTCAACTTCAAATAGCAATAGACGGATCCAAACATGGATCCATTGTGAGAGACTAGGAAACATTGATAGCAATCCTGGAGGTTACAGATTGGCGACAGTGATTCTCCCACCTGATGTCCAGCAAGACTGTGTGGTTCGCATAGCACAGTCCAGCAAGACTGTGTGGTCCAGCAAGACTGTGTGGTCCAGCAAGACTGTGTGGTTCGCACACAAGACTGTGTGGCCTATAAGGCATAAACAAGGCCTTATAGGCTAGATCCCCTTTAAAGTAATCTCCTTCCCAACGTATACACTTGTCCCATTGGTGTTTCCACTTTCTGAAGGAATCCTTGAATGGCTTGCAGCTGCTGTGTTGCATTTTTCTGAATCTGGAATCGTGGAAAATCTATTTCCTTTGACAGGTTTTTTGAGTTTAGGGAATAGAAGTCACAGGGTGCTAAATAAGGTGAGTAGGGTTGGTGGAGAAGCATAGTAATCGAATTGCTGGCCAAAAACTCACAAGTTCTGAGGGCTGAATGGACTGGTGCATTGTTGTGGTGGAAGAACCAGTCGCTGGTCATCCAAAGTTCGGAACGTTTCAGTCTGATTTTTTGTCATGTGCGTTTTAGAAGCTCAGTATAGTAAGACTGGTGTTTTGTAGAGCCTGGACAAAAGAACTTGTAATGGACAACCCCTCTGGCATCGGAAAAACAGCAGGACCTTCACATGAAAGTGAACTTGACGAGCTTTTTTGGGTCTTGGAGAACTATCACACACCCATTAGGAAGATTGACATTTTGTTCGATGTCAAAGCCATACACCAATGATGTGTCACCTGTTATGATGCTAGACAAAAACATTTCACTCTTAAGCTTGTTCAAAGTCACTCATTTTTAACTTTGAAAAACATGTATATTGGTTTATGCTGATCGTAATTTATTTGTTTTCAGACTTGAAGCAGATGATGGAGCGATGTCTGAAGTATCAAGTTGTGACAGCTATTCACAGTACTCAAACTCAGTACCTTCTACCCCACAACAAGATTGGAAACGAAGCAGAAAGAACAATGATAGTGAATCATCTAGTGATGAATTCTATGAGGATCGTCATCGTGATAGTGAGGAATGTGTTGATGAAGAAGAAGGTACTGGTTGTAAACCGTTAGCAGCTGAAGAAGAAGGTACTGGTTGTACTCCATTAGCAGTTGAAGAAGGTACTGGTTGTAAACCATTAGTAGCTGAAGAAGAAGGAACCAGTTGTAAATCATCAACTGGTGAAGAAGACTAATCTGGCGACTCATGTTTCCTCAGATTTTAACAATTTTGATAATTACATTAATTAAGTAGTTAAATATATTTGTACAGTTAGGATATTTTTAGATTGGTTTTTTATAGCTTTTAACTATACTCTATAATATGTAATTAGGTACTTTACTGATTAGTACTTTTGTGAAAATGGTAATATATATCTTTTTCTTAGATAAACAAATATGATGGCTGTAAATTCCAGATTTTTATTTTACTGATAATATAATGTATGAATTTAATTTTTGTATTGCTGAATACTGCAGTCTTAAAAACAACAGTTTTTCAATACAACTGGCATTTTAGATCTTTTTTGTTGAATATACCTAATTTAAATACATATATGGTTTAATATTCCTTCTTAATTTTATTACGCATCATAAAATATTTTTAGATTTAAAAACCCGTTAATCCTTGTATATTTTAGATGTGTATGAACTTAATAAAGAAGAAAAGAATTTTTGCCATATGATTACTTATTTTTATTTTATTACTTTTTTTAAATCTTATTACTTATTCAATTACATACATTTAATTTTGTTTTATGTTTTGTCTAATATTAATTATTAGCTACCTGTAATTTTTTGGTAATTAATTAATATTTCTATTAAAATTATTAGGATTTATTATATACAATACCGTATTTACTCGAATATAACACACCATCGAATCTATTGTGTATAAACTAATATCCAGGGTTTTAGATACATAACTGGCTTAATTTAAAATTGCATTCCTCATCGCAGCTTTCTTCGTTCCCTTCACAAATTTCAAAACATAACAGTCAACTTTATGGTGTTTTCCTTTTGTGGTCCCGTAAACTTAAGTTGAATTATTTACAACCAAGCATTTATGTTCTGCTTTGCTGCCAAAAATCTAAATAAAACTGGTGCTTGTGTAAGAGTAGTGACTTTGAAGAATGTGCCAAAAACCCCAGATGAATACCAAGGGTTGCCAATGATGAGGGAAAGAAGTAGATGTAGCCTATTTGATTGAAATCTACCCTAACTGTAAAAATTACTATGCTCAAAAAAGTATGCACTATATTCGAAAAAATACTGTAAAACTTTTGCCCTGAAGTTAAATTTTCAATGATTATTTATTTGAAAATAGATACTTTTGTTCTTTATCAAAATTTACAATAAAAATCTATTATATCAGTCATGTTTACAATTGAAATAATAGTAAATTCAATTTTTGTTTACGTATTGATTATTGTTAGTCGTTTCAAAACTAGTGTTTTGTTTTTCTTATAGTATTATAATTTGTTCACTTGTTTTTATTACTAACTTGCATCATGATCTTCTGTTAATGGGATATTCTTGTTCTAGAAAAATTAAACTTTTTATCAGTGTTCTAGGTTTTCTAGTCATCTGAAAGGGAAATTTTCATTCGATTTTTACTTAAAAAGGAATTTTGATTTTTTCCCATGGTGAACAAAGTAGTTCCTTTTTATATTATTAGTAAATTTAGCTAGCTTTAATTCAAAAACTTATAAATAATATAGTGAGCTCGTAAAAGTGTTTATGAAGCAATACATTTTTGATTTTTACCAGCTATTAATAATGTTAAAATTCAACTGCTAAACTCTTAACAGAATTTGCTTGGTTCACTTTGATATTATACATACTGGGTAGTGCAAAAGTCACTTGTTTAAAAAAAAGTTTTGATTTATTATATTTATTACAAACAACCTTGCAGTTATTTTTTATGTTCAAATTGCTTTTAATTTTCATTAATACATTTTTTAAATCTTTTGGTAACACTTTTACACACTCTACAGCAAAGTTCTGTATCACTTTTCATAACGTGAAATTTGTCGTAAATATACCTTTCAGTTTGTCAATAGTATTTGGTTTTCTAAAATATATTTTTTTAAATTTATTTAATGTTGCATCAACTGCGACAATGTTGGGATGTAACTGTTTACAATGGAGGATGAAATGATTTTTTAACGTATGAAAATATGCCGTCCATGAGTGGGATTCGAACCCACAACTGCATGATGAGAGGCGAGCACGTTACCAACTACACCAATGCGGCCAGCAAAATAAATTTTGTTCTTGATGACACCCAAAATGAAAAAATCCATTTGCATAATATCTGGCGAACATTGAGGCATGTAATGTAATTATCAGCCCTTCGACCAGTCACTTCTGTCAAACGCTTCATTTAAATAATAGCGAACTGCAGTGTTAGTGCAACATTCTTTGCACGGATCTCTGTGATAACTGCAGCTTAGAGGCTATTGTCTTGTTGATTTTCATGGACGCATCACTGCTAAATATTTGCACAATTCATTTTCCTCTGTTGCGGTTGTTATTGGTTAGCCAGATGTTTGTGCATTCATAATGGATCCCTGTTCCTCAAATTTATCTCTTATATCATACACACGTGATTAATTCTATTTCATATAATGAATTTATATATTAATTTCACCAGCCTTCTTTTTAAACTGCGTCACCTTTATTTTTATTCTTACTTACACATGTTTCGGTGGATCCACCATCATTAGAGTAAATAAAAAAATTGAAACCAAAAAAAAAATGTTATCTCACTTATTTAAAATTTACAGAAGATGATACATCTTCAGTCATTTGTATGAAACTGATTTAAAATTAATTTGTCCCTTCTCATATTCACTGTAGATGGCAGCAGCAGTCAATATCACTTCATCATTCCTAAATTTGACCTGTTCATTCAAAATGTCCTGCTTTTGCTCTTTTAAATATTTATAAATATGGAACATCTCATATTTTTCAATTTTATTTTTATTTTCTGTATTACATTGTTCTATTATATTAAAATATTCATGTACACTTGATTAAAGAGTGGTTTTGATATAAAATGATTACCCCACTCAATAACCTGCTGTAACTCCACTTTTTTATAAAATGTTTATAAAGCGAAAATCCTCCTTTCATTAACGTCGTTAAACTAAACAAAAAACCAAATTGAATGCTACAGCTCAATTGAATATACCGAGATACAGATCTCAAAAAGCAGTTGTGTTTGTTATTGTGTTAACCAGTTTGACAAGACAAAATTACTAATGTTTTGTTTGTAATACCAACAATTATGGATTTAAATTATCGTACTGCATTTTGCTATTTGTAATTATTTTTTACATAGTGTTTCGTCACTTTTGCGCTATCCGGTATTTATTTGAAGAACATAATATTAAAATTTCAACATCTTCAAGAATCAAATAAAATTAAGTTTCAATATATAAATTTGTTAAAAATTTTCTGCCGAGAATAAAGAATCATGATATACAATAGTTC
Source organism: Catonia carolina (assembly GCA_035578175.1). NCBI lineage: Eukaryota > Metazoa > Arthropoda > Insecta > Hemiptera > Achilidae > Catonia > Catonia carolina. The sequence continues at coordinate 106,873,043 of JAQMRL010000003.1, forward strand.
TTATTACAATTTAGAATTCTAAATAGTCTCCATTAAATAAAAATGCAGTTTATTAAGTGTAACACTTTAATCTTACCAGTTTTAAATCACCCAAATTTGTGACCCAAAATCTTAGAACATAGAGACCAATTTAGCTAAAAAATTACCTAATCACTGAGAATTACTTAAAAAAATCTAAAAATATTTTTAATTTTTTCTACAAAAGAGTTGTAAAATGTGTGTATTAAATAAAATTATATAGTTTTTGTACCAGATTTATATATTTGCCAAAGTGGCTCCTAAAGTTTTGTCCGTGGTTCCTGAGATTTTGGTTTTTTTGTGTTGTTTTTTTAATACGAGTAAATAAAAAAATTGAAACCAAAAAAAAAATTTTATCTCACTTATTTAAAATTTACAGAAGATGATACATCTTCAGTCATTTGTATGAAACTGATTTAAAATTAATTTGTCCCTTCTCATATTCACTGTAGATGGCATATTATTCGTATATTCTCGTATTATTCAGAAAAATGTAAAAACCAAAAATAATCTTTTCTCATACCCTTTTAACAAATTATGCCAAAATGTTTCTGGGTTGTACATCATCATCTTCTAAGGGTAGTGTTCTTCCTTTTTTTTATACTTCGGCTTCTTTAGAGTTGGATGGAGCTGCAATTTTTGCTCTGCGAACTTGATCAGCAATGGCATGGTTTAGTGCAACGATTGTATTTTCACCAACATTAAGCACATTTTCAGTTTCCCTGCTTTGCCATAACTAAAATTGACAACTGTGCCATAGATTTCACTGTGTATTGCGTCCTTCAAAGTTATTTTTCTGAACTTGAGTCCCCAGATTAACGTTCTAACCAAGCTGAGCTTTCAACAAAATTTACTTCTCATCCTTTTCATAATGTGGCCTACAAACTCCAGCTTTACTTTCTCTTTTATTTGTTATATGATTTTTTTATTACTGTATGGTTTATATTATTTGTCAATCATTCACAGTAAGGGAAACTTGAGTCTGCAGTGGAAAATAAAACATACCAAAGCTGCATTATTTATGGCACTAAAAGTGGGTACGTTTTATAATTTTTTTTAAATAAAAAAGTATTCTTTACACATTACCCTATTACTTGATGTGAAAGTGTTCAGAAAATATTTAATAATAATAACAATAATATGAAAAAATTAAAAAAAAATTATTTGTTTCATTCAACTCACACATTTATACAATCCGTAGAATAGTTTTATTTAATGGTACCACCTATTGTTAGGTGTATTTCCTAAGTTTCACGTGAACTGATCTCATATGCAGTGTGTTAATAGGCTAACATGATAAACTAAAAAAATTGTTTCTTTCTTGAAAGGAAATGAGTACTTATTCAGTAGGTGGTTATTTTAGAGTTCTTTAATTTTTTATCAATTAAAGAGAAAGCTTAGGACAATCGTATTATAATCCACAATGGTTTCTGATTTTTTTGTAACATAAATTTTTATAAATTTGTGGTTGTATCTCAATTCTCTCAAACTTCCTCTAGAATTTTATATTAAAATCAGTCAACCGTAGAAAATTTAGAATGCAATTTTATGTCGTATTTTCTTATTTTAACTATTATATTGAATGTAGTGGCAGTTATGTATGTGTTTTGAAAATTACAAATGATATTCAATATTTTTGAACACATATTAGACCTAATGTGCTTTTCACAGTTGATGAGCTCTGCTTTTTCACACATTTCGACCAATCAGAATGTTTGCCAGCATTGTCAGATTGTACCTGACAAACATTATCCGCGTATGCGTATAAGAGCCGCAATAGTTCACTCTCGTCTTGCATCTCGTACTGAACACATCGATTATTTATAGAGCGGAATAACATGCAATACTTTATAATATAATCAGCTGTTTGTATGTTTGTAGGTTATAATTATTATTGAAAGACCAAAAAAATGGCTGATGAAATATTTAACAAGAGCAAGTATTGGCAACATTGCTAGCTAGTCATTGGCTAGCTATAAAGTGGGTAGGGGCAATGCAAACATTCAGAGCTCATCAGTCTTGAAAAATAGTATAGCATCATTTTCAATAAATTTTTAGTTAAAATATATTTTTTTTGTATACCTTTTGTATCCAGTTCCCTTGTACGAGGGGGTACCCAAAAGAAACCGGAATTATTTTTTAAAACTATTTATTTTTAATTTTTTTACAAAAGAACCTTATCCCCTTCAAAATACTCTCCATTACAACTAATACATTTGTCCCACCAGTGCTTCCACTGTTCAAAACATTTTTTGTACTCCTCTTCAGTGATGGCTGCCAGCTCATCCGTCGTTTTTTTCTTGACATCATCAACGTTGTTAAATCGGAGACCTTTCATGCCCCTTTTCATGCGTGGGAACAAGAAAAAATCACACGGAGCCAGATCGGGTGAGTACCGTGCGTGTGGTAGCAAAACCATGCCGTTTTTCGCCAAAAACTGGGTAACCGAGATTGCCGTGTGTGCAGGCGCGTTGTCGTGGTGGAAAAACCAGTCCCCTGTCTGCCACAAATTAGGTCTTTTACGACGAATGCTGTTTCGTAGTCTTCTTAACACTTCAAGATAAAAAGCTTGATTTACCGTCTGGCCTGGTGGAACGAACTCTGAATGGACAATTCCCCTCACATCAAAAAAACAAATCAGCATTGTTTTGATGTTCGATCTGACTTGACGACTTTTTTTTGGTCGGGGTGATAATGAAGTCTTCCATTGACTGGATTGTTGTTTGGTTTCTGGGTCGTACCCATAGCACCAAGACTCGTCACCCGTAATGATCTTTGACATGAAATCTGGATCAGTTTCAAGCTGTTGTTTCAAATCACTACACGTTTCAATTCGACGTTCCTTTTGAGTGTCTGTCAGAACCCGAGGCACAAACTTGGCAGCGACTCTTTTCATTGTCAAGTCTTCTGTTAAAATGCGTTGGACTGAGCTCCAAGATAACCCACTAACCTGTGATATTTGGTCAATGGTCTGTCGTCGGTCTGTTCGTACAATTTCTTTCACTTTCACAACATTTTCGTCTGTTCGGGAAGTCGACGGTCGTCCAGAACGAGGTTTGTTCTCAATCGACATGTCGCCATTTTTAAAGTGCAAAAACCACTCGTACACTTGGGTTTTTCCAATAGCGTCGTCTTTGTAAGCTGTGTTCAACATTACAACTGTTTCCGCGGCGTTTTTACCGAGCAAGAAGCAAAATTTCACAGCCGCACGTTGTTCATTAAAACTTGCCATCATGAAAAACGACACGAGCACAAAACAGCACTAGCGAGAACAATCACTGCACGAGAACAGAACAAGCTAGATCAACGAACAAAATGGCATTGAACTGGCAATGAGTAGCGCTACAAGCAGCCTAGTGGCGGGAATTTGTACTGCACAAGCTCCGCCCACAGCAGAGCTATTCCGGATACTTTTGGGTACCCCCTCGTATATTAGATTTATTTTTCTTTTCGTTATGGTTTTGAATGTCTACCAAAGAAAAGTATTAGGCTACGTACTTTAAAAAAAAATGAGTTCAGATAATCTTGTGCGTACATAATCATTTTTTGTATACTTATCTGTAAAATGGATTTTATTGAATCATGAGAATTATTTAACATTTCTAAGATTAAAGATGCAAAGAAACGCTTTTGTACTCAAAAGTATTCTATAATATTTCAGTTAACCTGAATAATGTATACTGTTTAAACCAATTTTTTATCTACGTTTTGCTCATTGTATTTTTATTTTGTTTTTAAATTAATAAAGGTTTTTATGAAAATTATATTTTCATTAAAGTTTTTAGTAGTAAATAAATACAAAGAAATTTATTTTTATGATAAAACAGTGCAATTATTTAATTAAAAAGTTCCTTTCAATCAAAAACAAAACATTTATATTTTAGGTACCTATTACGTATTTAAAAAAAACTAAAATAATGTTGAACAGTTATTTTAAAAAATAATATTTTGTTGTCCAATAAATTTTTAGTATTATGATATATATTTTGTGTGTTTAGTTAAATAAAATTTAGATTGTTTTGATTTTTTTGGTATAATGCAATAATATTAAATTAAATGAAGAATTATGATTTTTTTATTGTTGTTTATTTGATTTGTTTTGATTTTAATATTCAATTGTGTACTCTCAAAGCTTATGGTGAGGTTTCAGAACGTCTTTTTTTTAAACAAGTAATTAAACGTAGATTCTTGTCTTACAAACTTGTATGAATAATGAACATGTTCTTCTTGCCTGAAAGACAGTTTTTGTAGTGTAGTCAGTTCATTCTCTGATTTAAGTTTTTTTTAGTTTGTTTTTCAAATTTATAATTATGAATGATTAACAAGAAAAGTCTGGAATTATGACGCTGTATTTTAATTTTCTTGTATTCTTCCAACTGTAGCACATAAATTATGTGCCTAAGTAGTATCCAAAAATAAGAATAAACTTATTCTTCTTCTTCTTCCTTCAGGGCATAGGCGAAACGCCTGTTCCGATCTCAAAGGGTTTATTTGTTAAATGTTGTTACATGACCATCGCTTCCTTGGTCTTCCAACATCTCTTTGACCAACTGGCTTATATTGCCAAACTTTTTTGGGAATTCTTTCATCATTCATCCTTTCCAGATGTTCCATCCATCGTTGTCTATTTTCAAAGATCTTGTCTTCTAGTTTAAATACTGCCAGATCCTTGCGAACATCTTCGTTGTACTTCCTTTAACGGACCTGAGGAATCTCATTTCTGAAGCTTGTATTTTGCTAAGGTGCCTCTTATTCGTTGTCCATGTTTCAGAGCCATATAACAAAGATGGTACAGCCATTACCCTATAAAATTTCAATTGGGTGTCTTTCCTTGTTTTTTTTTTGTTTAAGGTGCGTCGGATGGTACCACATAAAGACTGAAACTTGTTCAACTTATTATTAATGTCTAAATCCTCTTCATATGTTATATCGCAACCGAGATACTTGAAATGAGAAACCTGTTCGATATTTGTGTTGTATACCATTATTCTTGTGCGAACAGGATATTTGTCTAAGAAAGCCATGGTCTTCGTCTTTTGTACAGATAGTTTCATATTATAATCTGAACAGATTTGTTGTAGTTGGAAAACCGATCTCTGAAGTTCATCCTCACTTTCCTGTATAATCACTTGGTCATCAGCGAACAACATTGTATTTAAGGAAAACTTATCCCCTATTTTAAATCCAGGGCTAATCTTAAATTTCCATTCCCTAATCATGTCATCTATATATGTATTAAAAAGTGTTGGGGATACACAACATCCTTGACGTACACCTTGATTAATATATATCTCTTCTGACAGTTCCTCACCTACTTTTAGTATTATCCTTGTATTACAATACAAACTCTTAATGACATCTATTAGGTGTTTAGGATATCCCCTTTTAGCTAGAATATCCCATAGGAGAGCTCTGTTAACCCTGTCAAAAGCCTTTTCATAGTCTATGAAGGCTAGGTGCGTCTCTAAATTAAATTCCCTTCTTCTCTCAATCAGTATTTTCAAGGAAAATACGTTGTCTGTACATGACCTTCCACCTCGAAATCCCGCCTGTTCGTCAAGCAATAACACATCGAATAAACTTATTACTTTTTATTATTCATAAATGTTCCCTTTTTTGACTTTTTAAGTACTTTATCATTTTCACCGAGAACCCCAAGCATTCACATCATACCCTAGAATTATTCAAAATTTCATTTTAATACCATAGGTTCTCTAAATTTTTGTTCTGAAACCCTATTGTTGCTTTTTGATACACCTTATTTTTTTAGTTTTATTTTAAGTCGCATCAACATCTTGGTAATTGGCGACTAATTTAAGTTGAAAAACGATGGGTATGAATTTGTAATAATTTTCCAGACCCTTGCTGGGAATCGAACCTGGGACCTCTGCTTTCCAGTATAGCTCACAAACAGCTGGGCTACACAGAGGCAGCAATTTATAAAATTTTGTTTTTAATAAATTCTACTTCTACTAGAGTATACTCATGTAATGTACAGATGTTAACAAGGCTGAAAATTAACAATCAATCAAGGCTGAAAATTAACTTAACAATCAGCTGAAAATTTCATGTAATTTTCGGTGCTATAGTATACCCCACAGAACTATCCAGCTGATATAAACAGACTACGGGTTGAAAGTCAGTAAAAAGGATGCGTAATCATGTTTTACTCTACCAGCGTCTTCAGTCAAAACAACTGGCAACAGACCTGATGTTTTATAATTGGCCTACTCTATGAAATCTTTCTACTGGTACTGTCATATTTTGTATATTTAGTATATAGCAAGTTTTATCTGAAGCAAAGAACATTTTTTGTAACTTGAATGAATCGTGCTAAATTCAATCACAATTATAATACATTTATGTTTTGACGTGCTGCACGGTTTCATGAGATAGAGTATAGTGTTCTTGGAATTGACTTAACGGACCTTAAAAAAAAAACCAAGGTTCTTCCTTCCTCCTAAAGAAAGCTAACAGTCTGCATTAGCAGAAACTGCAAAACAATCAAACATAAAATAAAATAAATAAACAATGTCATATTCATTAAGCTAGTTTTACCTGGTGGGTGTCTTTATTTTTTCTAATTACTAAAATTTCTTCAGAAAAACCATTTTATGTTCTATTATGGTTTATTTAAAGGTGCTGTATAAAATTACTTAGTTCTCAAATTTCATATCCAGTAAGGACATCTGTAAGTTTTTATCTCATCCTTGCAAACACTTTAACTTATTAAAAATGTTTAATTGATGTTTGTACAATAATTACTGTCCTCACAGTGAGTGAGAATATTGCGTTTACAGAAAGAAAAATGTTGACTAAAATTTTGATGGCTGCTGCATCCATGATTTAATTATTGTTAACCTACTACATTACTAAGTACAGTAAAACCTCCTTAATCTGGCATTCTGTAGTCCGGAATTGTCTATAATCCGGCATGAACGACAATAGACAAAAATTATAGAATTGCCTTCACAATGAACATTGTAAAGTGAGCAACCTGACAGCTACCGCCGACACTCAAGAGCCACAAAGCGTCATGCTCTGAGTTTGTAAACTCAGTACGCTTTTTTACACGTTTGTAAAATTTGCTGAGTCAAATAAACAATACAGTATGGCCGAATTTATGAACTTGCATATAATAAAAAATGATTTTTTGAATAAAAAAAATACTATTAAGAAGCAAGTAGATATTAGATCTTTTTTCCAGCCATCTACTAGTGCTGTTGCTAAAAACCACGAATAGTGCAGTACTGTACTGTATTTCATACTGAATTCAAATTTATTTCATCATGTACTGTACTTAAAAAATGCATTTTAATATTTCTCCTGTACTTATATATTGATTTACATTGTTTAAATAATAAATACATACAGTAAAAGTTTCTTGTGCAAATTGTGCTATTTTTTATACGACTCTTGTATTTTTATAAATAACCTCCATAGTCAGGAATTTCCTTTAACCTGGCAAGCTTCAAGTCCTAAACGTGCCGGATTAAAGAGGTTTTACTGTAGATCACAGTTTTGATTACAAGCTAGAGTCTAGAAATTTTATCTGTTTAAATTCACTATAACCATTATATCACCCATGGTAGTTACTAACGACCAGGCTGTTGATGCAACTTTATTAATAAATTTTTTTGAAATTTAAATATCCAGTCGAAAGAAATCTTGTGCATTACTTGGATGTACAATATTACAGTTTACTAATGATCCTTGCTTTTTTTATTAATTTATGTAAGTCTTTTGTTCTAAATTATATGTTATTATTTTTATCCTGTACATTTAAGGAATAAATTTGTGAAAATTTTTTTAAATTCAATTTTGTTTTAAAAGTAATTTACTTTTTGGATATAACATACTTATTTTAAAGACTTTATTTACTTCAATATTTGTCCTATGAATAATTTTAAGTAAACTGAAAATTATATTAATTTTTATAAATAAGAGTTTTGTCATAATTATAATATTTGTAATTGAAGTTTTTTATAATATATATTATATTGCAATAATTTATATAAATAAAGAGTTTTATTTATCTGACCCAGATTTTCTTTGTGTAATATCTTGAATTCAATATTACTACTAAGATTTTACCAACATTTACAAACGAGCCTTTGATAACTTAATGAAAAAATATGTATTAACGGGTGTTTTATTAAGGATGCAACCCTGATTGTAAGAAGATATAAGTAATACATCAGTAAATTTTCTGTCCCCCAATCCATATGTTGGCAACACTGTACTCAAGGTCAACTACGTAAGACAGTTAAAATGTTCCAGTCAAGCATTAGTGTGGTGACAGCAGTCGTTTCGTTATATTGTGTCAGCAGTGGTTTTTTCCAAGGAAGAACGCGTGTTTATTGTAGAGACTTACATAGCAAGTAAATCTTACAAATGTGTGCAAGATAAAATTTCAGTTGAAATTTCCCCGTTCTGCCATCCTGAATAAATCGTCAATATTGCGTTTGATAAATAAATTCCGTAGAACTGGTAGTGTACTCAATGAGAAACCACCTCGCCAGCCAACAAAGTTAACCGCGGAAGTTCTCAAAGATTTGAAAAATCGTTTGACTCAATCACCTAAAAAATCGCTTTGAAGATTATTGTCTCAAGCTGGGCTAACATTAACTACTGTTTTCGGAGAAGAAAAAGTTACATTTGCATCCTTATCGTGTTGGCGTAGCTCATGAACTGAAAGCTTACAGACCATCAGAAACGATTACAATATTGTCGGTGGTTTTGATCTTTGGTTGAAGAAAATGGAATTCAATTGTTGGATCATTTTTATTTTAGTAATAAGGATTGGTTTCATTTAGATGGCTATGTGAATAGTTAGAACTGTAGAATATAGAGTGCAACAAATCCTCATGCTTTCTATGAAAAAGCATTGCACTCACGTAAAATTGGTGTTTGGTGTGCAATTTCCCGCCACTGTATAATAGGGCCATTCTTTTTTGACAGACTGTAGACAGTGTAGTTTATAGTGATTTATCCAACAGTTTATTTCATTATTGAATTTGGACGACCGAAATTGTTGGTTTCAATAGGACAACGCTACATGTCATACTGCAAATAAAACGCCAGCAATGCTATGGGAATTTTTTAATCACCGCTTAGTATCGAAAGATTTGTGGCCTCCGAGATCCTCAGATCTTACACCAGCAGACTTTTTCTTATGGGGTTCTTTAAAAGGTGAAGTTTACAAAAACAACCCTCTTATGACTGATAAATTAAAAACTAACATTAAAAGTGCGATTTCAAGCATTAGTGAACAGACTTTAAGAAAAGTTGCTGCAAATGTCATTAAACGAATTCGTCTCTGTATGGAAGTTGCAGGAAATCACTTCGAACATCTACTGTAAATATAAAGGTTAAATTCATTGCAATTTGCTATTCATTTGTAAAATAATAATTTGTAAAGTACCGAAAATAAAAATATGCTGTAGATTGTGGCTTTTAACACAGGGTTGCGTTCTTAATAAAGCACCCGTTATTATAATTATGCATTACATCTGAATTACAGTTTGGTGAAGACCTGGTAAGAATAATGTTAGGAATACTTCAGTGCGCTCATTCTGCTGTAGATATAGTTGCAACAAAATACTGCGTAGACAGGGATTTTTACTTTCTCTTGCTCATATGAATATATAGGAAGGAAAGTATTGTTTTGGTCGATTTTTCGAAATTGAGTTTTCACTGGATTACTGTTTTCAGACCCCCTGAACCCAAAAAACATGTTTTTAGCGATTGGTCTGTGTGTGTGTGTGTGTGTGTATGAACAAAATATCTCAAGAACGTTGTAACTTTATTTAATGCTGAATCAACTACAGTGGTCATTAATGACAACGTTAAGGTTGTCGCTAATGTTGGTAACATATAAAAATATGCCGTGCCTGAATGGGATTTGAACCCAAGACCGCATGATGAGAGGCGAGCACATTACCAACTATGCCAATGCGACCGGCATAAAACTTAATATATATTAGCAATAAAACCCAATTTTATTGCTATATTTTTTCTTCAGTATAGTTTGTATGTGATTAGCTGATCACCAAACAAAATTGCTTAACAATATAGCTACTAGCTTTCTACTTGGTCAATGACAAAATATTTTTTTTAATGTACTTAAAAAATGTTTATAAGCTATACTAATTCAAAAAGTAACGTTTGTTTATTTGTTTGTACAAGGTAATCTTAGAAACCACCCAACTGATTTTAAATTTCTTTCACGATTGAAAAGCTCAGGCCGCGGCCAGACAGCAAGCAGGTTAGAGCAGACTAGCAATTAAGGGGGGGCAAGCCCCCCACCATGGCTACGCCTATGAAGTCAAGCTACATAACCTTTGACTGAATATCAAGATATAGAAAATAAATTTTCTTTGGGTTGCGTTTATTGCACAAAATCAATCTTTGTTTGATAATAAATATATACAGAAGGAAAAATTAATTGTACGCACATCAACTGACATTTATACCCATCGTTGTTATGAATTAATTTAAATACATTATTATGAATCTAGCTTTGGGATAGAAGTGTAAAGAATATATGAGGAGGTAACATGCAAAACGTGTTTTGTCACAAAAAATTAAAAATTGAGTTAGGGGCGCCATTACATTCCCCTGCATGAAATACATTATATTTAGCTGTGTTTTCAATCAAAAAAAATTTTGTCCAATGTTAAAAGCATATTGAAAATTACTGTTTTGTGCAGAACATGTTTTGTCCATCATCAAGATTCAGTCAAAAAGTGTTTTGTCCATCTGACCAATAAGAGCGCTTCAGTCTACCAATCAGCTGTGTGGAATGCATTCTCATTATTTCACACTTTTACCATTCTATAATAGTGTTGAGGTATCATCCACACTATACAACCATTTCTCAACAGTTGATTTCAAAGGCAAGACTTAGTGTAAATTGTTTAGTGAAAAAAAAGTTATGTAGATTAATTATTGAAAAATATGTTTGGTGATGACTGGGTAACATCATCTGATCACCACCTTAAATGGTATTCATCATTGATATTCGAAGAGCTGTCAGCAGAGTGTGAAGCACAGGTCATCTTCTGTGACTGTCACGAAGAAGAAAGATGTGATCTTCGGATTTAAACTTTTAAATCATTATTACTTTTATTATGTTTATTATAAGACTTCGTATAATATGTTTAATAATTTTTTAATAGGTAGCCTACATTCAGTATATCATTTTTTAATATATCATATAAAAAATTATCATAAAAATCATTATATTATATAATATCATTTTTTAGTGTATCATTTTTTTATATTTATTATTAATTACTTTCAATATGTCTTCTTTTAATTTTTATGAATTATAAGTAACTTTAAATTTTTATACTGTCTTAAAATAATAAATAAGTCCATTACAAAAAACTTTGTCTACATAATTTCCATTCAAACCAAGTTATGTCCATTACTTTCATGCAGAACGTGTTTTGTCCAAATTTAAAATAATGTTTTTGAACACTTTTCCCATATCAATATTTTCAAAAATTGTTTATTTAGCGTTTTTTATCATCCTTTAAATGCCGGTAGCTAAACACCGTATTAAATCTGCAGTAAATTCAAAATAACAGTTTTTTGGTCTTAGTGTAAAATGACATTATTGTGACAAAACACGGTTTGCATGTTACCTCCTCATATAGGAAATACCCGAGTCATCAATGTTAATTGTTTTTCTGGTGATGTCATCTTTAACATAAAAGAGGGAAGCAATGACATTACATAAGAGATCTGGGATTTACGACTTCAAATCAAATACTATAGAAATACCTACTGAACAAGGCTTGCTAACAAACCTCATGACATGATCAGATGATATGATTTTTACACAAAAAAGCAGATTTAAAAACATACAATTACCATGCTAAATCATATCTCCAATAATCTTCTTTTTAGAAAATATGTAAAGTGTAAAAACATAATTATGTGAGTAATACATGTGGTGAAGTTGTTGCCACCATTCAGGTGTTGTTGGTGCTTGCCTCTCATCATGTGGTCTTGGGTTCGAATCCCATTCAGGGATGGCATATTTTCATACGTTACAAAAAGTCATTTCATTCAAACCATCTACATTAGCAGTAATTGCAGAACAGTCGGACGGTAAAAAAAAAAATTCAGGTGTTGTTGACCAAACAGCTAATTTTTGGAGATGAAGGTTCCTAGTTCAATTTCTGTCTGCCCATAACAGACAGGTGGAGTGTCAAATTGTTTACATTCAATCTGTTTGTTGCAGGGCTAAAATAAATAGTTCTATTTCTTATCACATGGTCAGCCAATTAAATGACTGAATCATTAAGAACAGAAGAGGTAGAGGTGTAAAAGACACTAATCAGAATTATCTCCTCTGAAAGAAATGAATTTCATTATACAGCCAGACCCTGTGGTGATTGAAGTGAAGGTGTTACTTGCAGAGTGGAAAATATGTGATTTTCAGAGGGCCCGGCATGCTGATAAGCATACTTTTTCATTCAGTGAGGAAGGCATGGTAAACCACCTCACTCCTAGTTTTACTTGGTAAAACCTCTACAGGTTCAAACCAGCCTTTCTGCTGAGGACCTAAACAACAACAGTTTAATTTCTTGTAAAGATAGTTACTTTTATACAGATTTGAATCCAAGACAGTGGTTACCAATGTACTTTGATGGTTGTATTCATTAACCATACTCTCTAAGGAATGGTTGGTCTGAGTCTATACAAGACTACTCCTCATTTACATGTCATCCTCTTCTCATTGGGTCATGGGGTTGCTTATTGTTCTTCAGTTGAACAGATTGCAACGTACACATGAGGGATTAAATAATAACAAAAATATGTATGTTGGTGATTGAAGAAGCTTTCCTTTTTTTCTTTCCACCATTAGTTTTGAGTAACTGAACAATTAAATGAACACAAATAAAATTATCTTCTTAGGTTTTGTGTTAACTAACAAATATAAACTTTGTTAAAACATGCCAATAACTTTCAACATGACATGATTTTTATTAATAAATCTATTGATGGGTAGGTAGTACTTTTTAATTTTTGAGTCTCATCTGCCTTACGGTTACATTAACTACCATGATAAGAAGAATTTAACAGTTGATTCAATCATAAAATAACGGTGTTTTATTAAGGACGCGACCCTGATTATAAGAAGATAGAAGTAATGAATCTGTAAATTTTCTGTCCCCCAATCGGTATGTTGGCAACAGTGTACTCAAGGCCAGCTACCTAAGACAGTTAAAATGTTCCAGTCAAGCATTAGTGTGGTGACAGCAGTCGTTTCGTTATATTGTGTCAGCAATGGTTTTTTCCAAGGAAGAACGCGTGTTTATTGTAGAGACTTACATAGTGAGTAAATCTTAAAAATGCAATGCCAACGCGATAAGGATGCAAATGTAACTTTTTCGTAGCTCTGAAAACAGTAGTTAATGTTAGCCCAGCTTGCGATGATAATCTTCTAAGCGATTTTTTAGGTGATTGAGTCAAACGATTTTTCAAATCTTTGAGAACTTCCGTGGTTAACTTTGTTGGCTGGCAAGTGGTTTCTCATCGAGTACACTCCCAGTTCTATGGAATCTATTTATCAAATGCAATATTGACAATTTATTCGGAACGGCAGAATGGGGAAATTTCAACTGGAACTTATCTTGCACACATTTGTAAGATTTACTCGCTATGTAACTCTTTACAATAAACACGCGTTCTTCCTTGGAAAAAAACCATTGCCAACACTATATTACGAAACGACTGCTGTCACCACACTAATGCTTGACTGGAACATTTTAACTGTCTTAGGTAGTTGGCCTTGAGTACACTGTTGCCAACATACCAATTGGGGGCAGAAAATTTACTGATGTATTACTTCTATCTTCTTAAATCAGGGTTGCATCCTTAATAAAACACCCATTATATTACTGACCTTAGCCAGGAACCAACTCCAGGGGCCTTCAGTTTAGCTATCTAAAATAACCAAAACAGTATGTAGGTAGTCTACAACATTTTACATTTTTCTTATATGAATACTTTCAGTAGTTTTCTCTTATAGAAAATCAGCTATTGAGGTCACCGCCATGACACAGTTAACCAAAAATTCCTTCAAATCCCCAAGTTGTTGGAATCTATGACCTCCATTAAAGTAAGAAAAATCTCTAAAAAAGTTTTTAAATTTTTAACTGAAGACAAATTTTTTAAAAACGTTTTTGAAAGTGGACCTAAATAACATGGCACGTTGAACGGCAAATTGAAAGGTCCTGAGTTTAAATCCTGACAAGGTCATGAAAATGTTTAAACCTCTGATAGGTACTGCTCATATTCCAAATAATCATTAATGACCAAAACTGTTTATTTAACTAAATGAAAAAATTACGCAAAGGAAATTGCCAAACAATCAAAAGTAAGAATTAAGGGAAGGCTGTATCTTTTCTGAATAATGTACAATTTTAAGAATGGTACAGCAAGTTATTTTTTGTAAATTGCATTTAGGATATTTCAAAAGATAAAACTGATAAACCTAAATATTTAAGTTAAATTTATTACCAGGTTGTTAATATACCACAAAAATTATTAACTTATCTAATTGTTTTTAACTTGCTTACTCCAGTTAATTTACCATATAATGTTTACAGAAAATACACTATTTTATTTCCTTTGTATTTAGATTTCCTACATACCCTCAGCTTGAGTGTAGGTAATAATATGTGAAACACAGGTGAATAAATACCAGAACTAACAAGGAATCGAACCCGGGACCCCCGCATAGAAGCCAGTTGAACTCCCCACTATACCAATGGGTTGGCCCTGTTGTAGTTTTTATTGTAAGTTACATCAACACTCAGCCATAAGCAACTAATTTGGGTTTTGTAACACGTAATAATTTTTCACACCCTAGTCGGGAATTGAACCCGGACCTACTGTTTTACAGCATAACATGTGCTACACCATGGAGACAGCTAGTTTAGACATTTTTTGAACAAAAAATATTTAAAAAGAGATTTGTTTAATATTTACCAGCTTGTTAACATCACCAAAATTATTTAGTTGTTTTTAACTTGTTTACTCCAGTTAGTTTACCATATTAAAATATTTACCAAAAAAAATACACAATTTTATTTCCTTCGTATTTAGATTCCATATATAGCCCTTAGCTTGTGTAGGTAATATATGTGATACACAGGTGAAATATGTCAGAACTGACAAGGAATCGAACCTGGGACTCCAGCATAGAAGCCAGTTGCACTGACCACTGTATGAACGAGTCAGCCCTGTTGTAGTTTTTATTGTAAGTTATAACAACATTCAGTCATTCACAATTAATTTGGGTTTTGTAACATGTAATAATTTCTCACACTCTGGACCTACTACTTTACAGCAACCACTGCACCATGGAGGCAGTTAATTTAGAAAGTGTTCGAAAAAGAAATTATTTAAGGGGACACGGGAGTCCTATACTTCACCATACTTACTTAAGGAACATTTTTTTAGCTTGTACTGCTTAGAACATTGAGCGTTCTTTTAAAAATATTATGCTTTTATAAATATATATTTTGAGTGTAACAATTTTATAATATTTTGATTTTGAACAAAGATAAAAAATTAAATTTGGTTCACCTTTCAGACATATGAAATTTTGAAACATTTATAGCTGAAAAATATTTCAGAAAACTTTTTTTACACAAGTTATTCATAGAACTGATGTATCCTTATAAAGGTTAACTACACTGAAGTTTTCATTAAAATTGGTTAAGTGGTTGCTGAGAAAATGTTCCTTTTGTGCTAAAAAAAATGAATTTTTCAGCAATTACAAAAAACTGAAAAATTTAACTCAGTGCATCCCAGCTTATAGTCATTAGCATTGTGTTTGAAACCTTGCTTCATGCAGTATGAAGCAAGTTATTGAGAAGGCTGTGCTTTAAAATAGTATAGATTGTGGCAACGGAAATAGAAATTTATCTGCAGGTTTCAACTGAACCTAGCAAAAATGGGGTCATCAGCCACCAGTATTAATACAGACAAGATCCTAGATGTATCCATAGTCACAAAACTCTCTGACCGTTAGCTTAGTTTTACCCAAAGTTAGCAAAAAAAATCGATTTAATGTCACAAACACAGGAGAAAAGTCTATTGGCAACACACTTTTTAAAAAAATATTAAAAATAGTATAAACCCACCGGGTTGGTCTAGAGGTAAAGTCATTGCAAAATCAGCTGTTTAACAGCTGATTTTTGGAGACGAAGGTTCCTGGTTCAAATCCTAGTAGAGGTAGTTACTTTTATACGGATTTGAATGCTAGACAGCGGTTACCCGTGTCCTTTGATGGTTGGGGTTCAATTAACCATACTCACTCAGGAATGGTCGACCTGAGTCTGAACAAGACTACACCTCATTTACACTTCATACACATCACCCTCATCTCATTGGGTCATGGGGTTGCTTATTGTTCTGAATTGAACAGATTGCAACGGACACACATTAGGAACTACCGAAGAAAAAAAAAAATAGAAAGGTGTGCCATAGAACAACAGTAAATATATCAAATTAAGCACAAAATTTTGAATATTATAAAATGTAAAAAACAAAAAATACAAACATAAAATGTTTGGACACCCGACTCCTCTTAAAACAAGACTTGATATACAATGTTTCAACAATCACGTAATTAACGAACAGATTGAAACAACCATTTAAAGTTTGGTTAATTTATTGGTGTATTTTCTCTTTATAATAAGTAGTGTTGTGTTTGGTTAAAGTAATCAAAGTTTGCAAGTAACCACAGAGAGCAATTGTGCTGGTTTCTTCCAATGCTTTCTCAATTTATAAAATAATATTGAAGCCATAAAAATAAAAATATTAAAACATGAATAAAAAATACAGGAGGGAAAATGCTAATAAAGTCATACAAAAACTAATATAAGTTTTTTTTGTAAAAATTTGAATACTGCATTAATACACTGCAGTAGATAAATGAAGTTTGCTGCATTGTTACATTTTATTGATCCTTATTATTAATTAATTGATAAATAATTAATATTTAATTGATAAATAAATTCATTTTTTATTTTTAAAATCTTTTATCAACCAAACCTACTCCATTGTTCTTGAAGAAATGACGTAAATATGAAATAATTAAATTGCATATTTTTCATAATAATAGATTTTGTATTTTTTTTAAACTATACATTTAAGTTTAAATTGTAGTACCTGTTGCGGCTCTTCATATAAAACTAATAGTAAGTTATTAAATATAAACCAGCAATTCAGCCTTTACTCAAGGCCTGTTGCTGGTGAGAGAGGAGCAGTCAACCTTGCAAACCTTGTACCTTGCCTGCCTGGCTCAATGACGTATTTACTACACACTACTACCTCATTTATTATGTATACAGTACACACAAGTTGTTAAACTAGATTTAGAAATTACATTTTATATTTTTATTAACAAAAAAAATTGTAAATTATCATCCAGTTTTTTTGATCTGGTTTTTCAAACGTTAAAGAAAATTTGTTAATTATCTACAAACATTATGTGTCCATTATTTTTATGTTCACCATTACATGCTAACATAACAGGATATGAGTTTCAAATATTGTAATAGCTCTTAGTCAGCTTATTTCAAATAAAATTTGTTTGCAATTTTTTATACTGTAAGATATATGAATATAATATTACATTTTTAAATGAATTATTAATTATTTGATTACTCTATCAGCATTTATCTAAGTAATACACAATTTCAGAATCAATACATTCATCCATAAACAGACCGACATTATTGTTCCTTTAAAAATTTAAATAAAAATCATGCATTAAAATTTGTTGGTTGCCTCCATAGCGTAGTGGTAGGAAGCTGGCCTACAACACACAGCCCCGGGTTCGATTCCCAGCTCCTTCTTCTTTTCAACGTGCCCTCTCCGATCGGAGGTTGACAATCATGATGGCTATTCAGACTTTGGACACTGCAGCTCTGAACAGCTTCGCTGATGTACAACGAACCAGTCGCAAAGATTCTTGAACCAAGAAATTCTTCTTCTTCCCCTGAATCTTACCTTGTATTATCAAGTGAAGCATTTCATATCTTAGTCCACGCATAATATGACCCAAATATTCCATTTTCCTTTTTTTTGGATCTCAGCTAGGGTTCGGAAATATAACAAGTCAAAACTCACTGTTCAGTTACAGAAACCTCCATTGTTGCTAATAAAAAAAACTGTTGATACAATTTTAAAGAAACAAAAAAAAAAATTTTTTTTGGAACATTCTCTTTAAAGAACATCTAAAAATAACTAATGATTTCTATACATATCAAAATTACACAGAAAATTTAATTAAATATAAATTTCTGGGTTTGTCAATGTAAAAATATCAATTTAAAAAAAATTAATTCTTTTTACATTTTTGTCCAACATAATACCAAAAATATAATATAATGCAGTACTGAAAGTTACATTCCTACATAAGTAAATTTTTATTATTTTTTATAATTCATCAGGAAAAAAGATTACTAATTTTCCAAAAATGGGAATCACAATTTTTTCATCTATGTTTATATTTTAAAACCCAGAAGTTAGCCTATTAATGGTTAGATTTAAAATATGTCCCAGTAATCTTAAAATTAGATTATTTTTTACCGTATGAAATTTCTTCTGTAGTAAAAATCCAGTTTATATACTGAAAAACTGTTCTTTTTTTGAAAACCAATCAAAAAAATATATTTTCAACAACTCCTAGTGCATTCCTAATTAAAACTTTCAGTAATAAAACTTAGTGACAGTATGATCTAAGGGCCTATCCTATTTGAAACAAAAATTAAACAACGAAATAATTATATCTTGTATTTACAAAGTTTTAAATAATGGTCTAAAATCAGATCTATACTAACAACCAAAGAAATTAATAAGGAAAATACTAAAATCAGTTATTGTGAATTACAGTGATATTTTAAAAATAATTATTCTAAATCCAATATTTTTTTAGTTTTATTTAAAATCACATCAATAGCTGCATCATTAGTGACTGTAGTGGGTTTTGATTTGTAATAATTTCCAGACCCTAGCCAGGAATCGAACCTGGGACCTTCTACTTTGTATGCTACTTAGCTAACTACTATGCAATGGAGTTGGCAACCAATAATTTTTAATTTGTACAGAAAAATAATACATAAACACTAGTCTCAAGGGTAGGGATTTGTAGACATGGTGTAACAACATTATAGTCAATAAATTGTAATTACCACAGTTTAATTACGTTAGTTTGACTTAAGGGATCAGACTGATTTGACATCCAGTAACTTGGGACTGCTTCATAAAACGATATTATCAAAACTTTTAGTTTAAAACACGATATAACTTACTACATTTATAAGAAAAATCAATGTGTTCATAAAAATGTAAGTGATAAAAAAACATCTGCTGTAAGTGAAACCTGATTTTATCTCTTCTAATGGCAAAATAAAAAAAAACGATTAAAGATTTAATTGAACAATACAACACATTATACTTTATTACGACTTATATTATACAAGCTAAATGGATCATTAGTGCTCAACATTTAAAATGTTTTTGAAAAAAAAAAATTTTATTATACTTGATATTTAATTTTAACTGTTTTGCAATTTCTGCTAATGCAGATGGTGAGAAGAATGATAGAGTAAAATATGCCAGACCTGACGGGGAATTGAACCCAGGACCCCGGCGTAGAAGTCAGTTGCGCTAACCACTGCACCAACGGCCTGGCCTAGGACCTAAGGATATTATTTATAACTATACTCTTAGGAATATATTCAGAATTTAACACTACTGGGTTATACTTAGGTTTACCATATATCCTGGATTAGCCCGGACAGTCCGGGATTTTTGGATATCTATGCAAAGGACTGGCAGCCAGGGAAAATATTTATTTCGGTTGTAAAGGAGCTACTCAACATAAAAATTTATTCAAAGATGTCTAGAGTGGACTTTTACGAAAAATTAAAACTGATAAGGTGTTCCTTGGAAAAGTACTATTGTCTGAGAAATATCACACCTGTCTAACTCAAAGGCAAGAACCTGATGGTATATATTGTAATCGCAGGACCTAGTTCTAAGTAAATGTTTAGATGTTTTTGTGCTAATTTAAATTAACATAATTATTCTAAAAAAAAACAGCTTGCTTGTTGGCTACAAACATTGACTTTCAGATTAGGAAAATTTTTTTAAAACACTATGTTTGGAGTGTAGCATTATACGGGAGTGAAACAAAGGTGATAGGGGTAGAAAGGAAGAGATTAGAAGCTTTTGAAATGTGGTGTGAAGATTAGGTGGGTGGACAAAATAAGTAATTTAGAGGTTCTTAGACGAGTGGATGAAAAAAGAAGTATATGGAAACATCTTACCAGAAGAAGGGATACGCTAGTGGAGCATATCTTAAAAACATTCAGGTATTCGTCTATCAATAATGGAGGGTAATACTGAGGGATAGTGGATTGTAGGGGGAAGCAAAGGTTAGAATACATAAAGCAAATTATAAAAGATGTCGGGTGTTACAGGTATGTAGGTATGAAACGACTTGCACAAGATAGAACAACTTGGACAATTGCATCAAACCAGTCGAGAGCCTGATAAAAGAAATAATTAAATATAACAATTTAAAAAAATACTTACAAATTAATTGTAAACCAATGTATTTCAGTACAAATATTTTGTATGTTATTTACTAAAAAACAGCCTGTTTCAAAAAAACGTCAAGGATTAGAGTCCAGAAAGTATGGTAAGACTTGTTGTACCCAGATTCAATATGGGAATTGAAAGCGAGATAATTGGTTCAGATATTAAGTAAATCACTATCAAGGCATCAGTGTACAATTAATAAAATTGCTGACCTGAGTGTGATAAATATTTTTAGAGGAAGAGTTCAACAGTACAACTCTGTTCATACTTACTTGTACTTACCTGCTTTTACCTCAGTATGTTCACATGAGGTTTCTTCAGTGTCAAATGAGATGAAGAGATATGCAAACAGCAAGCATTCCAACATAACAAAACAGTATTCTTCTTTCTTTAGAATGTCAACAACTAGCAACTTGATCTCACTTACCTTCATATTAATAAATATTTTTACTTTCCTTGCCCTATATGAAATATAGGGTAAGAAATTATTGTTTTCATAATATATATTTTTCAAAATAAAGTGTTTTTATCAGATATACACGTTTTAAGCCCAATGAACCCAAAAAACATGTTTTTACTGATTGGTCTGTGTGAACAAAATATCTCAAAAATGGAATGTCATATTAAGTTAAAAAGTGGAATTAAGTTAAGTACCATTAGGGGATCCAATACAAACAGTTTTATTAAAAATGGTCACCCAGAAGTAGTTGTTTATTTATCCAAATTTTTTAACATTTTTATTATTTTCTCAAAAACGACTATGATTTTCTTTAATATTGCCTTATCTACTAAATTTTTTGTACTGTACAAGATAGTGTAAGCAGCTGGTCTGCTGAAATTCTTGGAGGGCTGTGCTCTTGTATAGTCCATTCAAAATAATATTATGATAGTATTACTTGGAATAAAGAACAGAGGGAATTTGTAATCTGCTCATGCATCTTTGCTACCACTTAAAATAATTAAAAGGGAAGTTTTACTTTCGAAAAGGGACGTTATATTCAGAAAAGTTACCACCATTCAGAAACTTACTATGATGCTATTTCAAATGAACTTCAATAATTTTTTTAAGATTGCAGTTTCAACATGTATTTCACAGCAAAAGTGTATATAATCAAAGATGTAGAAAATTAAAAACAACATATAACTTTTATTTTAAGCAATATTTTTCTACAGCGTCAAGTAGTGATTTTCTGTTACGTTATATTTTTCATTATTAGCAAGAAAATGTCATGTAAGTGTTTCTCAACAGTTTTTTTTCAATTTATTTACAGATCATACAATATTGTGCACTGAAAAATTAACAACCTTTCTTCTTTTGATGTAATTCTTTTAAATGTTCCAAGGACAACTAAAAATCGTCCTGGAAAATTTCTTGAGTAACCAATACACATTATTATACTGTAATTCTTACTATGAATTTTATAATCTCTCAACAACATATCTCAATAAAATGTAATAACATTGTGGATTGATTACTAAGAACACAATGTAAACAATAAAAAATGTCATAAATATTTTTTGCACTTCTGTATAATAAAAATCTGTATATTAAAATTCTGTATATTAAATATTCTGTATAATTTGCATATATTAGAAAAAATTTGAAGTTCACTTTTTCCCTGGTAATGAAATTTCTCTATAACGAATAATTATTGTAGCCCCTTGAACTTCGTAATAGAGAGTCCTTACTGTATATTGATTAAAGCTACGATATATTTTGCTTTCCTTCTCTGACAAATTTATATTGAAACAGAATGTTAAATTTAAAGAGATAAAATTTTGTAAAGTACTTAGAATTTGATATCTAAAGCTCTCATTCAAAGTGGATCATTTTGATATACTCACCGTCTAATAATAAATTAAATTGTGAATGCTATTTGAGAGTTGGCATCACTTGGTCAAGCCATTATTAATATATATATATTTGCTTATAATATTATATTCTCTTTAAAAAAATACATACAATAAACAATGTGAGTTTAATAAACATGGAGATAGTCAATGAGGAACTTAAGAATGAAATAGTTGGATAGGTGCTTTTATGTATGAATTGATTTAATGTACTTGAAAAAGTTCTTTCAAATTAATTATCATGACTTAACTAATACTAGCTGAACCCTGCGAATTAATTTGCACAATAATTCTAATTTATTCTTAACAACCAATTTCATAATTTGACAATTATAGTCTTATTTCACGATATATATATCGGTGCTATTTATGAAATAACACACCGGGTTGATCTAATGGTAAAGTCGTCGCCAAGATTCAGCTGTTTGACAGTTGATGTACAGGGACGAAACTTTCATGATTCAATTCCTAGTAAAGGTTTTTTAAACGGATTTGAATACTAGACAGTGGTTACTGGTGTACTTTGATTGTTTGGTTTCAATTAACCAAACTTTCTCAGGAATAATCGGCCTAAGTATGTACAAGACACCTCATTTACATGTTATACATATCATCCTCACCTCATAGGGTCTTGGGGTTTAATTATTGTTCTAATTGAATAGATTGCAACAAAAACATATAAGGATTAAAAAACAAATATGAAATAAGATAATATGTAACTAAATAAACAATTCCCATCGCCATTATGACCCTTTAAAACAAGCCAAACTTCAAAATTATGCTGCCAGAATAGTAGCATGATCAAAACTAAAATTCAATAATAATTTTATTATTTACTTCACATTAAAGCTTTCACCAATGTTTATTTATGGATTTTTGCAGAACCCCAAAAGTGTCCTCTTTACAAATATGTAGAGTTTTTAAATCTGTTCGTTATAACTCTGTTTTAAAGAAAAACATAATCTCCATTAAAAATTTATATGATTGCCAACATTACATTCTGGCTGGCCTGTGGTGTAGTGATCAGCCCAACTCATTTATACACCAGGGGTCTAAGTTCAATTCCCTGTCAGGTCTGCCATTTTTTCATCACTCATTTTCATGTATTCCTATTGTTTGATTAGCAGTAATTTCAAAATAATCAAATGTAAAACAAGCGGAAAAAATTGGCGATTTAATTACACATAAAAGAAAACAAGAGTTTTTGTGCTTATAATTAATCTCACCCATTGGTCATATTATGCAAATCTATAATTTTAGTTTTATGTAGAAACACAAAATTTTCAGGGCTGTCTATACTCTTAGCTCAACAACAAAAAAATTATCTAGTCCCAAAAAAGATAAAAAAAACTGCTCTGAGGGTTAAATTTATTAAAACTGAGTAATTAAAGATACAATTGCTATGATATCAGACAAAAATTGTTTTTTAACATGTCTGTATGTGTCATTATGAAAACACTTTTAAATGCTTATCTAAACATTATTTTTATTACTAGGCCTACTACAGAAATTTGTCCTTCAAAAATTTGCTGCTATACATACACATACAATACTTGTAAAATTATTAAACAGAAAAGATATTATCTTTGTCATTCTGATTCATAAATCTAAATTAGCAAAGAACTCACACTAAAATATAATACAACACCTGATTACGTCTTCAAATTTATGAAGTGATATCTAAAACGGAAAGCTAGTCAGCATACTGCCATAACTCATTAAAAAATATATTTAAAACATTTAACATGTATAATTTATCAGCCATGTACAAACAAATTTTTTTAGTGAGTGTTTTTAATTTTTCATATAGAGTGATATTTTACCTCGTCAACCAAAATTAAAAAAAAGGGAATTAAAAAAAAAATTAAACTTATGATTGTGCACAGAGCTACACATAAGAACTTTTAATTGATTTAGTACATGAATGCACATCATTATATTCCATGTATATTTTAACATTTTTATAAGAATTTAAGTTTATCCTCAAAAAGCTTTGTTTATTCAAAAAGTCTAAACTACAATCAAATGTTTTAGTTTTATGTCTGACTGTTCTGCAATTTCTTCTAATGCAGACGGTGGGTAATGATGATAATGAAAATGAGTGATGAAAAATGCGAGACCTAACCAGGAATCGAATCCGGGACCCTTGCTTAGAAGCCAGTTGCGCTAACCACTACGCCAACGGGCCAGGCAATCATCTTACAATCAAATGAAAAGGGAAGGTTTTATTAAGATGAAATAGTTAAAGGAAAGTTTAATAATTACTGCAAGTACATTTGTGCAAACTTGGTAGAAGGGAAGATGAGGGTAACTCCTGGAACAACGTTTCCAGGAACAGCTTTTGTTGAAAACAGAACCTGTTGTCTATTCATAGTTAAAGAATAAAGTAGGAATATCATTATTGAACAACTTCCTGAAATATGTTTTAATGTAGTAAAACAAAATTAAAAGTTTTGACAACAAAATACAAATGACTGCCTCCATGGCGGAAGTGACTAGCTCGCTAACCTACAAACTGGAAAGTCTTGGGTTCGATTCCTGGTTTTGGTTTGGAAATTTTAACACATTAAAACCCACTGTTACAGTAACAAAACCCACGGTAGTCGCTAGTGACCAAGCTGTTGATGCAATTTTAAATAAACTAAAAAAATATACAATTTTTCTAAATTTTTGATACCAACTTCTTAACAAAACATCTTTTAAAGAAAACTATTTAAAAATCTATTCCCGGTTTTATGGCACTGTTCTCCATTGAAAAATTTATTACTTCAAAATTACAACCTTCCTGTACATTTATGAACAAAATTTCACAAAACAAAAATGAATGATTGGCCGCCTCCGTAGCGTAGTGTGCTAGCCTTTAATGTGAAGGTCCCAGGTTTGATTCCTGCTAGTGTATGGAAATTACGAGTATTACAAGTCAAACTCACTGCAGTACCTAATAAAAAAGCTGTTGATGCGACTTTAAATGAACTAAATTAAATAAAGTAAAAGATTATTAAAAAAGAATATTTGTAATTTTACCTGAAAAATCATATCGAAATCAGTTTATTTGAAAAATACACCCTTCTGGAGAATTTTATGACAAATGAACAACACAAAATTTTAAAAATTAAAATTTCTATAAATTTTGTTCTACAATGTTTTTTGTTAAATATTTAGTTTAGTACAAATTTACAATTTTCTGCAAAAAACTTTTTATAAATTAAAATAAGAAATAAAGTGAGTAAAATATTTAATGGGTACAGGTTTGAAGTAACATTCATTATAACCTTCAATAACACCATTAAGGGGATCTTTAATCGGTACCCTAGATGTAATGGAACCAACTTATGACCTGTTTTCTCAAAAATTATTGGAAGAAGCCAACGGGAAACTTTACTGACCTTTCAAAACACATAACTTACATATATAAGTGTAGTAGTAACATTTGTTGAAATTTAATCATTAAAACCATATCAATATTGAGATAAAAGTACTTAAGGCTTCAAAAATATGTTAAGGAAAATGAATTATATTTTCGGAAAACTTCATGGCTCCTCATTGAAAGCAATATTAATTGCATACACAAGGTGGAATTAAATTAATTATCTGACACAGATTTTATACGTGTGCTATATATTAACACCATTTACTTACAAGGCAATCATTTTTGTATCTGTAAACCAGTTTTTTTTTTTTAATAGCAATAGAAGCAAACTAAATAAGTTACTTTTTAACTGTACTCAATTACAATAAAATGTTGCAGCAATTAAATGCTTCAATGAATGTGAAGCAATTAAAATGTAATCTTTTCTAATTTTCATAAAGAACGATTTTTTTCTCTGTATTTTTAAACCTCTTCTAATTTAATGACATATTCTATTCTTAATTAAACTTATTTAACAATAAAACTACATTTTTCTTCATCATAACAAATATATGAATAATTTTCCTGTAGGATGTTTACAATGAAATTCTAACTTATTTTACTTCGTTGTGGGGATGTACAAAAGTGAAAGTTACGTACGTATTCAATAATAATTCAATTTTTCAAAGGTTCCTGCCCAAGAAAAATAATTTCACCAATATTTTTACCAGACAATTACAAAGGATGCCAATAGAAGGTCAACATTAAACCAATTGGTACGAGAGATGTGGGAAGACCAAAGAAGAGATGGGTACTGGAACAGGTTCGCTAAACCTAGACCTTGAAGTGAAGAAGAAGATGTTTACCTGTACTTTAATTTACTGAATCTTTAAAAAAAATTGATGAAATATATCATCAGTATCCTCTTTATCTCTCCTTTAAGTTCCCTCGAGTTGGACCTGACACAACTCCTTTCCACCTCTTTCTATCACTGAACCATCTCTCCTACATTGCTCTCTTGATATTGGGTATTTTCCCAATTCAATCATAACTGAACCCATCACTTTACTCTTGGACTACCCGTTGGTCTTTTTCCCTACATTTTTAAGTAGAACATTTTTTAGACAACAAATTCTCCTCCATCCTACTGATATAATCAAATATCATCGTAGCTCTTTCTGTCCCAAGTTTTCTTGTCAGGCTATCCATCCCCAAATAAATAATTTATCACTCTATCTTTTCTTTTCTTTCTTAGCATACTCCTCTTGAAGTTTATTTTTGCCATATGCATTTATGAAAAATATTTTTCTGTACTGAAAGACCCATAAAAGATATTAATTAAAATGCAAGTACCTATGAAAATCAGAAATTGGGTATTACTAATTTTACATATAATTAATTTTGATTTAGAATCTGTTGGAAAAATTAATAAGTTTATACAAAAAATCTGGAGTGAAATACTCATATGACTTTCTCTTGCCAATGTAAATAATGAAAAACGTAAACCAATTTGAATCGTTAGTGGATGACACTAAATGAAAATCAATCTCTTTTGGAATTCGATTTTGATGAGAAAAATATGTAAAATCACTAATAACGGTAAACTAAGCTCTATAAAAAAATTCTTAAAACTTTTAGGTTTTTTATTCTCTAAAACTCTGATTATAATATGATTTTCCTGTAAAATGCATATTGTTGTTTAGGTTAACAGCTGGAAGGCTGGTTTGAACCTCTACAGGTTTTACTAAGTAAAAATGAGGAGTGAGGTGGGTTACTATTGCCTTCCTCACTGAGTTGAAAGAGTATGCTAATCAGCATGCCAGGCCCTCCGTAAAGCACCCACTTTTCAGCCAGCAAATGACACCTTCACTTCATTCACCACAGGGTCTGGCTATATAGTAAAATTCATAACTCTCAGAGAAGATAACTCTGACTAGTGTCTTTTGCACCTCTACCTCTACTGTTCTTAAATAGTTAAGTCATATAATTGGCTATGTGATAAGAAACAGAACTATTTTTTAATGCATATTAAGGGTGCAATAATTAAAAACCAATTTTTTTATCACTAGAGCACAGCTTCCCATGAATCTCAGCAGACATGTTGCTTACCCCATTTTGAAGAGGAAAAAATGTAGTAGTAAATGAGGTGATTTCAAACAAAATCATACGAAAAAACTATTTTTTCCAGTTGACCGATTTTAATAAAAACCATTTGTGTCGGTTTCAACTTAACTTCAAAGTTTTAACTTTGCATGATTTTCTATTTTTAAGTTATCTTGTTTATAAGCACACAGAAAAATTGGTAAAAATATGCTTTTAGAGCTCAGGGGACCTAAAAACGCCCATTACCAGTGAAAACTTAATTTCTAAATATTGATAAGTAAACCTACTTTCCGCAACAGTCTTAATTGCCATCATTTAATGATACTTGATCTTCCTCCAAAATGATTACAAAATCATAAAATTGATTATAATTTTCAGCTAGCACGAACTAAACCAACAAAATATATTATAAGGTATCAAAAAATATTTGTAATATTACATTTTTTGGCCTAGTGGCTCAAGCTAGACTGTAGTGCACACTGCAAAGTGGAAGGTCCTCGGTTCAATTCCCAGGTCTGAAATCATTAAAACTCAGAGATTCTGTACCATGACTCACAGTAGTAGCCTATAACCAAGAGTAGTAGTTGTGAGTTTAAATTTTAAAAAAATTGTTTTTTTAAATACAAATTATGTTGGAAAATGCATAGTAAGATGGTAATTCAAGAAATATTTTATTAAAAAAAAAATCATAATAAAAACACCAATAATTTTCAAAATGATAATTATTCCTGGCCCACTTATCATTTCAATAAAACTACGTTTATTTACAATTTTGCAATACTGGCATTAATGTTATAATTAACATATGGTAAAAGAGAACATAAGCAAGACAAGAAAAATTTAACTTATCTGTTCCAATAAAATAATAGGCCTAAATTCTATAATATACTCTCATAAAAAATAAAAAAAATTCAATGCAATAAAAACACATACAATAATACTATTTCTCAGTCGCCAAATAATATTGGTTAATTGCTGAAATGGCCTACCTATGAAGAAACAGTTACAAATTGTATTGCTGAGTCAACAGTCAACACAAATGTGATAGGATGATGCCTAACAAGAAAAGTAATAAAAAAAGCTATAAATTAAAGTACCAAATACTAAACTATCAAGTTTTTTCTGCCCGGAAAACACTTATCAGAAATACGTGTTATTAGAATTTTAATAAAATCAGTATTTTATAGTGTTTTTTAAGTCATTAAGTATATTTTACTAGAATAAAACCCGTTATTAAATTTCGATTTAATACTTTCTATAAAAGTTAAAAGTCAGGCACGTAAATATTAACACCTATGTACTAATACCAAATTAAACACAATAACTCTAAAATAAAATCATAGAAAATACAAAAAATCTTGTGTGAAACACTCACACGACTTTCTTTCACCAATGCAAATAATGAACACTATACCTAACATTAGTACTAATAAAACATAAAAATAAACAAAAAAACTAATCTCAAAAAACATAACCAAGAAAAAAACATAACGAGTGAATGATACAAAATAAAAATCACCTCTGGCTTAAAAACACGGAAAATCACATTCACGCTAAACTAGACACTGTAGAGAAAAATGCGCTAAATAAAAGTTGTAGATATTTGAATTTCCTATAAATTTGATTATACACACTTTTGTCGTAAAATGCATACTAAGGCTGAAATCTTAAAAAATCCATTTTTTACAGATTTTCATGAAAAAAAAACAGAAAATCACTAATTACCGCCAAACTATAAGTTATAAAAAATGTTAGAAATAAAAGTTGTAGGTTTTTAAATTCTCTACATCTTTTTTTATATACATTTTTGCGCTAAAATGCATATTAAAGTCGCTATCATTAAAACAATTTTTTTTACGAGAAAACAGCCTCACCAAGAATTTCAGCAGACATGGCGCTTACCCTATCTTGTAGAGCATAACAAATTTAGTAAATGAGGCGCTTTTTAAAAAAATCCTAGAAGCCGTTTTTGAGAAAATCGTAAAAAAGTGAAAATGACACGAATAAAATACTACTGCCGGTTGACGGATTTTGATGCAAATGTTCGTTCCGGGTCCCGTAGTAGTATCTAACTTAAATTTCAAGCTTCAACTTCGTACGGTGTTCCGTTCTTGAGATATTTTGTTCCCACACACACACACAGACCAATCGCTAAAACTTGTTTTTTGGGTTCAGGGGATCTGAAACGCGTAGAACCGGTGAAAACTCGATTTCGAAAAATCGACATGAAAACAATACTTTCCTTCTTATATATTCTATAGGCAAGAGAAAGTACGAGTAAAAATCTCTTTCTGTACAATAGCAAGTAACCTTCTCCAACCGCGAAGATTTAGTGTAGCCTGCAAGTTCACTATAGGTGACCGCATGGCCATAGAAGGTGTGCAGAAAGCACACCTGAATGAAACAAACGCATACTACTTAGGCATTTAAAAATTACTGGCAGATCCGTGAGAATTAATTCGCACAATAATATTAATTTATTCTTAAATAATTTCGCTAATACATTAACACAATGTGTGCCTATGTGGTTTCGCCGGGTGAGCCTTCGATCCAAATGTGTAATTAAGTATTTAACTTCATCGTTTTACTATTTAAATAGACCACGGACAAGTTTGTTTGTTTAAAGTAAATGTTACGTGTGTAAATTTACTGTCATTAATTTTTACCCTCCATTTTTGCACCATTCATAAACATTATTGAGATGGTCTTGCATTTTCTCAGAAGCGTCCACAAGTAAAATCGCCGTATCATCCGCGAACGTTGCCGTTTTGACCTTTTCCAAAGTCGGTTTTAATTTCTTTGGAAAATAAAGTTCTGTTATTTTAAGTTGTTAAAGTAGGTCTGAAGTTACGCGGTATAGCTAGCACAAACAACCTAGACATATTACGAAAATTTTAGTCAAAATATCTGCAACTTTTTTTTTGCGTCCTGGAGGAGGAGTATAATAGGACATGCCAGTTATAACACCTGAAATACATATAAGAATCACACTATGTATTACTACTATCAAGAAAGAAATTCTTGTACGCTATAAAAAGTTTCACCGATCAAGTAACTTATTGGAGCTCCATGGTATGTTACCGACAAAATGATGCATAAAGACTTAAACATTCCTTTGATAAAAAAATTAATTAAAAATCGTATTAAAAACAATACGGAAAATTTAGAAAGACATAAAATCCATCTGCAATCAATCTTCTTGACAGTAGCGACGACATTTACAGACTAAAACGTTTCATAATATTGGATTTGCGTACTTGGCTCACTTAACCGAGAATCATCACAATCATCTTAATCATCGTCTTTTTTTTAACAAGATTTAAATTCAATTAAATACTAAGTTTGTTTTTATATTTTTTCTATCTCTTGCCTATATGAATATATAGGAAGGAGAGTATTGTTTTTATGTCGATTTTTCGAAATCGAGTTTTCACCGGATCTACACGTTTTCAGACGCCCCGAACGCAAAAAACATGTTTTTAGCGATTGGTCTGTGTGTGCGTGTACAAATTATCTCAAGAACGGAACATCGTACGAAGTTGAAACTTAAGTTATATACTACGACCGGACCCGGCTCGAACATTTGCATCAAAATCGGTCAACCGGAAGTAGTAGTTTATTCGTGTCATTTTTCACTTTTTGCGATTCCCTCAATAACGGCTCCTACGATTTTTTTAAAAAATCGCCTCATTTACTATGTTTTTATATTCTACAAGATAGGGTAGGCGCCATGCCTGCTGAAATTCTTGGGGAGGCTGTTTTTTCGTAAAAAATGGTTTTTTTAAGATTGCGACTTAAATATACATTTTAGCGCAAAAATGTATAAATAATAAAAGTTGTAGAGAATTTATAAACCTACTACTTTTATTTTTTACATTTTTTTTGTATAGGTAATGCTTAGTTTAGCGGTAATTAGTGATTTTCTGTTTTTCTCACGAAAACGTGTAAAAAATCTATTTTTTTAAGATTTCCGCCTTAGTATGCATTTTACGACGTGTATAATGATCAAATTTATAGGAAATTAAAAGATCTACAACTTTTATTTAAAGCATTCTTCTTTACAGACCCTAGTTTAGCGTGAAAGAGTGATTTCCCGTATTTTTAAGCCAAACTGAGGTTGTTTTTATTTTGCGTCTTTTACTCGTGATTAAAATAAGGTTATTTTTTTGAGGTTAGTTTTTTGTTTATTTCTAATGATAGGTTACATTGTTTCCATTGGCAAGAGAAAGTCGTGTGAGTGATTCAACCAGATTTTTTATGCACACTACTTGGGTGTTGTAGTTATTTGTGTACTTTCAATGTTAAATTCACATACTGTTAAAAAAAATAACAATATAGTCTTTTTTCGCGATGGATTTTATATCAATATTACTAATGAAACATAATTTAAGCACTTACATGAACAATTTTCTTCACCATAATGACCCTTCAAAACAACAACTTCGTAACGCCATCGCCAGACTAGTAGCACCATCGAACTTTAATTGAATTATTATTTTAGTGATGGCTTTTACAAATTTTCACATTTGGGTTTTATTTGCGGAATGCCTAAAGTATTTTACTTAAACCATATAAGAACTTTTGAAATCTGTTCAGTAGAACTCTGTATTTGGGACAAAAAAATCTTCATTTGCCGGCCGCATTGGCGCAGTTGGTAACGTGCTCGCCTCTCATCATGCGGTCCTGGGTTCGAATCCCACTCAGGCACGGCATATTTTCATACGTTACAAAAAAAAATCATTTCATCCTCATCACACACAGTTACACCCCAACGTCGTCGCTAATGACCTTGATGTTGATGCGACGTTAAACAAATAAAAAAAAAAAAAAAAAAAATCTTCATTTAAAATACATCGGATGAGATTTTGCGCTAAATTGTAAACCTACATAATGAAGTACCCGTAAGTCAGTTGATTAATTTTTTATGTTAATTTTGTTAAATAAATTGGCTACAATGAAAATGTCCTTTTTCTAATTTCTATATTTGATTAAATTTTTATATAGACTCCCTAATTTTTTCATTTATAAAAAAATACTATACGACGCTATAACCTATTGTTCCGTAATCCAAAGTAATTACTAATAACCAAATGTTGATGTGACTTAAACTAAAACAACATTGAAAGATTTGTTAACGACTTATTTCTATCCCTTACACGTGATTTTGTGTATATTTGATAAGAACTGTATTATAATTTACTCGCGAAATTGACAATCAAGTAATCAAATTTTACAGTTTAAATGATAAAAAACCCAATGGTAATTAACGGCTAATTTCGGTGACGAAGGTTCCATGGTTCAAATCCTAGTAAGGTAGTTACTTTTATAAGGATTTTACTACTTGACAGAGGTTACTTTGATAGTTTGGGTTCAATTAAACATACTCTCTCAGGAATAGTCGGTCTGAGCCCGTACAAGACTGCACCCATCTCATTGTGTCATGGGGTTGCTAAATTGTTCTTAAATTAAACAGACTGCATTGTTCATGCATTAGGGATAAAAAATGATAAAAATTTGTATTTATTTCCCATTAAACATAATGGTTTGCACGCCACGAACACTCCTGGAAATGGAACCTTCGCGGTTGGAGGGGGTTACTGTTTAAAAAAAATAGTAAAAATTAATAAAAAAATCATATATCCTAAGTTTTATAATTCTTTAAACAAAATAAAAATAAAACTTTGAACGTGTATATTTTTAGTTTTGTCACATCTGTTGCGTTGGTTGTTAGTGATTGCTATGGGTTTGAGTACATAACTAATGGGCTAATATGAAAGAATTTCCAGACTCAAGCTGGGGATCGAACCCGGAAACTGTTTTTTTTACAGCGCAGCACATTCTAGCACGTGAACCAATGTGCCATGGAGGAAGCTCTTAATAATTTTAAAGCACTCCACCCCTTTCAACAAATTAATTTGCCAATCAAGACAGCGCAGGGGATAAACGGATAAAAAACAGTATACTGTACGAAGTTAAGTAACAATAGTTGGGCACGACTTATCAAGGTGATCAACTGTGAATATGAGCTGCGAACACACACAACTGTTCTAATTCAAAACAATAAAAAAACAGCAAACAAATTGGGTTGTCACTAAAAAATAGTTACTAATAAAATACGCTAAAAAAACTTTATTTAGCTGTTCAGCATAAACATGTCTAAAGCAGAATACCCACCAGGTTGGTCTAAAGGTAAAGTCTTCGCCACAAGTCAGCTGTTTAAAAGCTGATTTTAAGAGACAAAAGTTTCCTGGTTCAAATCCTAGTAAAGGTAGTTACTTTTATACGGATTTGAATACTAGACATTGGTTACCGGTGTACTTTGATGGTTGGAGTCCAATTAACCATACTCTCTCAGGAATGGTCGGCCTGGGTATGTACAAGACTACACCTCATTCACACCATCCCCAATTCATTGGGCCATGGGGTTGGTTATTGTTCTGAATTGAACAGATTGCAACGTACACACATTCTTTTTTTGTCATCAGTCTCTCGACTGGTTTGATGCAGTTCTCCAGGCTGTTCTATCATGCGCATGTCGTTTCATATCTACATACCTGTAACACCCCCTACATCTTTTGTAATTGGCTTTTTATATTCTAGCCTTTGCCTCCCCCTACAATTCACTCTCTGAATGTTGCCATTATAGATAGGTACACACATTAGGGATAAAAAAAATTGAACAGTTAAATACATTTTTTCTGAGTTAGACCATTTTTCTGTAATTAGGATCTTCGCTTTAGGTACTAATGAAAATTCAAAATTTAACTTGTCAGCGAATGCATAAGTTATTCCACGTTACGATTAAATTAACATAAGTAAATTGATAAGCAATTAAGTTGAAAGTCCAATGATCAAAATTACCAATGAACAAATCGGAAATATCTAACACATCACAAACCACTACCTATTACAGTATTAATTAATAACCCTGTGTACTCAATAACAATCAAACTACTGAAGCGGTAAAAAAATTAGATTTTATGTTTATATTTTATTAGATTGTTTTAAAAAACATAAATAAATAACCTTCAACAGAACATATGAATAAGGCCTACAACAATTTCAATGAATGGTAGGTAATGCAAGCAAGGCAATATAAGGTCTAAATCCCTACCTTTGAAAAAAACCTTTCAATTAACTTTCTAATTAACATAAATAAATAAATATAACTAGCTGCTTATATATAGCTATATCACAATTATTGAGCAGGCAAATAATACACAATCTGTAGGTACTAAATAAATAAATATAGAAATAATTTTCAAGGACCTCTCTTTAATTCCATTAGTAATCATTTCTTTTTTATACACCTTACTAACATAAACTGAATTTTTATAAAAAAAATTAAGCCTTGGAGAATACCTTTAATTGTAATTAAATAAGATGAATGAATACATTTTTGTATGACAACTATTTAGGAAATTATCTAATCTCAAAAACATTTTATTGCTTATTACAGGCCAGGTAAGTTTGGAGAGGTTTGACTCTTATGCACATTAAGGCTATTAAAGGAGATAAATAAAAACGAGCGATGAGAAAATACTAGACCTGATTGGAAATTGAACCTGGGACCCCTGGCATATCAGTCTAATACAAAATTATAATTTTCAGTTTGAGGGCTTAAGCCCCTTAAGCCCCAACCATGACTTATTATAATTTAAATACGAATATAAAACCTCATAAAGTGGGATTGTACTTTATGGCAGCGAAACTTGTGTGCTAGTAGACAGAGGAGAGCAGATAGGTAGGCATCTGGAATGAAATTTTTATGGTAAATTTTAATGGATGTAGTAGATAGAGAAGATCATTATAAGAATGCAGAGATAAGAAAAGAGCTTTACATCTTCTCTATGAATGCTATGAGCGACAATAGGATACCTAAGCAGGCACTGAGTTACAAACCGGAGGGAAGGAGAAACTGAGGACGACCGAAGAAGAGATGGGCAGATATCAAAGGTTGGAACAAGCAGGGATGCCTAATCCTTGAAAAGCAGAATAAGAAGATATACAATCGCATTAAACAAACTATCTTTCCTACATATTCTTAATTTTAACATTTTAGCCACCCTTGTGGTGCAATGATTTAGAATACTAGATTATAATAACTGGAAAGAAAGGTCAGGATTTGATTTAGAAAATGTTAATATAAACAATGATTCTAAAACCTCAGGTTGCTTTTGTGGCGCAGTAGTTATCATGGTACACTGCAAAGCACAAGTTCAATTCCAAGCTAAGGTCTAGAAAATTATTATAAGTTCAAACCCACTATTCCTTAAACCCAAAATAGTTAAGCTACTAACGACCATGATAGTTATGCAACTTTCAAAAAACTATAGTTATTATCTTTGGAACTGTTGTAAACAAACCCTCTGCTCTGTTAAATTTACGACTGGGTGCATAATTGTTACAGAAAATTCTTAATGCAGGCCAACCCAATGGTGAAGGAAAGAATCATATAGAACATTTTTAGAATTTAAATTAAAAATTTTTTGCAAATATTTATCTGGAACTGAATATTGTTAACACTATTCAAAAATTTTGCAGTCTTTCAGTACATTTGGCTTGAATCATGAAACAGGGACAACTAGATGTATATTTATGACACGGTGGTCATCTTATCAAGTTACATTCTTCAATGTTACTTAACTAAAATAATTTCTTACAAGCTAACCGAATGGATTAGTATTCCAATACAAAAATTGAAACATTAAAAAATATCATTCAAATTTTTTCCTAAAATTCATTAACAGAAAATTAAAGTTGAATCAAAACTAAAAATCTTAAAAACGAATTAATCAGAACACCAAAAAAATTTCCTAAACATACAACTCTTCACCTAATTATAATTATTATTATAAGTTAAGCATGGGAAATAATAATAAATAATTAAACAGAAGAGCTTTTTATATTTGAAATGAAAAAATGCATATGAATTTTCAAGGTTGCATTAATCAAACCAGATGAAGACTGATTAATTTTCATGTCAGAACAAAATCAGTTTTGATTTTTCCTTGAATATAAAAATTGACAATGGAGAAAACGTATCAGATTTGTCTTGTAGGGATCATAAACGGCAATAGTCTATTAATTGAGGAATCAATTTTTTTTATAAATATAATAAATATTTGTGGATCAAATAAAGTGATATAAAAGAAAAACAAACTGGTATATTATAAAACATACAGGAAAAACACTATTAGTGTTTGTAATATTTTAAAACATTAAGTAATTTAAAATAAAACTCAGGACACATGAAATACTGGCAAGGTATAGTTAATTTAATGCAGACTTCAGTGTAGGTATCAGCAGTATGAATGTTATCTAACGTCAGTGACTAGTTATTTTACATTACACTGAACAGATCAGACCAGACCAGTTTATTCACTTTAAACATCACCTGTTGAACTTGAACTAGAATTAAGAATTATTCTCCTACATTCAGTACAACACTCTAAATGAAAAAAATACATACATTTTTATAATAAATTCAACATTAACAATAAGGCTACATGTCCCATTTTCTTTCACATCAATTTTTTGAGTTTTGTTTAAATAGAAATTTAAAGCAATGTTAGTAGAAATCAAAATGTAAAATGTTCTTGACTTTTTTACTTTCTCTTGCCTATATGAATATATAAGAAGGAAAATATTGTTTTCATGTCGATTTTTTGAAATCGAGTTTTCACTGGTTTGTGTGTGTGTGAGAACAGAATACCTCAAGAACGGAACATTGTACGTGCTTGAAAATTACGTTAGATACTACTACTGGACCCAACACAAAACATTTTCATAATAATCGGTCAACCGGAAGTAGTAAATTCGATTCATTTTTCATTTTTTTGCGATTTTCTCAAAAACTGCTGATTTTTTTAAAAATCCCCTCATTTACTACATTTTTTATCCTCTACAAGATAGGGTAGGCGTCATGTCTGCTGAAATTCTTGGGGATGCTGTTTTCTAGCAAAAAAAATTGTTTTTTTAAGATTGCAGCTTTAATATGCAATTTAGCGCAAATGTATATAATAAAATTGTAGAGAATTTAAAATCCTACAACTTTTATTTCAAACATTTTTTTGTTATAACGCTTGGTTTAGCAGTTATTAGCAATTTTCTGTTTTTTTCTCTCACGAAAGTGTGTAAAAAAAATCAATTTTTTATTTAAAGATTTCAGTATGCTTACTTCAGATACTTAGTATGCATTTTACCACAAAAGTGTATATAATCAAATTTATATGAAATTAAAAGATTACAACTTTTATTTAGAGCATTTTTTCTGCAGAGCCTAGTTTAGCGTGAAAGAGTGATTTCCTGTATTTTCAAGCCAAACTGGAGTTGATTTTCATTTTGTGTCTTTCACTCATAATTAAAATAAGGTTATGTTGTTTGAGGTTAGTTTATTGTTTATTTCCAATGTTTTATTACTAATGATGTTAGGGTATATTGTTAATGATTTGCATTGGAAAGAGAAAGTTGCGTGTTTCACACCAGATTTTTATAAATGAAAAATCTGCTTATGATGACTCATCATGAAATCTTCAGAACCATCAGGGCTAAAAAATAAATTGGTATGTTGGTTTCATTAAAGTTTTACATGATTACTTAGAAAGGATTTTGAAAATTCTACTCTTAATTGAAAAAATGAAAAACCACTTTTTAAAATTTGAATTTTCTTCAGTAATATAATGATATTAATCTTATTTGTAGTAAGATTAAATTTTTCATAATACAATTTTTATACAAAATTTAAATTTTCTTATGTACTTAAATTTAAGTTACAAAAGTGACTTTGTAATGAATTTTTAAAATGTATATAATGAGTAATCTATAAAGAAATACGTAACTCATTTCCACGAAAAGGCTACACTTATGTAGGAATTAGAAAATAGTATACTAAATTTGAGTTATAAGTACAATGTTTTTTAACTAAATAAAATAATTTTTTTAATTCCTAAAGTGTTTAAGTTGGAATCTGTTCAATTTAAGAACAATAAACAACCCCATGACCCAATGAGATGAGGATGATATGTATGACATATAAATGAAGTCTTGTACAGATTAAGGTTGACCATTCCTGAGAGAGTATGGTTAATTGAACCCCACAATAGTCTACTAGCACCTATTTTATAATTATAATTTTACTTATACAGCATTTTATTTATTTATTGTTTAATTTATAATGTGTGTATGTTGCAATCTATTGAATTTAAGAATGATAAGTAACCCCATGACCCAATGAGATAAGGATGATATATAGAACATATAATTGTGGAGTAGTCTTGTACAGACTCAGGCCAACCATACCTAACATTTAATGGTTAGTATATATATTTTATCGGACCCCAACAATCAAAAGTACCATTGTTTAGTATTCAAATCCGTATACAAGTAACTACCTTTACTAGGAATTGAACGAGAAATCTTTCTCTACAAAGATCAGCTGTTAAACTGCTGGCTTGCAGTGATGACTTTATCACTAGATCAACTTGGAGTTACAAATTTTCTTACAGATTTAAATTTAAAATTTTTTAATTTACTAAATTTACATCATATTCACCTACTTGAGAAACGGTTCATAAAATGGTGCATAAAATAAACATTATTAAAACACATCACACAATCTTTTTATTAAGACAGGGTGATTGTCGACAGGTGTTTCTCTTCCTATACAGAGGTAATATCTGTGAGGTATTTAGGCCTATACTTTGACAGGCGATTAATCTGGAACTCTCACGATTTGGTTAAAACATGCATCTTGGATAATAGATTTAAGATGTTGTACAGATTGATGTCTCGACGTTTGGTACTTCTGACTAAACAGAAACTAACGACATATAAGTGCCTTCTTAGGCCAATTCGGATGTACGCCAGTCAAATTTATAGATGTGCTTAACCCTTATTGATCCAGAGGTTTCAATCGAAAACCTTATAGATATTATTCAATGCACCCTCTTTATGTTTCTCTAAAGCTACCTTACATAACGATCTCAACATCCCTCTAGTAACAGATGGTTTCATTCAACTTTATCAGAACTTCTACAACAGACTTTTCGCTCACTCACACAAATTGATATGTAAACTTTCCTCCCATCATCTACCAAACAATGTTAAAAGACGATTATAAAGAAAGTGGAGCAGGTATAAATTCCTGTTTTAGAAACGATTAAAGTTATTATTGAATGAATGAATGAATTAATCACTTTAATTAATTAATTAATGACTTAGTAAAAAGTAATGAATACATATCGGAGGCCTGTCAGTGAATGGTGCTCTCCATGCACATCACTCATGTCTTTCAATCATTTTTTTCACCCACCAACATATTTACTGGTTGTTTATCTTGTAACAGTTATGAATTTTATAACTAAATAAATAAATAAAAATAGCAACTGTAAGGGGAGGGGTATATCCTATCTCTCGAGCATGTTCAATTGACAGATTTCATGTTTTTTTCTCCAAATGCATTTTAAAGTTGCTGAATGTTTTACTAGGTAATTACTTAAGGCTTTGTTTTTAGTTTAACACAGTGGTTTTGTAATAGTATTTTTCATTTAAAAAAATGATATTTTTTTGAACAGTACTTTTTTTAACTTTATGGCTGCATTAAAAATTGTGTTAATAACTCTGTAAAGGTGCACAAAAATTTAATTACTGTAACTTTTACATATTCTGAGAAAAAGAAACATGTTTCAAAATAAAAATTCTCATAAATGCAGTTTATAAAGTACAAACACATAAAATAATTCTAGTAAATATAAAAAAATAATTTTAAAAACAAAATGAAATGAATTACTGTTAGTGTTGCTAATAAAATTAAAAAGAAAACAACTACAACCGTAAATAAAGTTCATTAAGTTATGTATTTTTCTCTAACAGTGTGAATTAAATGTTTTACTATTTTAGAAATGTTGAACATCTTATCTACAGATATCTGCTTTTATAAATAATGCGGAATGTTTACCCTGTTTGCTAGTCATCCACATAACTGTTTTAGTAATTGAAGCAGACAGCTAGAAAATTGTTGAATGATAAGATAATTTCAATTCCATGCAATCATTTATAAATAATTTAAATGATACTTTCTCTACTTTTCCTGGTATTAGTGATTTATCTATTTATCTACATTAACATCATTGTTTT
This sequence comes from Catonia carolina, assembly GCA_035578175.1. Lineage (NCBI taxonomy): Eukaryota > Metazoa > Arthropoda > Insecta > Hemiptera > Achilidae > Catonia > Catonia carolina. Next base: position 106,914,141 of record JAQMRL010000003.1, read on the forward strand.
TTTTTGGTTTAATGTCCGACTGTTCTGCAATTACTGCTAATGCAGATGGTGAAGGATGAAATGATTTTTTTGTAACGTATGAAAATATGTCGTGCCTGAATGGGATTCGAACCCAAGACCGCATGATGAGAGGCGAGCACATGACCAACTATGCCAATGCGGCCGGAAAAATCAAGTTTCAATTGAAATTTAGAGACAACAATATTAATAAGTTGGTAGTAAAACAGAAAATTTAAAAAAAATCTATTTTTTGTGTTTTTCATTGTAAGTTTGAACAAAATATATTTATAAACACACAACTTTATTTAAGATGTAAAGAAATTAAAGAGGAATATTGAATACAAGGAAAATATTTTTAAAATTATATACCACAGCCATATACAAAACCTTTTTCTTATCACATTATTTAAACCACAAAATCTTCTCCAATGTATTTTAAATAGAGATTATGTTTACCTTTAAATACATATTTCTATGGAAATAAATTTTCATGGCTGTAAAGTATACACTTTCAGGATTTTATGAAAAATTAATAAATAAAAATTGTTAAAAAAGCTGCAACGAGATTCTGCAAAGTAAAGAAAAAAATATTTTAATTAAAATTTCAATGGTCCTACTATTCCAGCGAAGATGTTGTCAAGTTCAGCTTGGTTTGAAGGGTCTCGTTAAGGTGACCGGAATAGTTTATTTAGGTATATATCTTTTGTTTTTTTAGTTTATTTAAAGTTGCATTAACAGCTCAGTTATTTGCGACTACGTTGGGTTATGAAACAGTGGGTTTTAACTTCAAACCCTAGCCAGGAATTGAACCCGGGACCTCCGTGTTCTGCTAGCACGCTATCACTATGCTATGGAGGTGGTTAGGTGCAAATTTTATTTCATAAATAAAACTGATACAAAGCATCGCAAAATCAAACTAAGTTTAAATGTAATTGTAAGATTGGTTGTTAACAATAATTAGAAATATTGTGTGAATTTGCATGAGTCAGCTAGTAGCACTAAATGTTCAAGGAATTTTGAGACAATATTTAAATAACTGAAAAATAAGTGGTTAAAAATCTATACATATGTTTAAAAGGATAATACTTTTTTAGAGTTTGGTCTCAGCCCCAATATACTGATTCGTCAACCTACTTTTAAAATACAGCTTTCCACTTTCAGATTTGCCATCTCCTAACATTATTATTTTTTCATTTCTGATTAATGTGAGAAATAGAAAATTAATGGTTTTTTAATGATCTGGTTCTTTGAAGATTTGACACACTGATGATGGGCTTAATTAAGACGATTGCAGCTTACACGAAGACTGAGTTGTACAGTTTCAGCAAAGTTATCTTAGTTTTGGATGAAATTATATTGTTTTGAAAAACCTGGAAATCATTAGCTTTTTACCGACTCTTTCAGAGATTTACAGTTTTTATAGATTTTCAGGTGTAGAAAACAAAAATGTTACTGTCAAACCCGTGTGTCCTTACCGTAAGAAATGCGACCGAAAAATTTCACCTTCATTAAAAAATAATTGAATAAAGTGGAACTCTCTTTTTTAATTTACAAGTTCCGTTTATTAATTGTTATTTTAAATTGTGATATTGGTTTCTGTCAATTAATTTTCAGGAATAGGTATACGAATCAAATTTTTTTATCTTATTTGTTGAGAAGTGGCCTTTTGGTTATATCGGATTAGTTGTAGGAATTATTTTTTTATGTTTTATTTTAAAAGATGTAGGGTGTTGCAAGTATGTAGATATAAAACAAATAGCGCAAGATAGAAAAGCTTGGAGGAATGCATCAAACCAGTTAAGAGACTGATGACAAAAAAATGTTTAATTTGTCTTCTAATCTGAGCCTACCAGACTTTTGTGTACTGACAATTGTCCTTTTGATTATTTCAGACAGTTTGGTTATTTTTTTTATAATTAGTGATTTTATTGCCCTATTTATAAAATTGACTTTAATAACTACATTGGTACACATGATGCCTTTAAGGCCAGCAATAACCTCAATTATAGGGCATTGCTAGTGTAAATATAAACACCATATTTCCTTGATAAACCAAATGAGTATAACCGAGCTAATAAATTAGGTAAAAACTACAAATTAAAACTGATAACAAATATGAACAGAACTTGGTCATTCTATAAGTCAGTAATAGGTTTCATTACACAATAAAACTCGGTAGTGAATAAAGTGAAATGGTCATTTACAGGTTAGATTTATTTTTTTTTAGTTAATTTAAAGTTGGATCAACGGCTTTTTTTATAAGTGACACCTTTAAGATATTAAATGGTGGATTTGAATGCATAATAATTTCTGGACTCTAACTGGGAATTGAACTCTGAACCTTCAGCTTTAGAACCTAGCAAGACCTATTATACTACAGAGACGGTCTCTTGATTTTTTTTAAAAAGAGATATACTTTTTAACCTGATGAGGAAGACATTGGTAAATCACTTAAATCCTTAAAAGTACAACTTCTAAGGTTTCAAGCATAATTGAACTACAAAAAGTAACAGCCTTTAAACAAATGGAAAGCTTTTACAATTTCAAAATATTTATTTTTTATAAACATTAATCTTAATACTCATAAGTAAATGAGTAATGTACGTATGTCATGATTATAAAACTATATAGGCCTACTTTACTTTTTAACAATACAAATTTATGAATTGTCTCTTAATTTTAATCAAATAAGAGTAGTACAAAAACGTGTACTGCAGAATTTAAATTAAAGAAAGATTCCATTAGTGTATTGTACACCGGTACTTGCTTGCTTCATGTACATTCATTATAAAAGGGAAATAAACTGTCCTTGGGTAATTTACGTTTATTAGGTATTTTCCCACAAATTATTCATTAATTATAATTACAAGTTAAAGATATTATTCATCCTTAATTAAAAATTAATGGGTCAATAATAATAATAATAATGATTTACATAATACAATTTAATCAACTAATAAACCTATTTCAATCGGTTACTTCAAAAAAATCTATATGTACACATTAACAAAAAAATTCTCCCCATAAACCACAAGATTTTTAGAAAAAACAATTTATTTTTGAGTTTAGTTAATTTAAAATTACAAACTGCTTTGATTAGAGACTACTACGGGTTACGGTATAGATCCGTAGGTTTTTAATGAGTAATAATTCCAGATCATAGCTACGACTTTCCATTTTGCAGTGGACAGCGTTGTCTAGTACCGGGTGATTTTTTAGTCCTGTTACCCAATTGTTAATGTCTGGTAATTTTTTTCTAAGAAAGGGATATTTTGTTTTGTGACACAAAGTTGGTAGCCATACTCAACCGGTATAGATACGACAGTTTGAGTTGATTCTCCTTGAGTTGCGTAAAATTTTGTGCTGTTTCCAGTTGTGTTACGAACAGAATGTCTTTTACCCTAGAACAACGGGTTTTCATTCTTGAACAATATTTTGCTACAAAATCGTATGCGAGTGTAAAAGAATCATTTCAAATTAAATTGTTTGGTGTTCCCCCACTCTATTCTAGTCAATTTCTAGGCTAACTAACTGATTTTTAGAGGCAGGTATTGTTTGCAGCAGAAAACGTAGTGGTCGACCAACTCTCTTGACAGATGACGTTAAGAGAATGTGAAAACAAGATTGCTCAATTCTCCATGGAAAAGTTTACAAAAACTTTCCTCGCATGTTGATTTGTCATGTTCGAGTGCTCAGAAAGCTGCTAAAAAATTGAAATTGTATCCGTATCACATACGATTAGTTCTAGAGCTTCAGCCTCCAGATTTAAACAAGAGATTGTTTTAGGATAAAAGACATTCTGTTCGTAGCACGACCGGAAATGGCACAAAATTTTACACAGCTCAAGGATAATCAACTCACACTGCCATATCCATACTGGTTGAGTAGGGCTACCAACTTAGTGTCACAAAACAAAATTTATTTTTTTTAGAAAAATATTACCAGACATTAACAATTGGGTAACAGGACTAAAAAATCACTCTGTACTTTAGCCACTGGACCACCCAAATACACATCTCTCAGAATTGAATTAGGCCTTTGTGAATACTTAAAAGAAAATTTTATTTGTAAGAAACTTAAAAGTTGACGCTTTTCAACAATTTTGATGGCATGTTTCGATTATCAATTTCTGTAACCCTTAATTTCAATACGTATTTCTTAACTGAAAATTAATGGAAAAGCTTTGATATTAATCAACTCCATACAGGATTTGGCTTTACCATACTAACTTCAAATTTAGAAACTAGACTGGATGGAATTAGGAAAGTATATATTGTAATTTATTCACAATTTATCAAAGCGTAAAAAGTAAATGTAAATGGTTAGTAGCACATAAGTGTATCCATAAAATTACATTAAAATTCCAAATTATCAATCGTTCCATTTTATCCAATGAACCATGAGTAACTTTTGCTAAAACATGAATGAAATGGAAATTTGTAACTATTGTAGGCAACAAGGGTGAGGAAATAGCTTTTTACTTTTCATTATTAAGTTTATTTAAAATTTAGGATAATATTTTAACAGGATGTACAAAGTAGTCCTATGAAATTTATAAATGAACCTATTCTTTTTCAAATTTTAATGTAGTTTTTCACTCATTATTTTGAAAATAAGAATAATCTAATATAAAACTCACACTAGAAATAACAAGTTTTTTAATACACTTTTGCTTAATCTTTCTTTCCTGGTCTGCCCATTTAGGACGGAAAATCAATTTTACAGTAAATAAAACATACGATATTATAGTTACCGTAAACAGTTAAGGTGTTTAAGATATCCTAATAAATGGAATTATGTAAAACTAGAGAATTATACTCAACCTAACAATTTTCAAAATAAAAGACTAACATGGCAACGGTTATAAATTTAATATACGTTTAATATACTGTTGATACTATCAATAAATTAACTAAAAATTGTTAAGATAAAATGTCAAATTGCATATAAAATTTGTTAACATGATTGGATGTTTTAAAGCGTTTAATATAATTATTCTAAAAGAAAATAATGGTAACTGTTATCACTTAAAGCAAGGATAAATAAACTGAAGGTGACCCAGTTACTGCATATTGCAGGTAGGTAAATATTTAGTTACATACAGAAGTTAATAATAAAAATACAACATTGATCAAGTGGCCAGTAACTTAATCATTAACGATGAATCTCATTTTAAGAGAAAACCTACAAAAATACATAAAGGATATAAATAGCTTATGTAAAGTTATTTATGAATCAATGGAGTGCATAACTTAGACATGAATTAACAAACTATGTACTAAATAATTTTAAAATTTATGTTAGGCCTTTACAACAGTATGTCACAATTGTGTTTCAAATGTAAATACAGAAATATAAGCCTACAATACTCATTTGTAAGAATATTAACAAGAGATACTAAAAATAAATTACTACATTTTACGTAATACATACAAATACAGAAGTATTTAAACATTAAGTTTATTTTAAATATCTACCTATATATTCTTTAAAATATTTAATACAGTTTTCTATTTTAATACAGAATACTAGAAGTCTCAATTCTTAAACTATATTTTCTGGTGGTCAAGCAATTTTATGGCATATTGTTAAAAAAATATTTTTGATAAAGTACAAAACATACTATTTTCTAGAAATATTTTTGTTTAAAATAAGTTAATATGTTACACTGTATGAATAATTAAAACATGTATGCTCATTGCAAATTATGTAAAACTTTAACATTGAATTTAAAATATTTTTGAATTAAAATAAAATATTGATTATTAGGCAAACAACTAAAATCAGCATTTACAACGCAGTTTAATTAAAAATATAATAAACTCTTGTTTCAATTTTTAAAAAAAATTGACAATTAGGTTATGACAGTAAAGGATACTTCATTATAATGCAGTGTTCAAATTAAAAAAAAACATTTAATGAATAAGCCTGACTATTATTACGTTAAGTAATACAAAGTCCACTTCCCGGTAACTGAAAAAATTATATTAAAATTCTAACCAACCCCTAAATTAAAATTTAAAAAACATTCTTACAAAAGACAATGGCATGATTAGTATTGATTTAATAATGTAGAACTTAATAACATTACTTTAAATAGTTAGTCTTGTATGGTGATATAGTTGCATCTAAAATCAACTTTAAATAGTAAGCAATATTATATAAATACAAGAAATTACTCCTAACCTTCAACCAAATATAAAGACAAAAAGGTCATGTAAATTACCCATGTGATAATCCTATTTTCAATGGTCAGTTAATATTAACATAATATCTAAAACCAGTTAAAATTTTACTCACATGTTTTTGATTTCACATAATATGGTTAAATATTATTTAAATTATGAACTTTTAAGCCAAAAAAAATAAAAAAAAATAAAAGGGTATAAGTATGAAATCATGGAATTGAACTAAAAACTCCTGATATCTAATAACAAAGCACATTGTGCCACCACATGTAAAAATCAAGAGTTTGGCACTAACTGATTATATAGGCTAAGAAATCACGCTAGAATGTATTTGCTAACATATAACTTTTATTAGGCTAAACGAATATATACAATTTTATACATTTATAATTTTCTTTTATAATTCTCTAATTATTTATCATTATAATACACAGTTAAACCCCAAATAAATACATTTATAAAAATAAAAACAAAATTAGTTTTCTACTGGAACCATAATATATAACTTATTACTTTTTCATCATAATCGAACAACAAGATTTTATAAGTTAAGTAAGATATTTATTTTCATCTGATAAATATTATTTATTATCTTCAACATAAGATATAATATTCTTTTAATTCTCTAATGAAGAGAAAACACTAATACTAATATTTCATTTCCATTAAGTTAAGTATTAACTGTCTAAGGTAAGTTAACATACTTTGTTAAATGCAACAACAACTTTATAACAGTTTTCTAAAATTTGACTACTGCATTCAAACTTTTCTTTAAAAAAAATGTCTCTGTAAAATAAAGAATACTGTATTGTGTTTCATGTTTGTGTCATAATTTAACTGAATTAAAAAAAAAATATATATATATATATATATATATATATATTTATCATAATCAGTAATATTTTTTAATATCTACAAAAGATACTGGTAACAATAATGTATGTAGCGTAAAAGAGAATTAAAAATGTAAAGTTATTGTACAATTAAAAATGTTTGAAAGTAGTAATTAATAAAAATTTACGAACATTATTAATAATAAAAATGGAAATAAAAGTTGTAGTTACTTATTACTTGTAGACGTTGTTTTAAGACAGCAGCAATGTATCCACCAAGCGAAGACATGTTAGAAGAAGAAATGTATTATAATCGAAATATTAAACTGATGTTACACTAGGTATAATTAATCAGCTCTCATACCTCGAACTTCCCCTGTATTACGTTGTCTGTCGAGTTCTTCTTTAGTTTTTTCTTCAATAGCACGAATATCTTCAAGCGTTAACCCGTGCCAACGGTCCATCCAACAGAAGACTTGCCTATGGAAATTGGTGAAAAGCCGACGTTCAGATTTCTGGATGAAACTTTCAACTCTGCTTTGTAGCCCAAACCATTTAAACTCACAAGTTACCAATTTGTAACAGGTCATCACAGGATTGACAGTATGAATCCATTTTCCGGTGAGTGGACCACGATCGGTTTTCTCAGATTTAAATATTGCTGGATCTTCATCTTTCTTATAATCACGTTGTTCAACAGGATCATTAGCAATGTCAATTTTAATGATTTCCCTGTTCTTTAATTTATCTGGTGGTAATTCATGTACATTCTCTTTATCACCCACATCAGCGATGTGATAAGACTCAATAATCACAGAGAAATTTTCCTTCATGTAGCCAGGATTTGTAATAACGGTTTTACAATATGGATAAGCATTCCAAGCTTCTTCATGAATTTCAAGAGCTCCTTTCGGAACTAACAGTCTAATAAATGCTGGTACTTTACTAGCTAAATGGTATATTTTATAAGTATATTGCCCTGTACTGTATTTTCCCCCCAGTAATGGGTAATTGGTGAATGGTTCATTTTTCAATACTTCAATTCCTTCTCCACCACCGGTTTCATTTTTACTGGCTTCGGCCACAGAGTACAACTGGGCCACTTGATACTCTTCAACTGTCAATGGCAGTGTTACACGATATTCTTTTATCAACATGGTAATTTTATAACGATTAAAAACTATTAACGATTAACATACATACGATATACACATGAGGTGTGTGTAAAATTCTGATTCTTAGACAAGAAGTGCAGCAAAATCGAATTCAGAAGAAATCACGGAAGAACTAGGAGTACTGATTCTGGAAGTATTAACTTGTAGCATTCTAACACATATTTTCATTAATGACTTTAACAAGACGAACTAAATTTAACGACACACAGTTATCGACTAGTTACAGCACTGACACTGATCATTACACTCGTACACTCATCTCACTCACCCAGAGTACGTAAGCACAGTAATTCAAAAGTACAGAGTCACCAGCAGACTAAAAATCATTATTAGCGGTTGTGATGGGATTGGTACTTGTATTAAAAAAAATAAAAAATAAGACATCAGATATTTCACTAATACGGAAACTCACAATTGTGTTATAATAAGAAAATGATATAATGTAATTTACAGAATATATTTATTTACAATATATATAAACATTGATACGTACCTTAGATCTAAAGAATAGCAGCTGGTAATAATGATAATAAATAAATATAAGATGAATTTACATTCTAGAATATAGAAAGTTAGACTTAGAATATATAATTGTTAATAATATGAGCCGAATTAGTCGGATGGGTTGGTACTACTGTAAAATTGTGTTACTGATGTTTTAATTTTAGGTTATCTAGATTTTAATTTTTGAAGTTTTTTTGTTGCTGTGTTGATGTTTATAGTTTTGTATTTTATATTCTAGTTATGCTGTCCAGAAAAAATAAGGATTTAAGGACTATAAAGGAAGGAGTTGTTGGTAAATATGTTAAGAAAGAGACGCCGCCGGAAATGCCGAGTAAGCACAAGCAAATATTTTACGATTCTTTAAAAATTCTTTAGATCTAGTTAATTAGAAATAAATGTAGGGGGAAAACACAACTGAAATTTTATTTATGATAAAATACCAACCATGGGTTGTCATTTTACCACTTACTGAACATGCCAATTGTATTAAACATGTTTTCACTTGTTTGAGTAGGTAAAATTGTAATTAATTAAATAGACGGTACAACTAATCTTTTATTAGCTAACCCATTACTTTAAAAACTTTTATTTAAAAGCCGGAGGTTTTAGTCTTCAAGAAAATATTTATTCGTTATAGATGGTTGTTGCATAGCCTGTGAAGTGCTTATATACCACATTCTTATTGTGTACATTGAAGTACTCCGCAATTCATTCAATAAATTTTAAACACCTGACTGTTCATTGTGGCACTTATAACATAATTACCTTAATATTAATTTATGTAGTGTTAATAACACCATTCCTATCTTCAAACAACATCGCTTGGATCAGTAGGCTGACTGCTAAGCCAAAGTTACAAGTTTTAAGTACTTGTATCATATTAACTGAGTTGCTTTCCTAAGTTTCCTTATCACAGGACAGAAGAATCATTGGCCCAGTTTTTATCCTTTAAAATTTTTACTTAAACTAAAATTTTTCAAACTATGATCATCAGAAGTTTTTATTATTGTTCTGATATTTTTTAGGTAGCGTACATTTTGATTGGTACCTCCTTGTTATTTAAATTACATTAGGATACTTATTTTAATTACCATTTAGTCTTTATCATTTTAATTAATGTCCTCATTTACGTACAGCGATACAAAATATTGACTTTTAACAATTTACCTAAATAAATTAAGGGTCTCACAACAGTCTTGGTGAGATTAGTATAATTGAAGAGTATTGTTACAATTGTATTTAAATAAATTAACAATTTGATATATTGGCTTGTTTGCAGTTATTAACGTCTGGAGTACAGAACCGGTTAGAAAAGTAAATAGAAGAGGGCAAAGACCTGAGTCACCCGGAGGAGTAAGTGTTAATATGGAGTAAATATCTAAAAAAACAGTAGGGTAATAGTCTTGTATCATACATGTTTCAGTTACATGAAGGTGAAATTTAAACGAATTTTAATTATTTTCGTTATGAACGAGATGTATTGCCATTTTCAGAAGTTTGAAAATATTCATTCTAATTTTAAATTATTTCAACAACTAGTACCTACTGCAGTTGAGAAGTGAGTTACTAGCTTCTGATCTCTCCAGCATTTTTTAAACAGTTTGGCTATTTTGTATTGAACAATAGAGAAATTAAACTTATAATTTTAGGTAAGGATAAGGTCAAACCAATAAATTTATTTTTAGACTTCTTAATTTAAAATATGTCTATATACAGCGTATATGATTTTTAAAAATCTCTAATTTTCTAGTTTTAGTAGTATTATAATTGTACTACTTTTCAGCGTTTATGAAATCTGAACATGCACATTGCCCGCTACTTACTTCATAGCTAGCCAGCAACATTGCCAATACTTGCTCTTGTAGCTCTGTTATAAATTTTGCCACCCATTTGTTTGGTCTTTCAATAACAGTTATAATCTATGAACATACAACCAGCTGATTTTATTATAAAGTATTCCATGTTTTAACGCGCTCTTAAATTGACGTGTTCTGTACAAGATGCAAAACATGAGTGAAGTACTGCGGCTCTTATATGCATGCGCGAGTAATGTTTGTCAGGTTGATACATTCGTACAATCTGACAACACTGGCAAAAGTTGTGATTGGTCTAAACGCGTTTGAGCACCAGAGTTCATTAACGGCGAAAAACATTATAGTAAATCTATACTGGTAATCTTATGGAAAATGAATTTACTTTATGAAGAATGATAAAGATTGGACAAAAAGAAGATTGTTTTTGAAATTTTCTTATTGACTTGTTAGATTTTAAATAATTGTGGTAGATAATTGTGTCTGAAAGTTTCCATTTTCTTTTTAACCCAGAATTTTTGTATTTTAGGCATCAGCACAATCAGCAAGCATTACGCAGAAATTCGGTAACAGTAGAGTCAGTCCATCACCTACAACTTTAGTTGGCCATGAAGGAAAATACACACCTAGCAGCTCTGTACCAGATTTAGCTCACAGGTATGCGATACATCATGTCATTTTCTACTTGTCACTCTACAATTTGGATATTACAATTAATTTTGTTTATGTACATTCTCTGAACACGTGAATTTCTTGGTATATTGTGTCAGAGGGAGTACTGATTGCTTCAATTTTTCTTCCATGCTAGTGAGCTCTAAGAATATTAAAAAAATCTTATAAGTTTATATTTAATAAAATTCACTTTTAAATTAGACAAATTAAAATTTGGAGGTAGGGGATTACAATTCTATATAGCAAACTTTTTTTATACAATTCTACTTTCTACTGACATGTTTCAAGTAGATACATATCATCAGAGTATTTCAAATCTTCAGAATGGCTGAATTATCTTAATTCATTCGTATAAAACTGTTTAATAATTTCTTTTTGAAAATACATGAAGTTTGAACCTCGTTAAATATGCCCCAAAGCAACCATGCCCTGTTAGCAACTGCGTCAGTTTGTGGTAGTATGTCCTTACCCACACCTCAACATTTGGAATGAACCTCCTTCTCCACTCTCCGACCCTAGCTTTGCTCCATCTCCTTTTCCACCTGCTGAGTAATCGACTCCAACATCCCTCTTTATCAGCACCAGCTTGCTGCTCTTCCCTCCCTCATGCCACTAGATCCCATGGAGGCATCCCCGAAATTACCAGGGCTGCCTCCGTAGAGGGAAATCTTGTTTACTGAAATGCTTTGTATTCAGTGTAGTATATGTGATGTATACAATGTAATAATAATAATAGTAATAATAACTATGACTTTCACATGATAGGACAACTGGTAGAACTACATCAAACCAGTCGAGAGACTGATGACAAAAAAGTGTAATAATTTTGTTAACTGTAAAAAATATCTTCTTCTTCTTCTTCTTACACTCAAGGATTAGGCTTTTGCCTGTTCCGACTCACATCAGCTTATTAACATTTATATCATTTAAATTACTATATTGTATCATTCAACTTGCATTGAGTCTTATTTTATTTCCCTTTATTACTGCCATCTTTTCCGCGGTCTACCAACATCCCTTTTACCTACGGGGTGGTAATTTAAGATATTTAGAGGGAATCTTTCTGCTGGCATCCGTTTAACATGCTCCTTCCACTGATTGCGGTATTGTAACACTCTTTCATTCAGGCTGTACACATTCAGCTCTTTCCGAATATCATCGTTCCTTATGTGGTCCCGTCTGTCACAGCCCTTTACCCTGCGTAGGAATCTCATTTCTGCCGCCTGCACTCTACTCTCTAGCGGTTTTGTAGTGACCCATGATTCACTTCCGTAGAGGAGGACCGGAGCAGCCATCACTTTATAAAACTTCATGGAGGCTTTCCTCGCTTTTTTTAAATAAACTTTTTTTTTAAATAAACTTCTTTCCTCGCTTTTTTCCCCAGGGTTCTGCTGATATTACCACATATTGATTGGAATTTCCCTATCTTCTTCTCAATATCTAAATCATCTTTAAAATTGATATTGCAGCCGAGGTAGCAGTATTGTGATACTTGTTCCAACACTTTGTCATCTACCACAATTTTTGATCTAGTGGGAAACTTGCCAGTGAATGCCATTATTTTTGTTTTTTCTTTAGAGATTCTAAAATTATACTCTTTACATAAATTGTTCAGGACATGGATTGATTTTTGGAGGCTATCTTCGTTTTCTTGAATAATCCACAAGTCATCTGCAAATAGTAATGCGTTCAGGTATTTTTCATTATTCAACTTGATACCTAAGTCTACTCTGCATTTCCATTTCCTGAAAATGTGGTCTATATAAATGTTGAATAAAGTGGGTGATAAGCTGCACCCTTGTCGTACTCCTTGGTTAATTGTCATCTCCTCAAGTCTCTTTTTACCTGTATTTATGACTATTTGCGTGTTATGGTAAAGTGTTTTTATTGCATTAATGAGGTGAAGTGGATATCCTCTTTCACATAGAATATTCCAAAGGTGTCTTCTATCCACTCTATCGAAAGCTTTTTCAAAGTCAACAAAAGCCATATGGGTTTCAAGATTGTATTCTCGTCTTTTTTCTATAATCCTTTTGACTGAAAAAACATTATCTGAGCATGATCTTCCTATTCTGAATCCATTCTGTTCTTCATTCAGAATTGCTTCAGCAATATTTTTCACCCGGCAATTAATGATTTTGGAATAGATCTTATATCCAACATTGAGAAGACTGATACCTCGGTAGTTCCTACAGTCATTCCGCTTTCCTTTCTTAAAAAGAGATATAACTTCTGCCTTTTTCCATTCTTCTGGAATTCCATGTCTCCTCCAACATTTATTTAAGAGGTGCAAAAACCTTAATTCAAAAAACATGCCTCCATATTTAAAGAGCTCTCCATTTAAACCATCCAATCCAGCAGCTTTCCTATTTCTAATACTCCTTAGAGAGTGTTGTAATTCTTCAATTGTTATTGAGTCTACTGAATTATTGGCAGATGGTTCAAAGGGACATCCGATTCCAGCATCTTCAGAATGCCACAACTCCTTATAGTGTTTTTCCCACTCAACATCTGAAATAATGTTTAATGGAGCATTATCTCTCTCGACTCTATTGATGGATCTCATTATCTTAAAAGCGCATTGTTGCCTCCCATGGATATCTTTCTCTATAACATTTACAAACCTGTCCCATGAGTCCCGTTGAGCTTTCCTTACTACTTGTCTGGCAAAGTTACGTTTCCTTTTGTAATCTTCTCTTGCTTGACGAGTTTTCTTTTGCAACAGAGTGAGATATGAACTTTGTTTTTCTCTGATAGCATCCTCTATGTCAGGATTCCAAATTCGTAAACGATTTCTACCTCTTGTCTTTATCTTTTTCCCAAGTGCTTCAGTTGCTGCTTTTTTCATACATGATTTAATATTATACCATTCTGTTTCAATATCATCTGCCGTTGGAACTATCATCAGGGATTCTTGTAATCTTTTTTGATAGAGATCTCGTATGCTATCTTCCTGTAAAAGATTTATTTTAAAGACTTCTTCCCTCTGAGCTTTACTTCTCCTGATATTCCTCCATTTTTTCAAAATTAGAACTTTGCTTATCACAAGATAGTGGTCGCTGTAGATGTCGCATCCTCGAAATACACGTACGTCCTGGACCAATCTCTTCATCTTATCATTAACAACAACATAATCAATCATCGATCTCAAACCTCTAGCATTCCAGGTGAATTTGTGAATGTCTTTTTTGTTAAAAAACGTATTAGTGATTCTGAGATCATTGAATGAGGCAAATTGCCGCAGTTCCTGTCCATTATGATTCATGGTCGCTTCACCAAAAGAGCCCACTACTCCTGGTATAGGAATGTTACCCAATCTCGCATTGAAGTCTCCGACTATTGCAACGTGATCAGTTCCATTTACTTTATTCAAAATCTTTTGGAGGTTATCATAGAAGGAGTCAGTCTCTTCTTTCTTGCCCTCTTCAGGTGCATAAATACCAATGACAGTCAGATGACCTCTCTCAATTTTGAGCCTTAATGATATTATTCTTTCATTTACACATGAGTAGTCCATTATATTGTTTTTCCATTTATTGCTGATCATGATCGCCACGCCTGCACTTGCTCTTTGATTCTGTGATACGCCTCTATAAACCATCCAGTAATCACCCAAATCCTTCGTCCCTTGTAATTTCTTTTTCGTTTCCGTAATCACCGCAATGTCTACATTTTGCTGTTTTAAAACCATATTCAATTCATCCTCTTTATTAGATAACCCTCTAACATTCCACGTGCCTAATTTTAACAAATCCGCGATTCCAAATCTTTTTTTTTTTTTAGCAATTCCATTTGTTTTATCCTTTAATCCGGTTTTATTTCCGAGGCTGTCTGTGAGTTTGCCAGTGGTTGTTTTGATCCCCTGGCCGCGGTACGAACGCTGCGCAGGTTAAGCTTGGTAGTAGGGTTGCTACTTTACTGCTTCCAAGCTCGCAGGGCCTTTCATTCGAGTCGCCACTCTAGGCTCTTCTGCCCTCTCCGCCGTTGGGATTCCTCCTCTTCCGCCTTCGAGACCGTTGACCGGTTTTCACCTAGTAACCCTAGGCAGGGGCCCTCACAGGGTGCTACCATCCGGAGCCAGATGGACCCTGGTTTTTTTACGAGGTTGTTACTCCTCCCCCTCCACACTTCCTCATCAGTTACAAGATGAGGCCCCGGGCTTGGGACCGGCAGTGCTAAAAAGCACCGTTGGCGGTGTTCTGTAAAAAATATTTGCTTTAAAATTATTCATTAATTTATATGTTTTATGTTTGTGATAGATTTGCAAGTTTATCAGTCGGAAGTGGAAGTAGCTCTGAACCACCAGTAAGAGTGCCTCCTCATCACCATCCTATGTATGCAACTAGTGGACTTTTAACAGTTGGACATACTTACATCAATCAGTATACCGGATCTGATTATAATCTTGATAAACAACAGGTACAGTTAAATAATATGTAGTTTAACTAACAATTAATAACTTGTAGTTTTCAGGTTATTATTGAATTAGATTGTACTGCTTTGTGGACGCAAAACATGGGTATTAAAGGCCCATAAGAGGGCCGTTAGTTTACTAGTGTTGTGGAAACAAACAACTAGCAGCTAGTTTAGTTAACGTGATTAGTATTCACTAGTACTCTAGTGACTTTGAACATGTTTGATTTTACTAGCGCTAGTAAGGGAGAAAAGGTCACGTGATCATTAAAAAGCTCATTGTGAACATTGCTTACTAGCACTAGTAGGAGAGAAAAGGTCACGTGATTGACTAGCGCTAGTAAACTTGCTCGATGTGAATGTTTGGAAACATTGCTAGTACTAGCATCATGGGAACCATCACTGATGCGCTAGTAGGTCCTGCTAGTACGAGCAGCTAGTAAACTAGCGTCAAGGGAATAGGCCATTAAGGAAAAAAACAAAGTTAGTAGGTAAAGCCTTCCTGAAATAATATTATGGAAATTTTTAGCTAATGATAGTGTTATTAATGATGTAATTATCAAATGGACTGACTGAGTGATAAGTGTAAAAGTATTATGAAGAATGGAAGAGAAAAAATTTAATGGAAATCATTCTAGGGAGAAATCCTACTTGGCTTGAACATGTAACGTGTGGAGAAGGGTTAATTATTTTAATTAAGTTACAAGGATCAGTAGAAGGCGAAATGAAATTAGGACGTCAGAGAATAATAAATAATTGATAATTTAAAAGGGGGTATGAGCTATCAAGAAATTAAGACACTGATAGAAAACAGAACAAGTTAGAGACAAAGATAGTGTTACGGACCTTCCTTAGAGGAGGTAACCTCATGATGATGATTGTTGTTTAGGTCAAGAGCTGAAAGGTTAGTTGAAACGCTAGAGGTTTTACTAAGTAAAATGAGGAGCTAGGTGGTTACCAATGCCTTCCTCATTGAGTTGAAAGAATATACTTATCAGCATGGCAGGCCCTCCGAAAAGCATCTACTTTTCACTCTGCAAATGAGACCTTCATTTCATTTACCACAGGTCTGGCTGTGTAGTGAATCATTACTTTCAGAGGAGATAACTCTGATTAGTGTTTTTTACACCTCTACCCCTTCTGTTCTGAAATGCTTCAGTCATATAATTAGCTGATCGCACGATAAGAGACAGAACTATTTTTTGTAGAACTGCAGACCTGGAACTAGCAGATCAAGTGCAATTAATTAATTTAACACTTTACCTGCCCATTATGGGTCTCGTCATTATTATGTGATTGCATGGTGTATGTGTTGTGTGTGAGGTATGTAAGTGTGTGTCTTGAAAGAAGTGTGGTGTTTGTGATGTAGTAATTGCTCTTAGCTGGGGTCCTAGGGTTGCCATACCCGTACACCCCGACATATATATGCATGGATGACTATTAATATACAGTCAATTCTGTATAATTGGGGCACATTGGGACCGGAGAATTTTGGCCCAATTAAACGGCTGGCCCTAATAAACGAATTCGTAAACTATGGCGTATACTTTACTGTATTTTATTAAAATTATCACGTACATGAATTTTACATTTAAATTCTATCCATATACACATGAAAAAAATAAAAGGGTATTAGTACAGTGATTAACTTTTTAGCGAAACCTTTTGCCTTGGTTTTAAGCATTGGACCATTGACACTAACACCTTGCGATGTTACAACGGCCAACCATTCATTCAGTGCCTCTCAACAAGTGGATCCTTCCTTCACGTTTTCTTTTTTGAGATGTTCAATGATCTTTTAATGCCCATTCTTGGCATATTTTCTTTTCTTGGAGCATGATATAAGCTATCATAATTTTCAGTACACTGGTTAGTTCCGATAGTTTACGTTGGCTTAAGTTAGGTGGATAAGTTTTTATTTTGTTGAGAAGCTTTATTTGTTCACACAGTCATGTTGTTACACATCATTTAACTCACATAGACGTTGATAGTAGGTACTGTACTGTAAGCCTCCGCATAAAAATATCAACAAAATGTGTGATTTGGGTAATTATTTATTTAATGCTATATCTGTTGCTTTGTCATTAATGATTAGGTTTTGTGGAATATTGGACTAATGTGATACAGTGTAAAAATTTCCTGACCCTGGCTGATTTTACTAAATGAACTATCAATATGATCTTCTGTATTTTTGTCTTAATTGACAAAAAATTGTATAAACATTTACAATTATATTTTTCATTTGTAAATTGTGGCTAATCTTTCTTTATAATAAAGAATTGAGATGAGTTTAAATATTCTGAAAAATTTTCACTTTGGGTACTCATAAAAACAAAAAGAAATTTGTCTAAACAGGAGTGTATTTAAATGTGTGATTAAATCTTCAAGATTTGAATCCTCATTAGGTTGTCAGATTTTTATTCCTATGTATAATTATCTCTTAAGAAGTTGTTTATTTAGTATTTCAGTGTATCTCTTATATAGTTCTTTATTGTCTTGTTTACTTGTTTAACAAATTATTATATTGGTGATTTGTTTATGTGTTAGGGTGGAGCCCAGTTGAGTCCTGGATATATTTCAGTGCACGGCCATGGGCACGGACCTCAAGAAATTGCAGATCATGCTTGTATACGATATAGTGAAGCACCTGCATATACCGATTATAGGCTTCAGTCATATCAACAGGTATGTTACAGCCGTTAATATAAATAATTACAGGCATACATGCGGCAAAATAACTGTTGTACGTGTAATTTTAATCACTGAAAACATCGTCGTTGTATCATTCAGAGAAATAGATAACTCTTGATTATATTGTTGGTTATGTTCATTAATGATTGAAACTCAATTTTTGGTTTACTGTATAAATATGAGTAATTGCTATTGTTACATGTGTTTCATATTGTTATTGATTTTAAATGATGAATCACTTGGGAAGTGGAGATTTGTGTGCAAATTAGTAAACTTTATAAAAAAATTTGTCTAAAAATTGTATTAGCGTTATGAGCTTTGCTGCCCATTTTATAATAAACTCACTATTTATAAGAATCAGTTTCAAACTGGTTCTTATCAGGTATACACTGATAAGTTTTCACCTAGTATATCTAGTTAACACTTTGAGTCCTAAGCCCGAGCATAGCCCGACCGCTGTAAATGGTCCGGGTGACCGAAGCCCGAGCATAGCCCGACCGCTGTAAATGGTCAGGGTGACCGAAGCCCAAGCATAGCCCGACCGCTGTAAATGGTCAGGGTGACCGAAGCCCGAGCATAGCCCGACCGCTGTAAATGGTCCGGGTGACCGAAGCCCGAGCATAGCCCGACCGCTGTAAATGGTCAGGGTGACCGAAGCCCGAGCATAGCCCGACCGCTGTAAATGGTCCGGGTGACCGAAGCCCGAGCATAGCCCGACCGCTGTAAATGGTCCGGGTGACCGAAGCCCGAGCATAGCCCGACCGCTGTAAATGGTCCGGGTGACCGAAGCCCATGCATAGCCCGAGCCGCAGTTAAAATTCCATTATTAGCGTCTATCGGGCTATACACGTTCGTAGGATTTTTATAACAATTTTTTTTTTGAGCAATTTTTGTACAATTTCAAGACTTTATAACTTTTTTGGTAAGTCAATGAGAAATTTTTTACTTATACATTATTAAACTACAATTTTTTATCTTTCAAACCATGTATCACTTATGTATTTATCTTTGAAATGAAAAATGTAATGATTTTTTTTAAACACCTCTAAAACGCCCAGGATTCTACACCTGTGAAGGACATAATCCTTCAGGACACAAAGTGTTAAGTAAGTTTTCAACTATATGCTGTAGATCTGTGGGTCATAAATGTACAAAGCAGTTATAGCTCTTGCTTATAGAGAAGTAATTTATTAAAGACTATAACTTCGGAGGTCCAACTGATCTGCCAATACATATTTCTATTGTTAATTTATACTATTTTAAATAATAAATTTATACAAAAAATGTTACTAATCTCTCAGCTGCCTTGATCCCTACTGTTTACTATTTACACGTGTTTCGGTGGATCCACCATCAGAGTACACAATATAATTTCAACTTTAATTTTTTTTAAATTAAAAATCTGTAGAAGATATGAATACATCTTCAGTCGTCTATATAAAACTGTTCAGTTACTCTAATCTATTCCTTCTCATATTTATGGCAGAGGGTAACACATTTTATATTGGTGTGACTATTCGTAATTTTCAAGTGAGATATAATGAGTATGAAAACTCACTGAAACTTGACTATATTATATCAAATTATACTAATCATTTTAAAAAGGAAAAAACATAAATTTAGCAAAATTGACAAACATTTCAATATAAAATTAAAATAAAAGTATGAGTGAATTTTTCTAGTCACATTCAAATCTTTTCAACCTTTGATCTGGCATTAAGCAGCTTGGGCACGATTTTTGCACACGTTTTTTTTAACCCAAATGTTCATTTAAAATAGTGTGCACTGTTGATTTTCCGAGATTCAGTTTATCAGCTATCATTTGAACAGTTTTTCGACGATCGGTAAGGACAAGGGACCGCACACGATCAATGTTGTCGCCAACACAGGTGGTTGAAGGTCGTTCTGGCCTTGCATCATCTGTGGCGTCTTGTCTGCCATCTTTAAAACCCTTAATCCACTTGAAAACGGATGTTTTCTTTAGAGGATTATCACCGTAAACAGCTGTCAACATTTCATTAATTTCTTGATAACTTTTACTGCATTTCACTGAAAACTTGATATTGATTCGTTGCTCGGTGATTTCGTCAAATTCCATGTTCGACAAATTATAAACACAAGGATAACAGAAACTAACATAACTAGCACCATACGCACAGTTCGACAACCCTCCAAGCACTGACGGCACATTGGGTCTCAGGCAACTAGCGCCGCCAGTGGGCGGGACTATAGTCCACGTTATGGGCGTGGGCTTGCACAAGTTCGCGTATTTATTGGACAGACCTCCTAAATCTATTATGTGAAATACAATTTGATTTCAAGCTGCAGGATGAATTATAAAAATTTATTTAATTTATAGTTTTCCTTTTTTCTTTTAATTCCTTTTATTACTAGGTGAATCCAACATTCTATTTTACAAATATTTTTATTTTGATGTAATTTTGTAATTGTTCAAGGTTCCTTACAATCAACAGATAGTATCAGCACATTCATTACATCATCAGCGGCACTCATTATCACAGAATCGTAGTCAACCTCCAGGTCAATAATTTTATTTAATTATTAACTATTATTTATATCATTTAATTATAATTATTTACTTTAAATTATGAAGTCTAGTAAATCTGAATGTGTGCTTATTCGTGTGGCGCAAACAAAAGGTACATTCATTATGAAATTTTAGTGTCCTGTAATCCTGCAAGATGTATTAAGTGTCCTGCAAGATGTATTATAATTATGTAAATATATAACAGTCAAAAACATCACTGTGGACTGCTTTACCTGCACTCATGTTTTTACAACCTTCAAAATTTCATTTCTCACTGTATGTTAAGCCTAGCCTGAGCTGAACTTGCAATTGATATAACTCGTTTAATAATTTATTGAAGGCGGTATTAACTTAGAGGACCAGAGCTTGTTTAAAGTAGTCTACGCTCAAGACCAAATGATTAATTGTAGACAGAAGCGAGATAACTGAATGGAAGAGCCAGGAAAGAACGAATTGCGGAATAAAAAACAGAAAGAAGGAGAAAATTGGGATCACTGAATGACTTAACTTACAGAGATGTATAGTTGAATGGTTACTTACCAGAACAAAGTGACAGATGAGAACTTGAATCGAGATTGCCTGTAGAAACGTAGATTGCATAAACGACGTCGAAGAACACAGAAGAATTGCTAATTAGCACGAACATTTACAAAAATACATGAAATACAACAGTTTAAGCACACATAACACACAATAGCCTGACACACCTCACAATGCGGCCATTGGAGGGTGAACCAAAGCATAACCAGCTATACATGTGCAAGCCAGACCGATCACCAGATCAACTTTTTAGTTTTTTTAGGTAGTTCTTTCAGTTGAGCAGAAAGAATAGAGAAAACATTATTAAGATGTGCCATGCTGAATGTAACCAGAGTTCTTGATGTTGTTATTGTTATGATTATTTTGTACGCTTACTATAAGCTGGATGAGGTGAACAGTGCAGTTGATCGGATATTAGAGTAGAGTAACGTCTGGAGTAGTTGTTGTGATCTCTTGCTATTGAGTTAAAACTATTGTTCTTCTATGATTTGCCTCATTATTAGTTGTAATTGAACTGAGTACAGGATAATATTCTTTCTTTGCTCAGCTGTTATATTTGTTTCATACTAGGTATAGCTTGATCTGCAAAAATAGTGGCTACAAAAATAGTTCTGTTTCTTGTCACATGGTCAGCCAATTATGTGACTGAATCATTTAAGAACAGAAGAGGTAGAGGTGTAAAAGACACTAATCAGAGTTATCTCCTCTGAAAGTAATGAATTTCATTATACAGCCAGACCCTGTGGTGAAATAAGTGAAGGCGTCATGTTCAGGGTGGAAAGTAAATGCTTTTCAGAGAGCCTGGTATGCTGATAAGCATACTTTTCTACTCAGTGAGGAAGGTAATGGTAAGCCACCTTACTCCTCGTTTTATTTAGTAAAGCCTCTAAAGGTTCAAACCAGCCTTTTGGCTGATGACCTAAACAACACTAGGTATAAAAAATATCTAGTAGCCTATTTTGTCTTGATTACTTTTACTAGAAAGAGAAAAATCCAGAAGAAGAAAAGCCTATTTTGTCTTTGTTACTTTTACTAGAAAGAGAAAAATCCAGAAGAAGAAAAGCCCATTTTGTCTTGGTTACTTTTACTAGAAAAAGAAAAATCCAGAAGAAGAAAAGCCTATTTTGTCTTGGTTACTTTTACTAGAAAGAGAAAAATCCAGAAGAAGAATAGCCTACTTTGTTTTGGTTACTTTTACTAGAAAGAGAAAAATCCTGTTTCCAACCCAACACTACTTTATATTCTGTTATCAAAATCACATATATAATACACTAGAGTTTTGTTTTTAATAGTTGAATTATTTTTGGTCTTTTGGTTGGTTCTAGGTGGTGGCGGTGGTTTAGATTCAGGTGAAGAATTGCCTCTTCCTCCGGGTTGGTCAGTTGATTACACAATGAGGGGTCGTAAATATTATATAGATCATAATACGAAGACTACGCATTGGTCTCATCCTCTGGAAAAGGAAGGTTTGCCGACTGGTTGGGAAAGGATCGAATCACCAGAATATGGTGTTTATTATGTCAAGTAAGTCAAATCATTGTTAACAAATTTCCTATTTATTTATTTTTTTGTTTTATATCCAACCAGACCTGACCGGGAATTAAACCTGGGACTCCTAGCATAGAAACTAATTGTGCTAACTACTACACCAACACCAGTTATGTAATCCCATTATACAGGGTGATTCAAAACTATACTGCAATCTCTTGGGATGTATTCTATAGCTAAAAATAAGAAAAAAAGTTCATATAAACATATGCCTGAAAACGCTTACTTAGCGAGTTACAGCTAGTGAAAAATTTCACCTACAACTCCGTACCCTCGATGAAGTAAGGCTGTATAAAAATGTTAAGGGTAGTTACAAAGATACAATACGATTGTTTCTTATGTTTTTTAACCCGAAAAATTAAATAAAATTGGTTCCAGATCTGTAAATGCAATACTTTCAGAGATATCTTACATAAAACACAAGAATTGGTGCAAAGAAATAACACATTTTTGTGTTTAACGTCAGATTACTTCCATAAATGGTAAATAAAGGTGTATTTTTTCTTAAATAAATTTGTAGAAAATTTAATTCTGAAAAGATTCATGTGAATTACTCAGGAAAAAATCCATAATAGATATTGAAATTTCGCTTTATTTAAAATCAAAACAGACGCACATTCTTAGCTGCATAAAATATTAACTCATATTTAGGTTGGGAATAACAGCTGATAAATGATCAGCTGTTACTCCCAACCTAATATTTTATGCAGTTAAGAATGTGCGTTTTATGTGCGTCTGTTTTGATTTTAAATAAAGTGAAATTTCAATATCTATTATGCATTTTTTCCTGAGAAATTTACATGAATCTTTTCAGAATTAAATTTTCTACAAATTTATTTAAGAAAAAATACTCCTTTATTTACCATTTATGGAAGTAATCTTACGTTAAACACAAAAATGTGTTATTTCTTTGCACCAATTCTTGTGTTTTATGTAAGATATCTCTGAAAGTATTGCATTTACAGATCTGGAACCAATTTTATTCAATTTTTCGGTTTAAAAAACATAAGAATCAATCGTATTTGTATCTTTGTAACTACCCTTAACATTTTTATACAGCCTTACTTCACCGAGGGTACGGAGTTGTAGGTGAAATTTTTCACTAGCCGTAACTCGCTAAGTAAGCGTTTTCAGGCATATGTTTATATGAACTTTTTTTCTTATTTTTAGCTATAGAATGAGATCCCAAGAGATTGCCGTATAGTTTTGAATCACCCGATATATTGTTCAATTCTTATTTGATTTTAATAATCTTTTCCGGTATTCACATTGGTTATTACCAATGTCAAAATACACATAAATAGGCATTCATGTTTCCGTAAGAAATTTATAAAAAATTTGCAATGAGAAAAATGTATGCTGAGGGGATTAATTTTACAATCTTATAGTACCTTACAATAGAGGTTACAAGTAAGAGAAGAACTGTATAAGAAAAGTGAATGATTAATTGATCAGAAAATTAATATTAAAATGCCATGGAAATTAGTATGCAATGGATTAAATGGTTGAAAAAACAATAGGACACAAAACAATAGATGTAAGATGTGAGATCAGTGGTTTAAAGAAGTGAGAAAGGATGTTGAAAAATTTAGAATAAACTGAGAAAACATAATGACAATCAGACTACTGATTACTGATTTTACGACAGAAGCAGAACGCTAGATGGATGAAAGTTAGAAGAAAAGCCTACAGTGAAAGCATGAAAGAGTTTACAGAAATATCTGAAGTAACTTAACATGGTCTTAAATGGCTTGAAACTACAAGACAAAAATTGAATCAATTAAATTTTTGATTTGAATGTAGATTTTTCATGCACTCATTGGTAGTGTCAGTGTTCTATATAAGATATCGTAATTTTTAAATAGTGGACTGAATAATTTTTGAATAGTGGACTCATGTTTGTTTCATTTGTTTTCAGTCATATAACAAGAGCAGCACAGTATGAACATCCTTGTGCACCACATTATATTTACCAACCAGAGGTTAGGATACAGTTGGAAGTAGGACCAGCAGCTCCTCCCCCTCCTCCTCGGCACACTCATTTTCATCCTCATAGTGTGCTAGTACCTGCTAATCCATACCTCAACCAAGGTAAATTCATTTGTTCATTCATCATTTTAATTCACTTTGGTAAATACCAAATCACTAAAACTTTTGAAGCTCCCCTGAGACCACAAAATATTGAGAAATTCGCTCCTAATAATAAGCTCACTGTAAGGGAATTTTTATTGTTTTGTTTATTAAAAAAAAATCAGTGAAACTGTTTAGTAACCTGACATTCTTTTTTAAATCGTCAATGTATTGAAATCATTGTAATGTTATTTATTTACTTTTTACTTTCTCTTGCCTATATAAGTATATAGAAAGGAAAGTATTGTTTTCATGTCAATTTTTCAAAATCGAGTTTTCACTGGATCTATACGTTTTCAGATCCACTGAACTAAAAAAACATGTTTTTAGCGATTGGTCTGTGTGTGTGTGTGTGTGTGTGTGTGTGTGTGTGTGTGAACAGATTATCTCAAAAACGAAACATTGTACAAAGTTGAAACTTGAAACTTAAGTTAGATACCACTAGACGACCCGACATGAACATTTTCATCAAAATCGGTCAACCGGAAATAGTAGTTTATTCATGTTATTTTCAACTTTTTTGCAATTTTATCAAAAACGGCTTATTTACTACATCTTTTACTCTACAAGATAGGGTGGACGTCATGTCTGCTGAAATTCTTGGGGAGGCTATTTTCTCATAAAAAAATTATTTTTTTAGGATTGCGACTTAAATATGCATTTTAGCGCAAAAATGTATATAATAAAAGTTGTAGAGAATTTAAAATCCTACAACTTTCATTTCGAACATTTTTTTGTATAACGCTTAGTATAGTATAGCGGTAATTAGCAATTTTCTGTTTTTTTCTCATGGAAACGTGTAAAAAAATCTTCTTTATTTTAGATTTCAGCCTTAGTATGCATTTTACAACAAAAGTGTATATAATCAAATTTATAGGAAATAAGAGATCTACAACTTTTATTTAAAGCATTTTTTCTCTACAGAGATTAGTTTAGCGTGAAAGAGTGATTTTCCGTATTTTTAAGCTAAACTGAGGTTGATTTTCATTTTGCATCATTCACTCATGATTAAAAAAAGGTTATGTTTTTTGAAGTTAGTTTTTTTGTTTATTCATAATGTTTTATTACAAATGTTAAGTTGTATTGTTAATTATTTGTATTGGCAAGAGAAAGTTGTGTGAGTGTTTCACACCAGATTTTTCTACTTAAATATATGTGTTATGATTCACTATCGATAAATAAATGGTAAAACATTTTTATTGAGAATGTAAAAAAATTTATGTTTAGAAAAATATTCTAATAGTTTTAAGATTATAGGGTTTAGGATTGTAGTTCAATATCCGATGAAATAATAATAATAATAATAAGAATAAGGATATTTATTTCACATGTTGTAGGCAAATACATAAAAATAATAAAATATATTCTAACAGTAAACAATAAAATAACCATACATAATTCTAAATAAAAAAAATATAAAATTACTACAAACTAGTTCTACAACACGGAAAAATAGGACCTCCAAGGCAATGCCTGTTTTTTGGAGGTTCCATCAGTAATATTGTTAGCCTGTGCCTGACAAATAAAAACAATATGTAAAAAAATATGAATAATACAATAAAATATATAAAAAATACAAATAATACCAAAAATATCTAAAAAAATACAAGAAAATATCAAAATACAAATAATACAAGAAAGTATATAAAAAATACGTGAAGTCTCCAATCAATCAGTGTCTCATTTGTTATTAACGTGGTATTATGATTTACCTAATCTATTTATACTTAGTTAGTCTAATGTTTAGCTAAAATTACCTAAAAGTTTTTAGTATTGAGAAATGTGTACAATATTAGGCGAAATAAAGCAGATTGCGACAGGGCGTAATCACAACAAAATATTTTATTATGACAAAACATACGTCATTTCACGTTCATTATAATATGTGTAGGTTACTTGATAATAACTATATTCTAGTGCTGTGTGCAGTTTTGGAAGATAGTTAAACTAAATAATATTGAAACAAATAATATTATATTATTTAATAATTTTATTGATTTTGTTATTTAGAAATACCTCACTGGCTGAATGTTTACTCAAAAGCATCTCAAGATTTGGATTATAAGTTACGTTGGGAAATGTTTAGATTACCAGAACTAGATTGTTTTAATGCCATGCTAACTCGTTTGTACAAACAAGAACTTGAAGAAATTGTTATGAGATATGAAGCATACAGGTATTTTAAGTTGTTTTAATTTTTTTTTTTTTGCTTTTAACCATGAGTTATTGATAATCATAACTTTCAAATAGTTAATTATTTGTCCGTTGAAGGGCTTAGTGGATGAAGGTGTTATGTAACAAAAATATAGGTTTTAGAAAAATACGATCAAAATTCTAAGGATCCCATCATTTTGTGAATTGTCTGACTTTCATTTTGGCACGTACATATTATTGCCCCTTCTATTATAATAATTTATATTATTGTATTTGAAATCTTCAACTCTACTTTTCATTTTTTTTATAACATTCTTATGATTGTAATGCCTTCATCCTTTAAAAATTTGTATTAAGGTGCGGTTTCGTTTGTGCGATCTTCGCATGCGATTACTGCATGCAGCCGCTGCATGTGTCTCTGCAGTTACTCATCAAATGGATTTCTTAAGAAGTGCTGGTGGTAGTGGAAGTGAAATGATTTTTAACAATGTGTAAACGTAAATGTATGGTCAAAACCATTGAAGCGACTACCACTGATGTACTTTTAGTTAAACATTGGTGGGATATTTCGGTAGGAAAACGAAAACTTTTCTGTTTTCAGCAAAGGTGATATAACCAAAATAAACAGTAGGCCTAGTAGTAGGCTACCGCTCCAAGGAAAATACTCATGTTATCTGTAAAAATCCTGTCTGCAGTGCTGAATGTCATGTAGGCATACTTTACGTGCTATAATTTACAGTTCAGTTTGCTTAAACAGTATTTTGGTACAGAAATACAATTTACAGTATTTATTATTTATTGTTTTTATTGTAGTTATTTGTAGAAAAATTACATTTAAAATAATGAGTATTTTTTGACGTTTCGGTTAACCCGGACGTGCAGTTGGATCGAACGTTCCACTGCACAAACGAAACTACCCAACCTATGCGTCAGTCACATGCAATTACTGTGTGCCGTAATCGCATGCGATGATCGCACAAACAAAACCGCACCTTAACGCACTATCTCCTCTGAGATAGGATGAACAGTCTTCTTCTTCAGGTGCCATCCCCGCTTCGAAGGTTGGCAATCATCAGAGCGATTTTTATCTTTGATGTCACAGCCCTAAACAATTCGTTGTTGCTGCAACCATACCAATCTCTTAGGTTTTTCAGCCAGGATTTTCGCCTTCTTCCCAAGGATCTCGTTCCTTGGATTTTCCCCTGGACAATCACTTGTAATATTTTATATTTCTCTCCCCTCATGACATGTCCCATATACAATAATTTTTTTTTCTTCACTGTCAATAGTACTTCTCTTTCTCTATGCATACGTCTCAACACCTCCACATTCGTCATCTTTTCCACCCATGAAATCCTCAGAATTCGCCGGTACAGCCACATTTCAAATGCATCCAGTCTCTTTTCATCAATCTTCTTCATTGTCCAAGCCTCCATCCCATAGTACAGTACGGATAGGACATAGCATCTTAGGAGACGTGTTTTTAATTCAAGGCTTAAATCTCGGCAGCAGAACAGTTTCTTCATCTTTATAAATGTTTTTCTGGTCTGTTCTATTCTGATGCGAATTTCTTGAGAGCTGTCATTGTTTTCATTAACAGTTGTGCCTAGGTACTTGTAAGCATGGACTCTTTCAATGCATTGGTTCCCTACATATATCCTACCAACGTTCTGATATACTTTAGCTATTAACATATACTTTGTTTTATTAATATTAAGTGAAAGACCATACTCTTCACTAACTGCGGCCACTCTGTTTATTAGCATCTGAAGGTCTTCATGTGTTCCAGCTATAAGAACTGTATCATCAGCATATCTCAAATTATTTATCGTCATGCCATTGATTTTAATGCCTGTGTCCAGCTCATTAAGTGCCTTATTTACTATATCTTCCGAGTATACATTAAATAGGATAGGTGAAAGTATGCACCCCTGTCTAACACCTCTCTGTATTTCTATTTCCTCGGATGTCACGTCTTCTATCCGTATTGCCGCTTTTTGGCCATAGTATAGGTTCGATATTATTCTTATGTCTCTGAGATCTATCCTTCTCTTTATTAATGTTTCAATGAGTTGATCATGCCTAACTTTATCAAAGGCTTTGTTATAGTCCATGAAGCACACATGTAGTTCTTGGTTCATGTCCAGACACCGTTGAGATAGTACATTGAGAGCAAACAGTGCCTCTCTTGTTCCTAGGCCATTACGAAACCCAAATTGTGTGTCACTGATATTTACGTCTAACTTTCTGAATATTCTATTATGGATTACCTTCAACAGGATTTTCAATGCATGTCCCATCAAGCTTATTGTACGGTAGTCAGAACAGTACTTTGCATTTTTCTTTTTAGGGAGGGTTATAAACGTTGATAGCAATCATTCATTTGGTATTGTTCCTGTTGTATATATTGTGTTAATTAACTCAACCAGAACATGTATTTGATCTTCCTCAATCAATTTGAGAATTTCTGCAGGCAGTTGATCTGGACCTGTAGCTTTTTTGTTCTTTAGAGTGTTTAATGCATACATCACTTCATCTTTAATTATGTCTGGACCTAACTCACCTTCCATATTTTCAAAATTAGCCTGCTGCCTCGTGTCCTCAAAGAGTTGAGTAATGTAATTCTTCCATAACTCCATTTTGTGTTCCATATCAGTCACTATTTTTCCATTGTTATCATACAATATATTGAACTGCTTTTGTCTATTTGTACCAACGAGTTCTTTGACTTTTTTGTGTACATTGAAATTGTCATGCTTTACTTGCAATTCTTCAATCTCTTCACATTTTTGTTTGTAGTATTCTTCTTTTGCTTTCCTGATTTTTGAGCGGAGTATTTTATGTATTTCTTTATATTGTTGCTCATTTTTCCCCTTATATTCTCTTCTTTTATCCATTAGATGAAGGATTTCATTATTCATCCATTCTTTCTTTCCTTTGGGCTTTTCTTTTTTCAGAGTGCTTATGGATGGTTCCAATAAAGCTGATTTAATCCTATGCCATCCTTCATCAATACTTCTACAGTTTTGATAATCCTCTTCGCTTTCTAGGGTTTTCAGGTTTTCATTTATTTTTATTTGTAGCTCATTCTTTATGCTATGGTTTTTCAGTAGTTCTATATTTATTCGAGCTTCTTTTTTCTTTGGAATTCTTTTGAGTTTGATATGCATCCGAGCTACCAATGGGTTATGGTCTGAGGAGACGTCAGCACCTGGGTATGTCTTAACTGATGTGATAATGTTTCTGTATCTTGCACTTATTAAGATGAAGTCTATCTGATTTCTTATTGGGTTCTGATCATTGTCCCGTGGTGATCTCCATGTATATAGACGTCGCTTTGGGAGCTTATAGAAAGTATTTGTTATTACCATATCTTCCTCTATGCAAAATTGTACAAGCCTATCACCTCTTTCATTTCTTGCCCCCAATCCATTTTGTCCTACGTATTTATCACAACTCTCACTGCCGACCTTTGCATTGAAGTCTCCAAGAATTAAATTGATATCCCTTCGATTTAGTGACTCCAGTGTCCTTCTGATTAGGTCATAAAATTGTTCAATTTCTTCTTCCGACTTGTCTGCAGTAGGAGCGTAAACCTGTATT
Source organism: Catonia carolina (assembly GCA_035578175.1). Taxonomy (NCBI): domain Eukaryota; kingdom Metazoa; phylum Arthropoda; class Insecta; order Hemiptera; family Achilidae; genus Catonia; species Catonia carolina. The sequence continues at coordinate 106,944,951 of JAQMRL010000003.1, forward strand.
ATGTTTAGTTTCCTTGAGTTGGACTGTAGTTGTAAAAGCATGACACGGTCTGAGATAGGCACAAAGCTGATAACAGATGCCACAATGTCTCTTGAGACTGCAATTGCCACGCCATGTCTGTGATGATTATCGTCATTTCCAGAGAAGTACAACATGCCTCCAGCTGTTGGTATCTGACCATGTCCAGGCCACCTTGTTTCACTGATTCCTAAGATATTGATTTTCAGTCTTTGCATTTCATGTATAACATTATGCATCTTTCCCGATTCATACATGGATTTTACATTCCATGTGCCAATTTTTAATTTATCTACTCTCACAGTCTTGTTCATTACTGTTTCCCCCTGGAGATCCGATTGGGGAACTTATTGCTCCGGATAATTTAGTTCTGAGCTTCGCCATGATGATTTATACTAAGGATATCCATAGATCTTTAATGCAGTAGTTTCCTGTTGCTTTCTGCATCCTTATGCCGTTGACCATTTGGTTCATCCGCCTTTGAGACCAGTTTCCTAATCTCAGGACAAAAGAGTGCCCTTACACTTATAAGCTCATCCGCCCGAAGCCGTTGGCCAATAAGTGGGGGATTGCTTATACCGGCAATCATTCGGTCGTGCTGATGTTCAGTTCACTGCAATTGCAGCTATCCAGGGGCAGGACGTGGACCAATCAGCTTCACCCCCATGAACAGTATTGAACAGTATTTACAGTATTTTGCATGAACAGTATTTACTGTAAATAACACAAAACAAGTTTCTTATTAGTGAATTAAAAAAAAATTACTTCTCACTTTTACTGATTAAGATAATTATATATTACCATAGTTAATGATTTTATTCTAAAACTAAAATGTCTTGCATAATGAAGGAAGAAAAGTGCTAAGTAATCATAACATCTCTTTTCACTAAAAAGCATAAATTAAGCAATACAGTGCATAAATCCACTAGTGTTTTCTTAGAATACAGAGATAGAGTATTCTACGTCATCGGTAACTCTGGAGTGTACATATAGCATCTTCATCAGCCACAAAAACTCAATTTTTGAAAATTGTTACATACCACCTTTATCCACTTCAGTTATCAGTTAAATTCACACTCATCAGTTATCAGTTAAATTTACCTTACCTGACGTTTCTTACAGTATGAATTTTAAGAGTTGGGTTAATTTGCTAACAGCTAACAGCTATATTGTGTTAATATTAATTTTATTGTGTTCATAATTGCTAACAGCTATATTGTGTATTATTAACTAAAATAAAAATATTTAGTTCAAAATTTGAATTATGATTGATATTTTGGCAGGTTAGGTTAGATTATTAATAATTCAAACTATGTTTTTGAATTAAACATTTATAAAATTTAGTTAATTTCAATAACTAAAAAGCGCAAGTGTCTAAGATTTTAATGACAAAACATGCATTAAAAGTGAATTAAAATATATAAAAGTTAATAAATAATTTAAGTAAAGTTCTGATACAGGCACTGTATTTGACTTGAAGTTGGTGGAGAAAAAAGTTGCTCTGTTCCAGATTACAGATTCAGTCTTCAATAGCTCATTTTTGTATAGCTTTGTAGAAGGTTCTATCAACTTAGAATTGGCTTTTTGGTGTTCTTGAGATATTTTTCCTAACACTGCTAGTAAGCTGCTTGTAGCAGTATCTAAGTAATATTTGTTAAAGATCTTTTTCTTCTTTAGTTTAATCTCTCAGATTATGTCTCTTGTAACATTAATGACCAACGATCTTCATTCTTTTAAGGACCTACCCATAAGCCTTCTAGTTTCCTATATTTGTGGTTTAGCCCAATTAGTCAGATGTTTTGTATTCGATCTGTCCACATAGCTCTCCAAAATTTTTGTTGTGATCTGACCCATTGTACAATATTCTGTATCCTCTCTGGTACTGTCTCACTTTTTAGCTGAGTTCTTTTTGTAACTTTTTTAATTTATTAGTCGTCCATGTCTTCATTTTTTAATTGTTTGAATCAATCCTTTACTATTTTTCCCTTTCGTCAGATTTTTCAAAATGGAACTGATGTAGGTCTTGTAAACCCTGGTTTTGCTTTGTTCAGGATTTTTTTTTGAAAGCACTTCTTGGAGGCAATTACTAATTCTTTCTGCCTTATTGACCTGTTTTCTGACTTTATACACTTGTCTGCCACTTTACTTTATTTAAATTTACTTGTTACGTAGTTAAAAGGTATTGTTTGTTGGATTATTTCTGCGTTTACAGCTAGTTTAAATATTATAGGGCTCCTGGAGATTATCAATTGTTTTCTGTGTTGCTATGAGCATCTTAAATCGTTTAGATGTTGTGTTTTTAAGATATATTGATTAACCCTTTCGGTGCCACCGTTATTTTTGTTACATGATTTCATGTGCCGATTTATGTTTAACCATTTTTTATTGTATTTACTCTAAATATACGTAAAATGAGCAAAATTTTTTCAAAAAGTGATTTACTAAAAATATGAGGAATAGAATGTGTAGCTACTGTGTGCTGAGGTCAAAATAGTAACGATAGGTTCATTGCCGGCTTTAAAAAGACATATGAGAGCGTGGTAGGCAGACCCGAAGCATATACGGAGCCGGCACAGGGAAAACACACCCGACTCCGAAGGGTGTTCGGACCCGGCAGTGAAAGGGTTAAATACATAACAGATCAAATCATTGTGCGATGTGTTATCGTTTGTATCGCTGTATTGTATGTTTTCTTTAAATTGAATTTTTATATTAATACTCTTTCTTTTTTATTATATCTGTATTAATAATTGTTTAAATTTGATCAAAAATACAGGTCAGCTTTGTTGTGTGAAATGGAACAGCAGTTATCGCAGTCACACCATCATCATCATCGTCGTCATCACAATGTAGTGGCAGCTGAAGTTACCCCTGATGGTGGTAGTGGTGCAAGCGGAGGGGGAGGAATGAAAGTAGTTGAACTGACTACGGAAGTTTTAAAAGAAACTGCACTCTCTCATCAGTCTGAGACAAAGGTCTAATATACCTGGCTTATTCTACACTCACTTTAGTTATATTAAGCTTATGATTACAATAATTTTTTATTTATTTCACCGTTGTTATTAGTTGTAATTTATTTAATCATAATGGCTGTGAAATTTATATGAGATATTGCTAAATAATTATGATTCCTATGTATAAATATTTATTATATTTGTTATCAGTTATGATTATTACTGCACGTTAAACCTTTTTATAAATAAGTTTTTTATGTTACTGAATAGTTTATAAATAATCAAAGTTATAATATTGTGATTAATAATAATCTATCTGTGTAAGAGATTGAATTTAACTGCCTAATGATTGTTGTACGGAAAGTAATCTATCCAAATTTGTATAGTCTGTATATTTAAAATTTTTTTGTTCTTATTGTTGAGTTTTAGGCACACAGCCTGTTATACCATCCAACTCCCAAGATCATTGGACTCTGCATCTTTTTCTTGATCTTTTCAAGTTCAGTCTCCGCCTCGGGTTGTATCCCGCAGTTCCCTTGGGAATTTTGTCTGCACTCTTCCTTCCAATATTTTCAAACATAAAGAAATTTTTGAATAGATTATTATTACATATTAGTATCATTCTATGTTTTTCATATAAATGTATAGTTTTGATCTTTTTTCTTTGTGTATTTTACAAAGTTTGAATTCTAATTTACAGTACTTGCTTGTGGTGTAATCATGTTTGTATTTTAAATGTTTCTCTTAAGATCAAAGAAATAATGGTAAGGGATCAAATTTATATAAAGATATAAATTTTTTTTTAATTTGACTATTTTAAAAGCTATTTATATTGTTTGTATGAGAAAAAGATCAATTATATTCTGTTGAATATATCTTAATATTTGTAATGGAGTCTATACTGTGAGAAAAATTAGTAATAAGTAATTGGTTGTTGAAAAAGCCTCATGGCTACCTCACAAGAAGGCACTGTTCCTATTTTGGATAATTTCATAGCTTGTCCATTATTAAAAAAAATCATATGTTGGATCAAAATGGATGTCCCAACACAGGTTGTTTATGATTTATTGTGAAAAGGGATTTAAAAAGTGGTAAGTCTTACCTAATTAAAAAGGCAGACTATATATTACAGGAATTCATAAATGATGGTATTTAATTTTGTTTTTTACATTGTATTTGATTTATACTGTGTTTATACCGGACCCGACACGAACTTTTTCATCAAAATCGGTCTACCGGAAGTAGTAGTTTATTCATATAATTTTTCACTTTTTTGCGATTTTCTCAAAAACTGGTCCTACGATTTTTTTTTAAATCGCAGGATTGATTTTTTAAAATGGTTTACTCAATTTTATATTCTCGACAAGATAGGGTAGGCGCCATGTTTGCTGAAATTCTTGGTGAGGCTGTTTTCACGTAAAAAAAGTGTTTTTTTAAGATTACGGCTTTAATATGTATTATAGCGCAAAACTGTATATAAAAAAATGTAGAGAATTTAAAATTCTACAACTTTTATTTCAAACATTTTTTTGTATAACGCCTAGTTTAGCGGTAATTAGCGATTTTCTGTTTTTTCTCACGAAAACGTGTAAAAAGTCAATTTTTTTAAGATTTCGGCCTTAAATTTTATGACAAAAGTGTTTATAATCAAATTTACAGAAAATTAAAAGATCTACAACTATTATTTAAAGCATTTTTCTCTACAGAGAGTAGTTTAGTGTGAAAGAGTGTTTTTCCGTATTTTAAAGCCAAACTGAGGTTGATTTTCATTTTGCATCTTTCACTCATGATTAAAATCAGGTTATGTTTATTGAGGTTAGTTTTTTGTTTATTTCTAATGTTTTATTACTAATGTTAGGTTTATTGTTAATTATTTGCATTGGCAAGAGAAAGTTGTGTGAGTGTTTCACACCAGATTTTTTATATTTGTTAAGTGATTTAATGTTGATGCTGACTTGTTATACACTTGTTTCGAGTTCTGTATGGATGTTCTTCTCGCAATCAAGTATTAGGGTTCAGCCTGTTACGACTCACAACAAGGACAAACTATTGAATTATTGCCATCTTTTGCATGGCCTCCCAACATCTCTCCTCCCCGCCGGTCTGTATTGAAAAACACTTCTGTGTGGATTAAAATTTGAAATAAAAAATTGATTCTTGGTTAATAAAATAAAATAAATATCACAGAGTACAATACTTAACCAAATTTTGTTGAAAATGTTTCGTTATTTTATAAATTAACCCATACCATTTTGATGCATCAATTTTATGCTGCAAAAGCTGTAAAATACCGTGCGTTCGGAAAGTCGCTGTGCACTGGAATTGTGACTATGGATTTATGAAAATATGTATAAAGAAATGACTAAGCATTTTGGAAAAAAATTTATTCAATACCTTAATTACATTGTTAAACCGTGATTACATTGTTTATAGAAGGTGTTCGAAATGACCTCCATTGGCATCAATACAGCATTGCACTCGTTTCATTTTGTTTGCAAACACCTTTCGCAACTGAAGAACAGTGATTCCTTGAATGTATGCCGTTATTGCGGCTTTAAGTTCGTCAATCGTGTGTGGTCTGTTCCGATACACAGTTTGTTTCGCCGCACCCCATAAAAAGAAATCGGGGGGAGTCAGATCAGGAGATCTTGCAGGCCACAAATTCTTTGAAATTATTCGTTCACCAAACACGTTGCATAACGTTTTATACAGTTGCGAAAGGTGTTTGCAAACAAAATGAAACGAGTGCAATGCTGTATTGATGTCAATGGAGGTCATTTCGAACACCTTCTATAAACAGTGTAATCACGGTTTAACAATGTAATTAAGGTATTGAATAAATTTTTTTCCAAAATGCTTAGTCATTTCTTTATACATATTCATAAATCCATAGTCACAATTCCAGTGCACAGCGACTTTCCGAACGCACGGTATTATGATGTATTATGGAGATACTATTTTAAATTTTTTTTTTCTAATTTGTGTACGTTGCAATCTGTTCAATTTAGAACAATAAGTAACCCCATGACCCAATGAGATGAGGATGATGTGTATGACGTGTAAATGAGGTGTAGTCTTGTACAGACCCAGGCCAACCATTCCTGAGAGAGTATGGTTAATTAAACCCCAACCATCAAAGTACACCGGTAACCACTGTCTAGTATTCAAATCTGTATAAAAGTAACTACCTTTACTAGGATTTGAACCAGGAACCTTCGTCTCCGAAAATCAGCTGTTAAACAGCTTATTTTGGCGACGACTTTACCTCTAGACCAACCCGGTGGGTTTAAATTTTTAAAATAGCGGTTTTCTCCATTTTACTTTAACAAAGAATATTTATTTTTTCCTCTTTTTTATAGTTGTGATTTTTATTGTAGCAATAAAAAGTTATGTTTATTGATAATGCTTTATAGAGTTTATTGTAAAGAGGTTTAATTGTGAATTTGTTTATGTATTTAGTAAGTTAGGTTAGAATATAATATTGTGCTATGGTTTTGATTCTGTTATTGTGATAGTATTCCATTGGCAGCCATTCAGCAGCTTCTGTATACAATTCCTATAGATTTTACTTGGATGGGGTAATTTAATTAGATTGCTTATGAGTTTGGTTAAATTTACATTAATTAATTTGTTCGGATTGACCTGATTGCTTAGGTTTGAACAATTTTTGGATTTTTAAATGTGTTGATAAATCTAATTATGTAATTGTGATTCATGTATGGTTCATTATGTTTTAATTAACAATCCAATTTTTTTATTGGTTGAGTTTTAAAAGTTTTATTTTATGTTGTTGCTTATCTTCCAAAATTAAAATTCATAACCTGTAGTGAATTCAATTGATTTATTTTACAAGCTCTCTATAATTAAGTCTTCTATGAAATTTGTAATGAATGAAATACAGTCACCTCGTACTTATTTGTGGTAATAATCCGTAGGTATGGTGTCAATTAGAAAACTTTCGATTGTATGAACTAGTTTTAATTTTTAATTATAGTAGATTAATACAGCATAGTATGTCGTAACACTTGAGCTAAGGTTCGTTCAAGATGTGATTAGAATAAATAACAATTATTACTAGATTACTTCAATTAAATTAATTACGAAATGTAAAGCTCACACTTAATTTGACTATAAGTGAGATACTGTCATTTAACAATCAAAACAATAATTTACCTGTCCACAATTTGTAACCACCTGTACACACATGTACTATTAACATACTAATACAGAACTGGTCTTGTATCAACACTATTTTGAAATGATCCCACAACACTAATTCTATTCACAGACCAGTAGTTCTATCTGACTGATTACAAAGCTCCTATCTGTTTTTTTTTTTTACCTGTGGTCTAATAGTTTCTCACACAATCAAGACCTTCTAACAATTTCTCTACTAGTATTTTAGTATTTCAAATTAATTTCAACAGCGCTTCCAAGAACTCATTTCATTTGTCAGCCATCCATTATCCTTCTTAGAATAAACAATTTATTCCCGTAAGAATAAACAAAATTATGTATCGGTACCATATAAAATTTATTTACGAACTCTATATTAAAATTTAAGAGTACTGTACAAAATACTTTATAACAAAAATTACCTATTGTATGAATAAAAATAATAGTACTATACTAAGGATGGAAGATTTAGGCGGGTCAAGTTCTCGCTCGCTCCCTTCCACAATCTCCTGTGTACTCAAAGACTCCCCTTGCGCTCTTTAGAGTGTTACGAGTACACTGTTGTTACGTATTAGATTAAATAAAAGTAGTTTATTTACTATACTTTTCCATTTCCTGTATTTATGATTTATTGTATTTATTTACTGCAGTTGGTTAATATATTATTAATATAAATAAAGTATAAATAGAATTGTATAACAGGTATGCCAATGAAGTAATTATGATTTACAGTCCCCAATACCTTACTTTAAAATAAGGTATAAGTTTCAAGTTAACAGGAGCAAGTGAACAGCAGTATGAGATGAGAAATTGCTCGACTTGTGGGAATAGCGAGGCGAGGAAGTGGCGAAGTACACAGAAAACTTTCACCCACCTAAATTTATTGTCATTATTGTGTAAATTTATTTAATATATTCATTAAAATTAAATTTTAATAAATATGTTAAATAAATTTTATAACATAACTTTTTAAGAAGCATATTTGGAATTATTGCATAAAGAAAAATTATTGTTTTTTTGCTGAGTTATAGCTGTTAATTTCTATTTTATTTTACCTAGAGACTTCATATAATCAGTTTGTCATTCTGTAGAGTATTGGTTTGGCCGTCAAAGTTTTCTAATAAAAACTTATTATAGAATTCAATATGGAATTGTGTTTTCCTGTGGATTCTTCTCTCATTAGTTCTTAATGATTGCCCGTTTCCTTTTCTTGTATGCACGCTTAGAATTTTGATATTCCATGAATTACGAAAATTTTTATATGAACCATAAAATCAAAATGATACCTTAATACCATGGATTTTAACCACAAAGCAGATTAGTGAGCTTTGACTGAATATTTGTTAACCTAAAAACCTTAATTATATTATTTTTTATTCAATTATATTCATTGTAAATGTATTCAGAAGTTTTGTAAACATTTATATAATGATAAAATTAGTTACATTATGTGTTCTTTGTTTTTTAAATTAATTATTAATAAAATATTGTATGAATTTTGTGAACAAATCTCAGGAACATAATCCAAGACAATTACTGTATTCGCATGAAATCTAGATTGGTGATAAATAATCAGACATTAACTTTATGAAGTGGATTAATTGTTTACTTTTAAGAAAGACATCTTTGAGGGGTTTTAAAATTTAATTTATGCTGTGGCTCACTGACATGTATTTATGTATTGATATCTGTATATGATTAAGCTATAGAGTTAGATTAGTTTGTTTTTTAAATTTATTTATGTGTAAATAACAACTAGTATTCCTATACATTACAATTTTATGTTTAATATACTTTTTTTAACTTCTATAATGGTTTGTGTACAACTCAGATTTAATCTGAGTTGAAAATATTCTTATGTAGGAGGAGATACCCAAAAGTAACCAGAATAGCATTGCCATGGGCGATGCTTCTATAGTACGCATTTCTGCCACACAGACGAGTATAGCGCAACTCATTGCGAGTTCAAAATTCATCTGTAGTGATTGTTTTTGCTTGCGCTGTTTTGTTCTTGTTTCGTTTTTTATGATGGCAAGTTTAAGTGAACAATGTGAAGCTGTGAAATTTTGTTTTCTACTCGGTAAAAGTGCTGCTGAAACTGTTTTAATGTTGAAAACAGCTTACAAAGATGACGCTATGGGAAAATCTCAAGTATACGAGTGGTTTTCTCGATTTAAAAATGGCGACATGTCGATTGATGACAAACCTCGTTCTGGATGTCCATCAATTGCCCAAATCGATGAAAATGTTTAAAATATTCAAGAGTGTGTGCTCTCAGACCGTCGACTGACAATTTGGAAGTTTTAAGAAAATTGCGCAACAGTGTTTGTCAAAAAAGATCCGATTTGTGGCAGACAGGAGACTGGTTCTTCTACCACGACAATGCACCTGCACACATAGCCATCTTGGTGAAAGATTTTTGACTAAAAATGGCATAGTTCCGCTGCCCTACGCACCTTACTCGCCTGACCTGGCTCCGTGCGACTTTTTCTTATTTCCACACATGAAAAGGGACATTAAAGGACACTGATTTGACAACATTGAAGCGGTCAAGAAAAAAATGAGGGAGGAGCTGTCAGCCATTTCTAAAGATGACTACAAAAAATGTTTCGTGGAAGCACCGGCGGGATAAATATATTAATTGTAATGGAGAGTATTTTGAAGGTGATAAGGTTGTTTTTTAAAAAAAATTGAAAATAAATAGCTTTTGAAAAATAATTCCGGTTTCTTTTGGGTACCCCCTTGTACGATTATTGTTTTAACAATCACATTTTTGACAATATGAAACGAATGGAAAATATGTTGTATCTACTATGAAACTCAATTTTCCTTTTTTAATGGTGTTTGCATCACTTATGTACTTGTAGCATAATTGTGTTGAATCTGTAATTTTATGATAGAATCAATGTACTGAATAAAGTGTGGTGTATCAGTCAACTTTTTTTGGATAAAAATGTCTTTAGAAGAAGTACGTTTAACTTATTTGTCGGGCTAAATATATATTTTTTAGATAAAAACAGTAAAATTTATGATATTAAGATAATTTTTCACCAAAATATGTTAGTAGAAAGTGTGTCAAAATGATAAAGAAGTTTAGTGATAAATGTTTTAAACTTTATTTATTTATATTGGTAAATTACAAATTGTAAAAAAGCTAAGAAGAAACATAAAATTATTTATAAAATTAAGTTCACTTATTTCTCAAATTTATAGATTTATCTGATAAAGTATTACACAATCTTAATCTTGCAATTTTTCATTGGATATAGTCTACATCAGACTGAGGATCACTGTAAAAATTCCATGTTGTATCTTCCAACACATCTACATTATCATCATCTTGCCATGGAATATAATCTTCCATTTTTGCTATGTTGTTTTCTTGCCATCAAAAACTTCAAAAATAGAAACAATTCTATCCCATTTTATCAGATTAAAAATGCATCAGCTACTGTACTCAGATAATTCTCTATTATATACTGTAATTACCAGTACCTTAATGAAAAATTGTTAGTATAAACTAACTTAAAAAAATTCAAGAATATAAAAAATATTAAAAATGTATAAAATGAAAAGAATTTTCTCATGAATTTTAGGGAAACATTTTTAAAAAGTTGACTTACACACCAAGGTTACTATGAAAACAGTGATACAATCTTTAAAGTAAAATTCAACTTAAATATAAGGTTACCTTATAAGCCACACTTTATAGTAATTAAAATATAAAGACTTTTTTACAAAAAGAAACTTATTTTAAATTAGACATAATTTTCTTAAATATGTGATTGATTTATTATTGTATAATATAACTTCCTAAGTATGGCGACTATTGTTTATAAATAAGAATGAAGACTTGTATGAAACAATATTTTCATACTTAGGCATTTCACCAGAGTAGTGTGGCCAACGTTCTCGCAAATGTTGCTAGCTAATACATGTTACTAGTAACAAACATTAGCACCACCAACTGGAGTGGCAAATGTTACTAGTAGCGTATCACCAAACGGTGTTGTATCATTCTGACAGAAATCTGCTTAATCAGTTTTCATTTTTATCATTTATACTTCTGTACATTGTTACTTATTGACTACAAACTAATATTAACATTATAGTAATTTGGGGTATAGTAATGGAGAATCATGCAGAAGATATTGTTTCATTGCATTGATTAAATTTAATTAATTCCAGTAAAATTTAAAATTACAATTCATATCACTCATTTTGAATGTAATAGTATATAAATATTTAAAAAAAACCACTACTAATTGCCCAAACTACTGACAGAAACACCAGTTGCACAAGCAACACGAGTGGCATAAATAGAACATGCGCTATTCTTGAACGAGTGACTTTTGTGGCTTGTAGCAAGAAAGTGGCTCGCGTCTTGGTGTGTCAATGGTGGAATGGAGTCGTATTGTTTCAGTGTAGTCACAAGGAATCGCATGCTACTGGTCACAAAATTTGTAAATTACTATGCCACGCTACTCTTGTGGAATGCTGGCCTTAGTAACAAATTTTTGTTCAAATTTTTAATAAACTACGTATCAGTAAAGCAAAATATTTTGTAACAAAATAATTTGGAGTAATTGCCTTCTTTAATTTATTTAGGGGATTTACTGTAAAATTGTTTAATGTATTTTTATGCTATTTATTATTGTTAAATTGTAGAGACTGGTTTAAATGTGCCTACTAAACAAATAATTGCCTTATTCAGTGTTTTTATAATACAGTTTTTATTAATATGTCAATGTGCCTACAAATGTTTTATAAAGTAGGTCCCCAATTTACCATGGCTCAGATTTAACATCACTCATTTAAGAAAAGAAAATTTCGCCTTCACCTCTTACATCACTTTCTTTTTTTGTGAGTTTTGATTGGATAATTTATGTTGTTTAGGTCATTAGCAGAAATGCTGGTTTCAACCTGTAGAGGGTTTACTAAATGAAATGATGAGTGAGGTGGTTTACGATTGCCTTCCTCTCTGAGTGAAAAAGTATGCTTATCAATGTCCACCCCATTTTTTGCTGGTTCGGATTTTACTTTGGTGCCCGACCAGACTTTAGCACAGTAAATCGAGGACCTACTGTGTATCTGTTCATAATCTCATTATCATTTTCTTACATTTCAAGGGTGAAGAACATAAAAACGATGTATTGTTTTCAAAAAATATTTTTGTGTAAAAAAATCATGTAGGTATGTAAATTGTTGTATTTTTAATTCAAAACCATGATTACTTAAAAAGTGAGAATTTTTTTACAAACTTGACTTTTTACATAAAAACAAGAATTAGACAAAATTCTAGATAATTTTTTCCTTCTCGTGAAAGATTAGTTTTATTAAAGAAAATTGTTGGTCTTCATCATCAATTTCATTTGCAGTAATGTAAGCTCTTAAAATTATTAAGTTGGTAACGTGCTCGCCTCTCATCATGCGGTCTTGGGTTCGAATCCCATTCAGGCACGGCATATTTTCATATATTACATAATTAATTACCTTTACCTGTTAAATATGAAAGATAGGTTTGTATTTTGATTACACTTTATTTAAAACATAAATTATACATTTTATTTAATTTTTTAAACACTAGCACTGGTACTGGTTTTTAAATATATTAAAAAGACAATCTGTTTGTAAGGAGTAATAAAATAATTTGTTGTAGTGCCATATGATATTTAAATTTTGCTTAATATTTATTTAATTAGGTTAAATGTATATTATTGTATTTGCAAATTATATTTACCAATGTTCACATCATTGCAAATTGTATATTTTAAACAAATAAATATATTTATTTTTATGTATAATTAGTTGTTTATTTATTGGTTATAAATTTAATTTAATTTAATTTTTTTAAGTACTGCTGTTAAAAATCAAAATGATAATTGGTGAGTATTTTCATTGAATTTACTATTGGAAAATTAAAGGTAGTGACAAAAATATACTACTTTTTTCTTAGCAGAGGTTTTCACTTGTGTGGTTACAGTCTGTAGTCACTGATGTCTTGAGACACATCCCTTTGTAATTAAGTCGCATTCTTTCGTTGCACATAAAAATATTTAGGGCTTCCTTTAAAAACATAAAGATTCAGTATTATATCTATACTAATATTATAAAGACAAAGCATGTTTTCTTGTGCAGGCTAATTTCCAAAACTACTGAACAGATTTTCATGAAATTTTGACAGCATATTTGTATTTATATTCACAGCAACATTTTATTTTTAAATGTTCAAAAATGATAAAGCTAAGGGCCCTAATGAAGATTTTCATAAATGTGTGTGTGTACTTGTGAGTGCTGTTGAAGTAGATGATTGGGTTTAATGAAGACGAGAGATGTACGTGGGAGAAATTATCAAAATGTCATTTTGTGTGTGTGTACTATTGTTGAAGTACAGTATGTACGTATGAAGACTACTGAGAGACCTTCGCAGGAGAATTTATCAAAACGTTGTATGTAGGTGTGTGTGAGTGCGTACGCACGTGTGTATGTTGGGGATGCAGTTGACTAGCAGCTACACAATTTCTGTTATGTATTTATTAAAAAAAAATTGATTGTAGATGACGTTTGCAAAGCTGCGGGTTATGCTAGTTAGAAATAAAAGGGAAGAGATCAGGAAAGTGCATGTATTACAAATTTAATGCCCTGAAAGTTAAGATTTTGTATTTAAAGGTGTTTTTTTGACAATAAATTGTTTTGGTCAATGAGTGGGTATGGATCAGCTACTATAGGTTTCAATGATGTAAAATATTTTGAGACGTATCTGAGAAGGGGAACAGTTAAGTTACTAGTGAAGAATGAAATTGTATGCATGTATAACAGAAAATCTCTATAGAAATGGCCCTTACCAAAATAAATTTAAAATGTGAAATCATTAGATAAAAAAATGTAATAACAGACAACTTTGAACTTTTTTTATTGTAAAAAGTACTTTATTAATTATCTAACTATTATCTAGATTTAAATACCTTAATATAGAAAATACACAAATATTCTTATTTACTTATATTTAATAAATTATTCTAAATATTAAGAAATCAAATACATTTTTGGTACGAAAGCGATTCTAAATTTTTAAAACAAGCTTCTGCAAAGCTTTAAGCAAGCATCAATCCTTTTACTAGGTCACACAGTCAATGAAATGTGCCAATATTTATTTAATGTAAAGAAACTGTATTTGGATGTGTGAGAACAAATGACATCATTATTTACCAGTCCAATAATTTAAAATAAAAATTAGCACAACAATCATTGGTGATTACCATTTTTATCATGACAAATTCTTAGTTAAAAAGAAACTATAAACACAAATTTCTTAAATAAGAAATACAGGAATATCAGAAACATATATGGGGGGGGGAGAGAGAGAGTGAGAGAGAAAACAAAATGATTAAAATTATATGAATAATAAAGTAATAATAATAGTAGTGAGATAAAAGTATTCAGAAAAATATCAATTTAAAATAATCCTTCCCACTGGATGACAGTAATTTCCAGCAACTGTTTTCCCAAGTTTGTATTTGTTTAAAGTGCTCTTTTGTTGAAACTGTATCAGTGGCTCATATCTCTGTAATAAAAGTAATAAAATAAATATTTAAGTTAGTTCTGTACACATTAAGAGCTACAGATTAAATAACAATCTGAATCAATTCAAACGTACACAGAATTTTAATGTGGATTTTTTTCAATTAAATTTACAAGTATTGTTTCAGTTTTGAAAATTTGAAGTGTATAGAAACAATCTATAAATCACTTTAAAACAGAAAATATATCTAAGAAAATTATTCTACCAACTACTATAAAAGTATTACCATCTACTACAATATTATAAGCTATACAATTTACTAACATGTTTCACAAATACAATAGGTTGCTATATTTACAATCGTATTGGATGAATAGCTAAAATACCCGTTCTTTGAACGGTTTTCTTGGTGCTGTGAACGGTTTGTTGGTTTACCGAGTAAATAAATAAATTTACTATTTATATAGAGCAATGAAAAATGTTGTTTTGAAGATTTACTCACACAAATTTGTGTGTGTAATGTTACTGTAGGAAATTTAATTACTTGCTACAGAGCAATAAAAATTACTCTTATGATACCGTTAAAAGAAAAGGTTAAATCTTCTTCTTCATGTAGCATCTCCATTACGAAGGTGTGCTAGCATCATGGCAATCCTGACCTTGGAAACTGTAGCTCTAAATAGGTCGATGGATGACAAATTAAACCACTCTCGCAGGTTCCGTAGCCAGGAGGTTCTTCTTCTTCCAACCGATCGTTTGCCCATAATCTTTCCCTGGATGACAAGATGAAGGATTTCATATTTTGGACCTCTCAAGACATGGCCGAGGTACACCAGCTTTCTCTTCTTGATTTCGATCATCACTTCCATTCCCTTCTGCATCCTCCTTAGGACTTCCATGTTTGTGACTCTCTCTGTCCAAGATATTTTGTGCATCCTTCTGTAAACCCACATCTCAAAGGCCTCAAGTCTTCGTTCACATTGCCTATTGGTAGTCCAGGCCTCTGCACCATAGTACAGCACCGGAAAGATGTAACACCTCAGCACACGAATTCTCAAGTCCAGACTCAGATTGTGGTTGCACAGCATCCTCTTCATTTTCACAAATGCGGCCCGGGCTCTCTCTATGCGGATTTTGATCTCAGTAGAGTAATCAAGGTTACTGTTCACCGTCATACCAAGATAGCTGTACTTCATAACTCTTTCCAACTGCTCTCCCTCCACATACAGGTGTTCGTCATGTGGGACCACATTCTTGGTGATGACCATGCACTTTGTCTTCCTTGTGTTGAGGGTGAGACCAAAATGTTGGCTGGCTTCAACAACCTTATTCAGGAGTTCCTGGAGATCCTGCATTGTTTCAGCCAGCAAGACTGTATCATCTGCATAACGTAAGTTGTTGAGACGTATGCCATTCACCCGAACTCCTCCAACCTCCGTGTCAAGGGCTTGTCTGAAAATTTCTTCAGAATAAATGTTGAAGAGAAGTGGAGAGAGCACACAGCCCTGCCTAACACCCCGTTTGATGTCCACTGGGTTAGTAAAGGCATCCTGCACGCGAACAGTTGCTGTCTGGTTGAAGTACAGGTTGACAATTATTCGGATATCTCTCGAGTCAATATTTTTACGTTTCAACACTTCTATCAGTTGGTTGTGCCTGACTTTATCAAATGCTTTATTATAATCAATAAAACATGCATATATGTCCTGGTTAACATCCATACAACGCTGCATGAGGACATTGTAAGCAAACAGCGCATCTCGCGTACTGAATCCATTTCTGAAACCAAACTGTGTGTCTGAGATATCTTCTTCCAGCTTTAAAAATGTTCTTCGATGTATAATTTTCAAAAAGATCTTCAGTGTGTGACTCATCAAGCTGATTGTTCTGTACTCATCACATTTTTTCGCATTCTGCTTTTTTGGGATAGTAACAAAGGTTGACTTGAGCCACTCAGTCGGTTTTATTCCCGTGCAATATATTTTGTTGAACAAAGCTGTGATTGTGTCAAGGTGTTCCTCCTCAATCAACTTGAGTACATCTGCGGGAATCTGATCTGGACCCAGTGCTTTAAGGTTAAAGGTTAAATAATTTGTGCTAAAACCAGTTATTTTGCACAGAGAATCTAACAACAGTAAATGTTCCTTTATTATTGGTTGTCAAAGCAAGAATGTAATTTAAATATGAAAGTATAGAATAATGATACCACTACAGTATTCTTTGGGCGAATTTATTTGCAAGGGTTCACTAGATTTTAATATTTTTATGTTAATGTTCCTTTATTATTGGTTGTCAAAGCAAGAATGTAATTTAAATATGAGAGTATAGAGTAATGATACCACTACAGTATTCTTTAATTTATTTGCAAGGGTTCACTAGATTTTAATATTTTTAAACCCTAAAAGTATGACTGCGTTATCCGGAGTTTCACATATCTGAAATCAGGTCTACGCTCTATATTTCGGTTAAGCAGGGTTTTATTGTACAGTTCATTCAACTCTTTTATTTTGATTTAGAGTAATTAATGGAATCAACTACGTAATGTTTTTGAATAGAATCAAGTATTTTTGTTCACATCTAAAATAATGAAAATTTATTACTTGATTTTATTTTTCAGTAATAATTATAATCTCTGCTAATTATCTGATTAAGATTACTTCACAACACCTAGAGTAAATTAATGTTGGTATGTAATTAATTGTTAACTACTTACAAGGTGTGTTTGAAAGGTTTAGTAAAATTTTTCCAGTAGGTTTCTTAAAGAATAGTGCACAGTATTGGTGATGACCTAAAAATGACAGAACAAAAATATCTATTGAATGATACAAGCCAAAACTTTTATTAAATGTTATGTAATGGGAAAATTTTACCTGTCACAACACAGATTGGGATATTGGTTGTTCTTTGTAGTATCATGTAGTCACCAATGTTTGAAAACAGTTAAAGGAATGGGCTAAATTTAACATGGTTTTTAAAAGAAAAAAGTGCTAAGTTAACACTGGATTAAAACATATTAGATTGAAAACTGATTTTGCAGGATTTTAAATTTTTTCATCTCATAAAATCAGTACTAATTGCAATTAAAGTAAGCCTTAAACAAAATTGTGTTAACTACAAAAATTGCGCTATTAATTTGGTTTTAAAATACCAGAGGGCCTCCCACTTTACAGTTTAATATTTTACAACTTTACGATGGTGTGAGCAGTACATTATAGTCTTAGAGAAGTCAAAATCAATAAGATTCATTATGTAATGTTACTTCTAGACCCAAGAATTTTCAGCTGCAATAAATCCAGATGAAAAGTTATTTTCTCGAACTATACCCATTCATCAGACCTGTTATTTTTATTGAAGCATATATGGTCACCGTACTGTAAATTCCCTTCATTATAAATACATTTTATAGTAATTACTTGATAATAGTAATTCTAGGATGCTAAAGAGTAATGAGTACTAAAGAGTACAAGTCAATAAAATTTTGATTTTCAAATTAATAATAATCTTTTATTTTTATGTGAAATTATCTAGTTTTTCAACTACAAAAAAATATAATTCTCAACTGTTTATTTACAGATCATTATCTTTCTTTTAAGGTCATTTTATTACGTTAAGTGCGAGGGCATATTGAATAGTAATGCCTCCATCACAGGCCTCCCAAGTTGGGTAATGCCTCCTAGTGATGGGCCAGACAGTCTCTATAGTTCAGCCGCTCTAAGTTTGCTCCTACTGTCAACAAACCAAAACCAGCTACTACAGGGTGCACACTAGAGTCCGTGACTTTATGGATGTCGTATTCCTATTAAGTTATCTATTTTTTAAATTATAAGTACTTAAAGTACTAAAAACATCAGTCGTGATATGATGTAGGCCTAACAATTTAATTTAGAAAAATACTTTTAAAAGTATTTTGTTTTTAAATACTTTTGAAAGTATTTAGTTGTTACTTTTTAATCAGCGTGTACAAATTTAGATATAATGCGCATGCTCAGTGACGTCATTATTTGTTTACATTAGGAGCAAACTTAGAACGGCTGAACTGTAAAGTGGTTAGTCATGTACTGGAACTCATTATAAACAAATCACCCTAGCGGCGATTCAGTCGCAACCGAAAAATTCAAAACAATGCCATCTGCTGAGAAGTTATAATTACTGTTTTCTGGGATTGTGATGATATCATTCCTATGGAGTTTTTGGAATGCGGCTGTACTGTCAATTTTCAACAATATGTTGCTACCCTATCAAATCTGAAGCGATGGCTGCGTAGGGTTCGTCCAGATAACGAGCCATTATGACAACGCTTGTTCTCGCACAAGTCTGAAAACGCATACAGCACTAGAGAAGCTTGGGTAAGACATTTTACCTCATCCACCTTATAGTCCAGATCTTGTGCTGTATGACTTTTTCCTCTTTCAGAAGCTTAAGGAACACCTCAAGGGCATGTGTTTCTCTTTGGATACTGAGGCGATAGCGGAGGTATCAGTGGTGACCTACGAAAACTTAAGACTTCTTCCGTACGGGCTTTTCCTAAGGCCAGTACATTAGTGTTAATGTGTCACTGTTAATGGCGATTATATGGAAAAGTGATTATATTGTTGTGTAGGGAATGGTTTCATCATTTCACACTAATATGTGAGCAATAAATCCACAACTAATAAAATTTTAATACACCCTTGTAACTTTTAACATTAAAGCTTCAGTTCCTTTGTGCATGTTGGTACACGCTCCATAGAGTTTGATAGCCAATGTGTGCCAAATAATATAATGGTGAATTTCCACCTGTGAGAGTGGTTATCACTTTATATAGTTAGTTCTATTTATAAGACATTCATGCTAAAGTCACTTTAAAGTAATGAAGATGGGACAGATTACTCCATTTGATTTTAAGACTATGGTTATAAATCATAGGCTCTTCTATTAAGAAGATTCTCCACCTTTCCAAAGCCACAGTGTGGAGGGTACATCTTGAAATCCTGAACTTACAAACTATCACCAGCTTACTAGTTCTAATCACTGCAAACTCTTATTGGTATAGATCTTTTCTTTTTTTAAGTTGTCAGAAAAGTAGTCATTTTAAAATATTTGCTTAAAAATCTTTTTTTGGCTAGGGCGGCTCTTTGGTGATTGCACTGAATGAACCTTATGCTAGTCCGCCCTTGCTTACAATTGCCATAATAAGACTTATCTCTATGACGTATTTAGCGAAAAAATTGCATTTCCAGAATACTGACTTATCTTATTTTGACCATTTTGTGACTTATACTGTTATTCCATGACATCCAACATTTATTACCTTATAACCATTTAAAGTTACAATGTTTTATCTAAAAATAAAATTTACAAAAAGTATTCATTACATATATACTTATTACAAATACTTATTACAAATATATTTTATTTATACACAAAAATAACTTACAAAATGTGTTCTGGTACAGTTGTATCCCACTGTGCTTGAAAATAATTTCCAGCTATTATTTTTTCAAGATTGTATTTTTTCATTAACTTTTTAGTACTAAAATTTAACCGTTTCATTGCTTCCCTGCAATTAAAATACAATAAAAGACGTTTAAAATATTACAGTAAATAAATAAAAAAAACGTTAAACATCAATTAATTAGAGATGGAGAGAAGTGCATTGTTCAATAAGTTTTCACGAAACGAGGTTCAGCAAGACAAAATAAAGTTTGTTTAAAAGAACTAAAATTTGATGATTTAGTCATTACACATCAACTACAATGTAATACGGTCATTTTTAAATATCAGAAATATCAGTTTAATATGCTTACAACCACTAGAAAAAAACTCAACTAGATTGGGGATACTCGTAGACTGGGGAGTTAAGGTGGCCTGTTGATTTTAGCATACAAGTGGCTCAAACACCACCCCTTGGTATTTAAATTCGTCTTTTCTTTTTTAAGTTGTCAGAAAAGTAGTCATTTTAAAATATTTGCTTAAAAATCTTTTTTTGGCTAGGGCGGCTCTTTGGTGATTGCACTGAATGAACCTTACGCTAGTCTGCCCTTGCTTACAATTGCCATAATAAAATTTTTATCTTTATTCATCAAGAACATTTTCATTTATTTGACATTTAAAATTTCAATCTAAGGTCGAAAATTGAACATTTGTTCATATTATTCATAATAATAAAACTACTGGTATATAAAGGCAATTATGGGTCCACTGACAATAAATAATATTTTTTGGAATGAATTTTCAAAATGTTTTCTGACAATCGTACAAGTTTTATATGCAATTGTCAAATGAACTAGTTATGAATTTTACACACTATTGTCAGTAATTAGGTACGATCAACAATAGTTATATACAATAACCTATTATAAATAACTTATTAACCTATTATACTAAAACTAAATAATTGCATCATAATAAAATAAAGCCATTCTCTACCTTGCTCATGTATACCTAAAAGAATTCCTGAAATATTAAAAATTGAAAGTAACTTAAAATAAATAAATACCCAAAGAATTGAAGCGAATGCTCAGAAACTGTGTACCATTGTGTAAATATTAGACACACTTGTGGTAACTGAGCTTGCTGTAGTAGGTCAATGTATGATTAAATAATATGTATTTCAGGTTGTTTGTTGTTAAGGTCATCAGCTGAAAGGCTGGTTTGAACCTCTAGAGGCCTCACTATGTAAAACGAGGAGTAGGGTAGTTTACCATGCCTTCCTTACTGAGTGAAAAAGTATGCTTATTAGTATGCCAGGCCCTCTGAAAAGTACCTACTTCCCACCCTGCAAATAACACCTTTACTTCATTTACCACAGGGTCTGGCTGTATAATGAAATTCATAACTCAGAGGAGATAACTGTGACTAGTTTCTTTTACACCTCTACCTCTTCTGTTCTTAAATACATATAATTGGCTGACCATGTGAAGAAGAAACAGAACTATTTTTGTAGCTTTGGAACTAGCAGTTCAAGTGCAAATAATTTAACATTCCAACTGCCTGTTATGGGCATATTCAGTTGTAATGTATTAACTTATAATTTCTTGACAGGTGATTCCTTGGGAGTCACCAGGGTGCAATTAGCAAAAAAAAAGGGTATGAGATATTTATGGTCCATCTCAGATTACTTAGATTTGCTTGAATATCTGTCATCACCTGTCATAATAGTAAACCAACATTGTTATATACTCTATCATGTCTTAAAATTTAGCAAAATTTCACATTTACAAACATACTTTATTGTATTATCTTACTGTATTAGAAATAGTAGACAACACTTACGTTTTAGGTTTCACATCTTCTGAGACATCCAATTTACCTTGTTGTTTAAATAATAAGAAAATGTAACGATGCAGTCCTGAAATAATTACAATAAAATAGTAAATTTTAAGTTACTATAGAACATAACGGCCTGAATAATATTGGCTAATAAAACCTTCAAAAACAGATACTTTACTATATACACTACATTTGAAAACACGTTCAAAGGTATACCAATAAGTAGGAAATAAAATAATTTCTCAAGTTACCTTGCACAAATTTCTGCCGACTATTATGTTCAATAAAATGTACTGTTCATAATTTGCAAATATGCTGATTCTACTTTACAGTTCTCCGTCATGGGTTGTTTACCGTATCTTGTATATATGCAAAATTAATTGCATTTTAAAATCACTTGTATTTCAAATGAACCAAAAGGCACTTTTTATGACACATCTTACAAACAAAATGATTCACGAAACATATAACCATAGTAAGAGAAAAACGATTTATATTGTAAAAAGCACACATTTTCACTTCATACATTTTTAATGATTGTGTAATCCTGAATCATGTTACCTGTAATATTTTTAGCTGACTTTTCAGGATTTTATCTAGACCTTTGATACACCTTCTGAAAAATACCATTGACAAGATTAAAAAATCTGAGTCAACTGCTCACATCTACATAAAAAAATAATGTTCATAAATTATAAATTTATTTTGTTATTTTTAATACAGAGAATACAATCATTATATGTCTTTCACTGATTAATAACCATACAAAACAATTGAATTAAAATGACTACTTGAAATTTCAAAATAATTACTAATAGATAGTGAATATAAAAAAATATATTAAGCTTTAATTGAAAATAAATAACACTAAGAAAAATATTTGTATTGAGGTGGAATAGGTAAAAATGAGCACGAGAGAATAAATGCTACAGGAAATGCTTTTTATAGTAAAATTGAAAAAAGGAATGTAAAAGAACTGAATATTCAGGAATACATGTGTAAGAAACACTATTCTGGACATTCGTTCACTACTGGTAAAATGTAGGTTCTACAAGATAAGGCTGAGTCATGAGAAAGTATTGAACAAAGAATATGTAAATGCCATTTTAGAATCTGGTCGGCAGTTCTAAGTGAGCAGTGCTAATTAAATCTTAGCAAAAACAGGATCTTTGAAACAAAGAAAACGATAATTTTTTTTCTTAGGATGTAAATGTAGTAAGAACTTATTCCAAGAAAAATAAAAACAATAAATTTATGAAGTTGTTTAGGTCAACAGCCGAAAGGCTGGTTTGAACCTCTAGAGGTTTTACTAAGTAAAACAAGGAGTCAGGAGGTCAACCAGTGCCTTCCTCACCTAGTACAAAAGTAGCCTATGCTTATGAGTATGCCAGGCTTCACTTCATTCACCACTGCTGTATAATGAAATTCATTACTTTCAGAGGAGATAACTCTGACTAGTGTCTTTTACACCTCTACCTCTTCTGTTCTTAAATAGTTCAGTCATATAATTGGCTGACCATGTGATGAGAAACAGAACTATTTTTATAGCCCTGGAACTAGCAGATCAAGTGCAAATAATTAAAAACTCCACCTTCCTGTTATGAGCGAAAATTTATGATACACAAGGGAAATGATTTTATCAAAAAGCAATGTTTTATGAATGAACAGGTGGTCATAGATGGCTGAACGAAGTATTAAGTGAGTTGGAACCAGCAATCTTGAAAAAAGAAAATGACTGTGGAATAAGAACTAAACACATAAAAGAGTTTGGTTTATCATCATCATAAACAATAAAAATTGGTGATCAGGCCTCCAACTTCAACTTCTTTTTCTTCTTGTTGTGCATATCCAGTTTGGATGTTGGCGATCATCATCATTTTTCAACTTCAACTTAGTAATATGTTATTTCTTAGAGAAGTAAGAGTGCCCTTTTCTTCTGAGGACACCAATAGGAATAGAACATTGTCCAGTTGGCTTGTAAACAGTAACCTGTTTTGGGTGTTCGACTATTGGCATCTGCATCAAATAACTATACCACTCTTACCTATATTTCAAAATAGTTAAAATCACTCCTGGCTCATAAAGGATTAAACCTACTGGCCTGGGAAGACTAGTGAAAAATGACCAATGTTCTCAGCAGTTAAAGAGGTAGAAATTCTCACCAGCAACAAGTCTAGAGGAGTCAACCCTGAAGGAAAATGAGGTAGCAATCCTATCATCTAACTACTTTGTGGCATGTTCATAACATGCAGCAGGAATTATTTTGTTACTGACAAGCTTCGAACTAGCCTTGCATGTAGGACTTAATTTTTTTATTGTTCATAATATTATCTAATCATTAGTGAGCATTGTAATGAAGAATGAACTTGCTTTTACTTACCGGTTCCTTGTGGTGGACCAGGTCCAATATATTGAGTCAGACACTCTCCTTCACTCACTTTATTTCCTGGTATGTTTATCATAAGCCAATGTTCAACCTCTTTAAATATTGGATTCTCACGATTTGGTGCATCTGGATCTGTTTGAACAGAATCAATAAAGTACTTTAAAATTATAATTAAAAAAGTACTTTAAAGTATGTTAAAGTATTTCAGCATGTGTACAATTTTTATGAAGTAATTTTTCTGGATTGCCTTCTCATCTCTCCTTATAGCCAATTGTTCCACCACAAAGGAATGCTTACTGTAAGCAGGAAAAATAAATGACCTAAGTTAGATGTTCAGGCAAATGTAGTAGGAAAATAAATCTCAGTATACTGTGTTTGACATATTGGGAAGGAAAACTAAAAACTAAACCCACAGGACTCGTCTAACAGAAGATATTTATTAATCTAATCAATTAATTTATATAATATTAATAGTCGCGGCTTTGCACGCGAAAAATGGCATAATCAATTTTTAAAAAATATGTAACAGAAATATTGTGTAGCTGCTAGATTGACTGGGTAATCCAACGTACACACACACCCACAACCACACATACAACATTTTGATAATTTTTCCCGTGTATGTCCCTCGACATCATCAAACCCCTTTATCTACTTTAATAACAATACCTACTCACATGTATACACACACATATTTATGAAAATCTTCATTACGGCCCTTAAGGTTATCATTTTTGAAAATTTAAAAGAAAATTTTGTGACTATAAATATGAATATGTTGACAAAATTTCATGAAAATCCGTTCAGTAGTTTTTGAAATTAGCCTGCACAAAAAAAAGACGCTTTGTCTTTAAAATATTAGTTGAGATGTAAAATATAATATACTATATAATTATATTATTATACTATTAAATTTATTTTATATGATATTGTGTATTATATATAATAAAATCTATTACTATTACTGATAGGTAGATAAAAAAACTGCCTTACCAAATGACAGCAAACACAATAAAAGACAACTTTGTTTTACCATAATACAAATTTTTTTAAATTTAAAAATTACGCAACACCATGTAACTTATGTTACTCAGGAAGCTCTAAATTTCCAAAAATGAAAGTAGTTTCTGAAATTATCTTGTACAAAGAAAGATGTATTTCTTGGTATTAGTAAGTATGCAACTCCAAAATCTGTACAGACAACAGCAAAATTCTGTTTTTACCAAAGACAAACAAAAAGGTAGTTTGGTTTCTCTCAGAATTAATTTCTTTGTAGAATTACAGAGTATTTATTCTTTACCTGTCATTAAAAGTGTGTAGAATGTGTTTGGTTCTGCATCCCATTCAACTATTGGTTCTTTTATTGTATCAGCTGGAGTCAATTCATTTCCCAATTTAACTGTTCCATTTGGATACTCCACTGATAGCTGTAAAACAAAATTAAACAATTAGTAGTAGTCTTAATTTACTTATATTATTGTTAACCCACTGGGTTGATCTAGAGGTAAAGTCATTGCTGTAAGTCAGCTGTTTAAAAGCTGATTTCCGGAGATGAAGGTTCCTGGCTCAAATCCTAGTAAAGGTTGTTACTTTCATACAAATTTGAATACTAGACAGCGGTTACTGGTGTACTTTGATGGTTGGGTTTCAATTAACCACACCTCTCAGGAATGGTCGGCCTGAGTCTGTACAAGACTTCTTTTTTTTTTTTGTTTAACGTTCGACTGTTCTGCAATTACTGCTAATGCAGACGGTGAAGGATGAAATGATTTTTGCAACGTATGAAAATATGCCGTGCCTGAATGGGATTCGAACCCAAGACCGCATGATGAGAGGCGTGCACGTTACCAACTACGCTAGATCAAGACTAGATAAGACTAGACTACAAGACTAGATCTCATTTACACGTCATACACATCATCCTCATCACATTGGGTTGCATATTATTCTTAAATTGAACAGCTTGTAACGTACACATTAAAGATAAAAAATAAATATTGCTGTTAACAAACATTTGGGAATGCAATGGAAATTTTAAAAACAAAATCTAATCATTCTAATTCATAGAAATTAAAGAATACAGTGAATTGATCTAAAAAGAAAATTATTCTTCGAACAGCAGATAATTCCAGTGCTATTCTGAATAAAATACTGATTGTGATATTGCACAAATTCAAGGTTTTTGTAATTGAACACAAAATCGGGACTAAACTTTTTAATTTGACAGTAGAATACGATTTAATGTTGTAAAGGCAAAATCTTATAAAATTAATGGAACAGCACTGAGAAAAATCAATGTCTTTCTGATTAGGTAAATTGGTTTTAATAAATTAGTCTGCAATAGCTTAGAAGCTTAGTTTAATGTATTCAGATGGTAGGCAAATCTTGCAATTCCCAAAAGTCACAAAGACACTCAGTAACCTTAGGTACTAATACAACTTCAGGTTTATACATTAAGGTAATTGAAAAGAAAATTCCTTGTGGCCATGAAATTTTTAAACATTGTCATATTTCTGACTTTATTTACAATTTACTTTTATTCTCCAATCATCAAACTTTTCCTTTCATATGTAACTTTTATATCGATTTAAATACTAGACAGTGGTTACCAGTGTATTTCACTGGTGAAGTACAGTGAAGTGGGGTACTTCAATTAAGGTTGGGGTGGTTGGGGTTCAATTAACCATACTTTCTCAGGAATGGTCAGCCTAAGTCTGTACGGGACTATATATATACGTAACAGTCCTAAATTTGTTATTCCCTACTATTGTTGAAAAATACACAATCCACGAGATGTTTAAAACTGCTCTAAAGATATAAAATGTGAAAATCAAAATTTTTTTAATATCTTTTAAAAATTTGCTTTAAAAATATTTGACTATAATAGTTAACTGACCAGCAATGCAATATATTTATTTATTTTAAATAATACTAAATCAGTATACACATACCCGAAAAAGTTTTGATTCAATATCAGTATCCTCAACAATGACTGGTACAATCCCTTCTTTTAACTGTGCAAAAATGTTACCTTTAGCTTTCATATTTTCAAATGCTGAAACAAAACCAAATAAATAACTTTTTGAATTATGCGCTAACAGGGATATTTAGCGACGTGTGGTTGGCAGTACACTGTTCTTCGTCATTTCTATTGTAAACCCATGTTCTTGGATTGTTGGTATCTCATTTACTTTTTGTGGTGTTGTATTTTTAGTTATTCGGGAGCAATGATGCAATGTGAAATTTTGCGTGAAACTGAGGAAAACTTTCACAGAAACATTTCAACTTTTGAAACAAGCTTATGAAGATGATTCTCTGAGTCATATGCAATGTTTCAATGTTTTTCTTGATTTGAAAGTGGTCACCAGTCAATTGAAAATGACCCTCAACCAGGAAGGCCTTCGACTTCAACTGATGACACCCACGTTATGAAAATCCATGATCTGGTGCATGCAAATTGCCGATTGACTGTCAGAGAACTTTTAGAAGAGGCTGGCATCTCAATTGGATTGTGCAGGGGAAGACAAGAAGAGATAGAATAAGAAATAATGTAATTAGGGAACAACTGGAAATGGACAACCTATCAAGGAGGGTTGAATGGATAAGCTGCAATGGATTAGTCATGATATTAAGATGTAGGAGGATAGATTGCTGAAAAGAATGCTATACTTGGAGGTGGAGGGAAAAAGATCAAGAGAGAAGTGGATGGGTTCAGTTATGAATAAACTGGGGTAAAGATGCGATTCCAAAAGAGCAATGGAGGAGAAATAGTTCAGAAATAGAGAGAGGTGGAGAGGAATTGTGTTGGGCTCAACCCGAAGAAATTTGGAGGAGGGATAAAGATGATGATGACTAAATTGCAATTTGATTTTGAATAAATTTGTCAAATTTTGGTATATGAAAACATCGAACCAGAATACAGTAAAGACACACCCAAAATACTTATTACATATATTAAAATGGATTTCCTATCTGTAAAAACATGTAATCTGAGGCGTTACAATCATGTAATACTTCAATCATATTACAGATAAAAAAAACTGCAGTTGTCACTCAACCTATGACCCTTTATGACCTATGACTATTGTATATAGTAAATTTTTTTGTTTATTTATATAATATAATAATTTATGCAATCATGACTTATTTATTAAAAAATATTGTTGTATATTTACGTAATTGTATCTAATCTAAATATTAATGTGTAACAGTTGATAAAACTGCATGTCATTGTGTATAAGTGAATTATGGGGAAGTAACTAAGGTTTCATCATGTTAAAAATTTCTAGACCCTTTACTTTTAAGTTACTTTACTTAAGGAACTTGACTTTTAACTTAGCCGTCTTGCACTTTACCAAATGAGTCACCAGAGTAGTCATCATAAAATAATATAATTCATGTAGCACCTTATTCTGAGGTCCCAGTGATGTAGTAATTTATTTATTTTTTTGTATATTTGAAATTTAATCTTTTTTAAATTTATGAAACAATAACATAGGTCTGCTTTAATAAAATTTAGCTGGAATCTATCTAGTGATTCCAATAAATATTCTGGTGTGCTAAAAATGGGGAAATATTTAAAAAAATTCAATTATGTAAGTTTCTTTTTACAATTTGCGGATGTTTGTTCTCGCCAAGCAAAGTTTTGCTTAAAGATAGAGAGGGTTTCAAGAATTTTTGTATTCAGTTTCCAAGTTTATTAGTTTCTAAACAAAGTTAAAAGAAGGGTGTTTTTGTTAAGTTGGACACAACCAAGCTTATGAAAGATGAAAATTTTGAATGTTAAATGTAAGAAGAAAAACAAGTGTGCCTTCAAGACGTAGTCATAAAGTTTCTTGGCAACAAAAAAATAAATATTTTAAAAATATTGTACAAAATATAACAGAAAAATTCAAAAATTTAGTTTGTAACAGATGTTTTAAGGTGCATTTTCTAAATTCACACCTTAACTACTTTCCCAAAATCTTGGTGCAGTCAGTGAGAAGCAAAGGGAGAGATTCCACCAATATAATAAAAGAGATGAAGAGAAGATGGAACATGAGCTTTTGATAGCTGACTACTTTGGATGTTTAGAAGGGATGATTCTCTGCAAGACCACAGAAAAGAAAGCACAAAATAGAATATAGAAAGAAAAGAATTCTACATTATAAGGACTTGCAAGAATATAAATTGTATTTTACTGTTTCTTTTCATTAAATTTATTGATATTTTAAAGTAATTTTGTTTTCAAATCTCTTGTAAATAAATTCAAAATTTAAATAAAAATTGTTTTTTACAATTTAAACAAATTTTGAAGTTTTTCTGCTAAAAATCCTTACATTATAGAGAGTAATAGAGTTCTTATTCAAATCCAGCTCCCAACTATACAATAAGAATTAGCTGTCAAATTAAATACAATTTTTCGAAAGTTAAAAAGTGCGGGTCTCTGAATACCAAGTTATTTCAGTTATACTAAAATTTGGATTGGTCCATTCGTGTGATATTAAATGACAGTTTATCACTTCACATTTATGTAATTATAGTTATTGATCTAATCCACTTTTATAATAACTTACACTTATTTTATTAATAAATCACAATAATTAAACATTGTGCAATATTTTTATTAATTTGCCAAATCATTTTGATAACATTGTTATCAGAACCTGTAAGCAGTCATGATAATTAAAATTATAAAAATAAATAAAATCTATTGTCACATAAAAATATATTATTGCAAACAATTAAAAGTTTGGGGTCATTGATTACAAAATTAATTCTAAATATTTTAGTTTTCTTATTCGCAAGTCATCTTAACTATTGTCCAGTAAACAGTTCACGCCTTCAATAACAAAAATGTTAAATATAATTACATGATGCAACAATATGAAGTATTTATATTTAAACTACACATAACAAAAATTCAACAATTTGTTACACATTTTAAAATTAAAATTGATAGTCTTTTGATATTAAATTAAATTAAAAGTGACCGATAAGAAAATGAAAAGTCATTAATGACCAAGATGTTGATGCAGCTATAAATAAACTTGTAAAAAAAACCATTACAGTATTTATTATTTTAAGAAATGTAGAAAGTTAAGAAGCTTTTTTAATTATATTAGAAAAAAATATCTCATAACCATGTACAAACTTACTTGTTGAACATGTAGACACAAATGAAAAATTGAACCCAGTTCTTCAGGAACTAATTTTAGTGGGTATTGAAGGATTCATTATTATTATAAAAAAATTTCTTGAAACTGTTTAAGTTTGTAATTATTTTTCAAAAACAAAAATGTTCATTCTTTTTCAGAAATAATGAACTATCAAATGTAAATGCATGGAAATGATAGTAAATTCTTTCTTTTGGCATGCCTATCTGTTTCCGATCA
Source organism: Catonia carolina (assembly GCA_035578175.1). Taxonomy (NCBI): domain Eukaryota; kingdom Metazoa; phylum Arthropoda; class Insecta; order Hemiptera; family Achilidae; genus Catonia; species Catonia carolina. The sequence continues at coordinate 106,975,632 of JAQMRL010000003.1, forward strand.
TCACAGCTATTCTGACCTTTTTGGTTGGTAGCCAGGACAATTACATGGAGCTCTTACCAAATCAGGCCTTCAAATTGGCGAGCCAGGAATTTTTTTCTTCTGTCAGGAGTTCATTTCCTTTTAATTCCCCTCGCAGAATCCAATGTAACAGTTCATATCTTACTTGATTCTTTATGACATACCCAAGGTACCTAAGGTACATTTATTTATGTTGACTAACTCTAGGACTTTATTTATTTTCAGATAGTATATTAGGAACCGCAGTTGTGTGTCCAGGGTTGGGTCATAATTCTTGAACTCATTGTATTGAAAATACTCCTGAACTTTCCAGTGAGGCACCTGATCTCCTATGAGCTGTCCCATTCTTCATATTATACAATAGTGGCCAGATATGTGTATCTTATCTGGTTTATGTACAGAATAATGCCACAAATGCCTATCTTTCTAATGATCATTAATTTTGTCTTACTGATGTTGGTCCAGTCTATTATGTTTACTTACTTCTGTAATTTTTTTCATTAGCTTAAGTTCTTTTACCCCACTGGGTTGGTCTAGAAGTAAAGTCATTGCTGTGAGTCAGCTGTTTAACAGCTGATTTTTGGAGACGAAGGTTCCTGGTTCAAATCCTAGTAAAGGTAGTTTCTTTTATATGGATTTGAATACTAGACAGTACCTAGTTACCAGTGTACTTTGATGGTCGGGGTTCAATTAACCATACTCTCTCAGGAATGGTTGGCCTGGAACTGTACAAGACTACACCTTATTTACACGTCATACATATCATCCTCATCTCATTGGGTCATGGGGTTACTTATTGTTCTGAATTGAACAGATTGGAATGTACACAAATTAGGAATAAAAAAAAATGTTCATTTACTGTATCAGCAAACACGATTGGATCTTCTGCATGAACTCATTGATTCTAGTACCACTTACGGAAATTCCTTCTTCTAGGTCTTGTAAAGCTGTTTTGAATTTATATATGTTCCAAGTAGAAGTTGAACAGTCAAAATCCAAATCGGTCAACTGGAAGTGGTAGCTTATTCACTTTTTGCCATTTCTTCATAAACGGCTCTACAATATTTTTTAAAATCACCTTAGTTACTACATTTTTTATGCTCTACAAGACAGGGTAAGTGGCATGTCTACTGAAATTCATGGGGGAGGGCTTTGTTCTCGTGGTAAAAAATACCTACAATTTTTTTAAGATTGCAGCATTAGGACTAAGGTGCATTTTGAGCGAAAGCGTATACAATTAAAGTTGTAGGAAATTAAAATATCTACAACTTTTATTTTAAACTTTTTTGTTCAACAAATTTCTGATTTTCTGTATTTTTCTTATTAAAATCAGTGAAAAATAATATTTTTAAGATTGCGGACTTAGTATGCACTACGACAACAGTGAATTTTATAATCAAAGTTATAAAAAATTAAAAACCTACATTTTTTTACAGAGCCTAGTTTAGCTTGAAGATTTCCCGTATTTTTAAGTCGAACAGAGGTTGTTGATTTTCATTTTCCATCATTCACTCATTATTAAAATTAGGTATGTTTTTCATTTACATTGTTTATGCTTAATTAAACATAGATTACATTGTTAATTATTCACATTGTCAAGAGCAAGTCATGTGAGTGTTTCACACCAGATTTTGTTGTTTTCCAATTCATTAAAAACTAACTGTTCGTTAAATAGGTGCTTTTTTTTACTATCAATAGCATGATTTTATTATGTTTTTTTAATTATTTTGACCAATTTCCCATTCTATTGTAATTTTTGTTAAGAGGGTGATCATTTCAAAACTTCTAAATTCAATTACATTGAAATTGTTTTACAAAACGTATAAACATTTTGAATGTTCATTAAATACTAATTTTACTATTAATTGGTATCATGTTTTTTAAATATTTTTTAATAAAGTAAAAGAAATAAAATTTTTTTCTTAATTTTTAAAATACTGTATATAGGTTTTTTGAAAATCGATTCATCCCGATTACAAATTTTTTTTAAAATTTAAAAATTACGCATTGCAGTTTTGCCTATGTTACTCAGGAGTCTAGAATTATTTATTTCTTTGTTACTGATTTTCTTATACTATATTTTTTATTAAATCCCCGAAGCAACAGGTAGGCTAGTTACAAAAAATATTTATTTGTTTCTATAATCGTAAAAATAGATAAGTAAATTATTTCCAATTTTGGAGGGTTTATAATTTTTAAAATAATGTAATTTAGCGATACACTCCACTGTTTCTAATAGTTTTACCATTTCATCCAGAAACCTTACGTAATTACAATCCGCGAAAAATGACGGACGGAGTGGATCGGCACTTTTGCGGTTCCTAAAAATTACGCGCCACCTTGATCCTCCTGACACAGCGTGGGATGTAAAAGTACCGAATTTTTTTTTTATCTAGGTTGGATAAGTTAACTTCTTTTTAGTATTAATAAGAAGAATTTTTTATCAAGGTAAATCCAAATGAAACAAATAATAATTAAATGTAAGTACCTCCTCAGCAATGAAGAATCATGAAATGAAAACTTGGTAAGAGGCAATTGTAAATGTCACAGGAAGCCTACCGCCACATAAAACATTTTACAAAAAAAGTATGTGCTTATATTAGAAAAGACAGAAACCAGAAACTTGAGTATAAATGTCTTAACCCTTTTAGTGCCGAAACAATATTTAAAAGTTTGATGTAAAGTGCCATTTCATTTGAACAAGGGTATACAAAGAGTGGCAGCCCTTATTTCGAAAACTAGCAGACATACTAAGCCTGCCATTGCCAACCAAAATTTCAACGTAACAGAAAAATTATATTTCCTGTTAAAAATTAATTTTTATTGTGTTCATAAACAAAAGAAATCGTTTTAACACTAAACATATTCAAAATAGTTTTTTTTAGTTTATTTAAAATTGCATCGACAGGTTGATCATTAACAACTACTGTGGGTTTTGGTACCTTAACGGTGGTTTTAACGTGTTAACATTTCCATACCCTAGCCGGGAATCGAACCCGGGACATTCGCTTTGTAGGTTAGCGTGCTAGTCACTACTCCACGAAGGCGGTTTCAAAATACATTATTCCATTAATTTTTGTTTAAAAGTTTTTTTTGGAAATGTTCGGTTATCCGGATATTGGCATTTTATGCATTACTTACGGACGTCCGGTAAACCGGATGTTATAACTACATAAAATATATCGACGTCCTATTTTCCGGAAGTTGGTACTGAAAGGGTTAAACCTAGGAGTAAATGTTTGTCGGCGTATTGTCACTATAAATGCATATTCAAAAGTAAGCAAACAGGTGGGAAGGTTTTTTATTTCAGTTTTAACTGTCACCATATTATATTGATAAAAATCTGGTGTGAAACACTCACACAACTTTCTCTTGCCAGTGCAAATAATTAACAATAAACCTAACATTAGTAATAAAACATAAGAAATAAACAAAAAACTAACCTCAATAAACATAACCTAATTTTAATCATGAGTGAAAGACGCAAAATGAAAATCAACCTCAGTTTGGCTTAGAAATACGGAAAATCACTCTTTCTCTCTAAACTAGGCTCTGTAGAGAAAAATGCTTTAAATAAAAGTTGTAGATCTTTTAATTTTCTATAAATTTAATTATATACACTTTTGTCGTAAAATGCATACTAAGGCCGAAATGTTAAAAAAATCGATTTTTCTCACGTTTTCGTGAGAAAAAAAACAGAAAATCGCAAATTACCGCTAAACTAAGCGTTATAAAAAAAACTTTTTGAAATAAAAGTTGTAGGATTTTAAATTCTCTACAACTTTTATTATATAGATTTTTGCGCTAAATTGCATATTAAAGCCGTAATCTTAAAAAAACTATGTTTTTACGTCAAAACAGCCTCACCCAGAATTTCAGCCAACATGGCGCCTACCCTATCTTGTAGAGAATAAAAAATTGAGTAAATGAGGCGATTTTTAAAAAAAATCGTAGGACCAGTTTTTGAGAAAATCGCAAAAAAGTGAAAAATTACACGAATAAACTACTACTTCCGGTTGACCGATTTTGATGAAAATGTTCGTGTCGGGTCCGGTAGTGGTATGCAACTTAAGTTTCAAGTTTCAAGTTCGTAGGATGTTCCGTTCTTGAGATATTCTGTTCACACACAGACACACACACACACAGACACACACACAGACCAATCGCTAAAAACATGTTTTTTTGGGTTCAGGGGGTCTGAAAACGTATAGATCCGGTGAAAACTCGATTTCGAAAAATCGACATGAAAACAATACTTTCCTTCCTATATATTCATAATAGGCAAGAGAAAGTAAAAATGAATATATAGAAATTAAAAAAAAAATCTACTACTTTTAAAATTTACTTACCTTTTATTTACTGCCAAAAAAAACCTCCAATAATTCCCTCAAACAACTAACACAGTCAACATAAGTAGTTCATTAAATACTGTAGCAGGCAGCCACCAGCCCCTCCTAAACCCTACTCTTTCAAGAATCCGACTGAGTGAGAGAAAGAGATGAAGATAGTATGAGAGAGAAAGATTCAGTGAGTGAGGCAATAGTAAATTTAAATGAAAGGATTTTACAGAACAAACTATTTTTTATCAAAATTTGATATTTAAAATTTTTATTGTTAATTATTTAGTTCTCACTTATTTTTTGACCTTGTTCAGTATTTATTAAACAGCTATTACAACGCGTTTTTCACCAGCTTGACAACAAGAACTCTTTATTCATCCACGAGAAAATCGGTTATTGCGAATTTTGAAGCCACGTGCTCTATAATATGTAGAAATTTCTACTGACCGCCTGTGATAGTGGCATACTAAGAACATAGTTTCTTCAGCTTAACATATGAGCAATTTTCTGTTGGTACTACAGTAAAGTATTCTAAAATACTTAAAACTTAATACTTACTTATTCTACTACTTACTTACTATTCTACTACTCATTCTTAATACTTAAAAGTATTTCAAAATGGAAGCTCAGGGTTGGATTTTTGGTTAAGGTATTTACTTTAATACCTAAGAATCATATGAGCACAATGTATAAAATAATAATAATGTGTTTATGTAATGCACTACACATTTCCAACGTTAGATTGTCAAGAAATATTATGTTTTTAAAGAAAGGGACTTCGTAAATTTGACTTTAGTGTCCTGAAAGCTTAAATGTAATTTACATAAACGAAAATTACAATATTGTCAGCGATTTTAGATTTTTTACGCCCCTTATGTGCAATACAGTAATAATAATAATAATAATAATAATAATAATAATAATAATAATAATAATAATAATAATAATAATAATAATAATGTCGCCTCCATGGCGTAGTGACTAGCTCGCTAGCCTACAAAACGGAAGGTCCCGGGTTCGATTCCCTGTTATTTTAACACGTTAAAGAACCCACTGTAGTCACTAATGACTAAACTGTTGATGCAACTTTAAAGGATTACAAAAAAGTAATCATTATTTTATTTTTGGGAATAAAAATACCCTAATTAAGCGACTGAAAATCTGCTATGTTAGAAATCCCAACAAATTGAATTACATTGTTGTTACATTAAGTAAATTTTTGTATACCAATCTATACTTACTAGTATATAGAGATGGAGTAACGTTTGTTTGTTTGTTTGTATGAGGCAATCTTGGAAACTACCTAACCGATTTCTAAAATTATTTTACTGTTAGAAAGCTTAGGCTTACAGCATCCTGAGTAATGTAGGTGATATGTCAATAATTCATTTTCAAATATTATAAAAAAGATTTTTGATCGATAGAATTAAGTTATCTTCATTCACTGGGAAAAATTAATGCTTCTGTCTATTCTATACATTGATTCTATTCTCGTATTGTAAATATTATTCAGGTAGGTGTAATACAGTTAGGTATCAGGTTGGTACGGTACGGTACCGTCCTGCAACTCACATCTAATCTCTTTTTAAAAATTTTGAAAATAAAATACGGGACAGACATCTGAACAAAATAATACCACATCCAATTTCTGTATAGAAAGTTATGTAAACCTTCCCAAAATCAACAAGTACTTGCCATTTTTACTTTCTCTTGCCTATATGAATATGTAGGAAGGAAAGTATTGTTTTCCTGTAGATTTTTCGAAATCGTGTTTTTACCAGATCTACACGTTTTCAGACCCCCTGAACTCAAAAAACATGTTTTTAGCGATTGGTCTGTGTGTGTGTGTGTGTGTGTGTGTGTGTGTGCGCGCGCGCGCGCGCGTGTGTGTGTGAACATAATATCTCAAGAACGGAACATCGTACGAACTTGAAATTTAAAACTTAAGTTAGGTACCACTAAAGGACCCAACACGAACATTTTCATCAAAATGGTCAACCGGAAGTAGCAGATTATTCGTGTCATTTTTCACTTTTTGCGATTTTCTCAAAAACTGCTCCTACGATATTTTCAAAAAATGGCCTTATTTACTACATTTTTTATGCTCTACAAGATAGGGTAGTCGTCATGTTTGCTGAAATTCTTGAGGAGGCTGTTTTCTCGTAAAAAAATTATTTTTTTAAGATTCCGACTCTAACATGCATTTTAGCGCAAAATTTAGCCTATATAATAAAAGTTGTAGAGAATTTAAAATCCTACAATTTCATTTCAACCATCTTTTTAACGCTTTGTTTAGCGGTGATAAGCAATTTTCTGTTTTTTTTTCACGAAAATGTGTAAAAAAATTCGATTTAATTAAGATATCGGCCTTAGTATCAACTTAACGACAAAAAAGTGTATAACCAAATTTATAAGAAATTAAAAGATCTACAACTTTTTTTAAGAGCATTTTTCTCTATAGAGCCTAGTTTAGCGTGAAAGAGCGATTTTCCGTATTGTTAAGCCAAACTAAGGTTGGGTTTCGTTTTGCATCATTCACTCACGATTAAAATTAGGTTATGTTTTTGAGGATGGTAAGTTATTTTGTTTTTTTCTTATGCTTTTTTACTAATATTGGGTTATATTGTTCATTATTGACATTGGAAAGAGAAAGTCGTGTTATTGTTTCACACCAGATTGTTTACTTTCTTTTGCTATGTATGAAAATATGCCTATAGGTAAGGAAAGATATGTTTTCGTGTCGATTTTTTGAAATAAAATACCCGATTAATGAATTGAAAATGAGAATAACGTTTATTCAACTCTATGTAGATAATGTGCAATTTATTACAAACAACAACACAATGATTATGATGATTATAAATAATTAAGCGATCTTGAACCAATTAGAAATAAGGTGTTTTCACAATTTAATATTACGCTTCCCACTGGGAGACAAAGAAATTTCCAGCAACTGCTTTCCCAAGTTTATATTTGTCTACGAATGCTCTTGTATTGAAATTTTTGCGTTGACTCTTATCTCTGAAATAAAAATAAAAACATAAATACAGGTTAGAGTCTATCTACGATAAAGCAGTTAAGATTAAACAGTTGAACTAATTTAGTTTTGGTACGAAAAATTTTCAATTAACTTTTAAGCAAAATTTTTCATTTTGAAGATTTGAAATTTATGGTAACAGTTAAATCAACTCTTAAAAATAGACAATTTTTAAAAATTATTCCAAAAACAATTACCATCAATGTTGTAGTTTTTGGACACACATTAAACTATATAATATACAGTTTATATTTTAGTTTTATATTTATATATTATACTTTAGTAATATTATAGTTTTTATAGTAGTATATTATATATAGACTACTACTATATTATACAGTATAACTATATTATTAGTCATATTGGATTTAAATCGGTCGTTTCAGAAATCCTTTAAGTCAAAATTTTGTCCTTCTTCGCTTTAGTGGATTTTGGATTTATGTAGAATGTAAACACATAATAATATTCCCTACAAGGCTTTCTTATCTTAATGGTGTTGTTAAAATTTTAAAAAAATTATCTTTTTGAAACATAAGCCTGACATTCCAGAGGAAGAAAACACACAAAGTTTCTAGTATGTAAAAATGTTTTTATAGGAGATAGCTGTTTGTGACAATGAAGAGAACTTTTTTGACCAAGACCAACATTTTTCTTCATGAAAGTCAAAATTTTGATTTTTATTATTGAGAAGAGTTTTAGCTAGTGTAATAAATGAATGAATATTATTGTATAATACTGTGATACTTAACGGACTAAGGTCCGTTTCGGGATGTGGGTAAATCAAATAAGTAACACAATAAAGTCCAGAATTACAAGTGTTTATTACAATTAAAAAATAAATAAATAAAGTGACAAAATAAAGTGAATAAAATCTACGAGTGATTATAATTAAATTACTTATAATGAATAACTAACTAATTATAATAACTAATAACAATAAACAACTTAACCAATTTACTAAATACTACTTACAAAAGATACAGAAATAACGTTTAACAATACACAGAAATTCACAGTAACGTCGACCTTTTCAAACGTACTGGTATGCACTATGGAATTCGCTCACTCGATCACAGCAAAACGTAAACTGACTTGACCGCAAACAAACTTACTGCTTTAGATAGGCTAATAATGGAGATTTCGAGAAAGACAGAGAATTACAACATAACAATAAAATACAAAATCCTTCTGACGGCTTCTGGATAAATCTTAACAAATGTAAACTAATTAGGATTGAATAGAAGGTGATACAAAAAGGCCAATTATCTACATAAGAACCCGACTCAACTTTTTCACAATAGTCATACAAAAAAAGCCAGGCCTACCTTTACTATAAAAACCGTTTATAACTATTTTTTGGAGACCTATTATTACTCTTATTATTTACGTTACATTTTTAAAGTCTCGGTACTTCCGGAAATTCTCGAACACTCTTTCCTTTTCGATATTGTCACAATACATTTATTTGTGGTTATTTAACAACGTCATTCACGCATGATTAAAATTAGGTTATGTTTTTCATCAATTATATTGGCAAGAGAAAGTCGTGCGAGTGTTTCACACCAGATTTTTCTTGTGATGTAGATTTAGAGTAATCGACTGAATCGAACAACAAACCAATTTTTGGGGAGAAAAAATAAATTTGTATATCTTATTATTTGTAATATTATTACTATTATTTTCATTTTTAAAACATAAACACATTTAAGGCTTTTTAATTAGCAGGAAGGTTTATTAGCCTACTTCTTTTGTTTTTTTTTTAAATAATTAATAATATTTCTGCTGATTACCTGAAAAATATTGTCTTAGAACGCGTAGCGTAAATTATTGTAGTTATGTAATTTGATATTATCTACTTACGAGACACCTATGTAAGTTTCAGTAAAGTTCATTTTTCCTCCAGGTTGTTTAAATACTAGCAGACAATAACGGTGAAGACCTAGGAACGACAGAACGGAATTACAAGTATCTAATCACATGAAATAAAATGTTAAGTTTTTACCTATCACTTAGCAAATTGGAATTTGATGTAGGCCACTTTAGATTTTATCTGAAAATTGAAACCTTCCAGTTTGTAGTCTAATACAAAGTGCTATGCCTCTACAATGTCTCTATTTACTTTGCCTTTGTTTTAGTGTCATCAAGACAGCCATTTTTTTACAGTAAAAACTAAATGTTTTCAATTTTACAACTATTAAAATAAAAGTATATTTTGGAGTAATGCTAGATGATCTGATTATATGAAGTGAGTATGACTAAAATAGGCCTACAACCAGAGACGAAACCTCAGTATGTTATAAGCAGGGGCTTAGCTAGGCGGTGGAAGCCAAGGGGCAGGTACAAAGAGGGCGAAAAATTAACCACGAAAATCCAGTTTTTTAGACTAATGCATTTTGTTGTTGTTTAGGTCATCAGCTGAAAGGCTGGTTTGAACTTCGAGAGGCTTTACTAAGTAAAACGAGGAGTGAGGTGGTTTGTCATGCCTTCCTCAGTGAGTAGAAAAGTCTGCTTATCAGCATGCCAGGCCCGAAAAGCATCTACTTTCCACCCTCCAAATTGCACCTTTACTTCATTCACCACAGGGTCTGGCTGTATAATGAAATTCATTACTCTCAGAGGAAATAACTCTGACTAGTGTCTTTTACACCTCTACCTCTTCTGTTCTTAAATGCTTCAGTCATATAATTGGCTGAACATATGATAAAAAACCAGAACAATTTTTTTATAGTCCTGGAACTAGCAGATCAAGTGCGAAATACTTTAATACTCTATCTGCCTGTAATGGGCATCGGTGCATTTTATCAACGATAAAAAAATCATTAATGGAAGAAATCTTTCAGGTTATTAAAAATTACTGCAAGTGAACTACCTGGTAATCTGTAATATTTTGCCGATTGTCTACAAACAAAACGCAGCCAAGTACGTAAAAATCTATCTTAGAAAACCTTGGAAAAAAGTAAAAATTTTGGATCAAAAAGCATAAAACTCAACCGTTTTGCACGTTAATTTTAAAAAATTTCCGGGGAGCACCCCTGGACTCCCCGTTGCACTACAGGGTGTTCCATACCCTCCCCCCCCCCAGATACCCCGGTATTGGAGGGTGCAGATTTGTCAAACTCGCCAAGGGCGCAGAAGGACCTTGTTACGGCGCGGCAGTTAATTTCAATTTTTCTATAGTTGAATTTATTGTACAGGTAGTTAACTGAAATTGCGTATCTAATGAAATTTGTAGCCCCATTCTATTTCCACAACTAGTCTTTACTAGGCTGCACACCAGATTTTTTTCTTGTATTTCATACTTAATTAAAAATCTAATTAATTTAGAAATTATAAAAAGATTAATTATTTTGTCAGTTAATCGTTTGATAATAACTTTTTTTTATTTATTTATTTAACGTCGCATCAACTACAAGGTTATTAGCGACGACGTTGGGGTGCAACTGTATGAAGATGAAATGATTGTTTGTAACGTATGAAAATACGCCGTGCCTGAGTGGAATTCGAACTCTGGACCGCATGATGAGAAGCGAGCACGTTACCAACTACGCCAATGCGGCCGGCAATAAAAGTTTTGTTTTGAAGCAATTGGAAACACAACTGGTGAGTTTACATGTTCCTTGTTGATTAAGAGGGCACAACGTAAAGGCTGCGTTATTAATAAGTTACTTTGGCTGGTCCGATGATTGCAAAGTCAGCATAAATTCTATGCCAGGAGTTCCAGGTTTAATTTTTCAGATCTTATCTGGTATTTTTTCACCTATCACCTTTCACCGATTGCATGTACATAACAATCGGTTGTAAAAGAAGTACTAGTTATTTCATGTCAGTATTATTGTGTACTTACCAGTTCCTTTTGGTGGAGACGGTCCATTGTATTCTGTCAAAAATTCGCCCAAATGAACTTTGTTGTCTGGGATATTCACCACTAACCAATGCTGCCATTCTCTATATTTAGGATCCTCACGACTTGGTGCGTCTGGATCTAATCATAAAAAATACATTTTTTAACTATTTTATTTTATCCTTAATCTCCAGTAGCTACAGGTCATTTGTTCTAGCTAGAAGCTTTCCCTCCAACGCTGTGTGCCGCTTAGCTGTTCTGTTCAGTGGTGGGGGAAGCACCTCGTAGTTGTAACATAGATACAGTTAGAAAGAGAGGGAATGATGATTAAGTGAGAAGGAGACAACACTTGCCCCTTTGAAACTATCCCTACTCTATCTACTCGCCCTCCTCTTACAAGCTTCTTCCTAAAACAAACGTACTATACGTGTGTTTCTTTTTACTTTTATTTGAAGCCACATCCACAGGTTGGTTATTATCAACTACTGTAGGTGAATTTGAACGTGTAGTAGTAGGTAGTGTGTTTTTCGTATAAATGCACGGTATCATTTTTACTTTCTCTTGCCTATATGAATATATAGGAAGGAAAGTATTGTTTTCATGTCGATTTTTCGAAATCGAGTTTTCACCGGATCTACACGTTTTCAGACCCCCTGAACCCAAAAACATGTTTTTAGCGATTGGTCTGTGTGTGTGTCTGTGTGTGTGTGTGTGTCTGTGTGTGTGTGTGTGTGCGCGCGCGCGCGCGCGTGTGTGTGTGTGTGAACAGAATATCTCAAGAACGGAACATCCTACGAACTTGAAACTTGAAACTTAAGTTACATACCACTACCGGACCCGACACGAACATTTTCATCAAAATCGGTCAACCGGAAGTAGTAGTTTATTCGTGTAATTTTTCACTTTTTTGCGATTTTCTCAAAAACTGGTCCTACGATTTTTTTTGAAAATCGCCTCATTTACTCAATTTTTTATTCTCTACAAGATAGGGTAGGCGCCATGTTGGCTGAAATTCTGGGTGAGGCTGTTTTGACGTAAAAACATAGTTTTTTTAAGATTACGGCTTTAATATGCAATTTAGCGCAAATATTTATATAATAAAAGTTGTAGAGAATTTAAAATCCTACAACTTTTATTTCAAACATTTTTTTGTATAACGCTTAGTTTAGCGGTAATTTGCGATTTTCTGATTTTTTCTCACGAAAACGTGTGAAAATCGATTTTTTTAACATTTCGGCCTTAGTATGCATTTTACGACAAAAGTGTATAGAATTAAATTTATAGAAAATTAAAAGATCTACAACTTTTATCTAAAGCATTTTTCTCTACAGAGCGTAGTTTAGCGTGAAAGTGTGATTTTCCGTTTTTTTATGCCAAATTGAGTTCGATTTTCATTTTGCGTCATTCACTCATGATTAAAATAAGGTTATGTTTTTGAGGTTAGTTTTTGTTTATTTCTAATATTTTATTAATAATATTAGGTTTATTATTAATTATTTGCATTGGCAAGAGAAAGTTGTGAGTGTTTCACACCAGATTTTTATTTTGTGTTTTCATTACCGTTAGGTATGTTACTTTTAAATACAGTAAAACTTCATTAATTCGGAATATATGGAAGGAAGACGAGTCCGAATTAGGAGAGTTTTTGAAATACGGTATTAATTCTGTGTACTAGAACGTATGTCATAGTGGTTAAATTTAAGCTTTCGCGCTTAATAAATAGATTATTGGAAAAGGACGAAAAAATATTTTAAAAAACACATTTATTCCATTTAAAACTTAATTACAGTATTTATTATAAAATAAAATTTAATTTAAAACGGCAGCGAAACCCTAGCGTGGATAGACGAGGGAGGAATCAAGGAAACCTGCAGAAAAGTAGAACGCAGGGTACTCAGAACTTGCATAAACAAGAAGCACAAGGTAGGCAATCACTACAGACGTTTGCCTTACGTTCGCGTCCACAGAAACATAAAAGCAATAACTTGGTCTAACTCACGAAGATCTAACAGAAAAATCACCCAAATATAAACAGGTCATCAAGGACCACAACCATCGGCTTACAGCACAGAAAAGAGAGTATAAGAAGGGAGTTTTCAGAAGCAGTCAAACAGAAGCGTGCTCAGAACATGGGAGAATATAACGCCTAAAAGAGACTGAAAGCTTCCAAATTGACTAAAGTGGTTCATTGTGGCTAAACAAGCACTAAAAAAATTAATTTAATTGAGTCAAACCGTGTAATATAATGAAGAATTGACCTACAGAAGAAGCCCTGCTATATAGGCTACAATAATAATTATTTTTGCAATTATTGCAAAAATAATTCAGTTATTACAATGATAGTGTATAAAAATGTGTACAGGTTAAAGTACCCTACATTATTGTAATTACTCACAATTTTCACCGATTTACAGCAAGTTATTTACTTCCACTAGTAGATGGTTGATCAAAATTGTCAGATTTACTATTTTTACTTTTGGTAACAGGGATGAAAAAGATCGAAGTTTTCGTTAGATTACATTTTTGTATTATTTTTAATAACTTCTTGCTTCACTTCTTTTAACGTTAAATAAAACTTTTGAAAATCACTATCGTTGTCCACAAATTGTATTAGTTCGTCCAGATGTTGCGAAACTACAGAAAGCTTAATTTTTTAATGTTAATTTCGTCGTCACTACCATCTTCATTTTCAATATCTGTCTCTTCGTGATCTCTTTGTATCTGGGCTACGATTTCATCTTCATTCAAGTATTCTGCTCCAAATTAATCTTCATATTGCCAACCATTGCCTTATTTCCTGGACATCCTCAGTACCGAAAGCTCCTCTGAAAGTTTCATCTTCTAGCCCCACAAGATCAAATTCACATTGCTTATTGTACAAGAGTTTGTTCCACGGACGCTGATTGATGACCCCTCTCTAGTACCTAGTTGAGAGTCCGAATTACCGCGAATTCCGAATTAGTGAAGTTTTACTGTATTTTATTCTTCATGCGGTCTTGGGTTCGAATCCCATTCAGGCACGGCATATTTTCATACGTTACAAAAATCATTTCATCCTTTATCGTCTGCATTAGCAGTAATTGCAGAACAGTCGGACGTTAAACAAAAAAAACAAAAAAACTGTATTTTATTTAATAAGTATGTAGCCTACTGTTTGAAGTCAAAAAGTGTCATGTGTTTCTACGTCATTTTACAAAATAATTTTAATGAAAAACAAAACTAACGATAAACAACAATTGAAAATTCCGTTTATTTTATCAATAGAGTAGTCAAATCTTTTAATAGTAGCCTAACATTAGGAAATTAGAAGTGATGGTTGCAAGAATAGTGCAGATATTTAAAGTTCACTCTTCTGCAGTGTACAAAGTCTCAAATTGAATTCCATTCCAATTCGTATGGCTATTAAAGTGACTATCAAAGTAGAGTGATATTAAAGTGTGACTATTGACTTTTAAATATAAATCCTTACCCGAAATTTTTTGATTTAGACACAAAGGGAAATAAAATATATTTTAATTAAGCACAATAATTTCGGTATGTATGGATAGTTTAGATTTGTGAACATGTACTGCCATTGAAGATACTTGGGTAATATTATATGTCATACATGCCCATCACGGATAGGTGGAGTTAAATTAATTGGTCCCAGGGCTTCAAAAAATATTTTTGCTTCTTATTACATAGTCAGCCAATTATAAGACTAAACTATTTAAGAACAGAAAAGGTAGAGGCGTAAAAGTCACTAGTCAGAGTTACCTCCTCTGAGAGTAATAATTTCACTATACAGCCAGACCCTGCGGTGAATGAAGTGAATGAAGTGAATGAAGGTGTCGTTTGCAGGGTGAAAAGTGGGTGCTTTTCGGAGTCCCTGGCATGCTATAAGGATACTCTTTCAACTCGTTGCGGAAGGCAATAGTAAACCACCTCACTCCTCGTTTTTACTTAATAAAACCTTTAGAGCTTCAAACCAGCCTCTCTGCTGTTGGCCTAAGGAACATACGACATACTTCGACTGAACAGTGGTGTTTTGTCTATAGTCTATAGCTCTTGTGTGCGTAACCTGAAAACTTTTAATAGTAAAATTTATCGCTTTCCCTAGCGTCCCCTCACTTGTTGTCTTTCTAGTAGCCTATACATAGACTGTTCTAGTTATTTATCTTTTTAGATTATTTTATTGTGTATTTATTTATCTAGAATCTTCTTTGTGTTATTTATCCTTTGAGAAAGTTCTGTGGTGTTTTTTTTTTAGAAATATCGGTTACCCTTTTCTTAACGATTTATTGTTGGTTGACCGATCGAAAAGCAAGTGTGTTAAAAACCAGTTGTTGCGTAGCGTATTGAAGCGGTTTCTTCGTAACCGGTAAATAATAAATTGTTATCGGGTTGTGAGTGAGAATAAAATAATTATTTTATTGTAAATAACCATCGTTTTAGTTAAATTTTGTTAAAGTTTCGAACTTTGAAAAAATTTGTATTAAATGCAGTATGTTATTAAATTAAGGGATTCATTGTAATTTTTTTGTTATTATTATTGTAGCTAATAATTAATATAAGTAATTAATTTGTAAATAAATTACATTATAAATTTACAAGGAAGTTTTGTTATTTATGAATAAGCAGATTCCGAAAGAACCTGGAATAAACGTTTCAGGTTCCTTCTTTATTAAATATTTTTCCAGTACATATTTAGTTCTTTCTTTAATACGTTGACTGCCAAACTGAAATACATGTTTTATCCAAGACTGATCCACTAGTATCAAATAAAATGTCCACCAGCGCTGAATTTCTTTTCTATTTTGGTGAACTTTTTACGCCCTTGTTACTAATCCTTGTAGATAAATATGTGATTAAAAGGGAAGTGTTTCTGAAAAGAAATTTTTGAAGAAAAATTCATGTCTAAAATTGTTTATAGACCTATAAAAAGAGAAAATAGAATGCACTAGTATCACAGTCTAATAGTATTATAGGAGGTTACTGGAAGCAAAAAATGCAAACTTTCTACATTATTGCTTGCTAGTGCTTGCTGGTCACTGCGAGCAATGGAGTCATATTGACATAAAAAATGAGCCCGACTTCAGGACTGTAGGCCTACTACGTATATATTGTTCTAATATTGTTTCCAACTTACCAGTCATAGAAATCGTAAAAAATTCATCCTTATCCTTTTCAACGAACCAATGTAAGATTGGCTCCTCTTTCGTTTCATTCGGCGGTAATTCATTACCCAACAAAGTTACCACATTTGGAAACCTCACTATTAACTGAAAATAATCATGAAATTAGTTAAAGATTCCTAACAAAATGGTGTTTCCTGATTGGATGTTATTTCGTTATTATATTGGGGGCCAGATTAATTTCAACTGAAAATTTAGTATAAAAATTGTGCGCCTCAAGATCAGCACAACCTCATGGGCCCACCCATTGCTCAGCCGTCACTGAATCTAGACCTCTTCAAATGTTTCATTTGATGCAGTGAGTCTTCTCCCGTCTTTCTTTCATAAAATTTAAGTTTTTTCCTTATATTTTTGTCTAGCGATCCAGTCATTGCTGGGTGATTCTTCACTCTTTTAATTCCACCGAACTCTTCATCTGGAGCCACTGTAGACCTTTTCCCAAGAGTTTATTTCATTGGGAGCTCAACTTGACGTTTATTTTTAAAGTTTTTTTCTACATATGACCCTCTACAGTCTGTCCGATATAACCCGACTGACATGCTACGGAAATTCGGCTGTCAACTATCTACTATGCAGGTCTGATAGGAGTTAAAACGTAAAACACAACAAAAAGGCTCCTTGTTGCTACCAATACAATTATAAAGTGATTGTACCAACATTCAAGCAGGATACAGCACTCTAAATTTATCTTCGTGCATAACAAAACATTCCCAAAACACAAAACACTGATTACTTCTACACACGGGAACGACACGATCTAACATCGCTTACGTTACCTTCAACTATTACCTCGCTTAAACCAGAGGCAATGTTCGGTGCTGTCATAGATGGAAGGAGCCGGAAATACCACTTGTCCGATATTACCCGCCGTCCGATATAACCCGACCTTCCTCTATATAAATTTTATTATCTTATTTTTCAATCAATAATTATTAAATAAGTACAGATTCTTTAACTTTTATCAAAATATTTTCTTTTAATAATTTTGAACGAATTGCAAAATATCTACGCTTCTTAATCAATACTAGCTAGATATCTGAAGACTTAATCACAAAATACAAGTATATTACAGGCGTTTAATAAAAAATATACAACGGGTGTATGCCCATAACGGGCAGGTGGGGTGTAAAATTAATTGCACTCGATCTGCTGATTCCAGGGCTACAACAAAATTTCTGTTTTTTAGCACATAGTCAGCCAATTATACGAGGGGGTACCCAAAAGTATCCGGAATAGCTCTGCTGTGGGCGGAGCTTGTGCAGTACAAATTCCCGCCACTAGGCTGCTTGTAGCGCTACTCATTGCCAGTTCAATGCCATTTTGTTCGTTGATCTAGCTTGTTCTGTTCTCGTGCAGTGATTGTTCTCGCTAGTGCTGTTTTGTGCCCGTGTCGTTTTTCATGATGGCAAGTTTTAATGAACAACGTGCGGCTGTGAAATTTTGCTTCTTGCTCGGTAAAAACGCCGCGGAAACAGTTGTAATGTTGAACACAGCTTACAAAGACGACGCTATTGGAAAAACCCAAGTGTACGAGTGGTTTTTGCGCTTTAAAAATGGCGACATGTCGATTGAGAACAAACCTCGTTCTGGACGACCGTCGACTTCCCGAACAGACGAAAATGTTGTGAAAGTGAAAGAAATTGTCCAAACAGACCGACGACAGACCATTGACCAAATATCACAGGTTAGTGGGTTATCTTGGAGCTCAGTCCAACGCATTTTAACAGAAGACTTGACAATGAAAAGAGTCGCTGCCAAGTTTGTGCCTCGGGTTCTGACAGACACTCAAAAGGAACGTCGAATTGAAACGTGTAGTGATTTGAAACAACAGCTTGAAACTGATCCAGATTTCATGTCAAAGATCATTACGGGTGACGAGTCTTGGTGCTATGGGTACGACCCAGAAACCAAACAACAACCCAGTCAATGGAAGACTTCATTATCACCCCGACCAAAAAAAGTCGTCAAGTCAGATCGAACATCAAAACAATGCTGATTTGTTTTTTTGATGCGAGGGGAATTGTCCATTCAGAGTTCGTTCCACCTGGCCAGACGGTAAATCAAGCTTTTTATCTTGAAGTGTTAAGAAGACTACGAAACAGCATTCGTCGTAAAAGACCTAATTTGTGGCAGACAGGGGACTGGTTTTTCCACCACGACAACGCGCCTGCACACACGGCAATCTCGGTTACCCAGTTTTTGGCGAAAAACGGCATGGTTTTGCTACCACACGCACGGTACTCACCCGATCTGGCTCCGTGTGATTTTTTCTTGTTCCCACGCATGAAAAGGGGCATGAAAGGTCTCCGATTTAACAACGTTGATGATGTCAAGAAAAAAACGACGGATGAGCTGGCAGCCATCACTGAAGAGGAGTACAAAAAATGTTTTGAACAGTGGAAGCACCGGTGGGACAAATGTATTAGTTGTAATGGAGAGTATTTTGAAGGGGATAAGGTTCTTTTGTAAAAAAATTAAAAATAAATAGTTTTAAAAAATAATTCTGGTTTCTTTTGGGTACCCCCTCGTATGATTGAATTATTTAAGAACAGAAGAGGTAGAAGTGAAAATGACACTACTCAGAGTTATCTCCTCTGAGAGTAATAAATTTCACTATACAGCCAAACCCTGTGGTGAATGAAGTGAAGGTGTCATTTGCAAGGTGGAAAGTAAAAGTTTTTCGGAGGGCCTGGCATGCTGAAAAGCATACTTTTTTAACTCGGTGAGGAAGGCAATTGTAAACCACGTCACTCCTCGTTTTTACAAGGTTTGAACCTCTACAGGTTCAAACCAGCCTTTCGGCTGTTGACCTAAACAACATACAGAGTGCTTGCTTAAATTTGCAGGCGTGTTCCTTTTATTAAAATAATAAAAAAAGTTCATTTAAACATTAAATATGTTCGAAAATCTTCATTACCGAGTTACAGCTAGCGGAAAATCTTTCGTTATCCGGTTATAAGTTTTCAGGTAACTATTTTTTCTTTTAATCAATATGAAGTAGGTACCGAGGTTATAATTTAAAATCTTAAATTCCATTTCACTCAATCGCGGTTAATACAGAGTTCTTATATTTTGACTATGATTTTTTTTTTAATGTAAGGTCTTAGCTTTTATTATTTTTTTTATGTTATATGTAGCAATTCATTTTAAATTCATTTTTTTGACATTTTCGTATAATTAAAAAGTTTGTCCTTAAAGTCTTAATTCTGTGTTTGTGTGCCCCTTAATTTTTCCCCATAAACCGGCGAATTTCTCACCTCCGCAGTATTAAAAGCTGTGCTGTACTTTCTGTGGTATGTTTCTGTCCCAAAATATATTTTTGCCAATTTTTGGTCCTAATATTAGTTCAGACAAATTGGAATCTTGGCATTAGCTCAAAATGAGAATGCTGCGATGTTATGTCTTCTCTGTTCTGTTGTACAGGATGGAGGCGTGAACCCTAAAGAAGATCCATTTAGAGAAGATACAGGCCTTTGCAAAGTGGTGCTACCGCAGGATGTGGCGCATTCCGTGATTTGGTTGAAACAGTGAGAAGAAAAAACTTTAATTTCTTGGACATGTGATTAGGGGTCCTAAGTATCACATCTTACAATTAATCATGCAGGAGAAGATAAAGGGCAAGGGGAACATTTACAGATGTAGGGCATCCTGGTTGAAGAACCTGGGAACTGGTTTGGCTGCAGTAAAACGCAACTGTTCCGTACAGCGGCGAATAAGGTCCGCATAATGACAATGATTTCCGAACTCCGATAGGAGAGGGACTTAAGAAAAAAAAGATAAATTGGATGGTGGACGCTCCCAACTTAATGTTAGTTTTTCTTTTCACTTATGCTAGCCTTGCAGAAGGGTTTCTAAACTTTAATCTTACAAAAATAATGAAGACCATTTAAGGGGTTAACCTCACAGTTCTTTTTTTAAGGTTCCTTTTCAAGAAGGAGATAGTTTTCCACCTAGTTCAAAATATTACTCTAAAGATCGGGCAGCGTCTTATATCTTCCCTAAAATCAGGGCATAACAGATCAAGGAGTTCTGCTTTAAAAATCTTCTTTTTTTCAAGAAAATAGACAGCTTAATAAGTTTTTACTACCAATAAATATTAGGCCATAAGAAATAATACTCACCCCAAGAATATCATTTTCCACATCATCTACGATATCTGGAGAAACTGCCATTTTCAGATATTTGTAGTAACCTCCTTCGCTATCAAAACTACTGCTGTCTGTACTACTGGATGATATATTTGACGCAGAAGTAAAACATCCCAATAACATCAAAAATATTACATAGTTGAAATAAACTTTCATATTTAAAAAAAAATTAAATATGTCTAAATAAAGATGTCAAGTAAAAACTACATTTAAATGTATAGAAAGATATTAAGATGTAAGAAATGTAAACATTATCTTAGATTGTAACGCAAACTTATAGACAGGTATAATATTGATAAGATATTGTTCTGTGTTATCTTCGAAAGATTGATCCTCTCAGATGATGAGGAGGGGATGACGAAGCGAAAACCCAACGTGGTCTCGCGATACGCGCTAATCGATTCGTAAGGCCTAAATTAATGAATGCCGCCCATAAATCGAATGTAATGAATAATAATGTTTTTATTATCCTATTTTGTGGTAAAATCCTGATATTTTTAGTTCTTAGTTTTAAAATGTTTTTAATAAAAGAAGTGATATAAATAATATAGAAATTAATAAATATTATTTGCAAGTATCATGAAATCATTTAACAAACCAAAAAAATCACCTCGATTGACTACACTTTAAACTTAATTGTTAAAGCTCAACTGAAAACGCGGTTTTCCCCTTTAATTTATGAACCGAGCGTGATCTCTTGTTAAAAATCGTACTGAGCCCACATCGGGTCGAGGCGCTTGGACTCCGATGTAAAAACGTTGTCTTATTATTCGAAAACCCCAATATTATTGAACATTCATGTGGTTCTAATGGATCGGAAAAGGCCTCCGTTGGCCGATTTTCTCCGCAAGCTCATATTTTTATACAGTAGCCTACACCTCAAGAACGCCAATTTTTCACCTTTATAATCAAAAATTCCCAGAAATATCTACCAGAGCTACAAGTCTGATCTTTTGCCCCTATTTTTATACAGCAGACCTGAAAATGCATATTTTTCATATTTACAATAAAAAATTCCGAGAAAAATTTACTAGAGCTACATTTTTTTATCAAATTTTTTTGCGCAAGCAATCTTCAGTATTCGGTGTTTATAAAAAAACTATTAAGTCCGCAACTTTTCACTCACCTACCTCCCATCCAACATTTTCAAACTCTTCCTACCAGTATCTCGCCGGCCGGCCTCTAAGGTAACAACTGAGCTCAAAATTAGCTCATACCATCTTTATTTAGCACCTCTTGGCACAAAGGAATCATGAAAATCGAACAGTTTGACTTCCTATTTTTCTTACACAAGCCGTATTCATACTATTCATACTAGATGCTTCCAAAAATTTAGATCGATTTTTGATTCACTCTGGAGAACTTCAGTAGGTGGGTGGTTCAATTTTTTTTTTTTACGTCTGAGTGTTTTGCAATTTCTGCTAATGTAGACGTGGATAATGATGATGTATGAAAATGAGTGATGAAAAAATGCCAGACCTGACCGGGAATCGAACCTGGGGCCCCGGTGTAGAAGCCAATTGCGCTAACTGGCTTCTTCGTCGGAGTGAAATTTGGTGTGCCTGCAGTTCTTGAGATTGAAAATTCGGAACTGCACAGCCGAATGGGTCTCTAAAGCCCTTGAAAACAGGATTTTAAAATTTCAAATTGATTTATAAATTCGGGTGCACACTGTATCAGTTGTGCTATCTCAGTTTCGGATATCCCCATAACAGGCAGGTGGAATGTTAAATTATTTGCACTCGATCTACTAGTTCCAGGGCTACAGAAAATAGTTCTGTTTCTTATCACATGGTCAACCAAATATCTGACTGAAGTTTCTGGATTTCAGAAGATCAGTATTTAGTTTTTTGTTGATATAACTAATCTACAGATCTAGTTTTTTTTCTTCATTAGTAATCAACACGTCAAAATTACAAGTACAGTATATTGGAATTTGAAGAGAAAAATTTGGAGGGTGATGTAATTTGGGGGTTTCAAAATGTTTTTTTATGTATGACAGTTTAAATTTCAAAATTTTAAAGTAAAATTTTATTTTTTATTTCATAATCTATCTTTATGAAGTCCTGGACAAAATGAACGTATCATGTAAGACTGAGCTGAGTGCAAAAAAAATCATTTTCTTCAATGTTCTAGGTTCATTTCTGTTACTTTTATTTTTTGTATCATAATTTTAAGCAATATTTAATATTTTTTAACAAAAAAGTAGAGTTGTAAATTTAATTTATGGTAATTTAATGACAAAATAAGATAAATTAGCTTTAAGAACACAAAGTTTGATTTAAAAAAAAGAACGGAAGGGTTACTTACAGTATTGAATGCAAATTTCCATATTTAGTTCATATATAATGGAAAAATTAAAAGTAAATAATGATTATGTAATTTAGTAATGAGTAACAGCCCCCTCTTGCCTTAATTACAACTAGCATCCATCTTGACATTCCTTGAATCAAGTTTTGGATTTCTTCCTGGTCGATTTTCTACCATTCTTCTTTCGCCACATAACACAGCTGTTGAAGATTCACTGCATTATGTTAACAAACTCTATTTTTAAGCATAACCAAAACGTGCTCAATAGGATTTAAGTCTGGGCTGTTACCTGGCCAGATCATACAGTTAAAACCTACTTCATCATGATACTGTGAAACCATTTAAAATCTTTTAAAGTGATACATTAATTTTGTCCACGACCATTATAAAGTCATGGAATTTTGTGTAGTAAGATACAGATATTAAAAGTTTTACCTGATATCCAACTCAATGGGACAATTAAATATGTTTTTTATCTAAGCAGCCAAACATTTCATGTTCAATTCTCAAATAATGACTTAGCATTGTCTTCTTTTGTAAATAAAATTAGAAATTGACATATCACTAAACTAATTCTTTTTAAAGAACTTGTTTATTAAATTATTTTATATTATTATTACATTTATTCATTTATACACAAAGTGTCCCACGAAGAGCTTGTTATTTTTGAATTAATATGTTGGACATATCGCACACTCTACAGACTGGAAACATTACAGTTACAATAAATAGATATGTAAAAAAAGTACCATCGAGTTTCATTTGCTTATGATTAATCAAAACAAAATGACAGAATGAGAAAATATTATCAAAAATGAACAATAATCTTGTGGATAATACCACTTATATTTACAATAGGATTCAGATAGAAAAAAAACAGCTTTTTGCCATTCCAAATCGATCAGCATGGCTACTTATTGATAGACATCAGTTCGAATAAAGGTTCATGAACAAATTGTGTTCATTAATAATATTTATCACTTTCATTTTATTACTTAACTAACATTGTAACAAATCACCAATTTGAAGTGGTTATGCAAATAAGATTACTTTCTGCCATTTTGTTTTGATCAATCATAAGCAAATGAAACTCGAGGGTACTTTTTTTACATATCTATTTATTATAACTGTAAAGTTTTCAATCTGTAGAGTATGTGATATGTCCGGCAGCATATTAATTCAAAAATAGTAACCTTTTTATGGGACACTCTGCATGTATACCAGGTGAATGAACTCTTCACAATGGAGTGCACCAATAACTGGTAATTTATAACTGATACATAATGAACCAAATAGTTTTGTTGCATACTCTACTTGGTATCTGTTCCTAGTTCATTCTTGTACCTGGTTCAACATACTTATCACATATGACTCGCCAATCACTACTTTGAACAGTGTGAAAACCTTTTCAGATCTACTTTCAATTTCAAACCATTTTAATTTATTTTACAATCTAACACTCATAACATCACATCATAGAGTTAGCAAATTATAAATTTAAATAAAAACCATATAATTTCCAAATAGTTTTATTAAATTCTTAATCTATAACAATAGTAGCCTACTTATATTACTTTAAAATCACTTACATTTATGATTCATGTTAAATGAAAATTAAAAAAAAGTACCAGTTATCTTTGATTATAAAACAGAACTTAATAAATGTTACTGTTATTAATACGGTACGTGTATTTGTTATTTAAACTGAAAACTTCATTACAATTTGCGTTGTGGTACAGTTGAGTCCCACTGGGCTTGATAATAGTTTCCGGCAATTATTTTTCCAAGATTAAATTTTTCCACCAACTTCTTTGTACTAAAATTTAACCGTTTCATTATTTCCCTGCAATCAAAATGCAATTAAACATAATTAAAGATTAATATTTAATTATTGTCAGAAACAAGTGCATTGTACTATGGATAATAAGTTTTCCAAAACAAGGTTTAGCTTGAAACTCAAAATTTATTTGAAGTTTACATTTAATGATCTAAAAACAGTACATCAATTAAAATATAATATGCTCATCTCAAATACTAAAAGAATCAGTTTACTGTGCTTACAACTGCAGTATTAAATTATTTAGCTAAATTTTAGATTCTACTTGGCAAAGAATACATTTTTAGTGCAATATATACTATATATAGTATATATAATCACTAATTGAAATATATTATATTCTTCAAACCACCAGGAGTACAGTAAATAGTAACAGAACACTTTTTGAACTACAAAAGAGGCAATAATAAAGTTTCAAATGTAACTGAACATATGTGTAGAAATCAACACATATTAACAGATTTAATGAAAAATTTAGAAATAAATGAAAATCAGAACGAAGTAGAGATTTTGGTTATAACTAACCATTTGTAAATTTGTATTAACAAATATGGAAATAAAAAAAATTAATGAACTCACAAATTGAATATGACAACAGTCTAATTAAGTTGGCAAGACTTCTTTAAATATAGATATAGAATAATAATTGACTGTTCCTTATCTACTGCAGTGGAAGTGGGATGTTTTTAAATTTTAAATTATAAATATTAAAGAAAATTACTGAGGATGTGCATTTTATCTACGTAGCACTATAATTGGTAAGTGTTTACTGTTCACCGTACTACTGGTGGTTTGAAGAATGTAATATATTTAGATTATCAGTATAATATAGCTGTTGAAAATACTTGTATAGGATGTTTGATAAAAAATAAAAATATAAAATTACATACATTTACAATTTCAGTTTAAGGTCAAAAATTGAACATAATTCAACATTGAATATCATCATCGTATATATTCTTCTTCTAAGTTTCCTCGGGTTGGACTTAACATAACTCCTCTCAAGTTCTTTCTATCAGTGAACCCTCTTTCCTCCATTACTCTCTTAGCATCGGATCTTTTTCCTAATCCATCCAAAACTGAACCCATCCACCCCACTCTTGGTCTGACTCTTCATATTTCTCCCTCCATCACTATCTAAAGCATCCTTTCTCCCAGTTTATCACTTTCCATCCTACTGACATAACCAAACCATCAAAGCTTTGACTGTACAACTCACCTTATAACGGTCCATCCACAATTGTTTTCTAATTATATCATTTCTCACTATCTCTTCTTGTCTTTTATAGCATACTCCTCCTGAAATTCATTTCACAAAGCCCTATGGTTTGGGAGTCTTAGCTGAGGTGATAGGGAATGTCCCCAGGTTGTAAATAAATGTCCCCAGGTTGTAAATAGGGGAAAACCTTCAAATGGCTTAGTTTCAATAAAGATAACCTGAATAAGCAGCTGTGGGCAACTAGTGGCATAACCTAAGGTGTGGTGGGTTACTGTCTAGGGGGACTGACAGTGCACTTACAAAACGTCACAATGCTGCTAAGCACTCCATGACATTTATAATATTGGTCGCCAGTAAATAACCCAATAAGTCCCTCAAGCACAATGGTAGAAGAGGACAATGACCCCAAAGGGTAATGTGTCAGGAAGGACTTGACAGAAAGTATAAAATGCCTTTGCGAGCTTCAACCTCAATAGTATCTCAACCACTAATGGAAGTTTGAAAAGAAAACATCCTTTTATATACTTCACAATCTAATAAAATCAAACTGTTATATACGAGGTCTGTAAATTAAGTAATGAGACTGGCAACATAGCGTTCAATCTGGCAACACTGGAGGCACCAGGCTTGGAGGGGAGACAGGGGAACATGTGATCTGCCTTCAGTACAAGTTTGAACTTGCTTGAGTCATTTGGTCGTCCGTAGTGATTTTTTTTACAAAACAGTTTTTTCTATTACGTTCTAAAAATGACCAAAAGGACATCAGGAAGGAAAGGTGCCTTGACTTTTTGGATTCGATTGAAAATGGCCCCCATTTTATGGAACGTGTCATTACTGGTGACGAGTCATGGGTGTTTGAGTACGACCCAGAAACCAAGTGCCAGAGCATGGAGTTGCACACTTCAACCTCTCCAAGGCCCAAAAAGCAATGAAGACAAAGTCGAAGATCAAGGAGGCGAAGCAAGTCAGTGATCAGCTGGCTTGCATGTGCCGAAGCATCACGTCCAAGAGAGCACACCTGCTCCCTTACTTTTTGTAGCAGTTTTTCGTGCCCGTGCCTCTGGAAACTCCTCGGCTTTTTATGGCTACTCTTCAGCCACGCATTGGTCTCGCCGAGGTGAGCTGAGATGCTGGGCTTCAGTCTGTCTATCCCTATCCTTGTCCTCGGCATCTAGCACTTTTTCTATCCGTGCTAGAGGCAACTTCTCCTACTGTAGCTTTTGCCCAACCCAAGTGGTGTTAGTCGTACCGTGCCCAAGGGTGGATGGCACTGGGGCTTTTAATCAGTGTCTTAACGGTGCCTGTAGGATACCTGGCGCCTCCTACAGTATTTTGCCTTACCTCTGTACGCGGGGCTATGCAGGGGCGGACTTATTATCTCCCTAGCTGCAAGTGGGGACCAGATGGTACCCATTTCATTTGAAATTATGAAAAACAGCTATGGATGCTGTGACTCTGGAAGGAGTGGATTTAAACTACTCCCCTGAGTTAGAGTATCTGGGGGCTGTCATGGATAGTGGCCTAACTTGGTAAGGCCACAGGTCCAGGACTGTGGAGAAGGCTATAAAGGCCTTATGGATATGTGAGAGTCTGCTGGGAGGACTCCGGGGCTTGGGCCTCGTATGGTGGAATGGGCTCATGTGGGCATCATTCTGCCAATGGTCACGTATGAAGTTGATGTATGGTGGCCAACAACAAATCTAGGACGGCGCAGGATCGGCTGAGGAGCTATAGAGACTGGCCTGCCTAGGGATATGTGGTGCAATGTGCACTGGTCCAACGGCCGATATGGAGGCGATGGTTGATTTGCCTCCTTTTCATGTGCAAGTGAAGGGAGAGGCGATAGGAACTGCCTTGAGGCTGGAGGACGGGATCGGGGTCCCATCAGTGGAGATGGGCCACACTGAGATCTTCAAGGATTGAAGGGATGGGTGTGGTAGGTGGTCCTTGGGACCGTATGAACAGATCATACAAATTCTCCGACACACTGAGGATGGAAATTTTCGATCGTCAGGAGTGGGCGGAGGGTAGGCCGGTGATGCCGGAAGGGGCTACCTTTTGGTATATTGAAGGCCCTGTGATGAGTGGAGGAGCGGGATTGGGGGCCTGGGGGGCCAGGGGAATGACTTCCCTGGCCCTTGGGTGTAACATGACCGTCTTCCAAGATGAAATATGGGCCATTGAGGTCTGTGCGGAGAGGTGTATTGTAAGGCGCCTCAGTGGGTCGCACATTTATATTTTTGCAGTTGCATTGTGGGTGGCTGCAAAAGTATAGCACTGTTGGGTGGGGATGTGTTAACACCTGCTCAGGTAAGTGCACTAGATCCTAGGCAGACCCTGCGCTTTATTGAAAGTGCGGGCCTTGCATAAATTAGGAATAGGGGCAATCACAAAAGATCTTTTAGGTCGCGGTGAGGGGAGGCTGGAGAAGCCTGAACGCCCTTGATGTAATGAATGAATGAATGAAGTCGAAGATCAAAAGCAAGCTGATTTGTTTTTTCGATATCGACGGAATCGTCCACAAAGAGTTTTTACCTCAAGGCCAAATGGCCAATCAACACTTTTACTGGGAGGTTCTTGAAAACTTTGAAAAAGGATCATTCATGTGATACCAAACATCACGAACAACTGGGTGTTGCAGCATGATAATGCTCCTTGTCACACAGCAATGTCAATAAACGAGTTTTTGGCCAGTAAAAACATTCCTGTGGCTCTTCAGCCTCCTTATTCGCCTGACTTGAGTCCTTGTGACTTTTTTCTTTTCCTGAAGTTGAAAAATCACCTCAACGAACTCATTTTGAGAGAGTTAAAAACATTCAAACGGCTGTAATTGACCAGCTGAAGGCTATTCCAGTATCGGAGTTCCAGCACTGCTATGAGGAGTGGATGAAACGTCTCCAGCGCTGTGTGGCTTCAGAAGAAAGTTATTTTGAGCGTAACAATATAAAATTGTAATTATATCTGAAGAAAAAAATTTAAAAAAATCAGTCTCATTACTTAATTTACAGACCTCGTATACCCAAATATAGATCTGACACTAAATAATCTTTTGGACAATGAATTTAAAAATATTTTGTAACAATCGTGCAATTTGTTAATGCAGCTTATAAATGAACTTGTTATGAGTAACACCAAACGTATCTATCTTGCTACTGTAAACCGAAAAGATTTCTTGAAATATTAAAAATTAAGGCTAATATTTTTAAACAAATCCAGATTCAATCAGATTCATCAGGAATAAACATGATTCCCTTAGATAAATAAATACCTAGTATAATGGTTAAAAATACCATTCAAATTATTTACTACCAGGAATTCCTTGTAGTGTTTAGTTGTAGATGTAATATCTTAGTCAAATCAACTTGTATATCACTATCAACCAGGGCACTACTAGAGAACTCAATCGGACGTTAAACCAAAAAAAAAACTACTAGAACTGAAAGTAATGTCCGTAATTATGAGTATTATTATAACTTTTGTAAAATAAAGGCACTCTGAATATATACATTCCTATTGTAATAGTAAACCAACGGTGTTGTATACTCAATTAAAAGATGTTTAATAATTTATTGTAACTTCATATTTACGTACATATTGTATTGTATTGTATTATCTAACTGTATTGGATATAAAAAAGAACACTTACGTTTCTGGTTTGAAAGCTTCATTAACTTCCTGTTTCCCTTGTTGTTTAAATAATAAGAAAATGTAACGGTGCAGTCCTGTAATGATAAATAATAAAGTAGTCAATTTAAAGCCAGCAATAAAAATATTTTTTTCTATTACATAATATTCTGAATAATGTAATAAAACTCATAAAAATATATACCTTGTACACACTACATTATAAAACATACTATTCGAAGGTATAAAATAAGCAGGAGGAAAATTTTCAAATTAACTTGTACAAATTTTTTTTACTGTTAAATTTAACTCACTTATTCAAATTTCACCTATGCCAGTAAAAATTTACAGTTTTATCAAGGGATATTTATTTTAACTTGTATCCAACCGAAATTATATTGTATTTTAAAGAAAGCAAAAGTTGTTTTTCATAAAACACTCCTTAATCTCTTAACCAACAGAATAATGCAAAAAAATAAATAACCGCAGTTATGCCTGTGAAATGAGCATTATTGGTGGAAATTTTCAAAAGTGTCATCTAACATTTTGTTTTGTCCGTCCGTCACACCCAGATGTCAGAAACTACAAGAGATAGCAACAAAACGTTTTCGGACTCGTAATCTACACAAAAAGGTGGGCCTGGATTGAATTTGAAGTTCCAGTTTTGATCGGAAGTGGTCTATAACCGGAAGTCAAGAAATCAAAGTTGGAATTTGAAAACAAAAATAATGTCATCCAATTCCTCTGAAAGAGTAGATACAGTAATCACTACTGGTTTTGACCATAAGACAAAGGTGACATGGACCAGTCATCTCATGAAATGGATTTTTACTTTCTTAAGCCAATATGAGTGTATAGGAAGGAAAGTATTGTTTACATGTCGATTTTTTGAAATCGAGTTTTCCCCGGGTATACTCGTTTCAGACCCCTGAACCCAAAAAAACATATTTTTAGGGATTGGTCTGTGTGTGAACAATTTTTTTTACATTTACAATTTTTTTAAATCACTAAAAATCATTTATTTTAATTTTTATGCTCTACAAGATAGGGTAGGTTGCCATTTCTGCTGAAATTCTTGGGTAGGCTGTGTTCTTGTAAAAAAGCGGTGTTTTTAAGACTGCGGCCTTAATATGGATTTTTGGGCAAATATGTATATAATCCAAGTTGTAGAAAATTTAAAAACGTACAACTTTTATTACAAAAATTTCTTTGTAAAACACTTAGTTTAGCGGTTATTAGTGATTTTCTGTTTATTTTTCATGAAAATCTGTAAACAAATAGATTTTTTA